>CM042246.1:16496517-17696517 GCA_023566225.1 Romanogobio albipinnatus
CACATCTTTTATGGATACATGTATGCACTCACATAAAAAGAGTCTGATGGTCTGATTAATCCACTTCAGGAGAAACCATTATCACAAGAACAATTGGTGTGTCTATCCTTGTGGAGTGGCCATCCATCAATGTCAGCGCTACTTATTATTCGCTATTGCCTCAGGAGGTCCACATTTAGCCACTGTGGAAACTCTTACAGTCATAATTCAGGATTGCCTGTAGTTTTGGCATGAATTCATACTTTTTTAAAGACTTATAATGATAAACCAAAACTATTTACATAAGTTGTTATTTGCAGATCAAAGTAGAGTGTTTTGGTACTGTACATCAGCGTGTGTTTTTAAAATCTTCACAGATGGATGTCGATGGCTGTAATTTAAGTGAGTTTTTGGTGTTTTCAGTGTTTCATAATTCTGCGGTCATCAGGCAGCGATTTGCTGCCTACATGTGAAGTGACCGTCTGCACAAATGAGTCATCATTCACACCGAACACTGACAGTGCAGAGAACTCAGAGTTCTTCACAAATCGAGGGAAGACATCATTAAAGCTAAAACACTTTTAAAGCCTGTTAAAAGAAAAACATAGTTATTAAAGACATTTCTGTCTTTAATCTCTTCGCCTTCCTTTTTAATATTAACCACCTTTTGTTATGTAAGCTCAAGGTTTTCCGTCCTTACTCAAGATGCTCCCTCCTTTACAGACAGTAAGCCCATTTGTTTTTGCTTTCAAGTATTAGATGGACACTCAAACTAGTGAAACACTACTTCATATAGGACATGCTAAAATAGCAGTATATTTATATGTTGACATTTATTCACAGGATTTAAACCGTGACTTGACTGCATTCAACAGGTTTCTGGGACCGCTGGACAGTATATTGGCGCTGGCCCCCGTTGCGGGGCGAGGGTCCCCAAGGATTCAAGTCGGGACAAATGAGGGTCTTTGGAGTCTTCCTCCACATTACAGTGTCCCTGTGACTCTTTCTGCAAGTTACATTGAAGTAGGTGGCAACAAGTGAAGTCATTGCGATTACGATTTGTTCAAAACTGCTATTTTATCCATGAACAAACAAGCAAGTCATTGAGTGGCCCTACCGATTCATTCAAAAATACTGAATCATTCAAAAAGGAAACATATGACTGCCTATGAGTGAATCATTTAATAATTCATTTCAATTAGGGTTAGGGTTGATTCTTTCATAAATTAAACACCACTGTTGTGTTTGGTTCAGTTGAACAGTTGATTCTGCTTTGACTTTGCTTAAATGTCCATTGGAAAAGCAAAATTACAAGCTAATTGTGGATAAAATCAAACTTAATCAAAATTCTTATTTACGGAACTGTTAAATAAAATCAATACCATTTTCACAGCCGTGCTGTTGGTCTGAAAAAAAAAATATTGCTTAATTGTCAATGGACGCTATCCATGAAAGACAACACTTGAAATTGTGCTTTTTTTTCATTCATTCAGACAGCATTGAACCACTCATCTAAGTTGTTGTATGCACAGCATAATTCCAGTCACCCCTGTCTGTAAATACATTTGTTAACTTAAGTCATAAGCATTTGACATATTTCAGGTAGCTGGTGTTTGAGAAATCACAACCACAGTAGAACACAATTTAGAAAATGTATATTTCTGTAGAAAATGTATACACTCGCTGCAGTTTTCACCAATTTTACATGATGAACTTAATCAACGGCGGTATTTTTAGACTTTTCAATGGCATTCACAGCTTTTGAGTGGCTTTGATTACATTATGAGGTATTATAATAAAGTAGCACTCATTTTTGTTAGTGATGGACGTTCATTGTTGTTTGAAATACGGGCTTTCTGAAAACCCACACGCCTTGACACCCCTACAGCTCAGCATTGTCCCACACAATGTTTTTGAGTCCATGTTTTTTTTTATTCCTCTACTGAGGTCAACACAACAGGCAACATGTTCATAATCAGCATTCATCTCCTTCATGAATATGAGTTTGTTCATAAATTAAGTTGTGGCTATGAAAGGAAAGCAGCTTTTGCTGCTGCAATTTCACATGAACTCATTATGTTCAAGGTGAATCAACAAAGCTTGGCATTCCAGTGTTGCTCCCTGTTAATCTTTAATAAGCTGAATGCTTTATCAGTCCTGACAAGTTGATGGTGGATATCCAAGCACACATTCTTCGCCAGTGTGAATTCTTATTATATCAGTGTACATGTGTATCCAACCCGTTCTCACTCACAAAGCGTCGAAAAACGAAGCATGGTCAAGTGCTTTCCGCGTCACAACAAAGACGCTAAAGGCACCCCTAGGCGTCACTATATCAACGCGCTGAGTGCTCCATTCATTTCAATGAGAAACCTTCGGCTTCAGACACAGACGCTTTGGGCATGGGAAAGTTATCGTCATGCTGATCATATATTGGGTTATGATTTTGCCATTATGACTTGTTGGACTGTGATTCTCAATATAATCAGCCAGCATCATTTTATTTACGCTATCTAGACACGTTTTAACATGTAACCCAACCCTATTCCATCCCTAAACCTACCCATTCGTGTGGTATAAAACGCAGATATAACAGGCAGAGTCGACTGCATGCACAATTTATAAAAAAAATATACAAATATTCCGAGGCCAAGCGATTGATTTTTGTGAAGGAAATCCCCAAAAGCGATCAGCGTCTCCATCCGCAGAAGATCACGAACACGTACAATTTCAAATACTGCCGCCCGTTACGTCAGATTTCATAGTGAAATTTCATTGGCTCTCGTATGTCTCGTGACCAACATGCATCATTACGTCAGCTTTGATTGTAAAATGTCATTGGTTCTCGTGTGTCTTGTGACCGAATGCGTCATGCTAAAGAGGCGTGTGTATTATTTGAATGAGATATGAATGAGTGCGTTAACGGAGCGGCGGGATCATCATCTCAGCGATTAAAACATTAAGATCAACTCTGTTCTTTACATGAAGACATCGTGTGACTTCAGAAGACTTGGAATGCAACATGAGTTAATAGTTTTATACTGTTGATGGTAAGTTTTTGCAATAAATACCTGTGACTGTATACTTGTATTTGCCTGTGTGTTTTATATTGTTTAGGAGTGGGTAGGTTTAGGGTAGGAGTTGGGTTAGCTGCTCCAAAATATAAAAGTAACCTTTAAATATGAATAAAATATTAATAAAATCATGTATGCTTTTACAAATGCAAAGAATAAAATGCGTCTTGATCTGACGCATTGGGTAAACAACTGAAATCAATGGAGCACTCAGCGCGTCAAAATAGTGACGCCTAGGGGTGCCTTTAACGTCTTCATTGCGACGCGGAAGGCACTTGACCATGCTTCGTTTTTCGACGCCCTGGGAGTGAGAACAGGTTGGTGTATCTGCTTCTGTTTTGAATTCAAGTCCTGTGCACTCTATAAGAATGAATATTCACATGCATAAGACTAAAGATTCAACATACCGATGACAAAATAGAGATGAAGTTGATTTATTTATTTATTCGTTTTACACTTGTAGATTAAATTTGAACTCTTGCCAATACAATATGAGATCAAGTTTTAAAAGGTCAAGTTTTAGCTGTTAACATAGTCCAGTTAATCCATTCTTGTAGATGTCATACCTGCACCATCTGTAAAAACATCTCTTTCATGTATTATTATTATTATTTGAGCAATAGGCCAATCACACAAGTAGCTGTGCTCTATTGCTCTTTATACAACAGTTTGTTTTGGTTCTCGAATCTGATTGGCTGAGAGCCTTTTCCAGCCATGAGATATTCTACCAGTATTCAACACGGGGACCGTTTCACTGTTTGCGTCTGTTTGAATGCATGGCAGACGAGCAAACCCATCATCGTTTTACAAATCCTCCTTTTGTTGTGTCAAGGAATGTCGTTTTAAGAGTTTTATTTAGGCGAGAATGTAGTTATTTAGACATCAAATATGCAACTTGTATATATTTGACAATTTGGAGATATGAGCTCCAGGCGAGAGTGGCCGTTAAGCACTCATGTATCAGCCGATAACAGTTTTATCTCGTTCAGTCCTTCGGAAATTTGCCGCTGACTCTTATAGTGTTTAAACATGAGGTATAATTAATTTTGAGTATAATTAATGGGCAATTTGTGGTCTTATTAATCTATTATTTGTTCCAGAGCAAATCGATTTGGCTTAAGGCAAAGTTCAGTTTCATAACTTCATATTTTTAGTGAACTAATTTCTATATACTAAAACTGATACTTTTATAATGGCTTTTATACATTCCTTGAGAAAGGGTCTGTTAGTGATTGTGATTTCGACTTCAGTGAAAATTACATTTGTGCCTTTAGATGTATTTATGAGTGAATCACCTCCCTGTTCTTGCAACTGCTGATATTAATGGTCACCAAGTACAAGCAAAAAAATCATACTGGTACAAAGCAGGTCAAAAAGAAGTGATGTAAAAAAGCCCATTTCCCATTTTTATCATAATGTATATTTATACTCTACCCACCTAGCACCCTTTTATTACAACAGCTATACTATTATTTCTAACCGCACACCTCAGATGTGAGAAATTGTATTATATATTATTATGAACGTTTTTCAGGGAGCGATGACTCATTTGAAGGACCATCCATAGATCACAGATCATAACAATCTATCAAACACTAACTGCACCACAGATGCAGAGAATAAAGATGTTGACATTAGTCCACAGTGGATGAATCGGAGACTAAACAGAGGCTGTTGTGTCATTTATCAGATGAATAAACATTCACACTTTTGATGTATAACCTTGTGGCATCCTGTAATGGAAAAGTGATAATCAAGCACAAAGTTCGTGAAAGAGCACTACTTTGACTTTAAGTAATTACTTTCTTTTTCTGTTTTCTCTGCCCCTCCTACCTCTCTCCCTCCCCTCTCTTCTTTAAGAGGTTTTCTGCCAGAGCTGTGCAGGGGTTGAAGTGGATGATGAAGAGGCTGAGCAGGGGGTCTGGCAGCGCTGCATCCCACACAGACGCCTCTCTTGTGGGCATGCCGAGAGAGACATGGCCCCCCGGATGGAAGGTTGCTGGCTGTCTGGAGCCGGAACTGCAGAGGGAAAAGGCTAATTCAGTAATCTACCTTACCACCCTCCATGTACCTGTCTATTTTCTTTTCTCATCTCTATTTATTTTTTAGAGTGAAGAACCTTTTCCAGTATAAAGAACCTTTTGTGCATTGAGAAGGGTTCCTTGGATATTAAATGTTCTTCATGGAACCATAAATGCCAATAGAGAATTTTATTTTTGTGTATATGACTTTATTCCACAAAAGAAGACCTTTTGAAGAATGTACTGATAACTTTATCAAGCAATTACAATGAAATGGGACTGGTTCTTTTAAGCTTCTAAAAGGACTCTATTAAATAGCTTTAAGACCCCCACCCTGAAACTTTTGATGTTCGCTCAAGCTCTCCTTGGCACATTCAGAGAGTCCATGAGAGTAGCAGCAATACCTGATTTGTGAACAAATTGGTCTTTTTTTGAATTGGTTATTTTTGGTTGATCTGGTTCACTAAACAGTTCTGAAAGATTCATTCACAAATCAGACAGATCCAGTTCACAAATGCAACTCGATGGCTCAATGAGCAAAAATTGCTTGAAAAAAAAAAAAAAAATGATGAATGGTTTTGGAATTACATGAGGGCAAGTAAATGATGATACTATTTCATTTATCCCTTTCAACTCCACTTTTTAAGGCTTTTTCTATGAAGTCACGCATCATTTTGTTTCAAAGTCATTCTTACCTAATACATCTATCCTTTACTTGCTTTCCCACCTCCTTGCTCCACCACCAACCCCATTTGCTCTTCCTCCATGTGAGGGAGCGCTGACAGATCCTAGGCTGAACGGAAATGACCATGTCCATCCATCCTCGCCTTTCCTGCTGCCTCCCTCATCTTGTGTCTCTTCCTCCTCTTTCTGTTTTTTTTTTCTTCCTTTCAGGTGTGCTGGGCTCTTTGGCATTTGGCTGGGTTCCTCTTTCTTATCGCAGGAGGCAGGCAGGAGTCACAGGCAAACAACACGCATCATTACCCGCATGAGTAAAGTGGTCGGGTCCTGGCACCGTCAACCGTTGCAGGATAACTAATGTTTTCTGGAACCTTTACCCAGCTTTGTACCAGCCCAGAGGCAATTTGGGTGCTCACCCCCATGGCAGATAGCTCAGATAACTGTGCTTTTACTTGCCCAGTTTAGCTCACCTAGGCATTAATGTCAAGGAAGACTCTTTAGAACAGAAAAATATTTTGCCTACCTGCTAAAATAGTTGTTTACTCTTGTCATGTCATTACAAACCCATATGCAAAAAAAAAGACCTAAAAAAAAAAAAATTTTCACATCCAACGAGAGTACACCATACTCAGGGACTCCACAAACACACACCAAAAAAATAGTCAATTTGACATTCTAATGGACCACTATGAAAAATGACTTCTAAAAGGGGCCATGCGGAGAACATCAGGGGCAGCTGGTAGCAATATCTTCTAAAGGAGGGTGTTTGTTTAAGGTGCGTATATGCCAAAGATGTAAGAGATGAAACGTGTAACTACTTGCAAAAGAAGATGATCTGCAAACACTGCGCCTTTGGACACATCAAAGTAGACATTCAAAATGCATTTGTCCTCAATAGCGCAAGAGCATGGTTGGGGTAAAATGTTGGGGCCAGTGATTTTTTTTTTTAATGGTCTCTTAAGCTCACAACGACTGAATTTGATAAAAAAAAAAAAACAGTAAAAACAGTAATATTGTAAGATATCACTACAGTTTCAAAGCACTCTTTTTTATTTGAATAATGTATAGTTTATAACAATTCTTTATAACTCACAATTCTGACTTTATTACTAACAATTGTGCGTTTATATCACACAAGTCAGAATTGCGAAATGTAAACTCACAGTTGCGAGAAAAAAAGTTACCTCCTATTTTTTTATTCAGTGGCGGAAACAAGCTTCCATAACCCTGGTGGTTCTGAAATAGATTTTTAGTTGTTTTAATTTATTTTAATGTTTTTTTTTTTTTGTCTCATTTTAAGTAATCTTGGGGCCACCTTGAGAACCACTGGCACATTTATACATATATAATCTATTTATACAATATAGACTCTAAAGTTGCAACATTTCAAAGCTGTGTTTTGCAGTATTGGGGTGTAGGACAAATCTGTAATTTAGAGCAACTAGCTCTCATGCATTTATCATTCAAGGTGAAATGCATTTGCTTTCAAATGCCAGTAACTCAATCACTCAGAAAAAAGACACAGGACCACAATCTCATGCAGCGTTCACACGCAGACAAGCTGCTAATTACAGAGATAACAAAACAAAACACACAGAGCACCTTGCAGGTGTGGCCACGTCCCCAGATTCACCGAATTAAAATTTTTTTTTTTCCTAATTCCTGCTACAAACTGCGATTTCACTAATCCTATAAGATCACAAGATATGGATCTAATAAACTGGGGTACAACATGTAATGTAGACTGTACGATGATGACACCATATCCACATGGTTTTTATGTGCGCTGAAAAAAGAGAGGACGAAGCGAAAGAGAATATGGACATGGTCATGGCTAGGGAAAGAGGCCTACTTAGCTTGAGGTATAGTAGCGCTGCGTCGCATTGATCAATACGTCATCTCATGTTGCATTTTTATTGGATAGTCAGTAGACGTAGGTTGTAACAGCAAACACACAGTGAGATGATCGCAGAAAATTATTGCAGGATATAATTGATTATCCTTACAGTTTATTCTGATTTGAGGAAGATCTGTGCATCTCGGCAAATGGGAAGTCGTGCCAAACTGAGGATTAGGAAGTAGCTGAAAGTGAAGTTGAGAAGAAAGAGTTCCCTGATGGGAAGATTTAATTGCCTGCCATTTTCTTCTATCTGTCTGTAACCTTTCATTGCTCTAATTAGTCAACAGGTTCTATCTCATCCTTGCTGTAATTACCCTTTAAGCTTGTCACTGCCCACTCTTTTAACACTGTGATGTAAAGACAGCAAGTTAGAAAGCCCCCGGGACACGTGTTGGTGTGTGTGCAAATCTGACCAAATTTGATAAATTCTGACCAAATATAACTATTATAGTTAAATGTTTTTATTTTTAAAAAATTCTTAATTCTAAGGCCTGGTTTCACAGACACGGCTTAGCCAGGATTAGGCCTTAGTCTAATTAGGACATTTAATCTGCTTTTAAAAATGTGCCTTAGAAAAACATTACTGGTGTGCATCTTGAGACAACCCACTGACATAATTTAAGATATATCAGTGCAAGGTGCTTTCAGTTAAAATAGTTAAAACTTGCATTTTAGATTGGGACTAGGTTTAAGCCGTCTATGAAAATAAATGTTAAATCTAATGTTGATAAATATTGAACCTAATTCTGGCTTGGGGACCGTCCATGTTTTTGTTGGCCTTTCTCTAGCTGGAGCTGTTATACTGTTAAATCATACTCATAGTTCGCTATTTGAATTGCATCATGCTTCTTTTCTTACAGAATGAACTGAAGAAAACTATTCTTCTAAAGTCCATTTATATATAGGCCATAAAGTTACAAGTCTCTGGGCCCTATTTTAACGATCTGAAACGCAAGTGTCAAAGCGCAAAGCGCAAGTAACTTTGTGGGCGGGTCTCGGCGCTGTTGCTATTTTCCCGGCGGGATAAATGGCTCTTGCGCCCGGCGCAAATCTAAAATGGGTTGGTCTGAAGTAGCTTCATTATTCATAGGTGTGGTTTGGGCGTAACGTGAATAAACCAATCAGAGCGTCATCCAACATTCCCTTTAAAAGCAGGTGCGCAAGTTCCATTATGGATTGCTATTATTATGGCGTATTTACCAGGCGCACGCCAGGAGCGGTTCACAGCCGAGGAGACTGATGTTCTTGTAAGAGCAGTGAAAGACAGAGAAGTTGTGTTGTATGGGGATGGGAGAAACCCACCCAAAATAGCGTCGGTTAAATAAATAATTAGCCTGAATAATTTGTAAGCTAGATCTATGCCTATTTTTTCACATCTTCGTGGCACACCACAATGATTTCCGTCATCTCATGTGTTAATATTTTTTTAGTGTAACAATTTATGATTTGCAAAAATAACTGTTGCATCTGTGTAGATTACATGAGCAAAGTGTATGCGCGTTGTGCACGCTATGGTCAAGCATGCGCCCTTAAAATAGCATAATGAACAACGCGCAACGCGCCACTGACTTTAGACTAGGTTTTTTCTGGTCAGTGGCGCAATTGTTTAATGGAACAGCAAAATAGCACCAGGGATTGTTTGCGCCGGAACACGCCTCCTTTTTTGCGCTGAACCGCCCAGGGAGCGCAAGTTCATTCACTAGTTTAGCGACGTGCTTCTGTGGAGGGAAAAGCGCGCTTTGCGCGGGTGCAAAATAGGAATGACACATGCGTCGGTGTACAAAGTCAATTGCGCTGGGTGCAAGATAGGGCCCTCTATGTCTCTTAGGTTTCTTACTGCATTAGAGCTATGCAATATTTATTTAGATGCTGCGTGTTATTATTGATTCAGTTTACCATTATATATAGACATTTGCAAAGATACAGTGTCTTCACACACACTGTGGGAGTTAACATGAATGAGGACATCCCAACACAACACATACAATTCCTTGTGTCCTCTCAACTATGTCCTCGGTTTCCATTTCAGAAATCTAGTCAGATTATGTTAGTGGATTTGTTTCTCATTTTTGATGAGCAAATCGATTGGCTGATTCTGCTGTGAGAGCTGCAAGTTCAGCTCATTGGCTTAAAGTCATGGTCCACTGGTGGACACCACCTGAGGGTATCATCAATTTTGCAGATTAGCTCATTTGTTAACCGAGACCTATAGATTGAATATTTTCGAATTAACACATGAGTTAATATTAATCCTTCAAATATTTAATGAAGCCTAGCATAACAATATAAAATTAAAAACCGTAATCTGAAATCTTTTTACCGTTGATCAGATTTCAACATAATTTTAGACATAAATGTGTATTTATGCATGTATGTTTAGGTTTGCATACATTACCAGGTGACCAGATTGGCGCACAATCATGTCTGTGCGACTGCAGTAAACACTTACAATTTGTTGCGTCAGCGTGTATGTGTGTGTGTGTGTATAGAGAGGGATCAGCTGGCAGTGTCTTGCATTATAAACAGGAGGTCACATGGCGTTGGGTGGGTATCAGGTAGAGGCTTTCCCTAAGGACATCATTAAGACACCACACCTTATCCAGCAGCCTGAGCAAATCTCCTAACTTCCAGGAAACCCTCTCTTTAGCAGCAAGGAAATGCCAGGCCAAAAGAACTCCACAGTACCTCTGGGATGTTCCTAGAGGAAATCAGCACATCTGCTGGACATTGTGGCAGACAACTTTCATATTTTGCAACCACATTCTGCGATGACTTCGAAAATTATGTTAGAGAAGAGGGTGTTTTTTTTTTTTTTTTTTTTACCAATTATTAAGGCTAGCTGTAAGCTATAGGACTTAAGTAGCTGTGGACTGTAGGACAGTGATTAGCTATGTTTGACGGTATGGGAATAAAACAGGCATAGACTTCCAAATGATATACATTATTTACTAATCTGTCATAAATTAATATAATCTGTCATAAATACTATAAACAAAGATACAGGCTATTTCAAGCTGTAAGTTAATTTATAGTATTTGTGCAATTCATTCAAAGGCATATGCAATAAGGTCAGCCGCAAAAATAACCGTCCATGCCTTTTCAGCGCTTATTTACCACTGCGTGTCTTTAATAAAACCTGACAGTATTTTTTTTAACGCCAAAAGTGTAAATCTGGACCAAAATATTTGTTGCATGGTCCTTTTGTGTGAGTGTGTGTGGTCCAGGTAAACTCTATGTTATGGGGACAAAATGTCCCCACATAGATGGCAATATTCACCATTAGGCAGCTTATAAATCAGATTAAATTATGTTTTTTGAAAATGTAAAAATGCAAAAGGTTTTCTGTGATGGGTAGGTTTAGGGGTTTACAGTTTGTACAGTATAAAAATCCTTATGTCTATGGAAAGTGTCCATAAAACAAACGTGCCAACACAAAACGTTTGTGTATATATAGATACACATATAAGCCTCTCAATGTTGAATAGTAGTACACGCATAGATACTATACATATTGTATGTATTAATTATGAATATTTTGAATAATTAATCATTTCGTCTAATTATTTCCTTTGTTCATCAATTTACAACCCAGATACTGAATAATTATTTTATCAGCATTGCTGTCATACTTGCGCGACAGATGACATACTTGCACGTATGTGCATATGCTAAGATGTGATTGTCACTTGCAGAATGACAGAGAGCAGTGATCTAAGTTTGAACGTCTGACTCATGGTTGGATCATAATTGGCCCACACCTTTTTTCTTTTCTTTTTTACCATGCATGTCATTATACTCATACCCGAAGTCTTCTACATCCCAAGACTATTAGTCACACTATCCAACATGAACAGAAGTTTTAGTCTAGTAGCATCAGTGGCAAAACTTTGAATCTTCATTTAAGTTATGAAATGATTTAACACACAACAATAATAAACAACACTATAACTATTATGGAACAGAGACTCACAACAAGGAATAAAACCGTTTTATTGACAGCAGTAATATATGCATATTGGATGTTGAGTATATCTGAAGAGATGTGAAGTAGAAGAATGGTGAATAGGAATACTGACAGTCTTTATCGTTGAAGATGGGTGAGGAGGTCGTGGATGGCGGACAAGCTGGAAGCTGGAGCACACACCTCGTGAAGGGACTGGTGAATGGAGAGCGACTTGGAGATAGAGACGAACTGCAGACACAGAGGACCAGGAAGACGATGGAGATGCAGAGAATCAGGAGAGACAACGGAGACAAGTAACATTCGCTGGGTGCCGGTAAGTAAAGCGAGGTAAGTGAGTCTTTCCTTAAACGAGACCAAACAAAGTGACTTTGTGAGGTGTGTGCTTATATACTGCCTGTAGTGATGAGGAGATGAAGGCTGCGTCCGAAAACCTAGGCAGCTGATTCGTTGCTTCACTGCCTTATCAGACAATGGCTTGTAAGGCAGCATTTGTGCACAAAGGCACCTCACAAAACTAACTTCAGACAGACTTCTTAGGCAGTGTAACCGTTTAATGATCTACAGCAAAATAGAGAGAGCTTTGGTGAGAACTAAACAAATATTTAATTACTACATTAGTAATTTATCGCTGGAAATGACATCAGAAGTGGAAAATGTTGATAAAAAAAACCGTACATTTACACACAAACTGACCAGCAAACGCAACTTTCGGATGCCATCTTTTCTTCTCAGCTCAGCTGTCACAGAATGGAAAGCAGAGGATTGTGAGATATCAAAGGCAGCGAAGGATACAATATATGCTGCCGATCAGATGAAGGTATCTCAAGAGACAGGAAGTGAAGCTAACTTTAGATTTGGACATGCCTTGATGCCTTCCTACCTTGAAATGTGTCCTCCCAAGGCAACATTTTCCAGGTTTCGGATGCAGCCGAAGTGCAAGTGCAGGTGGTAACGAAGTGCATACAGATGAGAATCAAGGAGGGTGCTGGGAAGTGTAGTGCAGACATGGTGGATCTGTAACAGTAACTTTAAGTTAAAATAATGACTAAATGCATGTAACCATGGTTAATTGCAGGCAGTTTCCAAGTTTTCCCTTTCCCCGATAGGCCTACATATTATGCTCTTGTCAAAATGAAAATCTAAAGATGATTCTAAATATAAAATATGATCCTTCAGTTTATTTTAGTCCTGCCCCCTATGTTATTTTTACAAAGTAACAACATCATAGTACGATTTGTGAGTTCCCAAATCTCTTTTGGGAAAAGTGTCAGCATTAAAAATGATATAGATCTGAAGCATCTGTGGAATGAGGTATTGGATCTACAAATCATGGAGCTAAACAGCCATTTTCATGATGACACCTGTGGTCTTATGTGTGCTGCTGTTGTCTGTTTATAGTTACATGTTAACACTATATCATAGATACTGGTGATGCTAAGGCCACTGCATTCATGCAGCTACTAAAATGGAAGGTGGATGCTGATAGGGCCTCCCATCACTCATGGAAGTGTTGGATAACAATCAGGGACATCTTTCCAGATGTCAACTTCATAAGTTCACACTTACAAATAATCGTATTTGGCGTGCTGTCTGAGGGGAGGGCTCCATGCTCAGAATTTGGCCTGAACCCAGAGTACTCCCCCCATACCCCTGGCTGGAATTGGAAACAGCCAATAATGAGGAGTCGGTGTGGTGGAGGGATGCAGAAAACTATCGAGGAACATAGGTGTGTCAGCTAGGTATATATAGCTATAATTATTTTATATTACATGAATCACGTAAATTATGCAATAGGCCTATCCTTGTAGCACTAAAGCAGAGTTAATACTATATTATGCAATTATTTCACAACCTTTATTATATACACCTCGGAAAAATACAAAGGTCCGGACCTCGGTTACCTCATAGCTGGCTATGGCCATGGATGTTTTGTTATTTGCTGTTTTGAAACGTTGTACTGCTTTGGATTTTTGTTGGTAATTTGGCATGTAGTTTTCATAGGGTGAATCCCCTAAATAAATTGTGTAAATTGTGTAGTTTCCACGAATGTTAAAGGTTCTTTATGGATTAAATGCCAATAAAGAACCTTTATTTTTTCACAGAGTGTGTACACTATTCTATTCACTATTCTGCTGTTTTGTTGTTTAAATAGTGTGAGTGGTGTGTCTCGTAATACGGTGTTCATTTTAGGACATCCTCAGACCTCAGTCATATGATGAAAAGGCGTCATGCCTCAGACCTAAAAGGCTTCAGTCATTAGACAAAACGGCATCGCGCCTCAGACTGAAAGACTTCAGGTCTCAGGAAAAACATCCTCAGGTGTCAGGTCTCGTACAATTAGGCATCGGACGAAAAAGTCGGACAAAACGGACTCAGACATAAAAGGCAAAAGGCATCAATCGGACGAAATGCACTCAGAACTAATGTTTCGAACTGCACCGCCTCAATACGATGTCACATACGCACATTTTTATACTGCTGATATTATTTTGTAAATTTGTATTATTAAATTTGTTTTAATTTCACATTTAAAATGTTAGCTAGTTTTATTTTCACATTCAAAATGTTAGCTAAATAATAGCACATTGCAACTAGAAAACTTATTTGCAAACTATGGTGAAGGCAACGAAACAAACCTTTCGAGACTGTGTTGTTATAAGCACAGCGCTGATTTGTGTACAGAGGTTACAGAGGCGCGTGGTGGGAGCGGCGGCACTGGCTAATTGATATTCAAGCATAATAAAAAGCATATATATATATATATATATATATATATATATATATATATATATATATATATATATATATATATATATATATATATATGCCTGATGCCTTTTAGTCTGAGACTTTTTCATCCGATGCCTTTTAGTCTGAGACCTTTTCGTCCGATGCCTAATTGTACGAGACCTGAGGATGTTTTTCCTGAGACTTGAAGCCTTTCAGTTTGAGGCGCGATGCCGTTTTGTCTGACTGAAGCCTTTTAGTCTGAGGCATGATGCCTTTTCATCATATGACTGAGGTCTGAGGATGTCCTAAAATGAACACCGTACTCATAGTGGGAAAGAGCAAAAGATAGAGCATCTTACTACCTCATGTCTATTCCAAGTTCATATAGAAGAACTTGTTTTGTGGACAATGGTGTCATCGCTCCTAACATAATTTACTTGAGTAAATAAGCCCAACCTACGCAAATAAAGTGCAACACAATGTCAGTCTGAATGGGTCACCGCAACCTATTTCCATGCGTTATTTACGTAAACTTGACTAATCAGGTTTTATAGACCAGAGGTGGTGTCTTTTTTGTCTGTGAAAAGGCTGGGCATTTGAGAAGGCAGAGATGTTGTTTTATTTAGGGTTGAGTGTGCAAAGGGAGTTTTATGTGTTGTGTTGAGATGTCCTCATCCTGGTATACTTGTGTGCGGAAGCATGTTTGCACAAGGGTCTATATGTTTGGACAGGACTGGGTTGAGTTCATACAAGCATACACACATAAATATTTGTGATTCATCTTGCCTCCTCTCATCAACTGTTGCCAGCTTTAAAACACACCTGAGATTTAAAATGGCTGCAGTCACAACAATAACAGCGTCAATGCGACAGTTCACACAGGCAACTCTGTTTGGCATCTGTTACAGCAAATTACATCAGCAATACCACACCATTACCTGAGCTCTTACCAGCGCATAACAACAGCCAGTAGGGAACTTGTGTGCATGTGTGTGTGTGTGTGTGTGTGTTTTTTCCAACCCCCAGACACCTGCCACTCTGGCTCACAATCATAGATAGCAACTGAAACTGCTGTTCTCAGTCGTAGATGGAGCAAGCAAACCATTTTGTTAAGAGCTTATCTAAGCTTAACTGCCAAAAATAGCATAACTTGTTTTTCAGTCACTCATACATTAGCATGCCTGCTAAACTCCTCCCGCCCTTGTTCTATGTCCACTCCAGCACTATAGGGTCAAACAAATCTTGATGAGAGATGCCAAAGGGGGAAAAAAATCTCACATGGTTTGCTGCTTCAGTACACAGGCATTTTTACTTTTTTACACCTTAAAGTCAGTGGCGACGACTTCATCATGCTAAAGCACAGACCGCATCAAGACAAAGTCAAGCTGAAGAACGTCCTTCACGTAAAGTCAAAGCAAACTGTACTTAGAAGTTCTAGAAGTACACTTAGTAATGATCTGGCCTAAATATAGTCAGCAGCCTCTGCTCAGAAGCGACTGTCATCTCTAAAATAAACATTTTCACAAGTGTGAGGATTAAGGGTATATGCTCAAACATAAATAGCACATTCATCCATTAAGCAAAAAGTGCCAATTTAAATGCCACCATGAAATACACTTGAAATGTTCAATACACCATGAAATGTTCAATACTGCAAAAAGTCACCTTTTATTTTATGAAGCACTTTTTACAATGCAGATTGTTTCAAAGCAGCTTCACAGTGGTAACAGTAAAATAATGCAACATAATTTGATTAGGCTGTACAGCCGCTCTGGAGAAAACGGTAATGTCATCATCCAGCTCAGTTCAATTATCATATAGTGTCAATGCAGGCAGATCAGTAATATAGTTTAATATTTAGTGTCCCAAACTAAGCAAGGCAAAAGCCAAAGGCAACAGAGGCAACGGTGGCAAGGAAACTCCATCAGGTGACAGAATGGAGAAAAAAACCTTGGGAGAAACTAGGCTCAGTCGGGATGCCAGTTCTCAGTGGGCCATTGAACAAACAGTGTATGAATGTGATTCAGGCAAACATTACTGGTCAGATCAGATCAGATCAGATCAGATCAGAACATCCAGAATAGTTGTCCAGTTCCCTTTCGTTCAGTCACTACAACGTACGTTAGTGACTAGCGAATGGGGGTTTTGCCTAGAAGCCTATCATCTTCGAGCATATAGAAAATGCCCAATGGCGTGCCAATGCCATGGGGAATGCGAAATTTGCATACGTAACTCCGCCTCACCGCGTGAGTATATAAGGAAGTACGTGGCAATACAGCATTATGTTTCTGCTTTCGGAGCCAAGAGTACCTCTCTTCACTCCTACAGCCTTCTGAGATTCGTCAGCTTCTTCGAGACGAGCAGCTTTCCGGTCGGTGTTGGTGTTATGGCGCGTTCCAGTGATCACATGCTTCCTGCCTGCTGATCTTGCACGTGACGCGTCCTTTTCAGGATGTCTCATCTGTGCACTTCTGGGTGCGGTGGATTTCTCGCGTCTTCTGATGGGCACGAGCGCTGTGTGATGTGTTTGGGCTTTCAGAACGCTCAGGCAGCGCTCGTGGATGACTCATGTTCCCACTGCGGGAACATGGTCATCTCGGTGTTACGATCGAGGCTCCGTGAGCGTCGTGCTGATGCCGGAGCGAGAGTCCCCTCTGCCACACCCCAATCTGAGCGACCTGAGCGTTCGCGGTTGGATGATTGGTTTTTGGGGGAGCGTCCGGACACCCGTCCGGCCACCCGTCCGGCCACTCCTCCAATTCCTTTCTTTCCCGAGGTGCATGAAGAGATTGCGCGGTCCTGGAAGAACCCGTTGTCTTCCCGTGACCGTTTGGCGAGCTCTTCCGCCTTCTCCACCCTTGATGGAGCAGTGGCTAAAGGGTACACTGGGGTCCCCCCGGTCGAACGCTCTGTTGCGATGCAACTGTGTCCGCAGAGTGCTTCGACCTGGCGCGGTGATCCTAAGCACCCCTCCAAGGCCTGTAGGTTTTCGTCGTCTCTGGTGGCGAAGATCTATAGAGCTGCGGGGCAGGCTGCTGCTTCGCTGCATGCCATGGCAACTCTTCAGGCCTACCAGGCCAAGTTGCTGTGCGACATGCACGAGGGTGGAGCTGATCCAGGACTCAGCAATGGGTTGCGTCCCGCCACCGACCTCGCTCTCCGGGCGACGAAGGTGACCGCGCGCTCCCTGGGTCAGGTGATGTCCACAAATGTGGTCCATTAGCGACACCTTTGGCTCACCCTGGCCGATATGCGGGACGCCGAGTGAACACGTTTCTTCGACGACCCCATATCCCAGGGTGGGCTATTCGGCGGGGCGGTCGAGAACTTCGCCCAACAGTTCTCGGCCACTCAGAAGCAGACTGAGGCCATCAAACATATACTGCCCCGGCGGTCCGCTGCTGCCTCCACCCAGCCGCCCGCGCAGTTGCCTCAGCCTGCTCGCCGCCGAGGACGCCCTCCTGCGGTTCCCTCAACCTCTGCGCCACCCAAGCAGCAGCCTCCACCCGGGCCGCGCAGAGGTAGCCGCAGGAAGGCGTCCCCGTCCGTTGCAGCCCATGAAGAAACGCCAGGCTAAGCGGCGCTCCTGACACGGACAGCTCAGGGATGGGCAGTTCTTTCCGGGAGACGGCAGCAGGGCCGCTCCTTCCCCCGGTGGAGGGCCAGGGGAGAATCTTTTGTTCAGCTGCTGGCCCCCGGGTCAGCAGCACCCTAATGTGGTTAAAGAAAGAACTGACAATCCCATCCCTGAGCACCCAGAGATCGATGATGACGGTGCGCGCCACCCTCGGGTCCCGCCACTCGCATCCCTCTCTGTCGCTAGCCTCCCCTCAGAGCAGACCCCAGTGGAACGTGCGTCCTTCCCTGGTCTCCTCTGTCTGGACGCAGCAGTTAACCGTGCCCCCACACCGGGACGCCCAACAGCCTCCCTTGTCCGGGCCGGTAACGCTGCCTCGCTGCCCCACCCTGGGTACGTCTGTGCTCCGCATCACCCCGTTGGTGCAGTCTCTGGAAGCATGGCTACAGCTTCCGGGGCTGTCCCGCTGGGTCGCGCGGACCATCAGGCTCGGCTACGCGATTCAGTTTGTGCAGGCTCCTCCCCGTTTCAGGGGTGTCCACTATACCGAGATTGGGGCCAACGCCCCGGTCATGCGTGCGGAGATTGCCACCCTGCTGGCGAAGGGTGCGATCGAGCCTGTCCCTCCAGCCGCAATGAAGTCGGGGTTCTACAGCCCCTACTTCATTGTACCCAAGAAAACCGGTGGGTTACGGCCAATCCTGGACCTTCGCATCTTGAACCGAACCCTACACAGGCTTCCGTTCAAGATGTTGACTGCGAAACGCCCTTTCGAATGCGTTCGTCCGGACGATTGGTTTGCAGCGATCAACCTGAAGGACGCCTACTTCCATGTCTCCATCCTTCCTCGACACAGACCGTTCCTACGGTTTGCTTTCGAGGGGCGGGCATATCAGTACGCGGTCCTCCCATTCGGGCTGTCTCTGTCCCCTCGCGTCTTTACGAAGATTGCCGAGGCCGCCCTTTGGCAGCACGGGGTCCGCATCCTGAATTACCTCGACGACTGGCTCATACTGGGCCACTCTCGGGAGCAGGTTTGCGGACACAGAGATCGGGTGCTCCATCACCTAGCCTGTCTGGGCCTTCGGGTCAACTGGGAAAAGAGCAAACTCTGCCCAGCACAGAGGATCTCTTTTCTCGGTATGGAGATCGACTCGGTCGCCATGTGCGCGCAGCTTTCGAGCGAGCGCGCGCAGTCTCTGCTGACTTGCCTCCATCAAATCGAGAGCAAGAGTGCGGTTCCACTGAAACTATTTCAGAGGCTCCTGGGGCATATGGCATCTGCAGCCGCGGTGACGCCGCTCGGATTGCTACATATGAGACCGCTTCAGCACTGGCTACGCGATTGAGTCCCGAGGTGGGCATGGCAGTCTGGCACGCTCCGGGTACAAATGACTCGGGCCTGCCTACAGACACTCACCCCATGGTCGAACCTCAGTTTTCTACGTGCGGGTGTGCCCTTAGAACGAGTTTCCAGGCATGTTGTCGTATCGACGGATGCCTCTGCCTCTCCTGGACAGGACCCCAGCGCCTTCTGCATGTCAATTGCCTTGAGTTACTGGCAGTACGGTTCGCCCTACACCGCTTCCGGGCGTTGCTGAGGGGTCAACATGTGCTTGTCAGTACAGACAACACGGCCGTAGTAGCGTACATCAACCACCAGGGCGGTCTACGCTCCCAACATATGTCTCAACTCGCCCGCCACCTCGTTTTATGGAGTCAGAAGCACCTGAGGTCCCTTTGTGCTGTCCATATTCCGGGAGCTCTGAACCGTGCAGCCGACGAGCTCTCATGGCTTCAGCCACTCCCGGGAGAATGGAGACTCCATCCCCAGATGGTCCAGCTGATTTGGGAACAGTTCGGGGACGCGCAGGTAGATCTGTTTGCCTCCCACGACTCTTCCCACTGCAGCCTGTTCTATTCCCTGACCGAGGGCACGCTCGGCACGGATGCACTGGCGCACAGCTGGCCGCGGGGCCTACGCAAATATGCGTTCCCCCCAGTGAGCCTACTCGCACAGCTCCTGTGCAGGATCAGGGAGGACAAGGAGCACGTCCTTTTGGTCGCCCCACACTGGCACGGCCGGACCTGGTTCCCCGAACTCTTACTCCTTGCGACAGCCCTGGAGACAGTGTGGCTCCTGGATGGGACGCGGCAGGTTTGAGTGGCCTACCACCCCCGGTGGTCGCCACCATCACTTCCGCTAGGGCAGAGTCCACTCGGCATGCCTATGTGTTGAAGTGGAACCTCTTCGTCACCTGGTGCTCTTCTCGCCAAGGTGGAAATGCCCTGGAAATGCAGCTCTGCAGATGGAGAGCTTCCGCACTGGCTACGCGATCGAGTCCCGAGGTGGGCATGGCAGTCTGGCACGCTCCGGGTACAAATGACTCGGGCCTGCCTACAGACACTCACCCCGTGGTCGAACCTCAGTTTTCTACGGGCCGGTGTGCCCTTAGAACGAGTTTCCAGGCATGTTGTCGTATCGACGGATGCCTCTGCCACGGGTTGGGGTGTATCACACCCCTTCTCCCCTGGAAATGCCCGATCGGGTCCGTGCTTTCGTTCCTCCAAGAGGGGGTGGAGCGTAGGCTGTCTCCCTCCACCCTTAAAGTTTATGTGGCCGCAATATCTGCCTACCACGATCTCTTGGGGGACAAAAAGGTAAGTCAGCACGACCTGATCATCAGGTTCCTGAGGGGGGCGAGGAGACTGAATCCTCCTCGCTCTCCTCTCGTACCCTCTTGGGACCTCGCAGTAGTTCTAAGTGCTCTGCAGAGACCTCCCTTTGAGCCTTTGCGGTCGGTTGATATTAAGTTTCTGTCAATGAAGACGGCTCTGCTGACCGCATTGGCCTCGATAAAGAGGGTCGGGACCTGCAGGCTTTTTCGGTTGACGAAGCGTGCCTGGAATTCGGGCCAGTTAACTCTCACGTGATCCTGAGACCCCGGCCTGGATATGTGCCCAAGGTTCCCACCACTCCGTTCAAAGACCAGGTGGTGAACCTGCAAGCACTGCCTTTGGAAGAGGCAGTCCCAGCCTTGGCATTGCTCTGTCCAGTACGCGCCCTTCGCGCCTATGTAGACAGCACGCAGTGTTTCAGGACCTCAGACCAGCTCTTTGTCTGTTATGGTGGAGAGCGGAAGGGAAAAGCTCTCTCAAAGCAAAGGCTGTCTCACTGGATAGTGGACACCATTGTTTTGGCTTACCAGCAGCAAGGTCGACCATGTCCCCTTGGGGTCTGGGCACACTCCACTCAGAGTGTGGCCTCCTCTTGGGCTTTAGCGTATGGCGCCTCGCTAACAGACATCTGCAGAGCTGCAGGCTGGGCGACACCAAACACATTCGCCAGATTCTACAATCTCCGAGTGGAGCCAGTGTCCAGCTATGTACTCGCCCCCCCGAGGGGGCGGTAATGGGCCAGGCTCAGGTGTCATCGCTTGCTCGCCATTCCACTCCACGGACTGGATACGTGTGATATTTTCCTCAGGTGAGTTTCCCCGAGAGCCCTGAGTTCCTCCAGCACCGCTTACGCCGATACCAGTGTGTCTGCCCTCTCTCGAGCCCAGACCCTCGTGTCCGGCCAGGTGCCCCGTGTGCATGGTTCCCCTCCGGCGACCCCCACACGAGTATTTCCATCGTTAGCCTCGCTTGCGAGCCGGTGTCTTTTCCTTGGCAAGCCCCTGCCACCCCTAGAGTTAAAAATTCCACCTGCGGCTGGTACCCTAGAGTTTTGCCATATGCAGCCCTTAGTCATATGTGTACTCTTAACCCCTTTGTGTTCAGAGATCGCCGACGGCCCCGCGTTTGATAGTGTTTACATTGATCGCTAGTTTACAATATCATTTTGTCAAGTAATAAGGTCAACCAGTACATTGTTTGAAAGATAAGAGACTGCAGATTCGTATCTGTATAAGCATTATACAATCAAGATAACTTTGCAACGTTTTTTTGTCATTCTGTATGAATCTAAACAATGTGATATGACAACAAAGAGAGAGGATGTCCCTTACCTTTTTGTGCTTTGGAAATGTAATGTTTGGCAGAATAATGGTGACTTCGACCTTTTTTCCATGGGAAGAGTGCAGTGTACGATGTCCATAGTAAATATTTGTCCAAAATCAAGCAAACTGGTAAAAAAAGCTATAGAACTTCTGTTGTTTACTTCCTGAAGTTTACTAATCACGAGGACGCGGTCCTGTTTATTTGATGAACTGTACGCATGAAGCGCATTATTCAATGAAATATAACTTATCAATGTATTTAGTAGAGTGTCTGGAACTGAATGAGAACCGCCCAGAAGATATCTGATGAAAACTAGCCACGCAATTTTAGAAAAGATTGAAAGATGACAGTCACTTTTGGTGACGCATGATTATCCACATGCAAATGTGTTTGGTAAAAAAAAATAAAAACAGCAATGGGAAAGTCTTGTGTTGTCATCTAACATGTAGTCTATGCAATAACGAATACGCCGATGTGTTGATTAGCATAAATCTCGCGAGTATCACATTGTATTTTTGTTTGCGTAACCATTTGCATCCTGGAAAATTACTCACGCGCGCCCCTCGAGCAGTGTTGCCAAGTCCGCGGTTTTCCCGCGGAATTGGGCTACTTCAACACTGTTGCCGCGGGCTGTTTTTCATGTCCGCGGGTTGAAGCGTTCCCAATTATATGATATTTAGCCCCGGGAATGCGAATTTTAGTAGGCAACCATGCCAAAAAAACACATATTTAACCTCCCAATTGCGGTTAAATCTCCCCCTGAAACGAGATTGGGCTTGTTTTGGGCTAGTTTTGAGTAGCAATTGGGCGGGTTTTGTTGTGAAAACCTGGCAACCCTGTACACTAGCTCACTAGCGCTCGCTCTGTCAGCATTCGCCTGCAATGGATCCACGCCGAGATCGGTAAGTGTCTACATTTAGTACGTTTTTGTTGCTTTGTTTTGTAGTTTTGTGTTTCTACACTATTACGGCTTATTAGTACATTCAAGTACCGCAAAAGTCCTTTTTTATTCAAGTGCTGAGTTAGAAGCTAGTGATGTAAGTTGTAACAATGTATCGTGGATAGTGAAAATCTGTATTGTGTATATTTCACCCAAAATAAAAATGACAGTGTGAGGAAAAAGTTAAATTTCACAGTGTTTTAGTGTCAGTACTACATTCAATTACTATAAAATGTTGAATATAATGTATAGTAATGCAATGGGGGAATATTTGTGGGACCTGATAATGACAAATGTCTTATGTTGCCACTAAAAAGTGACCAGCAATATTTTAAATATATCTAGTCAGTGAGTGGGTGAGAGTGTAAGCATATTTGTCTAAAATAATTCAGTCTTTTCGGCTATTATCACCAGAATAGTTTTTACTCTGTTGTCACCATTGTCCTGTGCGTAGTACTTTGTGGTAAGCAAATAATGTGAAGCAAGTAATGTTTCTTGAGAGAAGAAACTGTTTTGGGGTATGATTATTGTCTGATTACAGTCTGAGTCATTAGCTGGTAGTGTAAATGTTTCAATAAGGGAAACAACAGAGTGGGTATGGAGGTAGATCACTGTATGTGAAAGATCCTTTGAATTTGAATAGAAAATTTGTAAGCTTGTGTAAATGTGCCATCAGGGCAACAATAGAGTGGGTATATAGGTAGATCACTGTATGTGAATGATTCTTTGAATTTGAATAGAAAATCAGTAAATATGCACATACATGCATTTTTATAAACATTTAGGGGTGAAAAATATACCAGAGAAAGTATATAAATTGAGCTTTGTCATGTAGTAATGAGAAAATAGATTGAAATGATCAAACAAACCGGTTATACCTCATGGTAAAAGGTGGTTACCAAGTGTCCCTTTGGAGTCTCCAAGTGGCCTTTTTGGAAAGGTGCCTAGACATACTCCGAACTAAATGCTTGTAAAAAAGTCATTTTGGCTTGTATCAACTTCAAATTTGAAACGTACATTTAAAAGACATGTGGCTTTAGTTTACTTGTGTTTCCAGATCCATATATATTTCTGCCTTATGTATTTTTCTTGTTCATAAACCGTTATAATTTTTTTTTTAATTGTCCATTGTGTTTGAGCTTATTTATCTCTCTACTAGTAATTTCTAGAGTAATTTTGAGTCTTTCATGGTAAACTGTCAAGTGTCAGCTTTCAAATGATACCTTTGATTTGTGTGTAGTCAGAAGGACTCATTAGCAGCAACAATTTTATTTTGGGTATGTCATTTTGCACTCCTTTGCCAAAAGTGGGGGTGACTGGTAAGGGGTTAAGTCCTCCCTACGGGCAGGCATCTTGGCATTCCTTCACTGGGATATGCTTCCCAGTGTACCTTGGTATTCCTGTGTTAAGCGTGAGTCCTTCGTCCGTATTAGTCTTACGAGGGAACTCACACTTACGCAGGGCACTGGAAGACGGCTGAAGTGGTGGGATTTTATTGAACCCCCATTCGTTAGTCACTAACGTACGTCGTAGTGACTGAACGAAAGGGAACGTCTTGGTTACGGATGTAACCCTCGTTCCCTGAGGAGGGAACGGAGACGTACGTTCCATTGCCACTTCAGCTGTGCTACCTGGAATGCAGGAGTTCAGTCTTGGCTCCTCAAGCAGGTAACATAATGCTGTAATGCCACGTACTTCCTTATATACTCACGCGGTGAGGCGGAGTTACGTATGCAAATTTCGCATGCCCCATGGCATTGGCACGCCATTGGGCGTTTTCTATATGCTCGAAGATGATAGGCTTCTAGGCGAAACCCCCATTCGTTAGTCACTAACGTACGTCTCCGTTCCCTCCTCAGGGAACGAGGGTTACATCCGTAACCGAGACGTTCCATCTGGTTGAAGATCGGAGTCATCATGTTTGTTGAGGATCAGTGCCACTGGATGTCATGGCGATTAGGCCTTAACAGGGGAGAATCTAGTTGACACGGTCTCTTCTGACACAAGGATGCGTTGGTCGTGTCTAGGCGCAGGTCCGCCATCTGATCTGGATACGGCCCGGATCCGGCTGACTACAGTAAACCTCGGGATAAACAGAGAGACTAACATTAGCGCAGATGCCATTCTTTTTATGATGTAACGAGCAGAGATGCTCACAAGTCTCTGGGCTCGAGTCCAAGTCAAGTCTTAAGTCTCTTTATTATAATAAGTCTCTGGTTATAATAAGTGTTGCATCACATACGGCGACCCATCCAGGCTGTGTAGAACACTGCAAAGCTATATATAAGGAATTCAAAGCATGTAATAAGTTATTTTGACACCTTTCTCTATTAACATACCATATCAGCTCATTAAACCTGCAGATGTCGATCAATGAATATGAAAAGACAACAAGTAAGATGCTTATCTAATAGCTAACAATTGTATGTGCAACAAAGCACATCTGAAACCACAAAGTTCTGGTACTCAGGGTATCACAAAAACATTGCAAAATTTATAAGCAATAACACTTTTTTTCCACTTAAAGAGAGCACACACTCAAGCAAACACACAGAAACACTCTCTCACAGTCACACACACGCACTCAAGTGCACACACATACCCACACGTGGTTTACGGGGACTCTCCATAGGTGTAATGGTTTTACTAATGTACAAATGGTATAATCTATCCACCTACACTAACCCTACCCCTAAACCTACCAGTCACAGAAAACTTTTGGCCTTTTTGGAATTTCAAAAAGCACCATTTAGTATGTTTTTTTAAGCAGTTTGGATTATCAACCATGATTAGGTTTTATTTGAATACCCATGTTGAAATATAATCTTAGTGACTGTCCTTTTCATGACAGATTTATCTAAACATAGCATTAAATAATCAAGACATCACTAACAGGTTAAGTAGAATTTATATATATATATATATATATATATATATATATATATATATATATATATATATATATATATATATATATATATATATATATATATATATATATATATTATATAACTAGTTACGTGGCAGGTTATAGGTACCGGAGGGAGTGGAATAACATCGAGCTCATCAGACTTTTCTTAAAAATAAACATTGTTCACGTGTCCCGCAGCTCGAGTCCGAGTCGAGTCTGAAGTCTTTTGAGGACAAGTTACAAGTCGAGTCTGAAGTCACTGTGTGTGTCTCAAACTCGAGTCCCCATCTCTGGTAACGAGTACATCAGATGTTATGGGAAGTGTTCCCGGTTCCGGCAGACCTAGTTAATGCAGCCTAAAACAATCATTTAACTGATTTGAATAATATAAATTGATAATGTTCTATGTGTACGCCATAGTAAAGAGATTTTTAGTCCAGATTTAAACTGACAGAGTATGTCTGCTTCCCGAACAATGCTAGGGAGACAAAGTTTAGGTGCTAAATAGGAAAAGGACCGACCACCTGCAGTTGATTTTGATATTCTCGGAATTATCAACTGGACAGAATTTTGAGACCGCAATAGACGTGATGGAGTACAATGCGTTAAGAAAAGAGGTGTCATTATATTCTGACGTTTATATTATATCTTGTGATTTTAAAAGGGAGCGAGCCATACTGTATGTGCATGTGCAGTACTTCAAAGAGCATTGGAATTCAACAAATCTTAAAATATTAATTATTACTAATTCTATGTCTATTTTGTGGGGATTAAATTAAAGGTTTGGGAGAAATATATTAATATATTAAACAATGTTCACAATTTTGGGGGGGAAACCATTTAAAGATTTAAAAACCAAGAGAATAATTTTTAAATCAACACGGTATCGTACACTTAAACAAGTGCAAAGAGTGTAGCACTGGAGTAATATGGTCATGTTTTTTAGTACAAGTAACCGGGATAAAGCTGATTGGCATAGTACAATGAATTGCAATAGTCTAGCCTTGATGTTACAAATGCATAAATTATTCTTTCAAAGTTATTAAAAGATAAATCAGGCTTTACTTTAGCTAAAAGATGGAGTTGGAAAAAAAAAGGATTTGAACACTTTGTTTATCTGCTTGTCAAATTTGAGACCATTATCAAAAACAATACCCAAGTTCTTTACCCAGGGCTTTGCAGAAAGTGTTACATTTCCTAGGGTCATTTGACTAGGAAAATCAGAAAAGCCAAAAAGTATTATTTCAGTTTTATTTTCATTAAAATTGAGAAAATTTAAAGATAACCAAGCTTGCACATGCCCTGTTTCCAGCCCATCAATGTTTGATTTTAGGGGTAAGTAAACTTGAGTGTCGTCTGCATAACAGTGGAACGACAACCCATGTTTCCTGAAGATAGACCCTAATGGGAGCATATATAATGTGAAAAGAATGGGGGCTAAAATGGATCCTTGAGGAACATCACAAGACAGAACAGCCACCTCTGACGAATATTCCCCAATATTAATACTAATCTTCCTATTTGAAAGATTTTATTTAAACCATTCAATCTCCTTTGATATCAACACAAAGCTCCAATCAACATGCGCAAGAAGAATAGAGTGATCTACCATATCAAAAGCCGCACTCAGGTCTAGTAGTAAAAGTACACCCAGAATTGGCAGCTATTAACACATTGTTTAGAACCTTTAGGAGAGCAGTCTCTGTCGAATGATATTTTTTTAAAAATGATTGAAAAAGCTTGAATACCTTATTTTTATCCAGGAAACTCTGCAGCTTTTGCAACACTATCTTCTCTAAAATATTGGAAATAAAAGGAAAATTAGAAACAGGTCTGAAATTTGCCAAAACATTTAAGTCTAAATTTGGTTTCTTTAACAACGACCGAACTAAAGCATGTTTCAACGCTTCTGGTACTGTGTATGTTTCCAGACATCAATTTATGATGTTTAAAAAATAAGGCCCTACTGCATCGAAAACTTGCTACAAAAGAAATGTAGGGATGGAGGAGCCCTACGGCTTCAATTGACACACTATTTCTCGAAGATAAGAATGAGAGATGGTGGTCCAGTGATTTAAACCATGGAACTGATATGCAGAAGGTTGCTGGTTCGATCCCAGTGTGTCCTTGAGCAAGGCACTTTACTCCATGTTGCTCCAGGGGGATTGTCCCTGTAATAAGGGCGCTGCAAGTCGCTTTGGATAAAAGCGTCTGCCAAATGCATAAATGTAAATATAATGTAAATTAAATAGGCAAGGCAAGGCAAGTTTATTTGTATAGCACATTTCATACACAGTGGCAATTCAAAGTGCTTTACACAAAAATGAAGTTAAAATATTCGTAAGTGAATTAAATAAAAATATATATAGTATAACAGTTATAATATGAATTAAAAGAAAATTAATAAAATATTAATCCCCTATCTGGGGTGGAAGAAAATGGAGAGTCAGGTTTACTTTAACAATATTTGTCAGGTAACTGTGCGTTTAGACAGTACCCTTGCAGACAAATCTTCTTGGCCTATCTTGAGGGCGTTCTCTAGATGTTTTACCCGTCAGAGCAGATCTAAACGGGTCTTCCTCGCACTGGAGGGAGTACTCAAAAAAATATTTGTCAGGTAACTGTGCATTTAAACATTACCCTTACAGACAAATCTTCCTGGACAGGAACACCAGGGCTATCTCTACTTTGTTTGACCGTCAGAGCGGATCTAAACGGATCGTCCTCGCGCCGGAGGGGTTTCGATTTATCGCTCCCCCGTCTCTCAACCTCTTCCACCCAGCAGGCTTAACAAAAAATAAATAAATAAATAAATAAATAAAATAAAATAAAAAGTATAATTAAAACTAAAAATAAAAACAGGGTTAAATTGAAACAATATGAATAAAAACCGGGTTAAATTGAAACATAATTAAAGTGCAAGCAGTTCGGACAGAGCACAGAGCTCATTCAGTAAAAGCATAAGATAAGGTGCAATCAGTCAGATGTACAGTAGCACAGTGCTCATTCAGTAAATGCACAGCTAAACAGATGTTCAATAGGTTCAAATAGGTTCAAATTGTTTAAACTCCGCCATACAAGCTGTCATGATAGAAGGGTCAAAAGAGGGACATAATATCCCCAATCTAATGTCACTGATCTTATTCACATACAGTTTAAGAAAATCATTGCACAAAGTCTTTGATACAGCAGGATACTCATAAACAGGTGGATTAATAAAATAATTTAACACAGTAAAAAGGGTTCTAGGTCTATGGTAATTTTTAGTAATGAGTTTCATAAAATAACTGGATTTTGCTGCTCTTAAAGCCTTTTGGTATTTTAACAATAATTTCCTTAATATTTCAAAACAATCATGAAGTTTATTTTTCTTCTATACACTCTGCTCTTCTGCAGGACTGCCTCAAAGAGCGTATGTTGTCATCAATCCATGGGTCAGCTCTTGGATGAGGTTTTAAGGTCTTTACGGAAGCCACTGTGTTTAAGACATTCACACATGTATCACTGAGCTTAAACAAAAGCTCCTCTGCACTTAAAGGGTTAGTTCACCCAAAAATGAAAATGAGCCCATGATTTGACTCACCCTCAAGTCATCCTAGGTGTATATGGCATTCTTCTTTCAGACAAATAAAATCAGAGTTATATTTAAAAAGTCCTGGTTAATCCAAGCATTATAATGGAATTGACTTGATGTGTCGTTTTTTGAAATCAATAAAAGTGCATCTATCCATCATAAAAGTGCTCCACACAGCTCCGGGGGGTTAATAAAGGCCTTCTGAAGCGAAGTGGAGCATTTGTGTAAGAAAAATATCGATATTTAAAACTTTAAAATAGCTAACTTCTGGTGGATTGCCGTACGCATCGATTTACGACAAAAGAGTAACCCTTGACCCTTGACGCATGTGTATTGACGAACGCAGAGGATAGAGCAAAACAAAACGTAGCATCAGGGGTTACTCTTTTAGCGTAATCGGCTCAAGCACTGCTGACGGCCAGAAGTTAACTATTTTAGTCTATATGGATATGGATAAATATGGATATTTTTCTTACACAAACATGCCACTTCGCTTCAGAAGGCCTTTATTAACCCCCGGAGCCATGTGGAGTACTTTTATGATGGATAGATGCACTTTTATGAACTTAAAAAACAACCCATCAAGTCAATGCCATTGTAATGCTTGGATTAACAGGACTTTTTAAATATAACTCTGATTTTATTCGTCTGAAAGAAGAATGTCATATACACCTAGGACGACTTGAGGGTGAGTAAACCAAGGTGAACTAGCCCTTTAATTCATACCAGTTTGCATTCATAGCTTGCATAGAATTGCAAAAAGCGGATGAAAAAACTGTACTAGTAGCAGAGTTAATTAATCGGGATTTACAGACCAGCTTTTTGAATTGCAAAGAGTTTTACGTTCATGTCTTTCTTTCTTCAGTCAAAAATAAATTTGAAAAAACATTTCAGGATTTTTTTCCTTATAGCCTATGGACTTCAATGGGGTACAACGGTTATTCATCACTTTTTCAACTTTGACTTCCTTAATGCCAGACACAATGACACATGACTTATTGGGAATACACTACTGTCTTCAAAATACACAGATCATGATTTAGGTTCCTTTTTCCAATGCTAAAGTGAAACCAACAGCAGAACAATTAATTGTTGATGGTGGGCGTGAACGACTACTTCAGTAATGTACCAAAAACATATCAATCATTTCCACAGACCACTCAACTTCAGCATTCATTATCAGTCCCTTTAAAAGACAATTTGTCAGAGTAAGTGAATAAAGCTGAGAACTTTTACATTTGAAACTTTCCTTAAATTATTTAATGTGGCCCACTTGTCAAGTGTAAATGGAGGCTATGTTTAAAAAGCATTAATGGAAGAAAATCACTTTCACAATACATTCATAAATCATTCAAATTTAAAATTCCCATTATGTAAAGCACTGTGCTATCATGAGGTGGCTTGTGTACATCTGAATACCTTTTGTTGATTTGTTTGATTAATTGATTTTTTGATTGACTAATTGACTAATTGATTGTGTGTGACTGCAGAGAAAACTGCAATGCTTAACATTCAGAAAATGTTGATCATAAACCAAAGGTGGTCAAATGTAAAAACTCAGTTTGTATAACTTTTTAGATTTCTGGAACACTGTTAACAAAATTTGGGACATGTTTAATATCCTGGATTGTGTGATTTTGCTATTTAAATTTTTACAGTGAAAAAAGGGTCAAAATTACCCTTTTAAAAGGGAGATTATGTAGATATGTTTAATAAACCTAGAATTAAAGCTAGTTTTAAACAAATAAAATATCTAAAATAAATAATAAAAAAATAACAACAGTAATATTACAAACTACAGCAGTTTGTAATGATCTTTTGTAATGATCTGCTTGTTTACACAAGGCATCTGTAAATGTTTATCATAAATGTATTTATGGAGAAAATGGAACAAAGTGAGTTAAAAGCATTACTTAGCTTGAGAAAACATGTTTGTCCTGTTGTGTGTGTGTGGCTCACGTTTGTGAGTGTGAACAGGGCAGTGAAGAAATCCTCACAATGGCGCACATCTATTTGGCAGAATAGTACAAAAGAGAGAAAGAGAAAGGGAAAGAGCAGTCGTAAAATGAGTCTACCACTGCCAAAAAGGTTCACATGAGCGCCAGTTACCATCACTCACCGACTCAACAATACTACATCAAGCCTGTTCTCAAACTCACAAAAAAGTCTTACTTACAACTCGGTGAAACTTTCAGTAGTGCAAATGGAACTAAAGCCCTCAGTCTGAGAGCAACCACTCAGGTTCATTAATGGACGTGTAATCCACCCTCTTAAAAGCAGACATACAGATACCATGAGCTATGATTGAGTTTTATAGATCATGACACTGAATGACTCTCTGTAATCAGAAAATCAATGTTAATGTACTTTGAAGCATTGCTCTGTATTTATGGTAACCTCTTTTTGCTTTTCATTTATATAACTTAAAAAATTTTTGCTTATGTTACTGAGCAGGGCTGTCAGAAGAGACATTATTATTTGATAGTGTTCAAGCGGTTTAAGTCTCTTATGCATCCAATAATAAGAAAAGAAAGGACTGAAAAGTTGGTGAAAAGTAAAACTCTCACAGAATAAGAAAAAAGAGAAGCAATTTAAAAACCAGTTTGGAGTGGACTTTTTGGTAACACTTTATAATATCTACACGCTATGAAGCATTAGTTAAGCATTAGTAAATAGTTAATTAATCATTTATAAAGCATTAATAGACATTAATAGGCAGTTTATAAATACAGCTATAAATGCTTTATTCTTGATTTATAAGCATATCTATAATGTGTTTAATAATTGTATGTTCATACTTTATAAATTATCAATTCATAATTTATAAATTAAGTATTTGTCACGGTTCATGAATTCATCATCTCATTATTGTGTGTGTGGATGTGTGTTTGTGTTGGGGCGGAGTCGCTGATTGGCTGTTGATCATTACACCTGTCACAGCTGATCAGCGCTCCAGCTGCAGATCATCAGCGCACCCTATTTAGTCTGTCTGTGTTCTCCTTGTCATTTGTCAGAGCGTTGTTTGGATGATGGTCGCGTGTTCTCCCTCCTGTGCCATTGTGTTCCTGCCCTGCTTGTTTCCTGTGTTCCGTGTATCACTCTGGACTTCCACCATCCACGTCTGCACCCTCCTCACCATACTGGGTTGTTCACAGCGTCCCTGTGCTACCTGTACCATCCACCTCTGCATCCGCCAACGCACCGCTGAGATCCTTGTGTCTTCTGGTTTCGCCAAACGCATCTGAGATCCTGGTGTCTTCGAGTCATTTTCATTGACCTTCAGTCTAATAAATACCTTTTTACTTGCTATTGTATCCTGCCTTATTTATCCGTTACAGAACGCTCTGACCAACATGGATACAGCAAGTTCAGAGGAAATCAGCGAATACCTGAATCACAGCAGTTCCAGAATGGACCGGCAGGAGGAGAACCTGGCCACCACAGGACGTGCGGTGCAGGTATTGGTAGCACAGGTGTCCGAGCTGACCCAACAGATACAACGTCTCGTCTGTCCCGCTGTGCCCAGCTCACCGCCGGTTTCCCCCACACCATCTACCACCAACCGCCAGCGCGAACCGCGATTACCTACTCCGGAGAATTATGCTGGTGAGACAAACTACTGTAGAGCATTCCTAACTAAGTGTTCGATGTTTTTTGCTCTTCAACCGTCTACGTTCAGCACTGAGGAGTCTAAGGTGGCGTACGTGCTCACGCTGCTTTCAGGACGGGCTGCGCTGTGGGGAACGGCGGTGTGGGAAAACCAACATCAATGCTGCTCCTCGTTCCTGGCACTCTCGGAGGAGATGAAGCGGGTGTTTGACCGGGCGGTAGCTGGCAAGGAGGCAGCTCGTCAACTCGCTGACCTTCGTCAGGATAACCGCTCGGTCTCGGACTATTCTATCGAGTTCAGGACCCTGGCTGCCGAGTGCCACTGGAACGAGGAGGCACAGTGGGACATGTTCCTGCATGGGCTGGCTGACCGCATCCAGAGAGAGATGTTGCCGCTGGATCTTCTGGGAAGACTCGATGGTCTCATTGATTTAGCACTTCGGATGGACGCTAATCTGAGTCGGCTGGAACGTCGGTCTAGACCACCCCTCCAGTCAGCCAGCATCAAGGGCATTCAAGTCAGCGGAGGTGATGCGGTCAGTTCCTACATCGATCCTGAGCCCATGCAGGTGGGTCGAGCTCGGCTTTCTCGGGGGGAGAGAGAGAGACGGAGATCCCGTGGTCTTTGCCTTTATTGTGGTGGAGAGGGCCACTTCCTGAACAACTGTCCGGTAAAAGACCACGCCCGGTGGTAAGAGGAAGGCTACTGTCGGGCGGGATCTCCGTGGATAAGACCTCATCCTCAACTCTCCTCCTGGTAAGACTGCTGTGGACAGCCCGGTCTCACCACTGTGAAGCACTTTTGGATTCTGGGGCGGAAGGTAATTTTATGGACTTGACTTTGGCACGCACACTTGACATTCCCATAATTTCACTCCCGAACACGCTAGCCGTCAGTGCGCAACGGACAGGAATTACCTCCCATCACCCTCACTACTGAACCACTGACACTTATCACCTCTGGAAATCACACAGAACAGATTTCATTTCTGCTTCTGGATTCCCCTCTGGCTCCGGTTGTCCTCGGTCACCCCTGGCTGATCCAACATAACCCTAGGGTCGACTGGGGACATCACACTGTCTCTTCGTGGAGTGAAAGCTGTTATCAGTCTTGTCTTGTTTCTGCCTGTTCGTCTGTTTCTCATCCGGTTTTTCAGAAGGAGATGGTGAATTTGTCTAACGTGCCCCCTGAGTACCTCGACCTGAAGGAAGTGTTCAGTAAGTCCCTTCTCTTCCAGAAGTCAGTAAGCTGCTTCTCTTCCTCCGCATCGTCCCTATGACTGTGCTATAGATTTACTCCCAGGTAAGTCTCGGCCTAGAGGCAAACTTTACTCTCTTTCTGTTCCTGAGAGGGAGGTCATGGAGAAATATATTTCTGATTCTCTAGCTTCCAAGTTCATCCGTCCTTCCTCTTCTCCAGCGGGGGCGGGGTTCTTTTTTGTGGGGAAGAAGGATGGTTCTCTGCGACCTTGCATTGATTACCGAGGGCTGAATAACATCACGGTAAAGAATACCTATCCTTTGCCGTTGATGTCTTCAGCCTTTGAGAGGTTGCAGGGAGCATCCGTTTTCACAAAATTGGACTTACGTAACGCTTATCATTTGGTTCGCATCAGGGAGGGGGATGAATGGAAAACCACTTTTAATACCCCCAGGGGCCATTTTGAATATTTGGTAATGCCCTTCGGGCTGTCTAACTCCCCAGCGGTTTTCCAGGCACTCGTCAATGATGTGTTGAGAGACATGGTGGATCAGTTCATATATGTTTACCTGGATGACATATTGATTTTTTCTTCGTCTCTCCAGGAACACATTCAACACGTCAGACGAGTGCTTCAGAGGTTGCTAGAGAATGGGCTTTTTGTCAAGGCGGAGAAATGCGCGTTCCATGCACAGACGGTTCCCTTCCTAGGGTTCATCGTTTCATCCGAGGGAGTGCGTATGGATCCTGACAGGGTTAAGGCTGTGGTAGAATGGCCAAGTCCAGATTCCCGTAAGGCCCTACAGAGGTTTCTGGGGTTCGCCAATTTCTACCGGCGTTTTATTCGCAACTTCAGCCAGCTAGTCGCGCCTCTGACTGCCTTGACCTCTCCCCGAGTGACGTTCAGGTGGTCCGATACAGCTGAGGCTGTATTCACCAACCTCAAAAGCCGCTTTGTTTCGGCTCCCATCTTAGTCGCCCCTGATCCAACACGTCAGTTCGTGGTAGAGGTCGATGCGTCAGAGGTGGGGGTAGGTGCGGTTCTTTCCCAATGCTCTGCTTCGGATGATAAGATGCATCCTTGCGCGTTTTTGTCCCACCGGTTGACACCTGCTGAGCGTAACTACGACATTGGCAACAGAGAATTGTTGGCAGTTAAGATGGCCTTGGAAGAGTGGCGTCATTGGTTAGAAGGGTTGGGGGTACCTTTTATAGTATGGACGGACCATAAGAACCTTGAATATATTAGATCTGCTAAAAGACTCAATTCCAGGCAGGCTCGGTGGGCACTTTTTTTCGGACGTTTTGATTTTTCTCTCTCGTATCGCCCCGGGTCCAAGAACATCAAACCCGATTCTTTATCTCGTATTTTTGATCCTTCCGAACGCCCGGTTACTCCCGCGTGCATTTTGCCAGAGAAGATAGTTATCTCTACACTCACATGGGAGGTCGAATCGAACGTCAAATTGGCCTTAGAAGGGTTAACGCCTCCGCCCGGCTGCCCACCGAGTCGATTATTTGTACCAGAGAATTTGAGGTCCGAAGTCATCCAATGGGGTCACTGTTCCAAGATCGCTTGCCATCCAGGAGTAAACCGTACTTGCAGTTTAATGAAGCAACGATTCTGGTGGCCAGGTATGGCTCGCGACATTCGCAGTTTCGTGTTGGCTTGTTCAGTTTGTGCCGTTGATAAGACGTCTAATCGACCCCCGGATGGGTTACTTCAGCCGCTGGCAGTTCCTTCGAGACCCTGGTCCCACATTGCGCTAGATTTTGTCACCGCCCTCTAATGGCATGACGGTTGTTTTAACCGTAGTGGACCGGTTCTCGAAGGCTGCACATTTTATTCCCTTGCCCAAATTACCCTCAGCCAAGGAGACAGCAGTGTCTGTTATAGACCACGTCTTTCGGTTACATGGCCTCCCGATGGACGTGGTCTCCGACAGAGGTTCCCAATTTGTGTCCAAATTTTGGAGAGAGTTTTGTAGATTGCTAGGGGCGACAGTCAGTCTATCTTCGGGTTACCACCCCCAGAGCAATGGTCAAACTGAGCGAGCCAATCAGGATCTGGAGAGAGTGTTGCTATGTTTGGTTTCCAAGAATCCTTCATCCTGGAGCCAACAACTTTCTATGGTGGAGTACGCTCAGTACGTTACCAGTGTCATCTACGGGCCTTTCTCCTTTTGAGTGTAGTTTAGGTTACCAGCCACCTGTTTTTCCTAGTCTGGAATCTGAAGTCGCGGTCCCCTCCGCTCACGCCTTTGTCCAGAGGTGCCACCGCACATGGACCAGAGCCCGTGAGACTCTGCTCCAGGTGGGGGCACGCACTAAGGCTAAAGCCGATCGCCACCGGTCGAAGCCTCCCGTATACGTCGTGGGTCAAAAAGTGTGGCTTTCTACAAAGAACATTCCGTTCCGTTCCGTGTCTAATAAGCTTGCTCCCAAATTTATCGGCCCGTTCACTGTCACCAAGATCATTAGTCCGGTGACAGTCCGCCTCAAACTTCCTCCGGCGTACAGGAGAATTCACCCCGCCTTTCATGTTTCCAAATTGAAGCCCGTTTTTCATTCCCATCTTAATCCGCCAGTCCCGGTTCCCCCACCGCCGCGACTCGTAGATGGGGAGCCTACGTATTCGGTTAATAGTATTCTGGACTCGAGACGGAGGGGGCGCGGATTCCAGTATCTGGTGGACTGGGAAGGTTACGGTCCGGAGGAGAGAAGTTGGGTTCCTGCTAGGGACATTTTGGACCACTCCCTTATTGATGATTACAATCAACAGGTAGGTTCTCCTGGGAGCGTCAGGAGACGCTCCTAGGGGGAGGGGTACTGTCACGGTTCATGAATTCATCATCTCATTCTTGTGTGTGTAGATGTGTGTTTGTGTTGGGGCGGAGTCGCTGATTGGCTGTTGATCATTACACCTGTCACAGCTGATCAGCGCTCCAGCTGCAGATCATCAGCGCACCCTATTTAGTCTGTCTGTGTTCTCCTTGTCATTTGTCAGAGCGTTGTTTGGATGATGGTTGCGTGTTCTCCCTCCTGTGCCATTGTGTTCCTGCCCTGCTTGTTTCCTGTGTTCCGTGTATCACTCTGGACTTCCACCATCCATGTCTGCACCCTCCTCACCGTACTGGGTTGTTCACAGCGTCCCTGTGCTACCTGTACCATCCACCTCTGCATCCGCCAACGCACCGCTGAGATCCTTGTGTCTTCTGGTTTCGCCCAACGCACAGCTGAGATCCTTGTGTCTTCTGGTTTCGCCCAACGCACAGCTGAGATCCTTTTGTCTTCTGGTTTCGCCAAACGCATCTGAGATCCTGGTGTCTTCGAGTCATTTTCATTGACCTTCAGTCTAATAAATACCTTTTTACTTGCTATTGTATCCTGCCTTATTTATCCGTTACAGTATTACATTATTTACAAACCAGTTATTTAGTTGTCAGTGGTTCATAAGATCAGTTAGAAAGTGTAGGTAAAGGATTAATAAACTGTTTAAATATACATTTATACATCTTATTATTTAGACATATAGTAATAGTTACTCAGTGTGTTAATAAATGCTTTATTAATGTATTCATACTGTAATTCATGATTAATTCAGGTAGTTATAAAACATTTAGTAGTTGTCAGTTAATTATTTTTGTGAGCTCATCTAAAGTGAGGACTGTTTATGCCTCGTAAAGCGTTTACAAAGGATATTTAAAGGCTTGTTTCTCTTCTGAACAGAAAAAGAAAACAAACACAACACAGAGGACTATAACACAGAAATATTTATTTCAAAATGCAAAAATGGTGACTGTAAAACTAGTAACTTAATATCAAATTAAAATTAAACCTCTTCAAATGTCATAGAAAATAATATTCCTGTAGACAGCCAGAAAACATAACTGCAGTCAAATGAAACTAAGCTTCTGCAATATGATATAAAAATACATTTCTGTAAAGTGTGAACATTGCTGAATACAAATGTACCAGTGGATTACACTGGATTACAGGAGTGCCAAAATTCAACAAATAAAAATTAGATGAAACAATAATAATATAATAAAATATTTTGTAGTGTCAAAACAGTACTGACTTTAAAACATTAGAGAACAGCCGCGCAGAAGAGAACTGAACCTTTATATCTCCTTTGTAAAAGCTTTGAGGCATAAATAGTCCTCACTTTAGATGAGCTCACAGAAATAGTTAACTGACAACTACTAAATGTTTTTATAACTACCTGAATTAATCATGAATTACCGTATGAATACATGTTAATAAAGCATTTATTAACACTGAGTAACTATTATTATATGTCTAAATAATACAATTTATAAATGTACATTTAAATAGTTTATTAATCATTACTTACACTTTCTAAATTATCTGATGAACCACGGACAACTCCTAAATAACTGGTTTATAAATAATGTAATACTTAATTTAGAAATTATTCATTGATCATTTATAAAGTATGAAAATACAATTATTAAAAACATTATAGATATGCTTATAAATCAAGAATAAAGCATTTATAGCTGTATTTATAAACTGCCTATTAATGTCTATTAATGCTTTATAAATTATGAATTAACTATTTACTAATGCTTAACTAATGCTTCATATCGTGTAGTTATTGTAAAGTGTTACCGACTTTTTTATTTTCTTTTTCCTCTCGTGCACATGTTGAGAACCTTTTTTCCCCTTCTGTTCCAATTGTGTGCCATCTAATATTAGTATTTTTATTAATTATCTTAAATTAACTGTCAAAATGGTTAATTAGCATAATTAATGTGGTGTGGCCAAGAAGCTGAGTGGTATTTGAAAAATGTAAAAGCAGCTGAGAGTGACTCAATAGTAAGTTGTCCAAAATACATAATTACAGCAATTAATTAAATTCCGGCTATGACACTTTTTTTTATTTTATTTTTTATGAAGTGATTGAGAAAGTTAGGAGAGATGAGGCTTTTTCTTCTCTATTTGAAGATCTCGGATTCACAGTTACAGACCTTAGAGAGTGTCTAGTTGTTTTACAGTTTTCATCTTTGCAACACTGAGCTCTTGTTTTATGATTTCAGCAACCTGTAAATTGTCTTGGTCGTGTACAGTATGTGTTTGTGGTGGAGTTTCACTAATAAGAGTTTACTCCTCACCCTGAGTATTATATGACCCATGGGATAAAAGGGGCAGTAAAAGCTTTAAGCTTCGGTGATAAGCTCTGTTCACATTGAAATGGAATGGAGAAACACTTGGAAGTGAGCCGCATGTGAGAAAGGGAGAGCAATGAAATAACAACCAATGAAAAACAAATCAATCTTGCCTATCCCTTAGAGACTAAAAAGGGAATTCTAAAATTCTTCAATCACAGCTCAGACAGAGTTAAGGCATTTAAAAGAGAGTGATTCAAACATCATTATTTCATCTGAGAAGGCCAGAGATGGTGGTTCAGGGAGGTCTGAACTGTTTAAACCATAAAATCAAGAGTTTAATTTCAACAGTATTGATTTTAAACCTCTAGGAAGGAATGAGTTCACAGGGTCTCATTCTGATAAGGCAGGGAGTGATATTGAAGATGACGATGATGACATCATTGATGATGGTGATGGTATTGTTACATACTATAAAACTGCATTGCATGTTCATGTTTGTGAGTCTATGGCTCAGTTTAGTAACATCTGCTTTGGGTCATCTGCATCCAATCAGATGTGGACAGGGCTAATTATTGGTCTAGATGGGGTCCGAAAAATCTTGTGATCAGATTAGTAAAACCATTCAGAGGTAGTCATAAACTCATGTGACCACATTGCATTTCAAGTGCACATCACAGTGTTGGTCTGTTTTCACATTCACCTGATTCTATGGAAACCCGGTGCATTTGCGTTCATCTTACATCGTTACAAACGTGCACGGCACATGATAGACAATAGAACAATGGTCAATATATTGTTTTTTTTCCCCCCGTTGAACTAACTATGTCGTCATTGGTTAAAACTACTGTGCATGTTACTTTACGTCACTCTCAGAAAACAATTAGTAAAAATTAGGTATACAACAGCTTGTCACTGGGGCAATACCCTTGAAAAGACATTGTTGTACCCTTTTCACCCTTAAAAGGTGCATATTAGTACCTTAGATTAGCAATATGTACATTAAGATACTACTATGAACCTCTTATGGGGTAAAAAGGTACAAATATATCATTTTAAGGTGCAAGCTGTTGTACCCCCAAAGGTAAAATGTTTGCATGTCACTGGGGCAGTTCCCTTAAAAGGACATCTTTGTACCAGTTTCACCCTTAAAGGGTGTATATTAGTACCTTAGAGTAACAATATGTACCTTAAGATACTACTATGAACCTTTTAGGGGTAAAAAGGCAAAACTATATGTCCTTTAAAGGGTACTGCCCCAGTGACAAGCTGTTGTACCCCTAACAGTACAATTTGTAAAAAATGTTCTTGAACAAATGCACACCCGAGTCCCAGTTGCTTTTGCTTTCACATTCACGCTAATCGTGCCACAGTTCCACTAAACTCAGACCATATTCTACAGAAAGTCTTGGGTTCGGTACCCCAGGTCCACATGATAGCTTGTACATTACCATTTTTTCATGCAAAACCATGTTCTATTTCAAACTAAATTGCCAGAATGAAAGCAACGTATGTTCTGGGGTTACTGGGACAGTTCCCTCAAAAGGTATAAATGTAGCCTTGAGATTCTAATATATACACAAGTATGAACCCTTAAAATAATAAATTGCTCACTCAATATACTAATATGCAAATATGTAACCGTTATGTGAGTTTACTGCCCCCAATGTAATAACTGCACTACAATACCACCGTCACCAGTGTGATGACTCCGATTGTTCGAATATTATCATTAAATAATACTTAAATCGATATGTCATCCGCAATAAACCCGTCTCCAGCGTGTTGCCTCCGATCATTCGAATATTGCACTTTAATAATTATTTAATCAACATCATCCTCAATAAACCCGTCTCCAGCGTGTTGCCTCCGGTCCTTTGAATATTCCGATCTATTATGACCTCTTACCTGTAAAGCAGCCAGAATAATAATAATAATAATAATAATAATACGTTGTTTGTAAATTGGCCAGAGGAGAACTGGCACCCCGACTGAGCCTGGTTTCTCCCAAGGTTTATTTTTCTCCATTAGGTCACCTAATGGGGTTTTGGTTTCCTTGCCACTGTTGCCTCTGGCTTGGCGTGCTCAGTTGGGGACACTATATTTTTCAACTAAACATCGAAATAAATCTAATTAATAAACTAATTTAACCATGTAAACTAAATTACTGATCTAATTATTGATCTAAAGCCCACACTGTCACCGTATGGAAATTGAAATGAACTGATGACATCAAATGGCTATACAGCTGAATAAAATTAGGCTGCATTATTTTGCTGTTTAACACTGTAAAGCTGCTTTGAAACAATCTACATTGTTAAAAGCGCTATATAAATAAAAAGTTGAAAGTTGACAATAAAAAATAAACACATAAAAAATACTTAGTTTACAAGTTTAAATTAAATATCTGGGATTCAATTTCAGTAATTCCACTAATGTAGCCACAAAAATCAGGTACAGTACCATCCCTTTAATCCATCCCCCCACAAGTGTTAACAAGAGAAACATAAGATACAATTGCTAGTAGCAGATTTAAAGGGTAATTCCAGGTGCACATGAATCTGTCTGGTCTGTCCACTTGTCGATATGGATGTTAATACCGGACGTAAACAGGCCCTCACTAAACTGTTGCTGATCTGTGTGTGTTTCAGATCACTCGTTTGTTCTGTAATCAAATACTACATTTCAGCATTTCAAGTGTGTCAATGAGTCTGAAAAGGTACATACACACATTTGTGTCCAAACACATGTGAGCAAAATGTCCTTCATGGACATCTCTCTCCTGTTGATTTCCATACTGGTCCCATATGAGGATTCATCTAATTATTCAGCAGAAGGTGTTGTTCACAGTGAAATGATCGCAAACAAACCGTCCCTCGATGCTCTATATCTTTCTTCTCCCTCACTACCAATGATATGCTTGCATTCACATCCATAATATCAAATACAACTGATGAAAACATTTTCTTAGATGTTTTTTTATTTTTTATTATTAAGTGTTATGTTTTTTAAACCGCAAAACTTTAATTCAATTTCAATGCCACTTTATTTATATAGCACAATTAATAAAAAAAATGCAGTTGACCAATGTGCTTTACAAAGCCACAAGTACAACAGTAAATCATGCAAGACAGATATAACTCATGAATTATAAGCAAAATCAAATAAAAATGATTTTAACTTTGATTTAAAAATGGATAATGTGGGGGCAGTTATGATTAGGATAGGTAAGCTATTCCAAAGTCTCAGAGCTGTTACGGAAAATGCCCAGTCAGCCCTAGACTTTAGTCTTTTTTTAGGGACCAGTAAGAGCCTCTGATTGGCAGACCTAAGAGCTCTCCCTGGATGATCTTCAATCAGCAGGCCAGAGAGGTATTGGGGCGCTAGCCCATGTAAATATATAAAAAAAGGTAACACTTTATAATAAGGTTGTGTTAGTTAACATTATTAATGCATTACTTAAAATGAACTAACCATAAACAACACCTCTGTTCAGAATTAGTTAATCTTTGTTAAAGGGTTAGTTCACCCAAAAATGAAAACTGTCATTAATTACTTACCCTCATGTCGATCGACACCCGTAAGACCTCCGTTCATCTTCGGAACACAAATTAATATATCGTCGCTGTCCGATGAAAACCACGTATGTCCATTTTGCCGATTTTGAGATTTTTCGACGGATTGAATGTCCAGGTTCATTTCCGTATACAGTATGCGTCACATATCTAAATGGCCAATGAAAAGTTGTGAAATCATGTCATCTGATTTTCATGTATATCCATTTGGTGTCAAAGCTGTCAATCACGCCGCGTATCTCCCGCCCTGTGGAAGCATCTCGCCGGTCTCGCTGGTATCGTGAAGTTGTTTCATCGAAGCTCAGCACTGGATAGCCGATAGTACGACATTGAAGCTCTCCGCAGTTTAGTTCTAATCTAGTTCTTCACAGATTAGTTTGCTTGCTAGTATGTAAATAAACTCGGTCTCTTTGATAAGATTCAGCCTTTTTTTCTCAGTCAAACTGATCAAATTATAGCCTGTAATGCTACTGTCATGATTGTCACTAGAACATGCCTCACTCATACTGCTATCACCGCTTGCCAGAGGCTGAGAATATCCAGCATGTATTCCTCTGTATTCCTCACGTATTCCTCTGCTGAAACGCGACTTTGCCATTCTAATTAATGATCGGAAGAACGCGTATCGACCACCGTTACTGTAAAATATGCACGTATGTCCATTTAAACTCAATTTTGGTCAAATGTGGATTATATCATTACACTGGCAAGAATATGGTTACATGTAAAGATGCCGTACCAAGTATGACAACGCTACATTCAACTGCTTTTGAAATACTGTGTTTTTTTCACTTCCTGAAAAGTAAGCGTTTTGGACATACGTGAGTTTCATCGGACAGCGACGATATATTAGTTGAAATCCGATGGCTCAGAAAGGCCTCCATTTGCACAATGTACTTTACACTCTCAAGACCCATAAAAGGTACTAAAGACGTCGTTACAAAGTCCATCTCACTACAGTGGTTCTACAATAATTGTATGAATCAACGAGAATAGTTTTTGTGTGCAAAAAAACCTAAATAACGACTTATATAGTGACGACCGATTTCAAAACAATGCATCATGAAGCTTCGAAGCGTTATGAATCAGTGAGTCGATTCAGCGGTTTGGATCTCCAAAGTCACATGATTTCAGCAGTTTAGTGGTTTGACACGGTCATGATTAGACTCGCTGATTCATAATGCTTCGAAGCTTTATGATGCAGTGTTTTGAAATAACAACGTCTTTAGTACCTTTTATGGGTCTTGAGAGTGTAAAGTACATTGTGCCAATAGAGGCCCTTCTGAGCCATCGGATTTCAACTAATATATCTTCATTTGTGTTTCGTAGATGAACGGAGGTCTTACGGGTGTCGAACAACATGAGGGTAAGTAATTAATGACAGAATTTTCATTTATGGGTTAGGGTTTTTCATTTTTTATGTTAGTTCATAAAAATCCAGCAGTTCATGGTTTGTCCGTGTTAGTTCACAGTGCATTAACTAATGTTAGCAAAATTTTAATAATGCATTAGTAATGTTGAAATTCACATTAACAAAGATAAATAAATGGTTTATCAGTGCAGTTCATTATTAGTTAATGTTAACTAATGTAGTTAACTAATTAACCGTATTGTAAAGTGTTACCAAAAAAAACAGTAACAGCACTGTCGGGTACAGGCAACCAGTGTAGGGAACGTAGAACAAGGGTGGTGTGTTCACATTTGCGAGCTCCCATTAGAACTCTGGCATCCACATTTTTAACTATTTGAAGGCGGTTTAACGAAGATTGACTAATCCCCAAATAGAGAGTTTCAGTAGTCAAGCCTAGTGGTGATAAAAGCATGGATAACTCTTTCAAAATTATTAAAAGAGAGACAAGACTTTGTTTTTACCAGGACTCGCAATTGATAAAAACTTGACTTTACAACTTGAGCAATTTGCCTATCAAGCTTTAAAGCGCTGTCCGGTAAATCACCCAGATGTTTCACATATGGCTTAACATGGTGCGCTAAAACACTAAGATTTCAATGTTGAATTGTTTGGGCATCAGAAGGCGTAAAAACCACAATCTCTGTTTTACTCACAAAAAGTGATCAAAAAGATCACTAATTAAAACTAAATAGCAAAAACACAATTTTAACAATACATTTTGAAATTTAATTTCTAAATTTGATATGATGCAGCAAAAAGGAACCGATTGAAATTCAACATTTAAAATTTAGTAAAGTGATTGGAAATTCAAAACTTTGTTTGATATACATATTTAAAAAGTTATGCCTTACAGAACACTTTATGGGCTAGGGTGGAAGACAACTTCCAGATTTCCCATATTATTATGAATTTCTTTCAATTGCAATTCAAATTCCTCTTCATGTCATTCCAATTTGACTTCCTGTATGTTTTGGCAAATTCAATTCACATTCACACTAAGCAGTACTGAAAGATTGCATGACCCTGCTTATACATATTCAACTGTCTGTAATGCAGCTGTCTGAACCTCAGCATGCTGTTTCTGGTCCACCTGTGGTACAGTAAAGGGTACACCATATTTCTCTATACATGTTTTCTACATTACCTATTGCTGAGGATGAGAGCGGAGTCCAGATGTAGCGCAACACAATAGGACAGCGTTTCTACTCAGTGCAGAAATGTGACTTGTTTTTGTGTTTGAGCCCAGGATCAGATGGGAATAATAGGATTACAGACGCTGAGCTCGTGTCAGAATAGATTTAGGTCTTTGCCCACGGCCATGGGGATCACTTAACAAATACTCTTCCCCCATACAGACGACTTAAGCTCTTTACCAAGAAAAAAAAATTGCACATGCAAATAAAAGACATATATTGAAGAGAAGGATGGATAACACACAAAGACAAAAGAATAGTGCGATGTGTGATGGACTCGCTCCACAATCTGTCTCTGTTTCTGTGTTCTTTGTTTTTTGAAACTAATTAGCAAAAACATTAGTCAGTGTTGTTGTTTGTATGTTTTTTTTCATACCAAAATGTTTGCAAATTATGAATCCTCACTGTGGTAAAGGTTTCATTTGACACATCCTGGTCAACTACAACCCCTAGTCCAAGAGAACAATCTGACTCACAGAAACATGTTCCTGTAGTTCACAAATTAAAGCATAGCACTATGGCATGGGCTAATGTCAGGAGTTCGATTCCAAAATACAGTAAAAACAGTTATATTGTGTAATATTGTTATTTTTTTTCAGGATTCTTTGATGAATAGAAGAAAAAAATGAAAATAGGAAATAGATTTTATTTGTAACAATGTAGAAGTAAAAGTCTTAATGTTGTTCTTGATCAATTTAATGTATCATTGCTGAATAAAATTATATATACAGTATTTGACGTTGTGAAAAAGACTATGGCTATGAATCTTGCTGCAGAAGGTAACTGTACACAGAAATCAAATGCAAAATGATTCAAGAGTTTAATCTACCTTCCGAACCAACCACAACGTCTGCATAAAGTAATGGTATTGTCAGAAGTTCCCTGACTTAAGAGATCATGAGCCAAACAATTGGAGGTGAGCTCAATTGCCTTGATTACTTCTCTTACTGAGGCTGGCAGATCTAACAGTATTGACCCAGGCTATTACCAACAGCACTTAAACTAAGCCTCTGCTAAAGCAAAGAAAAAGAATAGGCTGCTCTTTGCTTTCTCTCTTTCTTCCACCATCTTTTCCTCCTTGCATGCTTTGATAGCAGCTTTCATCTACCATGTGGCCGGAGCTTCGTGCAATAACACCATCTACTCCAATTTCACTCCGACGCCTCGTCCCACTGTCCTCACCTCCCTCATAAATTCATAAGCGCGTGTCAGAATGATCAATACGGTTCGCCACCAGTTAGTCCGTTGTTTCCACACAGAGGATTTGCTCTAAGTAACAATTTTAATATGTAAATGTCAGCTTGAATAGCGTTTTAATAAAGAATCATTGGAGCCGCAGCTCATCACCAGCGGCCTGGGCATCAATCATGTCTGGGGGAGCACAGCCATGACAAATAGCTTAAATCTGCACCGCCGCAAACTCTCCCTATTAGCCAATCAAATGGCTGGGGGGAATGAATGGATGACACAGGAGGAATATCCAAGACTTCTCAACATCAGAAAAGAAGGTGTTTTCATTAGCAGGAGCAAAGTGTTGTCGTTGTGGAGTGAAGAGTAGGTAATGAAGTGCAAGAAATAGAGTGTAGTCAGAGCAGAAGGTGTATTTAATAAGAAGTGAATGACAGCAAGACTGATGAACAGATGGAAGTACCACTCATTCAGTATCATTCAGCCGGTGTAACACTAAAAATATGCGGACACAAAGCTGGACATCATAAAACTGTATTCTTTTATGTTCCACTGAAGAATGGAATTCATGCACGTTATAGAAACAAAAAGTGGTTACTTCAGATACAACCGAATTGTGGCCACTAAAAAAGTTATATATATGAATGTGTAGACTGTAGTATGAATTAAAATCTGGACGTACTACATCCATCATGTTGTCATAGGTCATGTGCCTTATGGCATTAGTTTTGTTGCTTCACTACCATTCACAACTCCTCACCCACAGCCTCATGGTAGAGTAAAGTGTCCATTGGATGCACACTTAATAATCTTGCTGGAAGTAGGAGGATACTAATCTTTTATGTTCTTTCCCTACTATATTGTAGGGCATGTTCCGGCACAGGGATTGAGTATATTCCTTAAAGCCATGTTTTAGTTCCAATTAAATATAGCATATCCTTTTTAAATAAAACCATTTTTATTAGGCTACTAATGCTATTTATATTAGCATCTCATCTGAGTATGCATGCTGTTCAACAGTTTCAAATATAATTACTTTATAGAAGATATATAGCAACTTTAATAAGAAGGCATCCAAGCTAGTAATGTGGTGTATTGTGTAACACTGGACTGATTTACATTCCAACACGTCCTTCTTTGCCCACTGGAGTCTATATATGATGATATGTGTCCATCACATCTGTCGTGAGACTGGAAGCGATGGTTCTGTTAACTGTGATGTTTCTGATATGGAGGGACATGACAAATACCACATTGTTTCCGAGCAATCTGTGCTATGTGTATTAGCCCTCAAAAGCTACTGACAGAATTAGGCCTTTATGAGAAGTCACGGAATATACAGTTTGCTATATCGTGATCCCTTGGTCTCTCCCTGTCTCTCTGAAACCGCCTGGCAGTCTCCCCACATGCGAGCCACTACTAAAAAAAAAATGCTTGCAATGCAAGAAAGTTGAAAAGCAAACAATTAACTCCCAGAGCTCCGTTAAAACACTTCTGTAAAAGCTTATCAAAATGTTGCGATGTAGCAGCAGGATTTGTCAGACTTTAGAGGCAGCGTAGCCCCCCTCATTCTCTCCCTCCCTGTACCGGATGCGTTGAGGACATCCATCTCCTTGACAACAACTTATGCAGAAGATGCTTTATTTCTGCATAACACAAGCAAATTGAGTGCTGTGGGTTTAGGCTAGGTCAGTGTATTGTCATTGTAAAGGGAAATGAATGCATAAACTCAGCAATTACCCACTTGTTTCCCCTATTCTTCCGTTTCCTAGTAAATCTAAAAGATGGTTTTTGACATATGGCACTTTGCAGAGGCCAACATCTGCTCACATGTGAGGAGCTGAGTTATAATACACATACACATGCAATATCACACATTAGTTGCCTCAAGCAAGCTGGAACGCTCAAGGCTTTCAGCAAAAAATGCAAAAAGAGAAATGGAAATTCGTAACCAGTTTGTGGAGTAAATGTAGTCTATAACAGGCTGGCAGAGAGGGGGTTAAAAAAAAATCCTCCCGACAATAAAGATGAAAGTATTCATTGTTCTCCATCTCCATAAAGAAAAAAAGTAAAAATAAAGTTGTTTTTATTCTCTGTCACTCGGCACAAAACCATTGTGACGTAACAAAAAAAAGCAGCCATGTTCTATGAACTTTTGTTTAAAACAAAAGGCAAACAGAGTCTGATTCACGTCTTTTATCGTGCTCTACCTTTTTCATTCATCTTTTGGGAAAGAGAGGCAGAATGTCAAAGCGGTGCATGCTTTGAACTAATCAGGTAGCTGCAGTCTTTTGAATTTGACTTTATTTTCCGCCAATGTCATTGTTCTTTAAAGGTATGATCTGATAGACTAAGTCATGTGCCGGCACAGCCACGATCATTAGAGTCCGATAACATCTCTATCTCTATCTGGCACTACATTATGTTTAGGTTGTTAAAATAATTATCCACATTAAAGAAGCTAATCTCCAAGGGCATTGTTAAGACCGTTTGAGGAAATCTCAGGAGTCTAGAACAGCTGAACAATTGACTGATCAAGAACCACAAATGTATAGCTGTGCATTATGTTACATGCATTATGGAAATAAATACATTTAGCAGCAATGTGTGCAGGTGTTTGTTTGTAGAGTATTGCTGGTTTTAGGTTGTGGCTGACATTCAAAACAATTCAAATGAATGTTATTTGAACTGTGTTACTCACAAAGGCATCTGCATGGTATTTGTGAAATGCCTCACTTGCCCAAGAAAACAGTCTTCAGTTAAAGTGCAGATTGATTACAATGGTAGAATGGCCGTGTATGTGTAAAATAGCTGTTGAAATACCACAATGCTTTTCCTACCAATCCTCACTCACTTTTTATCTGCCTGTCTTTATTTCTGCTGTGATTGAATTACAATGAAAAAAAGGGGTGTGTGTAAAGCGGAAAAAAAGTCAGGTACTGAGGGCTGGGCTGGACTGTGAGCATTTAGAAACCAAAACTCTTGGTAAGTGTTCTGTTGGCCACTGACCAAACTCTAGCATTTAGACAAAGCCGTTTGCATTTGTGGGTTTGATTGATAATTGACCCACTGACCCACTAGTTACATCCAAAGGAACTATGCAGTCAACTATGCAGCAGAGTTTATGGGTCTACATCATTCAATGACTCAGAGAGAAGATTGTCTTTGTGTGTGTTTACAGTATCAAAGGTTAAAGGCTGGTCATGAAGCAGATGGATGTGATTTGATTAAACCAGATTCTTAGAAGATTTCTCTCCACACATTGCAAGATTGAGACTAAACCCTCTAAACAAGTATTAGAACTTAAACATACGCACACACGCACGCACGCACGCACGCACGCACGCACACACACACACACACACACACACACACACACACACACTGTCAAGGGGTCAAGGCAAGTATATTTCTACTTTGACACTATTCAAAAGTAGACAAAATAAAATAAGAAACTAAATAATTTATAATGTCCTTCAGTAGTCAGATTCTTTTTAAAAGAAATTATTATTATTATTATTATTATTATTATTATTATTATTATTATTATTATTATTATTATTATTATTATTATATTATTATCAGCAAGCACACATTTAATTGAAAAGTGACAGTGAAGGCTTACACAATATATTTAAAATAAATGGTGTTCATTTCATTAAAGGGTTAGTTCACCCAAAATTGAAAATAAAGTCAGTAATTACTCACCCTCATGTTGTTCCAACCATGTAAGACCTTCGTTCATCTTCGGAACATAATTTAGTATATTTTTGATGAAATCTGAGAGCTGTCTCACTCCTTCATAGGCTTTCAGAGGGAATGAAACTTGATGGCCCAGAATAGTAAGTAAAAACGTCATTTAAGGAGTCCAAATGACTACAGTGGCTCTGTATTAAGTCTATCATGCGACGAAAATACTTTTTGAGCGGAAAAACAACAAAAATAACGACTTTATCCCACTATTATTGTTGTTCAATTTGAGCCTCTGACGAGAGTTCGCGGGAGTGCCACGACGCATGCACGAGAACTGAGATTAGTAGTAGTAGAATCTACTACTACTAATCTCAGTTCTCGCGTAGAATCTACTACTACTAGTAGAATCTACTAGTAGAATCTACTACTACTAATCTCAGTTCTCGCGCATGCGTCGTGGCACTCCCGCGAACTCTCGTCAGAGACTCAAATTGAACAACAATAATAGTGGGATAAAGTCGTTATTTTTGTTGTTTTTCCGCTCAAAAAGTATTTTCGTCGCATGATAGACTTAATACAGAGCCACTGTAGTCATTTGGACTCCTTAAATGACGTTTTTACTTACTATTCTGGGCCATCAAGTTTCATTCCCTCTGAAAGCCTATGGAGGAGTGAGACAGCTCTCAGATTTCATCAAAAATATACTAAATTATGTTCCGAAGATGAACGAAGGTCTTACATGGTTGGAACAACATGAGGGTGAGTAATTACTGACTTTATTTTCAATTTTGGGTGAACTAACCCTTTAAGTACTACAGAGAAACTGGAAGCCAGACAACAAACAAGTGACAAATTCTGAGTTGCGACATCACTTCCACCCATTCAACCAGCATAGTTAGCCAACCATGCTGAGAATTCCGTGCCGAGTATACTTTGTAATCATGCCATGTCGAACCAGGCTCAAGTGAAAATACAACGGGAACAGTTCCTTACCATTCTTAGAACCAGCAGCTTAAAAGTCCATGAAAAAGAACATGACAACATAAAGCTGGGGCCACACTAAAAGATTTTTTATATCTTATAAGATTTTCAAAATGTGAGAGACCACAAACATAACGATAAGAAGGGGGACTTCCTCATGTTTAGATGGAGACGGTGTGAACATGGACTTCACATTACAGCTCGAGCAGGAGGTGAGTCTTCTGTCAGCTCGCTTTCTGATTGAGTATTGTTTCATTTCATGTGATAATCTCCAGAGCATGTGCACATTTGTCCTCGGGGTTTGTCATTGGTTATGTATGCAACCCTCGTTCGTTTAGAAGCCTATCACCTTTGAGTTCTACAAAATGAGCCAATGGCAAAACAATGCCATGGGTCTGTGGAATTTGCATAACGAACTCCGCCCACCTGCGTGGATATATAAAGAGCCGTGCATGTGATCTTGCATTGTGTTACCTGCTGAGGAGCCGAAACTGAACGCCCGGCTGTTCCAGCGGTACAGTGGTTTTGGCAGGGGGACGTAACGTCTCCATTCTCTCCTTCAGGGCTACGTCAGTGACTGATGGAATGGGGGTCCCTATTTAATCTCGCCACAATGCCTGTCTTCTAGTGCCCTGCGCAAGTCTGAGTCCCCTGCCGTGTGACTAGCACGAGTGAAGGGCTAGGCTATACGCAACAATACCAAGGTACACTGGGTAGCATATCCAGGTGGAATATACAATACAATGCCTGCCCACAGGGAGGTCTTACAGAATACACATATGACCCGAGTACAGGATGCATATGGAAAACTCTGAGGTAACCAGCCTGCAGGGTGGAAAGTTTCAACCCCAGGGATGGCAAGATGGTCTTGCCAAGGGAAAGACACATGCTGAAGAGACTTACCGTGAAATTACACGTCAGGTTGCCCAGAGGGGGAACCATGCACATGGAGGCACCTAGCCTAACACGAAGGCTGACCAACTAGGCATGCACTCTGGTGTCAACGTCAACAATGCTGGAGGAACTCATGGCTTCACTGATAGAGTCACCTGAGCAAAATAGCGCACGTATCTACTCCGTGGAGTGGAATGGCGCAGCAAGCGATGACACTAGTCCTACTTACTACATGAGAGGACACTGGCTCTACGCGAACGCCGCCTTCATAGAGAGGTATTTATGCTTAACTGATTGCAGTGGTGCGAAGGGAGCTCTCTGCAGGGCAGATAGTACCACTGCAAGATTCCACAAGGTCGTGGTGTGCAGAGGTGAAAGAAGACAGCCTTCGCTCCAACCCTTCTTAGAGGAAGGAGAGCACAAATCCGATCGGGCATTTTCTGGGATCTTCTCGGCGAGAGGAACACCAGGTGACACTTCAAAGCATAGGCGTGTCTAGTAGACAAGGCCCTACCTGAAGTGATGGTGGCCACCACCTGAGGTGGTAGGGTACTCAAACCTGCCATGTCACCCTCCAGAACCCACGCGAGCAGGTTCCACAGGTCGGGACACGGGTGCCAATCCCTCTGAGGAAGGAGGTTCATCGAGCCTTGAGGAGGGTTCCACTCAAGCCCGATGCTCGCCGCTGTCCAGGAAAGCATCAATTCCGGATCAGACTCAGGCAATGCTGGTACCCCCGAAGGAGGCAGAGCAGCTGAATATTCACCCCTGGATGACTCAAGCCCACCTTGGCGGCGAATGAAACACTGGGACCGCCACGAGACTAGCCAGCGACCTCATCCGGCAACACCACGTTTTGCAATGTGCTAGAGGGGGGTGTGGCCCGAAGAGGATTCGTCGGGATGTTCCACCCCATCACCCTCAAATCACCCTGGCCACCAATTAACTCATGGAGGAAATAGATTGGGGTGTGGCAGAGGCGACTCTACCTCTACAGAGGTCGTTGAGTCTAGATCGCAGCATTGCGATGGTCATGTTCCCGCAGTAAGAACATGACTCATCCATGAATGCTGCCTCAACATGATTTAAGACCTAACACACCAGGCATCTCTCCTGCACATCAGCAGAATCAATCTGCCTACCGAACCCAGAAATACACAGGCGAGACATATTTAAAAAGACAAGCATGCAACTCTTTTAGAGAGGAAAAACATCAACTGATGAAGCGCCCATGGAGAAACACACACACTGTGGCTGATCACTGCACAGACCAGCAGCAGGAATGTGATCTTGCTGGAACATGGTGTCACACCAACACTGCTGAAGAGTCGCTCATCTCGTTGAGACCTGCAGTGGAGACAAGTGAAGAGAAACACTCGCCTCTGAAGCAGAAACATAATCCGAGATTACATGCGCAGCTCCTTATATACCCACTCGGGTGGGGGGAGTTTGCTGTGCAAATTCCGCAGACCCATGGCATTGTCTTGCCCTTGGCTTTTTTGTAGAACTCGAAGCTGATAGGCTTCTAAGCAAAATTCCATTCCGTCAGTCACTGACGTAACGTGGAGTGACTGACTGAAAGGGAACTAGCATTAGAGACTTCTTTCAAAAACGTGTATTTTTTATATAAAAATGTTTTTTATATAATTTTTATATACAAATGACAATGTTTCACATTGTCACAGTATATCTGAGTTTTAGTTTGACTTCCCTTGTTGGTATTGTTACCATCAATGCTTTATTAATGCATCTCACCTGTTTCTTGTTTCTTTATTTTGGTTTTCATTTATATTTATTGAGCATGATTTCTGTTAGTATTGGTCCCTTTCTCATCTATGTGAGGTGGTTGTTCTTTTTGTGTTTTTTTTATAATTCTGAGACTTTTTGGTATTTTGAGTTTGGTATTAACTCTTTCCCTGCCAGTGTTTTTGAAAAAAAGTTGCCAGCATTTTTTAAAATAATTTTCACAAAATGTTCATGGTGCCAAGAATATTTTGTTGCATGTATCTGCATATGAAATCTATCAAAATAAAGAGCAGACCCTCTGTTCTTAAAAACAAACAAACAAAAAAACAACAACATTTTATTATTTATTATACAGCTAAGAAAATCGTGTTTTTGTCAAAGACGGATCTGGATCGTATTCAGAACAATGATCAAAAACATAGTTGGAGTAGATCAAGTCCATTAACACCCTCACAGCTTGCACAGTCTTATAGCTTGTATTGGGTCAACACTTATTTCGGTAACATTAGACAGTTTTGATATACAGTATATGCTGTTTAATGTTGCTGATCGCATTATATTATATGCATCTGCTTACCTATGATGTCACTTGTTTCTGCTTCTTCTGCATGTGTTTTGATTAGAGTTTAGATTCTCTGCCTGAGCCCGAACTTGACCTGATTGGCCTGCGGGCCGGGTCGGGCTGATATTTCCCGGCACTATCCTCAGGTCGGGTCGGGCCGGGCCCTTGATCAAGCATTTGTGTTTTTTTAATCACTACTAATCCATCATTATTAAACATTATTAATCATTTAGCCTAATTGGGTGGGCAGAAGCTATGCCATAATCAGAAATAATATATATATTTTTTAGCAAAGTAAGAACTAATACTACAACTAAGAAACAAATGTGTACAAAGTTGCACAAGTCAGGATTAGTCTAAAAATGCATGTTAAACTCACAGCACATGCAGTGATAAAGCGTGCAGGACCGCTCTGAGATGCCAGTCATGAGCTGCTTGCGTGAACAGTGCGCTTTGCTTAACTAGCCTATTTTTTCCCGCTTCTAATTGTTTCGTTTAAAAGTGGACATTTCAAGCTTTCTATACACATTTGCTCATGTCTGTGAGGCAAGTAGTCTATACGCTGAGTTTCGGTTTATTTATGAGACACGCTGCAGTTCATGTGCAATGAAAGTGATCGCTCCTGCGCCTTCATGTCACGATCATAGTCTGCTATAGTCTAATTGCTTCTGATTTATTAAATCCAGGCAATTGGCTGACGAAACCTTGATTAAAATTAAGATACAATTTATACAAAACGAAATTCACTTTAAAGAAAGTGAAAAGAAAGCTTTCTGCAAAACAAAACTTAATATTAAACAAAATATAGTAACCACCAAAATTATTTCTGACCCACTCGCATCTTTGCACTTTTCATAATCAGATGAAATGTAATAAAGACTGTTGCAGTTAAAACTTGCTCTTTTTCAACTTTGCATCAACCACACCATCACAGTATATTGACAATTATTGTCTATGTATGTGCATAGATGTTTGTAGATTTGATCCTGTGTTGTCAGACACTGTATCGGTATAAGCAGTTATAGCCTTTAATTGTGAACATTGTCTACATTTGAGAAAGCCTGAGTCTTTAAGCTGGCATGATTGTTATTCTGTGCCTGGTCCCTCTCAAATGCCGCGTGACTCTTTGGTGGCCCATGTGTTTATAATGCTTCTGAGTTTCTCTCTTAACCAGCTTAAGCTACACTTTAATACAGAGAGTAAGGTGACCTCTGACCTCTTGTGTTTGGCTCAGGGCTATATTCACTCCCACTCTTATTCTTTCTGTCCCACACTCCGTCTTGTCCTCTGCCTGTGTGCATGAGAGAAATCAATTATATCCTGCCGTTTTAAGAGAAAAAACAAACTGAGGTCCATACAGCAGAGGTGAATCTATGCCCAAATTATGCCTTCTGCATTAAAACATGGATAGGCCACACTCAGTCCCTATTGCCACATAACTTATTGCTTATCTTTCTCACTTTGGGCTTCTTAAAACCCCAGCAAAGAGCCAGAGCGCTTTAGTGTCTGTATGTAGAACAGTAACGTATCTGTAAGTCTGTTAGATCATTTATCAGCTATAGCCGTAGAGCTTTATTTAGCGGCAAGATGTGAGAGAGGTGGTTGTGATGTTTGTATTTTTTTTCTTTAGGCAAGGCAACTTCATGTTTTTTATCATTTATCCAATTCAGTTTTATTTAAATTGCGCTTTTCGTAATTTCACCAATATATTAAACCTGCAAAAGCAGTTCACAGTCATACAAGTAAAAATATATATCTATCGATATTCGCAGATTTCAACTAACATAATTTCTGGAGATTCTAAATATTAAATATTCACCTTTAGCATAAGCTTAATGTATTGCATCTAACATTCACCATGTTTCAATTTTGTAGCATTATCCTTTATGCAGTACATTTTTTTGTTCATAATGTCTTCTATCATAAGACAAACGACTACTTAAAAAAGAGTAAAAATATTGCAGAAGTTGGATCTTTTAAGAGCATTTGCCTCTAGTAGAAAAAATACTACTTACTTAAAGAGGACTTTAAGTCTCTCTCTCTCTCTCTCTCTCTCTCTCTCTCTCTCTCTCTCTCTCTCTCTCTCTCTCTCTGTGTGTGTGTTTCCTTTTTCTTTTTCCTTAGGCATGGCCTCTAGGTATACTGTAATATGGTGTTTGAAACAGTATTCAAATCTTACATTTCAATGGTTTCCACTACTAGATAGATAGATAGATAGATAGATAGATAGATAGATAGATAGATAGATAGATAGATAGATAGATAGATAGATAGATAGATAGATAGATAGATAGATAGATAGATAGATAGATAGATAGATAGATAGATAGATAGATAGATAGATAGATAGATAGATAGATAGATAGATAGATAGATAGAAGGTATTTGGCATACAGGGAGAGAGACATCACAGACAATTAGCTGTAATGTGTGGAGGCGGAGCAGGGAGGTGCTCAGTGGGGTTCACTGAGTGTGACGACCCGCATCAATTAAACCTGCTCAGGCTGGACTGCCACTGAGACACACACACTCATACACACATCGACAGGCTACAATTAACCAGAACTAAGCAGGGCTCTGCTAATTAGTGAGAGTTCCTGGGTGGAACAGATATACAGGGTTAACATAAACATAACATTTTTTTACAAAACTAATTTCAAAGACAGCTCATAACCTGCAGTTGTGCAGAGACTGCATGGTCAGCCAACGATGCAAAGGTACATCTGTTTATGTGTTTGTGTGTGTTTACCAATGTATCACTTCACAGTGCTTTATAGATGCAGGCATACGGCTGCAATAAGGCTGAGGGTAGTCGATACACTCCAAGTAAGATGTGAGGAGGAATCACTAGATCAGGAATGAGAGGATTTTATAGAGCCCTCTGAATCAGTATTGAGTGCATGAGGACATAAGGACGCTTAAGGACGACATGTCCTCATGGCATGACTAGCATGAAATTTCGGATAAGCAGGAAGAGCTGTTCTGAGCCCCCTGTGTGGGCCATCCAAGACTTTTTAATGATTTTATTTGTCACCCATATGTTTATTCTGCCAGCATGGCCTGAAGGCCTTAACTCTTAAATCGGCCTTCTGAAAAGGAATGAATCAGACTACAATGCTAATGAGGGATTTCTCCAGAAAATGGCCACGCCATGCGCAGCAAAGCCATCTGTTTATGAGATCACGCCACCATATCTTTTAGCGAAAGAGACTATCACTCGTGCCTAAAGAGAGAGATGCATTCTGACTAAATACCGCTCCTCTGTGCCATTTACAAATTCAAATTATGTTACCACTTGCATAGGGAATTTCCAGTGTGAGCAAATTTGACCCTTATGCCACTAATATGTACAACTCAGAATTGAATCGAGAATGCCTTTTGAATTCCAATTCGAATTTCAGGTAGCAAACAGGATCTGAATTCAAATTTAAGAAAATAGATTTTAAAAATAACTAAATCCAAAGCAATAACTGCTGAACGAAATGTTTTTAATGAAACTCATTTTCAGCATGAATTACCCTTAAATATGTTGTACAAACAACATATTCATATTCAACAGATTCATTTGATGATGTAAATAATCAATGCTTGAAATGCCATTTGAATACATTTGCATGTATTTCATTATATTTAATAATAAAATTATAAATATATACCATAAATATTGCATTTCCCAGGATGTTCTAATTTTACCCAAATGTTATGTCAATATTTTCACATTTTATAAAGCTATCTGAAAATTAAGTCATTGTTGGGAGTTGCATGGGAAAATTAATGGAAATGGTTTTGATTACTATTAATTTGACAGCAACTTAATTTAGACAAATGTAATTAGTCTGATTTCTAAACAGAAAGGTGCTGCATGTCTTTGAAATGCAATTCAGTAATTCCCTGTCATTCCATTTTTAACTTCCTGAAGGTTGTGGCCAATTCAATACAGCTTATGACTTGATAATCAACAAATTCTTAAATTCAGAATTTTTACCAACCCTTCTATACAATACATACTGTGGCGTTGTGCAATTTCCCAGAAGAAATATACAAGAGATGGAGATCCAATTCACAGACACCCAAAGGGCCGTAGTTTATTTCTTGAAAGTTTAGAACCTAAAATGCGGGTATTAGGAGACGTCCTAACTTCCCCAAAAACAACATAATGCAAAGGAGATGGCCTATTTTCCCTGAACAGCTCACTCCAATGCTTTGTTTCTTTTCTCTATCCAAACTTTTCTCTATAGCAAACAGTGTCAGCGCCACAATACAAACACAGTTCACACAAAGGAACAGTTATGGGACACGGACAACACATGGACAATTTCAATTTGACTAAAACCCTTAATTCCAGTGAAAACAAATCTAAGTGCTACACCATGCAGTCTCATACTTTAATGTAGGCCTACAACTCTAAAGGTATTGATTTATAAAAGAAGACCCAAATCTGTCACAAAGACTCTAGATTTATATATGTGAAATCAATATTAAAATGATGTAAAAGAGTCTAAACAAAAGCGTCTTTGAAAAATAAGTGTTTATGTTTAAGCCTCCCAATGGGTAAGTAGGCTTAATACTTGTGCTTGTGGAGCTAAACTTCTTTGGACCTATGGATATTATATCATTAATCTGCAGCCAGTCTCAATGTTATATTGATATGGCTGATATTTTGTTTGTGTGTGGTGGTCTTGTTTTGACCTGCTACAGCTTGTCTGGTCATCAGGTTGATCTGCCATGGGTTTGGCTTGGTCCATTAATCATTGATGGCTTGGGTCAGACGGCTTCAGGCCCTTTTCATTGTGTGTGAGTGGGGTTGTCGTGTGAGGGAGAGAGAAAAGGAAGGTGTGCGGGACTGACTGACAAACAATGGGAGGTGTGTGTGTCTGTGTGTGTGTGAGAGCATATGTGGCAATCAGTGTCATGTGGAGCAAAAGCTCTGGGGGCTTGAGACCACAGGCTCTCTCAAGGGAAATTTTACCACACTCTTAGACCCAACAGTGTTTATTACAGAGTGACAGAGAAAAGCAGACAGAGGTATGTCACTAAGCCCTGGCTGTGTGTAAACAGTTATTACGGGTCAATAGTATTGCTAATGTCAGCCCAGGGGAAATTTGGGTAAATAGATGAAGGATTAAACATTTAGGCCACTTTAATTTCAGCACTACAAATGGCCTTCACACACACACACACACACACACACACACACACACACACACACACACACACACACACACACACACACACACACACACACACACACACACACACACTGATTTACAAAGATACCAAAAACTAAACACTAATTTGATAGTGATAATTACTCAAATTGCATGGGCAAATATAGGTAAAATAAGGCTCACTGCCAGAAAGTTAAAAAATGATAACTTATATGAATTATATAGGCCTGTATGTTTATACATATATGGTATCCTCCTGAGACCTTTGTCTATGCCTATATTGTATATGCCTATACATTATATTCCAAGTTGAGCCACAGTTTTAGCACATTCAGGGCTTTTCAGAGATACCAAATGTTTGGAGGTTTCAGCATGACAACTCCCTCTCCTTGGTGCTTAAAAATTACTGACATTGATGGAATCACTTTTTTGACTGAAACTACTTTTAAGTAGGAAATTACAGAATATTTATGTACATATTTACAGCGGGTCTATTCGGGATTAGCATTATCTAAAGTATTTTTTCTGGACCTTTTTACAGAAAGTAAAAGTCGTCGTAATCTTTACTGACATTGTCCGTAATGATTACTGAGATGACACATTTGGACGGGACTAAAATCACTGAGAAGCTCTGGTAATAATTTATTAACCCCACCTCTTCATGTAAAACTAATCCCGTCCGAATGGTGCTAATGACAAGTTACAAGCGTAAACTAGGCAAAGCCAAAACCCCCCAAAATTGGCAAGCATAAACTAGATTAGAACATACATTTTGATTTGATAAGATTGATTGATTGATTGATTGATTGATTGATTGATTGATTGATTGATTGATTGATTTTACCAGTAGTAAAAGCTGTGTTTGTGATGTTTTTGAGTCAGGGGAGGCACAGTGTGTGAAAGAGAGCTACACTATATGCTTTATTTGTGTGATGCTACTAGTGTCACAGAAACTACATCACCTTTAAATAAATCCATCCAGAGGATGTCTAATGACTAATAACAAACAACTCTTTGTATTTGCCTTGAAAGGGTCTCCATTGTCATGTCAGGGAGTCATCTCTGGCCATTTAAATGTAATGTTTAAATAACTGTGGCATTCACTAGATTATGGACGATAGACAAACAATCAGCAAACACATGATCTGATTTTAAATAAGCCAATCTATGTGTTAGTATTTGCAAAAGCTACCAGACAGATTAATACACTCTCTCTCTCGGTAGAAAAAACAGAGATTGCTGTCTGATAAACTATTCGGGCCATTATCCTACCACCGACTGAACAAACACAAGCCTCTGAGCGTGATTTCAGTGTGTGTGTGTTGCTTCTGATTGCCTGCGCCCAGCTCATATCAGCAAGGCCACCCCGCTGACGCTTTGTCAATAAAACGAGAGAGAAAAGTCTCTCTACCCTTTGCCACCAGCACAATCACCACTTGACCTGACGCAGAAGAATTGTCAGCAACAAAAGCACCACATACACACACACACACACACACACACACTCACAGTTAGTGGACAGACACTCAAAGCTGCACACACATACATGTCCCTGAGGCACGGCAATTTCCCCCAACACACACATTCAAGCTCGTATCTGACAAACACAGACTTATAATCCATGTAGAACAGGAAACAAGGTCTGAAATAGACAGCACACACTGTGAGCATCCAGGAGGATCTATAGCTCCAGAGCTAAACAAGTTGAAGAGAAGCTAACACACACTAGAGAGAAAGCGGGTCACTAAACAGGCTAAACTCACTCCAGAAGACAGCAGGAGCAAGCTGTCACCAAACAGTGGTCACCATGGATACACCTGTCTCACAATATTTAGCCATATGTTGTACATTTCCCTTATGTACAACATATGGAGTGTACCAACTAGATGATTAGTTCTGCCACTAGTTTACACATTGGATCTTTGTTGACTAGTTGTAAATTCCGCACTAGCCAGGTGACTTAATTTGCATTGGCAACAGCAGAAGAAAATTCCCACAACCTGCATCCCAGTGTATCTGCATGTCATTAGCTTAGACATATTGATTGAGTCTTGTGGCCAGTTGCATAAACTTAGCCACTATGTTAAGACTGTCTGTTAAGAAGAACTAATTTGACCAACTGCAGTTAGACGAGAGGTCATATTTCTTAATATTTCTTAACTGACTTTAAAAAGTTAGGACCAATCTTGAATAAATAAAATTGATGAATAACATTTTATGCAACCGGTCACTGTTTAGGCCTTCACTAATTGTTTGTAATCGGGGAGTACTGTTTGATTCTAAATTATGTTTGAACCACATATCAGCCAGCTTGTTAAATCTTGTTTTCTCCCCCTCTGCAATATTGTTCGCATATGTCTTTCACTTAACCATAAAGATGTTGCAACTGTTATCCATGCTTTCATAACCTCTAGATTGGACTATTGTAACTCCTCCTTTAGTGGCTTACCAGCTAAAGCCCCTAATCGCCTACAACTGGCACAATATTCTGCTGCTTGTGTCCTTACGTTTTGCAAAAAATCAGCTTACATCACTTCTATCATTCAGTTTAAACTTCTTGTCTTCGTTTTTAATGCCTGTCATGGTTTAGCACCTTCATATCTAACAGAGTGAATATACTGGACGTCCTGCATCAGTTCTGTCAGACCTGGGCCCTGACCATTAACACAATTAAAACTAAAATAATAACATTCCAGAAAAGACCCAGATGTCAGGGAAAGAGGCACAATTTCACCCTTGGTATGACCAAAGTAGATCATGCCACCGACTACACATACCTCGGGTTGAAATTCAGTGCAAACGGAAACTTCAGCTTGGCCGTGAATGAACTGAAAGAGAAAGCAAGAAGGCCATCAAATGCCATCAAAATGCTTTCTATGCCATCAAAAAATCTATTCAATTTGAAATACCAATCAGAATCTGGCTCAAAATATTCCAATCAGTGATTGAACCTATTGCACTATATGGCAGTGAAGTTTGGGGTCCTCTCTTAAATCATGAATTCGACAAATGGGACAAAAATCCGATTGAAACCCTGCATGCTGAGTTCTGTAAGAGTATCCTGAGAGTACAGAGGAACACGCCGAACAACGCATGCAGGGCAGAATTAGGCCAATACCCTCTACTAATACACATTGAGAAACGAGCCATCAAATTTTGGAAACATCTAAAAATGAGTGACCTCATCTCTTATCATTTTAAAGCCCTTAAAAACCATGAAGTGAATTCTGATAAGAGTCCCCTCATCCAGCTGATCCTGAGGCTGCAAACACACACTAACACCACTAACAACTGCCAGCCTCAGGACACACACACACTCATCCACACAATTCGGCCCAATCAAATTATTAAAGCACAAAGAGAAAATTACTTCACCTATTGGACTGAAACAACACAAAAACAAAGTAAACTGGAATGTTATTTGGCCCTAAACAGAAGCTACACAACAGCAGAATACCTGAGCGCAGTGAAAAACTGTGAGTTCAGAAGAAGAATGACGAGGTACAGACTGAGCAATCACACACTGACCGTAGAGACGGGCAGATACAGACAGAACTGGCTGCCCAGAGAGAGCTGCATCTGCCCGTACTGTACCGCTGGAGAAGTGGAGACAGAGACACACTTCCTCACCAGCTGCCCAAACTATGAACAAATCAGAAACACTTTTTATCCAGAATTCGAAATACTTTGCCCCGACTTCGTAAAATTCAACTATAAAACAAAACTTCAATATTTATTAGGTGAAAAAAGAGATTGTATCCCACTAGCAGCAAGATATATTAATGCCTGCCACAAAAAGAGGGAGGAGTCGACCAATCAGTGATGCGCTCACACACACACACACACTCGCACCAACACACACTGAATTCTAAACTGTTCCTAGAATTCTAAATGTTTATTGATTGTTGATTGTTTTTACAAAAAAAAAAAAAAATCTATCTATGTATGTATATATATATATATATATTAGGGCTGTCAAAAGATTAATCACGATTAATCACATCCAAAATAAAAGTTTGTGTTTACATAATATATGTGTGTGAACTGTGTATAATTATTATTTATATATAAAAACACACACAAGCATGTATATATTTAAGAAAAATGTATTATATTTATATATAAAATATTTATATATAATATAAATTATATAAATGTATACAGTATATACATGCAAATATTTCTTAAATATATACATGAATATTTATATAAACATAATTATACAGAGTACACACAAATATATTATGTAAACACAAACTTTTATTTTGGATGTGATTAATCTTTTGACAGCCCTAATATACACATAACCAAGTATATTACATAATAGTATATATATGTGTATGTGTATGTATGTATGTATATGTGTGTGTGTGTATGTGTATGTGTGTATGTGTATGTGTGTATATATATATTTTGTTACAAGTACACAGGAGGCAGACACAGATGTTAACAGGTAAGGGTAGTTTATTAGACCACAGTAGAGCAGGTGTTGTGGAGCAGGTGAGTAAACCGGTGTTGGTAGATTAGAAGGTGATACGAGAGAGAGAGAGTTACTGTCTTTTGTTATGTAGATGGAAGGACGCTGGGGCCTGGAGGTCGCTGGAGACTGGAGATCGTTGGAGACTGTAGATCGCTGGAGTACTGAGGGACGGACAGGAACACACCCACACAGCAGACAAGGAACACGGAAGGAAGGAGACACGCTGGAGACAGGTAAGTATCAGTAGTAGAGTCCTTGAGGTAAGCATAGCCTGAAGTATATGCGAACGAGACCGGACGTGGAGTGCTGTGTGGTTGTGAGTCTTGTAGTGCTGGTGATGAGTGTGGTGATGAGGTGCAGGTGATGGTGATCAGTATTCTGGGGAAGAAGTGCGCTGTGATTGGTATATATATATATATTTTTTTTTTTTATTTTTTTTTTATTATTATTATTATTATTAATATTATATTTATCTAATGTATGTACATATGTTGATTCTCTGCAAGAATTAGAAATGCTTTGGCAATACATTGCAACAATTGTCATGCCAATAAAGCACAATTGAATTGAATTGAATTGAATACAGCCTTGCGCTCCTGCTCTTACTTTTAGATATAGTTCAGAAAAAAACTGCTGTATTATCTGTATTACTTGACTATTTTGTAAAGTGTCCTTGGGTCCTTGAAAGGCACTATATAAATAAAACATTGCAATGCTTTTTATCATCAGTGTTGGGGTAAGTTACTTTTAAAAGTAATGAATTACAATAATTGTTGCACCCCTAAAAATACTAGCTAAAACATACTCTCATCATGCACCGTCGTTGTTATCCTTTCGGATCTTCTTCCATGAGACGAGTGTGGCACACAGGTGACGCTCATTAAAAATCGTGCCACCAACCTCAATCCATTCCCATGGCTCTCGACCCCACCCTGCTTGCCACATGAACTTACTTACTGAAATGTATAATCTCTCATGTAATCATCAGTGTTTTAACAGTGGAAAGACGTCAATGAAAGAGCTTGTGAACAAGAAAAGACCTGACATCCCAGCTAAAAAAAAAAAATTCAACAAATGTTTTGTTAATGTTCCCATTAAGCTATGAAAACATTATTTCTGAATGTTCTCTAAACTTTCAAAATGCAAAGTTTTTTTTAATATTTTAAAAACCTTTTTTCTTGGTTATGCAATTGTTAAGGAATCATTTTCATTATTCTGCAAACAATTTTGGGAACATAACTTTTGAATGTTCTCTGTACATTCAGAAGCAATTACGAACATTTAGATGGATGTCCAACTAAAACGTTACAGATTGTTCATACATATCTTTGAGAGAACTTCACCAAAGTTCAAAGATCAAATTTACCTCAGAAGAGTTATTCAGTGTTAACAGCTTGTTATTTAGCTATACATAAAAAAATAAAATAAAAATACAAATAATAATAATAAAATGACACAGCCATATCACCCTGTCCCTAGCCCAAGACTGGTTGCCCACTGAAGCGAATCAGGGATGAGCCTTGTTAGTACCTGAATGGGAGTCCTCCTGGGAAAACCAGGTTGCTGCTGGAAGAGGTGTTAGTGAGGCCAGCAGGGGGTGCTCCTAATAGTGACGGGGACACTATAATGTAACAATCACCGTCCTTCAGAAGAGTCGTTAAACTGAGGTCCTGACTCTCTGTGGTCATTAAAAATCCTGTGGCACTTCTCGTAAAAGAGTAAAAGAGGTGAAACCTCTGTGTCCTGGCCAAATTCCCTCCATTGGCCTATATCAATCATGGCCTCCTAATAATCCCCATCCACTGAATTGCCGCTATCTCTCTCTCTCTCTCTCTCTCTCTCTCTCTCTCTCTCTCTCTCTCTCCTATAGCTGGTGTGTGGTGAGTGCACTGGCACCATTGTACTGTGGTTGCTGTCGCATCATCCAAGTGGATGCTGCATATTGGTGGTGGTTGAAGAGAGACACCTGATATGATTGTTTCAAACTCTATTGTATAGGATACTTAACACACCTCATCGGGCTACTAAAAAAAAAACAAAAAGAAAAAAAATCCTGTCTCAGACAAATCATGACACTTTTTGTTGTAGTCCCCAACCCTAACATAATGCAAACCACTTCTCATTCACAGCAATTGTATTGAGTATTGGCAATGCCACAATAAAAGACGCCAAGGGCTCCTGCCCAAGCAGCAGTTTTTAACACCTTGGGAGTGAGAATGGGTTGTCTATGCGCACATTTGGCACAGGCACATATTTTTTGACAGTATGCAGCAAGCTAAACGATTAAATCATCTTACACACACAGAATCACAATAACAGGCGCACACAATAGTCTAATCCTGGCTGGAGTCAAACCCACACAAAACATAAGCGCACACATAATAATTCACATCACCACTGGTGTGTGTTGAAAGCATAAGCATAGGTTTTGAAATGAGATGCTTGTAGCCGGGAAATAAATCTTTAACATGGTATCCGCACTACGCTGTGGCCAATTCCCACTCAGCTAGCAGCAGTGCAGAACAAAGGCAGAGTCACATTAATGCATTTTTGATGAGCCTATCTGCGCCGCTATCTCCAGCCTGCCTGTGACTTTGTCTTTAGACGCAGGCTGTCCTGCAGCTGCACATATCAGAAGAGTACAACAAACTATTGGATTACTTTGGCCTTGTAATTCCATATGGACAGTGGGAGAGCTGGGATATGGACGCATAATCTGGGACACAATCTTAATCCTACTTCTTACATGAACCAGCCTGTTATCCAGGCTTTACAAAATAAGAGTTTACTTTTCAATTTGCAAAAGGACCATGTTTTATTATCTTGTAGAGAAAGGGGAAGTTAGCTCAACACAACAGCAACAACAAGATTCCCATTCACTTGCTTCGGATTGTGATTTTACATGTGTTGTGGTGTAAAAAGAATTTATGAAAAAAGAATGTGCTGACTTAATGGCTTTTAGCCTCTAAACAACCATATAACTTTTTACGAGACTGACGACTCAAAGATAACACCCTTTTGTTGTTTCAAATACAGAAGGATTTTTTTTTTTGATGAAATGCTGAAATTGCAGATCTATATTATGACAGCTCATAGTAGACATGGCTGGAGGGGATCAGTGCTGGGTAGTAACTGATTACATGTAATCTGGGTTACATAATCAGATTCCAAAAATTAAAGGGATACTTCAGCACTGAGAAGATGAATGTGTATTTAAACTGGGTCATTTATGTAGTAGATATGTGAAATTATTTTTGAATTTGGTGCCTTCTAGACCAAGAAAAGAGAGAAAATGTATTTTTCTCTCATGTGGATGAAAGACAACAACTCTCAGAATGCACTTGCTTAGCTGCCCTACGAGGCCACTCCAAAAACCATGGCTACTGGTTATATCACTTGCCCAACACAGCACCTCCCCCACCGTTGTTTTGATATTCATAGTAATAAAATAATTTTGTTCAGTTAAGCTGGGCATTCACTGTGCGATTTCTGTGCGATTTCAGCAAGGTTCTCGATTTATGTGCTCACACTGTGCGGTCCGATCGTCGAGCGCGACTTGTCTGCTCACACTGTACGAGAGAAATATGCGCAAAAAAAACTATAATAGAGAGATATCCTATCAAATGCATCAGCTATCGATATCAAGAGCATTTAGCATTTACAATTTATGTATGTAAATTAACATTATTATTAGGGTAGGCCTACTTTTATTATTAAATTGATATTACATTTAATTTGCCCCCGCACTAATTTTATAACGCATCAATGCTTGACCGATACTCTGCATAATAAAATAATAGATAGATTAGCTTACTCATCACTATTTAAATTAATTTTGCCCAATTAAACAAGGAATTATAGGCCTATAATTAAAATGATTATCTGTCTATAATATGTCAGAACACTGAAATAATATCAGTATTATTATTATTATCAGAAAATAAGAGCAGCTTTATTTCAAAAACAATTTGTTTAACACGAAATGGGCCTATACTTCTCTTCTAATTAGTTTCACAATATGGGCCACAAGAGAAATATTAAGAATATAAATTAAGACAGTTATAGGATACTTTATCAGCATATGTTAAAGAAGATGTATCTTGTCTCTGTGAGAATATGCACCGAAAGCTCGTCAGATTTTACTTTCACTTTCACCGAATTTTAAATTCCCGAAAACTCAAATTCCCAAAGGATTGGCCCAGATGAAGCTGTTCTCTGCGGGTACATGAGCGCTGAAAGACCGCTGACAGCCTGGAGCTCACATCTGTGAAAGCGTCTAAACAAATAGCAAAATAGGCACTATGTTTCACATATTAGAGGTCTATATAACTACATTCTCACCTAAAAAACTCTTTCAACTACATTCCGTGACAACAACAGGAGGATTGTGGATTTGCTCGACCCCCATGACAGTCGCCACAAGCAGAGATACAAATGGTGAAATGGTTCTAGTGCTGATACTGGGAGAATATTGCATGGCCGGAAAAGGCTCTCAGCCAGTCAGAATCAAGAACCAGAACAAATAATTGTATGTGTGTGTGTGTATATATATATATATATATATATATATAGATAGTCCTTGGAAAAATAAGCAGATAAGCTTTTTATTTCAACTGCAATTTCTTTTTCTATTTAACAATGCTTCTATTTACCATATTTTCAAAATCTATTTACAGTATTAATATAGATTTGCAAAAGTAAAAAATAGATAGCCCTCATTTAACTCTTAAAATGGCATATGAATAAGCAATGTTACACCGATCAGTCTGTGCACTACAATTTAAGTCCACTCATTTTTTTGAGTGACAAAAAGGTTTGACCTCACAGTCCATGAACACCTATAACAGTGACTCAGAAGCACTTAATTTTGAGCATGGTATTGATGAATGATGAAACCAGTCTGACAGGAGTTCCAAGCGCTTCTAGACAGAGATGATTTAAGATCGGCTACATTGCCTCAAATGTCAAAATGTATTTTGTCTGTTTGAATCAGACAGCAAAATATGTAAATTAAGACATGTTGTTGTAACCTTTTTTAAGTATTACTCTTAATGATGGATTGGTGTGTTTTAGATGATGCTCTTTTGAGGTTTTAGTAATAATAATCAAAATGGCATGATGTATATGTTATTTACAGTCAGAGATTATGCTCAAAGAGATTTCAATTTGCTTAATGCTGAAATAAATTATATGGCATTGTATTGTATATTGGGATCAAATGTGATATTGTAGCTAAGAGGTTTGAGAAACACTTCCTTTTTACAAAAAAAACCAAAAAAACAAACAAATATGCATACTGAGATATGAAAACTGATTGTAAGGGTAGGGTAGAAAATTATCTGTATCTGAAAAGTGGGTTATACACTGTGTTCATCACAGATTATCTGTTAGCATGCTTGTTCATTCAAATTAAACAGAACATGACAACATCACCAAATTACCCTGAAAAAAGTGATTTACTGTTATGAGGAGTCCCAAAGTGCTTTCTGCCTATTTGTGCACAATAGTTTCAAGCAAGAAAACAAGCAGAGATGTCATAAAACACACACAAATGTTGTAAACAATTAACAGAACAATGTTTCATGATGCAATTTGCATAAAACGCAACCGAATTGAAGATGAGCGGCATTTTGGCATGCGAAATGAAGATCACATCCGCAAACTTGCGCGCACGCGCCAGTCACACACTAATTGGCTGGTTTCGAAAGTGTGTATGCCTGTCTGCATCACAGTGGTGCATGTGGGTGTTTGACTGAATGTGTTGTTTGGATTTGTAACCCTTATGCAGCAGTGACTGGTTCGCCAGTTTCAATTTACACCCCCTGTGCTAACGAGGTAAACCCCCAGGGAAACCTCTCAGCCCTCTTCTGCTCCCTCTCTTTCTCCTCAACTCCCTTTTCTCTCATCTTGTTTTTGTCAATAATCTCCCAGTGGTGCGTCGGAAGCAAAGAGGAAGAAACATTTTGTTACAAGTGTTTGGCGCGTTGGAGTGGCCATGTTTTATTTACTCCATGGCGAGGGGGAAGCTTTTCATGCCCAATTGGCTCCCAGAACAACCGTAACCACGGTGACACTGACAGATGTAGAAATCACTCTCAAGAATATGTTTGTTTATTGATGTCTGCAGCAGGCCTCTATTCATCGCTTCCTGACAGTTCCTCTGCAAAAGAGATGCTTGGAGGACTATCTCTTGAGTGTGAAAGACAAAAACAGACAAAGAGGGAATTGTCATTAATGTCAGAATATTTAATTCGTAGTTATATTTCTCAGGTGATCTGAGCACCTCTGACTTTACCAACAAAATCTGAAAATTGCACAAAACTATTTTGTATTTTTAGAGCTTTGTAGATCTACTTACTCTACACTACTTACTCTTGGCATCATTTTATGGATTTAGTATTAAAGGTGCTGCACACCCCTCCCTTCATCCCTCCTCCCCCAAATTGCAGAAACACACAATGCAAGAATGTCTCTTTTATCATATTAAAAGCGACGCAAAATAATGCTTCATGAAAAATAAAGTGAACATATGACGAATGAACGACAAGGAAGCACAGATGAAAAAAAATACAGTACACAAGAGTATATACAACCAAAAGTTTGTTGTCACTCAAACCATGTTATTCGCATAGGGAGCAAAAACAACACAGCTTCAACGTCCATTTCCAGGCCTTCCTGCTTAGGTCTGTCCAACGCTGGAAAGCTTTTCTAATATTAATGCGGGTCCTAAAGCTCTTGCCTGATCATAACCCTTCGTTTCCCAGTGATATTCATCTGAGCTTTTCTCTTTTGTAATGTCTCTCAGCCATCTCTCTCAACCGTTTTTCAAATCTCCCTCTTGCTCACTCCTCTCCCATCCTGAATGGGCACTCCCCCTACTGCTGATTGGCTACAAATTTGCCCGATCCACTTTCAACAGCATTGTTTTCTTTTAAAAATTGCCTACTGCACCTTTAAATAATGTATTAATTCATTTAGATTTTTTTTATGTTGATTAAATATTATGAATTAAACAACTTGTAAGCATGCAATAGTAAAAAATGAAATAATCTGTTAAACATGAAAGTATTATGCAATCATTTATGACTACATTTCTCATTTTTGCAGAACTGTTTCTTTAAAACTAAGTAAAAATAGAACCCCACTGATCCTTTTTCCCTTAACAAAATCAAATAAAAGAGTTTTTCTCTCTATCTGAAAAGAAACAGGATTTTAGCTCAAGGGGTTTCAACCATTACAAACTCGCTTTTTTTCTCGGTAACACATTAAAATAAATAGGAACATTAACTACAATCATTATATAACATTAGGTAACACTTTATTTGATTGTGTCATTGTTACATCAAGGAGTTTCAATCCTTACAAACCCATTTTTTTCCTGTTAACACTTTAAAATAATTAAGAAAATGTTATTTAACCATTAAAAAAAAACATAAGGACACTGTAAACAAAAGCGTTTCCTAATGTTACATGAACTTTATACATAATTACATGCAACTAACCATAAACCAAATCTTTAACTCTAACCCTACATAGTTAATTAATATTACTCAGTACTTAAAAGTTGCGCTGTAACAAGGACACATTAACATAAAGCGTATTAACATTAATGCTTAATTACAAAATAGAAATTAAAATGACAAAATTCTATATACTTGATAATTATCTTCTTTGAAAATCCCCGGTTTGAAAACCCTAGTGTTAGATCAAAAATGTCCAGAGGAAATGGTAAAAGACAAAGAAGCCACCCAGTACAAGTGACCCATATGTGACCCAGACTGACCAAGACCTCTTCCGCACAGAGAGAGGGTCTTGATAACTGCTGACAACAAGCCTCTGTTTAAACACACTGAAATGCTGTCTGTATGTCCGTATGACTTGCTTATTAGTTTAACTGGGTCCTGTGACCCCTTTCCTTACACAAAGAGACACACCAGAGATGAATCAATCCCATCTGCCTGGCCAACACAGGAAATCTGATAGTCTCCTTTAATATGTCATATCCTTCACATGACTATAATTTCATTTCCGCCGATTCATTTTTGGTCATAAAATTGCCATAAGAGATGAAGTTACAGTAGCTTGTTCTAATGCAGGCTTGCCTGTGGTTCTCTAATTCGGGTGTAAAGACTGTTTGGGTGGGTTTTAAAAAAGATGACTGCCTTTAAAACATATTTAATAATGGTAAGCCAAGCAGTAATTATTGTCTCTCATTTAGCCTGAGTCATTATTAGTTAAGAAGCAATTAATCTCATTAATTAGAGAGCTGAATGTATGAAGATCGCAACTGACAGCTGCATTTGAAATAGCTTTGCTTACATGTGGTTGCTTGTTTGAGTACACAACCAGAGGGAGGAAAAACATTTTTTTTAAATGTTTTTCTGTGCTTGCATATAGCAGCATTACAAGTAATCATTCACAAATGACAGAAATTGAAGCAAAGGAAACTCATTAACTCATAAAAACATATTACCTCCAAATACTTTACATTTAGGCTTTCTCCAAAAACAGAAATGAAATAGGAGAGCTTTTTAGTGTTATTGGAGCTGAATTATTGTGTGTTTGTGTGTGTATGGTGAGACTAGCAATTATTTCTCTGTTAGCTTGGGTTGAGACAGTAAATTATGATTTTCTATGCGGATACAAATTCTTCATTTCTCTCTGTCAACCCACACACCTGAGTCCCATTGAGAGAGCCCAGTAGGCGTGCGCGCGCACACACATACACACGCACACACAGGAGAAGTATATCCCAGACTGAAAATGTTTTGCTGGAGGTCATGAAATGCACGGTACAGCAGCTTGCTTTCCCTGAGGTGGCTTCAAAGACGTCAGCGTGGATGTTTTTGCGGATTGGATTTTCACTCCCCAGTTATTAAATAGGTTGACATCAGGGAAGGTTCGTTAATGACTGTGTCTCATTCAAGACAAGGAGATGTGGAGTTACATGGAGACAAAACAGAAACATCGCTGTCTCATATCTCAACACACTTTCATGCACTAGGAAGTTCTCTAACAACCTCTGAATCAGATACGCCCCCAAATTCCTCCTCCCTCAGCTAATTTACGCTTGAATAAAACAAGCGAATCATCATCCTTGTTATTTAATTCCTCTGTGACCAAGCTGGATGACAGGTTCAAGTACAACAAAAGCTTTGCCACATCTAAAACAAAGGATAAAAAGAGAGAAAAACCTAACATGTTCACAATTCATTAAAGGTTAAAAACAAATCAGAAAAGCCAATGACGTGGTTATGTAATTTGTTGATGCACTTTTTTTAAATTGCTAATTATTAAATTGGTCTTGTACTGAATTCAAAATCTGATTTGAGTCATTGTGTAACAAAAAAGATGTTCCAGATGTCCCTCTTCGACTTTATCAGATGGATGGATAGAACGTCATTTCTATTGTCGTCGTAAGGAGGTTAAAGTTCTGTTCAAGTGGTCAGAACGGCGTCATATGCAGAGACAGATCATTATTATACCCCAACCACCTGAAATTGGAGCTGGGATTCGTCTCAAGGGGCTGCCGGTATAAGCTGTCAATCAACTTGTTTTCAGACGCCCAGTTTGATACATCGTAGCAACTGGACGGCCCATCAAACAGATGGACAGCTTGTCATCACAACAGGATGGTGTTCAGAATGAGGACTTGCAAAGACGTCGCAAAGTCACTGATGAGGGTGTCAACATTTACTATTTTATTATATCACGCTGCATATGGGAACATGTCCAATCAAAGTGACAGATGACATCAAAAAACTATTGACAAGTGACATTGCAAGAGCACTTTTGTGAAAAAAAAATTCAGAAAGTTAGCTAATTTGTGTGCTTTGGGAATGTTAGAAAGCCACAGTGGTGGCAGTAGAGAGGGTGGTTACAATACCAAACAACTCCACAGTCTTGAAATTGTAAAGTTATACCCCCCTCCCAGTTGCCTTTCAGAGAGCTGCTCTCATTATTCTTGCTTATTGAGATGGATAAACCTGAAGTTGGTAATTACATCCCCCTCTCAGCCTGTTCTACACATGCGGAAGTTAATTAGCCTAAGAGTTAGCTAATTCTGAGAGGAAACTAAGCAAATAGCATCAAATCCACTCTCTTTAATCATCACCTGAACATAAAGCAGGAAATTGATTTGCCCGTCAGACTCTTCATGAGAACGATTGGCGTTTTTGTTGTTGTCATTTTTTTGTTTGCTTGTTTCACAGCTGTGAAGCAGACTGTTGGTGATTTCAGATGATGGCACAGCATGGCTTATGAAACTTCTTGTTGTGTAGGCAGTCATATAGTTTATAATAAAGAAAATAAAAAGCTTTTAAGATTCTGTAAACCCGAAACATTGCAATCTGATTCACCTATTCGTTTACATATGCATTAAATGTATTCTGAATAAAACTTTAGTGATTGCACAGTGCCTAGTGCCCAGTTCCTGCTTTCAGAATAAAAAAATAAAAAACAAATCCCACTGAGATAATGTTACTGGAGTATGGAGTCTCTAAAGGGACTTCACAAGTTCACACTTACATATAATGAGATGAAGTAAAAGTATGCAAATTTGACGTGCTGTCCGAGGGGAGGTTCTCCAAGATCAGATTTTTTTGTGAACCCAGAGTATTCCCCCATCTCCCATATTTAAGAGTGAGGCGTTGGGGTGGTGGATGGATACTGGAAAACGTCTCGGTTACGTATGTAACCTTCGTTCCCTGAGGAGGGAACGGAGACGTACGTTAGTGACTAACGAATGGGGGTTTCGCTTAGAAGCCTATCATCTTCGAGAATTCAACAGCGCCCAATGGCAGTGCCAATGCCATGGGCATGCGGAATTTGCATGCGTAACTCCGCCCCACCCTGTGGGTATATAAGGAAGTACGCTGGCAACATCGCATTATGTTACTGCTGCAGGAGCCAAGACTGAACTCCGCATACCAGCAACACAGCTGACGTGGCAAAGGAAACGTACGTCTCCGTTCCCTCCTCAGGGAACGAGGGTTACATACGTAACCGAGACGTTCCCTTTCGTTCAGTCACTACGACGTACGTTAGTGACTAACGAATGGGGGTTCCAATACAACAACGCCACTCAGCTGTCATCCAGTGCCCTGCGTAAGTGTGAGTACCCTGTCGTAAGACTAGTACGGACGAAGGACTCCCACTTATCACAGGATTACCAAGGTACACTGGGAAGCATATCCCAGTGAGGGAATGCCAAGATGCCTACCCGTAGGGAGGACTTAAGAATACACATATGACCCGCTAAGGGCTGCATATGGAAGATCTCTAGGGTACCAGCCAGAGGGTGGATTTTTAACCCTAGGGGTGGCAGGGACTTGCCAAGGGAAAGACACCTGCTCACTGAGGAGGCTTACGGTGGAAATACTCGTGTGGGGGTCGCCGGAGGGGAACCATGCACACGGAGCACCTGGCCGGACATGAGGGTCTGGGCTCGAAAGGGCAGACTGAACTGATGTCGGCGTAAGCAGTGCTGGAGGAGCTCAGGGCTCTCGGGGAGCTCACCTGAGGGAAAATATCGCACGTATCCAGTCCGTGGAGTGGAATGGCGAGCAAGCGAAGACACCTGAGCCTGGCCCATACCGGCCACCCGCAGGGGCGAGTACATAGTCGGACACTGGCTCCACTCGGAGATTGTAAAATCTGGTGAATGTGTTTGGTGTCGCCCAGCCTGCAGCTCTGCAGATGTCTGTTAGCGAGGCGCCATGCGCTAAGCCCAAGAGGAGGCCACACTCCAGGTGGAGTGTGCCCTGACCCCAAGGGGACATGGTCGACCTTGCTGCTGGTAAGCCAAAACAATGGTGTCCACTATCCAGTGAGACAACCTCTGCTTTGAGAGAGCACTTCCCTTCCGCTCTCCACCATAACAGACAAAGAGCTGGTCTGAGGTCCTGAAACATCGCGTACTGTCTACATAAGCGCGGAGAGCGCGTACTGGACAGAGCAATGCCAAGGCTGGGTCTGCCTCCTCCAAGGCAGCGCTTGCAGGTTCACCACCTGGCTTCTTGGAACGGAGTGGTGGGAACCTTGGGCACATATCCGGGCCGGGGTCTCAGGATCACGTGAGAGTTAGCCGGCCCGAACTCAAGGCACGCTTCGTCAACCGAAAATGCTTGCAGGTCCCCGACCCTCTTAAGAGAGGCCAATGCGGTCAGCAGAGCCGTCTTTATAGACAAGAACTTAATCTCAACCGACCGCAAAGGCTCAAGGGAGGCCTCTACAGAGCACTTAAGACTACTGAGAGGTCCCAAGAGGGAACGAGAGGAGAGCGAGGATGATTCAGTCTCCTCGCCCCCCTCAGGAACCTGATGATCAGGTCGTGCTGACTTACCTTTTTGTCTCCCAGGAGATCGTGGTAGGCAGATATTGCGGCCACATACACTTTAAGGGTGGAAGGAGACAGCCTTCTTTCCACCCCCTCCTGGAGAAACGATAGCACGGACCCAATCGGGCATTTCCAGGGGTCTTCCTGGCGGGAAGAGCACCATGTGACGAAGAGGTTCCACTTCAACGCATAGAGGTGTCGTGTAGACTCTGCTCTAGCGGAAGTGATGGTAGCGACCACCGCAGGTGGAAGGCTACTCAGACCTGCCGCGTCCCGTCCAGAAGCCACACGTGAAGCTTCCAGAACACTGGACGCGGGTGCCAAAGGGTGCCCCGTCTCTGAGTGAGAAGGTCTTGACTCAGAGGAATAGGCCAGGGAGGGGCTGTCGCAAGGAGTAGCAGTTCTGAGAACCAGGCCTGGCCGTGCCAACGGGGCGACCAACATGACCTGCTCCTTGTCCTCCCTGATCTTGCACAGTACCTGTGCGAGAAGGCTCACTGGGGGAACGCATACTTGCGTAGCCCCGACGGCCAGCTGTGCGCCAGTGCATCCGTGCTGACCATAGGTCAGGGAATAATACAGGGAGCAATGAGAAGAGTCCTGGGAGGCAACAGGTCTACCTGTGCGTCGCCGAACCGTTCCCATATCAGCTAGACCGTCTGGGGATGGAGTCTCCATTCTCCAGGAAGTGGCTGAAGCCGTGAGCTCGTCGGCTGCACGGTTCAGGACTCCCGGGATGTGGACAGCATGAAGGGACCTCAGATGCTTCTGACTCCATAAAACGAGATGGCGGGCGAGTTGAGACATACGGCGGGAGCGTAGACCGCCCTGGTGGTTGATGTACGCTACTACGGCCGTGTTGTCTGTCCTGACTAGCACATGTTGACCCTTCAGCAACGCTCGGAAGCGGTGCAGGGCGAACCGTACTGCCAGTAACTCGAGGCAATTGACATGCAGAAGGCGCTGGGGTCCTGTCCAGGAGCCCGCGGCTGCTTGTCCATTGCACATGGCACCCCAGCCCGTGGATGATGCATCTGTTGATACAACAAGATGCCTGGAAACTCGTTCTAAGGACACACCGGTCCGTAGAAACTTGAGGTTCGACCACGGGGTGAGAGTCTGTAAGCAGGCCCGAGTCACTTGTACCAGGAGCGTGCCAGACCGCCATGCCCATCTCGGGACTCGATCGCGTAGCCAGTGCTGAAGCGGTCTCATAAGTAGCAATCCGAGCGGCGTCACCGCGGCTGCAGATGCCATATGCCCCAGGAGCCTCTGAAATAGCTTCAGTGGGACCGCATTCTCGCCCTCGATTTGACAAAGGCCAGTCAGCAGAGACTGTGTGCGCGCTCGCTGGTAAGCAGCACGCACCTGCGACCGAGTTGGAAACCACACTGAGAAAGGAGATCCTCTGCACGGGGCAGAGTCGCTCTTCTCCCAGTCGACCCGAAGGCCCAGACGGGCTAAGTGCTGGAGCACTTGGACTCTGTGTCCGCAGACCTGCTTCGAGAGTGACCCAGTATGAGCCAGTCATCGAAGTAGTTCAGGATGCGAACCCCGTGCTGCCGAGTGGCGCAAGGGCTGCCTCGAAGACTACGTAGAGTCACGAGGGGACAGAGCTGCCCGAATGGGGGGACTGCGTACTGAATGTCCGCCACTCGAAGCAAACCGTAGGAACGGTCCGCGTCGAGGAAGGAGACATGAAGTAAGCGTCCTTCAGGTCGATCTTCAGGTCGATCTACTGCAACCAATCTACCGGACGAACGTGTCCAAAGAGGCGTTCGCTACCGACATCCTGAACGGAAGCTTTAGAAGGATCGGTTCAAGACGGGCAGATCCAGGATTGGCCATAACCCACCGGTTTCCTAGGGTACAATGAAGCAAGGGCTGAGAAGCCGGACTTCACTTCGGCTGGAGGGACAGGCTCGATCGCACCCTTCGCCAGTAGGGTGACAACCTCCGCACGCATGACAGGGGATAGGCCCCATCATAGCGGGCGGCCTCCCCAGAGCGGGGAGGAACCTGCGCGAACTGAATCGCGTAGCCGCGCCTGATGGTCTTCGTGACCCAGCGGAACAGTCCCGGAAGCTGAAGCCAGACTCCCAGGAACTGCACCAGCGGGGTCATTCGGACCACAGACGTACCCAGGGTGGGGCAGCGAGGCAGCGTTACCGGCCCGGACATGGGAGGCTGTTGGGCGTCCCGGTGCGGGGGCACGGTTAACTGCTGCGTCCTGACAGAGGAGACCAGGGAAGGACGCACGTTCCACTGGGGTCTGCTCTGAGAGGAGGCTGGCGAGAGAGAGGGACGAGAGTGGCGCGGCCCGGAGGCGGCACACACTGCCATCACCGGTCTCTGGGTCCTCAGAGACAGGAACATGAGTTCTTTCCAAGCGCTGCTAGCCCGGGGGCCAGCAGCGGAAGGATTTTCCCCCGGCCCTCCACCGGGGGAAGGAGAGGCCCTGCAACCATCCCCTGGAAAGAACTGGAACCCATCTCTGAGTTGTCCACCTCCAGCCTGGCGTTTCAGCCAGGCTGAGGAGCGGACTGGGCGACATCCTGCAACCACCTCCACGGCACGGCCCGGAGAAGGCTGCTGCTGGGGCCGGACGGGAGGAGGGAGGGCGCCCTCGGCGGCGAGCGGACTGAGGCGACTGGGCCGGCGGCTGGTGCAGCAGCCAGCCGCCGGGGCAGTACGTGTTACAGCCTCAGTCTGCTCTGGGGCGGCCAAGAACTGTTGGCCGCAGTTCTCGGCCGCGCCGCCGAAGAGGCCAGCCTGGGATATGGGCGAGTTGAGGAGGCGGGCTCAGTCAACCCCCCCATATCACCAGGTAAGGCCAGGAAATTCTCCCGGACCACAGCTGTGGACATCGCCCGACCGAGGGAGCGTGTGGCCACCTTCACCACCCAGAGGGCGGGATCAGTGGCGGCACGCAGCTCAACAAAGAGCCCTGGGTCAGCTCCACCCTTGTGCATGTGCAAAGGGGCGGCGGCCTACCCCATAGCACTGCAGGACCACGCCACCGAAGTAGACGAGCCCACAGGCTTAGGGAGGGTGCTTAGGACAGCCACACCACGTCAAAGCCCTCTGTGGACACCGGAGTGCGCAACAGAGTTGTCTAACAGTGGGGAGGGGGCCCCAGTGTACCCTAGGCCGCGGCCCCATCAAGGGCAGAGAAGGCGGAGGAGGCCACCAAACGGTCACGGGAAGCACGGGGACTTCCAGGACCGCGTGATCTCCTCATGCACCTCGGGAGCGAAAGGCATTGGGGGCGGGGCCCAACAGCTGTCGGGTGCCGCCCACAAAAACCGATCGCGCAACCACGAGCACTCGCGACTGGGCGGAGTTCCACACCAGCGCAAGGCTCGCGGCTGCCCGAGATAACATGGCTATCAACTCTAGGTCAGATCAGGCAGTGCTGACACACCCGGAGGCGGAGCACAACCTAATCGTCATCCCCAAAGGATCTAGCCCACCTTGGGATGCGGCGATCGACATCTCGCCGCTATCTGGAGCGTGAACGAAACGAACGAGGCGTCAGAGACGGGCCGCTGTTTCAGTTCAGCACTCGCGGGAAGCGATGTGCGAGAGGGGGGCGTGGCCCGAGGAATGATCGTCGGGGTTCTTAAACCACGCACCGCCCTCAAGTCACCCTGGCCACCAGCCAAAGTACCACCTCTCTCAGAGACGGTAGATTGGGGTGTGGCAGAGGGGACTCTCTCTCCTTGCGGAGATCACTGAGTCTCGACCGCGACATCGTGATGGTCACGTTCCCGCAGTGGGAACATGACACATCCACAATCACTGCCCGAACGTGCTGAAGCCCAAACACGTCGAGCAGTGAATGTGCCCATAGACAGCAACGGAGATCGATCGCACCCGGAAGTGCACGGGCGAACCGTCTTGAAAAAGACGTGCCACGCGCAAGCTCTTTTTGTGAGAGGAAAGCTCTGCAGAGTGCCGAAGCGCCCAGTAATAACACACACAGCTGTTGCAGATCACTGCACAGATCAGCAGGCAGGCAATGCGAGATCGCTGGAATGCGCCGTCACACCAACACTCTGGAGAACCGCTCGTCTCGAAGACTGAAGAGAGGACTTCAGAATTCAGGCTTGTAGGAGTGAAGAGATGCTCTTGGCTCCAAAGCAGAAACATAATGCGATGTTGCCAGCGTACTTCCTTATATACCCACAGGGTGGGGCGGAGTTACGCATGCAAATTCCGCATGCCCATGGCATTGGCACTGCCATTGGGCGCTGTTGAATTCTCGAAGATGATAGGCTTCTAAGCGAAACCCCCATTCGTTAGTCACTAACGTACGTCGTAGTGACTGAACGAAAGGGAACTGCCGTGGGATAGAGGTAGGTCGACTACATATATGAGCAATATCACACAGGAAGCAGTGTGATATAGGCAGAGTGCTGTAGGTAATCACAGCATGCTGATATACAGCCATATCTCATGGCTACGAGTATGATATTGCGTTTAGTCAAAAATTTTCAATAAATATTTTTACATCTGAACCTGTTCATTCTTAATAAGAACTTCTGTTTCCAACAGACACAAATTGTTGAATTGGCTCAACTACAAAATATTTGTAACAGAATAGTTGCATCTCTCCAGAAAACAAATAATGTCAAGTTGAGTCAACTAAAAAAATATTTTGTGTCACAGACAACTTATTTTCAGTTCATATAACTGTTATTTACAAAAGTTGAGTCAACAAGAAAAAGCTAGGGGAAATTAGTACTAAGATTTTTTTGTTGTTGTACGAGATTTTTACAGTGTGGATTTTTGCTGAACCAACACAACAAAGTCAGTCATTTCAACTTTTTTCAAGTTGTGTTTTTTACAGTTAACAAGTAATAGATTAATACAACCAAAGACTGCCTGTTTGATATACCCCAAATTAATTATACACATTTAAAGGGATCGTGTCTCTTCATACAATGTTGACTAATTCTGCACTGTACATGAAGGTTTATCAGTTCAATCGAGTCATCAATCTGTTTATAACTGGATTATGTGGGTGCATGCAAAATGTACTCAAAAATGTTACTCAAGTGAAAGTACAAGTACTGAGTGAAAATTTGACTCAATTAAAAGTAAAAGTATCTGGCCAGAATCATACTTGAGTAAAAGTAAAAAAGTACCATATTAAAATTGTACTTGAGTATTAAAAAAGTAAAAGTAACAGCAAGAAAGAAAACTAGAGATTCGTGTTTAAGCTTTTAATCTCTAAAAACATGAAGTGAATGAACCACATACAAGGTTTTACCCTGCTTTAGAACTGTTGTTTAATTAAATGAATTTAGTTATCAAACTAGGCTATAAGACTACTACACTCTAAAAAAAAACGGTTCTATATGGCACCAAAAATGGTTCTTGGCTCGTAATCATTGGGGAACCTTTTTTAAGTGCTAAATAGCATAAATTTTGGTGCTTTGGTGGCTCTTCAGAGGTTCTTCACTGGTTCTTTGACTAAGGTGCTATATAGCACCGCTAACTAAGGTGCTATATAGCACCGCTACCATATACAGAACATGTTAAGATATGGTGCTATATAGCACCAAAAGTGGTTCCTCTATGATTACGACGAAGAACCATTTTTGGTGCCATATGGAACCTTTTTTTTAGAGTGTACCTAATGGCCAGTAAGCAACATGCTGCTCAAAGTTGTAAAACCTCGGATTTAACTTAAAGGGATAGTTCACCCAAAAATGAAAATTCTGTCATCATTTACTCACCCTCAAGTTGTTCCAAACCTGCATGAGTTTCTTTGTTCTGCTGAACACAAAATACGATATTTTGAAGAATGTTTGTAACAAAGCAGAGCAACCATTAACTACCATAGTATTTATTTCCCTACTATGGTAATCAATGGTTGCTCTATCTGCTTGGTAGAGCAGATAGAGCAATATAACTATACCTTTAAAGGAACACTCCACTTTTTTTGAAAATAAAAGACTTCATTTTCCAACTCCCTTAGAGTTAAACAGTTGAGTTTTACTGTTTTCGAATCCATTCAGCCGATCTCCGGGTCTGACGGTAGCACTTTTAGCATAGCTTATATATATTTTTCCTATTTAAAACTTGATTCTTCTTTTTTTTTTTATTGACAAAAAAAACAGCAAAATACAAAACTCTCGTAGGGGAAAGAGAATATACTCATACATGTAATTACAAATGTTGTCAAAATACAAAAGTTAATAACTAAACAGAAAACAACATCAAAACAAAAACAGCAAAAAAAAAAAAAAAAAGAAAGAAAGGGGCTACTTTAAAAACACAAGTCAATGTCAAAATTATTATTTTTCTTTTTCTTTTCCCCTTCCTTTTTTCTCCTTTGACCTTATACACACAATTCTGACTTTGACTTTATACCACACAATTCAAATCTGACTATCACACAATTCTGACACAATTCTCACAATTCTTAAAACTTGACTCTTCTGTAGAAACATTGTGTACTAAGACGCAGCATACATCATTGAATCTGATTAGACCGTTAGGATCTCGCTCAAAAATGACCAAAGAGTTTCGATATTTTTCCTATTTAAAACTTGACTCTTCTGTAGTTACATCGTATACTAAGACTGACGGAAAATGAAAAGTTGTGATTTTCTAGGCCGATATGGCTAGGAACTATACTCTGCATAATAATCCGTACCATGGGTGCAGCGGCGCAATGATATTACGCAGCGCCTGAAAATAACTTCAATAAACATAACCAACGTGACAACCTGCTTGCACAGAGAACGTGCTGGGGACTATTTTCAGGCGCTGCGTAATATCATTGTGCCGCTGCACTCATGGTACTGCAGCAATGTTCCTTGATTAATAAGCAGAAATGAGAGTATAGTTCCTAGCCATATCAGCCTAGAAAATCACAACTTTTCATTTTCCGTCAGTCTTAGTATACGATGTAACTACAGAAGAGTCAAGTTTTAAATAGGAAAAATATCGAAACTCTTTGGTCATTTTTGAGCGAGATCCTAACGGTCTAATCAGATTCAATGATGTATGCTGAGCTATGCTAAAAGTGCTACCGGCAGACCCGGAGATCGGCTAAATGGATTTGAAAACGGTAAAACTCGGTTTAACTCTAGGGGAGTTGGAAAATGAGCCTATTTTCAAAAAAGTGGAGTGTTCCTTTTAAGCAGAAACTGATTGCATTGGCAGAATAAATTACATTTAAATTAAACTGGGCATCAGTACAATTCACTTGGTTTGGTAATAGCAAGGGAAAATAGAATGACGTGATCTCCAAAAAAGAAGTACTTTTTGACTGTAAATAAAATTGTAAGGAGTAAAAAGTACTTTTTTTCTTAAAAAATGTAGTTAAGTAAAAGTAAAAGTATTGATTTTTAATTGTACTCAAGTAAAGTAAAAATCCCCCAAAAATAATACTTAAGTACAGTAATCAAGTAAAATTACTCAAGTACTTTACACCTCTGGGTGCATGTAAATATCTATTGACTTTGTATGGACAAAAACAGGTTTGGAATGACTAGTAAATACTGTATGACATTATGCATGAAGTAATTCCTGTAACACTCTCCTCCACATCGCAGTTCACACAAACACATTTCATGTTAAACCCAGAGTGCTTTTTTTTCTGTGAGATATGTAACATATGTTGGGCAAAATGGAGTTATTGCCTTTGACCTGCATATTTTATGGATGAGAGGCTTTTGCCCTTGAGTCAGGCAGATCACAAACTCAGCATATGTCCAGTGCAGACCCGGGACCCTCTGCCGAACATAACTACACCTCCAGGCACAGAAACTGAGCCTGTACACAGCATATCAAACAGGAGGTCAACGGGCTCCCATATGCACGGAACTCAAAGTACAGATGAAGGGAAGTGAATCTTGAGAAGTGATCTTGAAAGCACACAAAGGCATCAATGGTAGCAGTGATCGTGAGGCACTTAACTAAAAATGAGACCAGGGAAAGGAGCAGTTGAAGAGAAAAATATATAAGTTTAATGAGCTGCTTGTCTTTGGCCTGTTTTCTGCTGAGAGATGCTACAGTTGATCCACTGTATGGGGATCGTCAGTGAGCATTTGGGAATAGAACCAGCGTTGGCGGTAGGGGCGGCTGATCACGATTTTGCTATCGTTAAGTCTAGATGGAATTAAAGGCTGTCAGATAGGGAGCGGGGTGACTCATCTGGAACATGTCTGGGGTTGCTTTGGAGGAAAGACGTCAGCTACACTCCAGCACCCAACTCCCCACTACCTCCTCACGGATCCAATACAATAAGTCCTCCACACACAAAACCTAATTACTCTCTATGGTTTTTGAGTGGGCAGCATTGCATCGACACTTCAACGTGTAAAGATCAGGTGTCTTGTATGACTCTAATTAACATCAGTATATAGATCCCTAGACTGCATATCACTTTGAGTCTAAGAAAAGGCAAATAAATAAATAAAAGTAAAGCTTCTACAGTAGAAGCAGCAGCGGTTACTCATCAGTGCATCAGCCTTCTAGCTTGATTTTGACAAATCCCATAGCACATTCCTCCAAATTACCATCATTTACTCAATAATGACAGTGATAAATCGTTCAAAACATAAAAACAGCCAGAACGCGCTGGCTGTTTCAGTCCAGAACACTGGGGAACAGCCAACAATTAAGCTAAACAAAACTCCAAATACAGAGGTTTGTTATTCTATAATCATGTTAGACCCCCTCTGCTCTCTTGGCCAGAAAGACATAATTAATGACAAAATCCTATTCCCTTTGTGCTCATGGGCGATGCTCGCCTGTTCTGTTCACATACTGTGTCAAGCAACAGGGTAAGCCGGTGCATTTCATTACGGAACAAAAGGAGCGCTGTAAAAATCAGACAACTTTTGAACACTCAAACAAACTCAAATCCACAGACTATGATATGCTCCTTTTTTAATGGATTTCAGGGCTAAGCTGCTTAGGCAAACAAAAAAGGTTTTCTGTAAAAGACGGTCAAATTGCATTGAAATCAGATAGCATGATATACAGTATAGTCGAACCAAAGAAATTTAATATGCCTCTTAATATTCTACGGTTCTGAATTATCAAATAATTTACCATATGTAAGCTGCAAATGCCTATGTAATTTACACTAAAAGTAATTTGTATTTTGTCAGAACTAAACATTAAAAGAATGACTTTAGTGGTTATTCGTTTTTTCTTGTTAATCAGGTACTAGTTCTTGTAGCTTTTGTCTGTTGTTGTTACCAAAGGGGGGTGACCTATTTTCAATTATAATTATTATTTTTATTTTTTAATGAAAGTCGATCCTTTCTGTTCGTTTTCGCCTGGGGGACTCTTTTAAAAAAAAAAAACAACAACAAAAGGAATAAGCACTTGTGGGATAGGAGAGAGTGACGAGTCCATTTCCGTGCGATGGATAATTGCCGAGGGAATAGGACGAGGACAGCTGGCGGCCAGCTCAGAGCTCTGATTTATTCTGGAGTTGCATTACTCAGATAGATTTAGATTAAAATGCATTCATCAATTCAGCAGCGGACATAATGCATTATTGCCCAGGAGTAAACACGGCCCAGGCACCAAGGGAATCAATAAGGATAATTAAAACGGTGAGATGTAACAGCCATTCCTCATCCAACCTAAAACCTGTGTGTGAGTGTGTGTGGTTGTGCCCTTGTGATTGTATGTGGTGGACAGTGAAAGAGGTCTATGGCAGCTTTTCTAGTAATTTCTAGTAATGCTATTGTTTTGTTGATTTGAGCATTTATAATTGTTAAAATTGAGATTTTGGAACATTAGGCCTCTTTAATGTGTAGGAGCATCAGAACTCCCATTACATTCATGACATTGGTGTTGACATTTGATGGTGTCGTGGGACATTTGAGTAATTAAGATAATTGTGTTGAGATCATTCATTATGGAGAATAACTATTTAGAATACATGATAATGCCCGTGTTTAACATGGGCATATATATTAATCACCTTTGTGTGTTGTGTTTTAATTTAATACCCTGTACTATGCTCATGGGTGCAGTAAAATCATTTTTAAGGCAGGGAATCCAGGCTTAACAGAAATAAACAAAACCACCTTAATTAATTGTAGAGGCAGATTAGAGTTATTGATTCTATTGAGTGCTAGAGAATGTCTAACATGGTCTGAGTGATCTAGGGGCAAGTTTATGGTGCTCAAACAATTTTTTATTAAATCTAAATTGATTACATTTATTGTACACTGCTCTCAGCCAATCAGATATGGGAACCAGAAAGAAAAATACAGAGGTTTGTTATTCTATAATCATGTGAGACCCCCTCTTTCTGTTTCTAGAATCTGATTGGCTAAGAGCCTTTTCCAGCTGTGCGATATCCCCCCAGTTAGGACACTCGGACCGTTTTACCATTATCACTCCGCATGCGAAGACTGTCATGGTGGTCGTACAAATCCACCATATTTAGCTAAGAGTTTTTTTTAGGCGAGAATGTAGATATTTAGACCTAAAATATTTGACTAATATGTTAACATAGTGCCTATTTAACAATTTGTTAAGCCGTTTTTGGAGATGTGAGCTCCAGGCCATCAGCGTCGTTGCTTATAGCCACAGAGAACAGCTTCATCTCGACCCGTCCTTCAGGGATTTGCAGCTGCCTTGTATGTAGATAGTGGTTAAACATGATATATAATTAATTTGGGGTATATCAATCTTTTGTCTTATTAATCTATTACTTGTTTCAGAGCAAACTGATTTGGTTAAGAGCATTGTTTCATAATGTTATAGTTTTATTTAATTTAAATCTCTAGGCCAGCCATTCCCAAACTGTGGTCCGCGGACCACTAGTGGTCCGTGAGGGTACTGCAGGTGGTCCGTGGAAAGGCAAAATACATTTTTTTACCTTCATTTTACCAGGAAATTCCCATAAAAATAAAAAGTAAAAAGAATATGTAGGCCATATTGATATAAAATTTTAATTCAATTGTCAAGTTATTGTGTGATTACTAAAATAGGCTAGTGGCGTTCGGCCGTGACGTTCAAGTTCAGTGCCTCACTTTTTGAGGACTTTAAATAATAACTCTAATAATCCCCTAAATTTGCCAAAGGTTTTGAAATGTTGACTATATCCAATTATTCTTATTACTGTATAGATTTCATACTCCATTGCAAAATAAGCCCGTTATTTAAATGAACCCGATTATGCACTGTAAATAAATAAAATAAATATGTGGCAGCCGTTGTATACAGTAAACTTTCTTTTAACAAGCCTGTTGTACTGATGTGCTGACCAGTTATAGTTTTAGTGCTAGTAAGCCTATTTAGAGGTGCGGATTAATTCAGGTAGGTCTGTGTGTATACATATATTTTATTATGTGCGTTATGAGGTGGTCCGCGAAATTTCTTGATTACAACTAGTGGTCCACACACACAAAAAGTTTGAAAACCCCTGCTCTAGGCTACTATAAAGCTGATTTTGTACTTTTTACTGAATTGCTTGCTTGTGTATTTCCTATTGTACAAACTTATTATAATTAATGACTTATATTGTTTATTTAAATTGTATTGATCAATAAGTAAATAGTCAGTTTTGATATTGAGAAAGGGTCTTTTTGTGATTGTGATTTTGACTTCTATGAAAGTTAGTCAAAGACAGCCTTCGTGAGTGAGTAACAAATACTTTTATTTTGAAATGGAAAGAAACAAGGAAAGAAGGAAGTAATTTTTACTTTAAACAACTCCTTAAGACGCAACTTACAAAAAAAGCATTGCCTAGCGCTGTCATGGGAAATCCCTTTAACTGTTAAAAGGACAAACACAAAGACATCACTTTCCTCAGTGGACATTCAGTCTGATTTTATGATTTTTTTTAATATAAGATTGACCAGAAGAATATAATCTAGATGCAGGTAATGCACTGGTTTCGTTAATCTCTCTCTCTTAATACTCTACCCTACATAATATAATAAGCTTAAATGAAGCAACTCAGCTTTCCTTTGTTACTGGTCCTAAAGTTACATTTTAGAATTAGTAATGGGCGCCTTGGCTCAACTGTCAAACCGTCCACTTGAGGCTTGAATCTGTGGGCGGAAGGAAGAAGTTCTACACAAAAGAGGGTTTTTAAAGATACTCTGTTGTTTTTTCTTATTTATTTACACACTTGTGCTGTCAAACTGTTTTATAAACGTAATATCATGTTCATAGCCGTGCGATATGGTTGTATATCAGCACGCTGTGATTACCTATGCCATTGCTCAAATACAGTGTATATGATTTGTTACATCGCTGATTTTGCAGGTTTGATCACTTATAAAGCATGTAGAAGTCTGTCATATTTATCATATGTACTCTTCAACTGTGAGTGACGGAATCTAAAACAAAAATCCAGAACATCACATTGTATGATTTTTAAGTAATTAATTTGCATTGTATTGTGCAATTTTATTATTTGATACATCAGAAATTTTAGTATTTGATACGTCAGAAAAGCTTAATAACTTAATATGTGGTACAGAAACCTTTGTTTGCAATTACAGAGATCATTCGTTTCCTGTAGTTCTTGACCAGGTTTGCACACACTGCAGCAGGGATTTTGGCCCACTCCTCCATACAGACCTTCTCCAGATCCTTCAGGTTTCAGGGCTGTCGCTGGGCAATACGGATTTTCAGCTCCCTCCAAAGATTTTCTATTGGGTTCAGGTCTGGAGACTGGCTAGGCCACTCTAGGACCTTGAGGTGCTTCTTATGGAGCCACTCCTTAGCCACTCCCTGGCTGTGTGTTTCGGGTCGTTGTCATGCTGGAAGACCCAGCCACGACCCATCTTCAATGCTCTTACTGAGGGAAGGCGGTTGTTGGCCAAGATCTCATGATACATGGCCCCATCCATCCTCCCCTCAGTACGGTGCAATCGTCCTGTCCCCTTTGCAGAAAAGCATCCCCAAAGAATGATGTTTCCACCTCCATGCTTCACGGTTGAGATGGTGTTCTTGGGGTTGTACTCATCCTTCTTCTTCCTCCAAACACGGCGAGTGGCGTTTAGACCAAAAAGCTCTGTTTTTGTCTCATCAGACTACATGACCTTCTCCCATTCCTCCTCTGGATCATCCAGATGGTCATTGGCAAACTTCAGACGGCCCTGTACATGCACTGGCTTGAGCAGGGGGACCTTGCATGCGCTGCAGGATTCTATTCCATGACGGCGTAGTGTGTTGCTAATGGTTTTCTTTGAGACTGTGGTCCCAGCCCTCTTCAGGTCATTGACCAGATCCTGCCGTGTAGTTCTGGGCTGATCCCTCACCTTCCAAATGATCATTGATGCCCCACGAGGTGAGATCTTGCATGGTGCCCCAGACCAAGGGAGATTGACCGTCATCTTGAATTTCTTCCACTTTCTAATAGGTGTCTTTTATATAGGTAAAGAGTTCAAACAGGTGCAGTTAATACAGGTAATGAGTGGAGAACAGGAGGGCTTCTTAAAGAAAAACTATGAGAGTCTGTGAGAGCCGTAATTCTTACTGGTTGGTAGGTGATCAAATACTTGTCATGCAATAAAATGCAAATTAATTATTTAAAAATCATACAATGTGTTTTTCTGGATTCTTGTTTTAGATTCCGTCTCTCACAGTTGAAGTGTACCTATGATAAAAATTACAGACCTCTACATGCTTTGTAAGTAGGAAAACCTGTAAAATTGGCAGTGTATCTGTGTATTCTCCCCACTGTATATATATAAATACATTAAATAAATAACATTATATTTATTAATAAAGTAGATATGTATGGGAACTGACGTTGTACATTCACCATGTGACCAGTTTAAAGTAAATGCATTACATACATTTTAAATGTCTTACAGTGTCCAAATACTTTTTTAGGCCATCCTTCTCTACCTATCTTTCCTTTTCGTTCTCCTCTCTGTGCACTAAAACCCATATCCTTGTCCCTCTAGTGAACTGCTATTTGAGAGACAGTACTCCTAAAATAGGCCCTGTAAAAGTTAATTACACAAGCGGGTCAGGCAGCCGGAGGAAGGGTCAGGCAGTCTGAAGCACTCAGTCAGCTCTGGTGGAAGAGCCTTCCTCACACATCCATTCATATCGCCGAGTGCAGCCGGGGCCCGAATACAATGCAAACAAACCTTGTTACTGCTCACTTAGCACTTAACAAAGGGTTAGGCCAGCGGCCCCTGGTGAGATAACTGCTCAGCTCTAATCTCATTCACAAATGTGATTCTAATTAGGTAGAGCATTTTTTAAAACCCTAATGATGATATTCAGGTGTTGATTTCAGTGGGTTTTGATGAAAATCTAAATCTGGGACATCTCAGACAGTGATGAAGGAGACACATTTCACTGTTAATTGAATTAGAAAGTCAGAAAATGTATTATCACTGTGGCCTACAGGTTGGTGTACAAACTCTGACCATTGAGGTGTGTAGGCTTGGCCGATGGGCATTGTGGGTTTAAATCTGGCTCACATTATCTGTCACCCCATACATTTTTTTAAAAGTCCATACTGTCAGTAAAAATGCCCCAAAACAATCGTAAGCAACAGTGTAGGAGTCTAGAGCTAAAAACTGCTTCTCTGGATGTTGAGTGTTTCTGATCTTTTAGACAAGCTTGCTTGACATTTCCATCCTTCTCCCTGCTATTTTCGTACAGCTTGTTGTTGTTTTCTGGCCCATGTGGTTTAAACTTCATTCCCTGGGACCTCAGGTGCCATTAGTCCGCTCTCTCTGAGGCAACATCCCATAATGTCTCCAGATCAATCTCCAAGGCTTTATTAGAGTCTGCCATTTGGAGCCATTTTCTAATTATTTTACCTCAAATGCCATGGAGTATGACAGAGAGATGAGTAAGCCTACACCTCAAAGACCTCCGATATATCATCTCTCTTGCTTTCTCTCGCTCTTCCATCTTTTTGGTGTTTGCCATAACAATGTGTTTCTCCCCTCTAACAGTCACACAGAGATATTAGAATTTATTAAAATGCAGTTGCATTGGCAGCAGTGTCCACACTAACAACCACACTCCAAAAAAACCTCTTTGTCTTCGCCGCCCTCTGTGAGAGTCTCTATCCTTCTCAAACTTGTTCTCCTCAAGCTGTGCCAGGCCCAGACTTCCCTCTCTGGCTTCTCTCTCCATCTCTCGCTCTCTCTTTTTCAATCATCCCACCATTTGTGCTGCCCCTTGCAAATTCCCTGGCTCTCTCACACTCTTCCATGCGCGCACACACTATCACACACACATCCTCCAAGCAAAGTCAAGTCACCCTTGATTAGGTTCTCATAGCTCCTTGGAAATGTGCCCCTCGAGAATGTGTGTATGTGTGTGCGCGTGCACATTTGTGTTGCACCGCCAACCTTCTTTTCTCTGTTCACTCAGCATTGTTGATTTTCTTTATTTTTTATTCATTCTTTCCTTGTTTCTATAATCCATTAAATGTCTCACAGCTCAAACGGTGATCGTTCTGTGTGAAATCTGATGATTCTTAAGCAGTCTTGTGATTTGATTATTGAATTATTACGTTGCAGGTCGGGCTCTTTCAGAGTAATTACTTAGGCTACTGTTCCCTTTTTCTTTTCCCACTTTCCCATTGACTATCTCACATGCAAACAGTCTCGTATGTCAGTGTAACATACTTTCTACTATCATTGTGTAAACAACTGCAAGTCAATTCACAAGATGTTTGTTGGTTGAGTTCCCTGGAAATTACAAACACTGTAACTCTATCAAAACATGCTGCTGATTTAGTGGGTCTTCGTAGCAATGGCATTGTTTTGGGGTGAGTCTACAGATAAATATTTGTAAATTGTATATAAAGTTTGGAAGGTTTCAAATTATAGTTGACAAACTAATATCAAATTTAATAATATATATATAAAAAAAGATAGATATTTTGATATGCTATATAAAAATAAACACATACATATTATATTGGATATTAAAGATATCTGTTTGGGTTGCATTTACATTTAGTGCTGCTCTTTACACACACACACACACACACACACAAAAAAGCTTCAAAGGATACATACAAAAGTGAGGGGTTGAACTGAGGGGTTCAATCTTCAATGACGCAAAGGCACCACAAAATTAGTCCATATACTGTAACTTTTGTACTATTCTTAAAGTCTTCAGAAACCATTAAACCAATTTTGTTGCTAAGTTGGCAAGCTGGAGTTCACTACCTTGACATCAATCCTAGTTCTACTTGAAAAAAAAAAATGCCTGAATGGCTTGTGTGAGAAAGAAATGAGGTGTGGGTGAGAAGCAACATTTTTCCTTTAAGAGATTAAAAAAATTTAAACCACAGCAAAAATGACACCATTGTTTAAATTGAATTAATATTCATTTAACAGCGGTGAAGTGATACAGATGTATTTTTATTGCTTGTACGGCCCTCAGAAACCTGTAAAATCTGACACAGTCTCTCATCAGACCGCTAAAGTCTACTAATTAATCAGTGAAGAGCTGAGCATGTTACAGCAGCACATCTGGATGGAGCGGCGCTAAAAAACGCTGGATCATCCCTATAAAAATAACCATCCATTAAAATAGCAACCCCAAGATACATAACACTGCTGTTTTTAAGACAGATATCTCCTTAACCTTCTCCAGGAAAGTGAAGAAATATGCCAGGTTTCTGTTTCTCCTCTCTTGTCCCTATTGTCAAGCCTCAAGTCTCTTCAGTCCTTCTCCAGTCCCTGAGAGAAAATTATAAGATAATGCCTTGTTCTGCAAGTAATTCTCAGCAGTATGTAGCAGATAAAGGTGCCCTTCATTGGTGACTCCCAAATACCCCAGCGTATACAAAGACTCTTTACAACAACAGCAACCCCCTTGTGCCGGCACTTACTGAACTTATGGGAGGACGGGAAAACGCTGCAGTTGACAGAATTAACACAGAACGGAAGCAGCATTGTCAACTCAGGACTTTCCAAATAAAGAGTTACAGTGCAAACAATCGGTTCACTTGCAATATATCTTCATGTCAAACATCAACAGACAAGCAGAAAGTGCTGCAAAATAATATTAATTCTCCCTTTTAGATGCAATAATCTGCTCTAAACAAAAACCGCAAAGGTGCCGGTAACACAGAACACCTGCAATTCCTACAAGTTCTGCTTCCGTACAGTGTCTGAAAAGAGGAATTAAAATATTTCCAAGGTATTAATTGCCATTCTAATCGTTTCAGTGCTCAAGTGAAGGCAACATGAGAATTGCCAAGCAATTGAAGGGCTTTGCTATTAGCTTGCTCGTCATTCACTTGTGCTGCAATTTGGGATCCACTGGGTGAGGACGAGTGAAAACCAGTCATTATGTCATAATTATGATGTGATTATAGCCTTATTATGGCTAATGCTTTGTCAATGCCACACATAACGAAGTATGTGCATGTAGTACGTGGCAGGCATCGGCTTTCTTGAATAAGTGTTATTAATTACCATGCAAAGATAGGTGGCAGAGAGGCGAGTGTGTGTGTGTGAATATGTGATGGTGGCTCATTAGAAGCACTGTATAAGATGAGGTATTAGTGTATGATGTTTTCCCAAAGCTCCACTAGTCATTTCAGAGCTGTGTTTTCACTCAAGGAGAGCCACTTAATCTCAATTAACATGAAAAAAGCACAATACCAGCAAAGAAATGCACAATTACACTTCCTCAGTGTGTGTGTGTTTGTGCTCTCCAACAATGATGACTCTGTTAGGTGGATGAGGCTTTTCTGAACAAAGGGCAAAGGGACAGAAGAGATAAAAAAGTTTTTGCGATAACTTCCCCTCTCTGTTCCTCTTTCTTTCGTTCCCGTCTATCCATCTCTCTTATCTCAATTTCACCATTCAGCATATGGCATCCCTGCAAAGTAGAGGAATAGAAAGACGGAGGGTTTGCTTACATGGCCGCTTTAACCACCCATACCCTTCTCCATGTTACCACTTAGAATTCAATCTCTCTGTTTCCTTATCTGTCTAAGGTCCATGCATTCTCTAATGCAGCCCTGTAACAAAACACAGTAGAAAACGTAGCAGGGGGTTATGGGGTACAGGTGAGAGGGTGACACATTGGATGAAAAAAATAAATATCAAGCATATCAGGGGTATCAGGGGTATGCAATATGAAAAGGTGATTTGTTCTGTGGTATGATAGGATACAGTCGTCAGTGTATCTTATGGTTAAGTGTGGAAGAAAACAAATCCTGGTCACCATGGTTACGCATTTCATTTCATTTTCATTTTATTAATTTCTGATTCTTCTAGTCACTCACAGGTGGTTGGAGATTCTTTTACAACTATATCCAATTTAAACAAAAGCAGTGGCTTAGTGTCATATAATGCCAGACATTAACTGGTGGGAAAAGTATTCCAAACATTTGACTTTGCTGGCATCTCCAAATATTTGAGTATGTATCAGAGGGGAGCATGTGCTATAGTGTGCAAGTCGATGTGAGGTGTGTGTATGTGTGCATGTGTGTGGAGTGGAATTCAAATGGTTCCTCTTGACGAGGCTGCGCTTTTCTCCAGCGTCCTTAACATGTAATTAATCAATTCAGGTCCCAGAGAGCTCTATTTATAACTGCTTGGAGGACCTCTCCACCACAACATTGCACAGCTCCTCAACCACATCATGCAGAGCGCCCACTGTTACCAAAAGTGCTTCCAATCCACTTCCACATTGTCCTGAAGTGCAGAGTGCGATCAGTCAGGTATTTATTGAAACAATGATAAATGTGCAACAAACAATTAAGTTGTCATTATTTCTCAGTTAACAACAGTAGGTAGGTTTAATTTGACTTCACAGGGTATTACATTTTTCTAAGGGAGATTCTAAATTATATATTATAATTATAGTGAGCATGGATCCTTAGTTCAAAGAGCACTGCAAATGGCATGGTAATGTGTACATGAATATATCACTTCATGTTATTAATTGCAGAAGTCATTTATCACTAAAACTATACCAATTATAATATAAATATATATTAGGGATGCAACAATACAGTTAGTCCACGGTTCCATACATACCTCGGTTTTTAACCACGGTTTTCGGTTCAGTTCGGTTCGGTTCTGTTGGCTTCTCACATCAGTTTTTTGCTATTCTATTCTTAGGCGACAGGAACAGCAAGAGGTTAAGGAGAAAAAATAATATTTTTTATTGCAATACTCTTTCTTTATTTTACTTAAAATAATTAAAAAAAACCTTACTTAAACTTAAAACTTTACTTTAAAAAAACAACCCTTGTACACATTCCTAGTGTATTGTATAATATAAAATAAATGTATATAAAGATTTACACTGGCAGCTCAGAGCTGTACAGCAGTATTTAAGTATGAAATTGAATGAATAAATGTAAGAATAAAACACTACATAGATTCTTACATTGAAATATATACATTCTTAAATATACATTGATTCTTATTAAAGCTAGGCCTGCTGTATTAAAGTTCTTCAGTCAAGAGCAGTGAGGGATTTTCTCTTTGTCTTTTGTTGTTGTATTAACATTAAAGAGATAGTTCACTCAAAAATGAAAATTCTGTCTTCGAGAAATGAATACAGGTTTGGAACAACAGTAGAGTGAGTAAATAATGTGAATAACCGACTGTGTTTATGTTAACCTTATGTGTATTTGACAGTATTAGCGCAGTAAGACGACAAGTCTTACTTAGTCCAGTCCAATCACATGTTTGACATGCGTTTAATGCGTGCGCTCGGAGAAGCGCATGTTAAAACAGTGCATATGCACGCGAATTAAGGTTTTAAAACGCATGCAAATAATGAACTTTCGTGATTGTGAATAACTAGTGTACCGTGAGTATAACTCCACCACTAACGTGTGATGTGAATGTATGTCATTGTTCAGTATATTGGGATGGAGGCAAATGATAGAATTTGTAGAAAAATAATTAATGAAATGCAAAACCGAAAAAAAATTGTGACATCCCTAATATATACACACTCACCTAAAAAGGATTATTAGGAACACCTGTTCAATTTCTCATAAATGCAATTATCTAATCAACCAATCACATGGCAGTTGCTTCAATGCATTTAGGGGTGTGGTCCTGGTCAAGACAATCTCCTGAACTCCAAACTGAATGTCAGAATGGGAAAGAAATGTGATTTAACCCTCTAGGCGCCACGGTCGAGTTTACTCGACAAGATGCGGCACTGAATAAAACGGACAATTTTGTCAAATAGGGTGTCAAATTTCATTTGACCTCCCCTCCACTAGATGTCAGACATGTCATACTTCATCCCCGACTCAAAAAAACGCCATGCTTCTATACAAAATCTTCGCGCAAGAGCGCATTGAATCAGTGCGAACAAACGCGAAGCTAGTGTGCGAGTGAGCCATTTTATCAGAGCAATATTGTCAATGTCAGCGAGTATTTGCATTAGATTATTATTTTCTAATGGCATCAATAAAGCTTACCCGCAATGAAGTGTTGGGTCTTCTATTCGCGGACCCTGATTCTGAAGGGGAATATCTGCAGTGATTCTGAAAGTGAAAGAATAGCCCTACACCAAGCACAAACAGTGAATCTTTTGCCCAATGTAGATGGTCCTTTGCCCAATGTCAGTGGTGGGAACACAGTGGTGTTTCGCAACGTTGGAGTGTTCATTGTGAAGTTAGCAGGCGTGTTACGTCGGCTTCACACCGCGCGCGCAAGCAGTACGTTGGCAGGAGTGGTGCGTATGGAGAGCGGGAGCGCGTCCGTTTTGCATTCACACTGGCAGTGTTTGTCTCACGCAGCTGAACCGCAGCTTGTGTATTGCAAATACAGTTAGTGGGCAACGTGGAGGCAGGGTGTGGAGTCACAATGACATTGACAGTAGTCCGAACTGTGCACACTCGGCGGGCGGGCGCGCGCGCGCGTCTGTCTCTCGTCTTGTCTCGTCATCTCACTCATGATCTCAACAGGCGAGTTGTGACATGCGTCGTAAGCATAAACTGTCTTGACAGTTTATACACTCTACTCCATCTGGACCAACATGTGCTCACCCTGGATCAATGGTTGAAACCTCTGCAGGGCCAGCAATATCGCTAGCAACTTGAGGCAGTTGATGTGCCACTGCAGTCAAGGTCCTGTCCAGAAACCCGATGCTGGTTCACACGGCACCCCAGCCAGTCATTAGATGTTGTGAAGACAACATGCCTGGACACTTGTTCTAGGGGAACCCCTGTCCGTAGAAATACAAGGACTTTCCAAGGGCTGAATAAGCAACAACAAATCAATGTGATGCCCACCTTGGGACTCGAATCTGTAGTCAATGCTGAAGTGGTCTCATATGCATCAACCCAAGTGCCGTAACTGCCATCGAGGTTGCTATTTTTGACGCTGTTTTTCCCCTGAACATCTTCAGGGAGTTTAGGATCGACTGAGCATTACACTGGGGAGAGCTTGCTCTTTTCCCATGTAGTTACTGAGCAAAATCAGACATTTAATTGCCTGTTACATTTAACAAATATGTTTTAAATACTTTGTGCTGAGAAACAGACCTTACCCCAACACCACAGAGAAGGATCCTCGGTTACCCTGGAAACAAAACTGATAAGACGTTTTTTGACACCAAAGGAATGTGGCCACATGGAAAGTCCACATGGAAAGACACAGCCTGTAAAACACACGCTTTTGCCTCAAGTTATAGACAAACCGTCTATAAATGAACAAGCACCCTAGGACCTTGTATGTATACACATAACTGTCTTGTAAAGGGTCGGTTGCATTGTTTGTAACGTAAGTGTCTTATGAACAACTTACTATTTCAGGTAACCTTATATATGTCGTGTCTCCTATCAAATTAATTCTTGCTTCACAACTTACACTTTCATGTATGTCACATTCTCATAAGAGGCAATATGTGTTTGTTGCATTAATTAGAGTATAAATGGGCACAAACCTTTTTGAATCGGTTTGAAACAAAGAGCCTTAAATCTCTAGAGGAGATTTTCCCGCTTGGAAATCCCAACAATCTCATTGGTCAAGTCTACTCCAGGAGGTGGTGACCTCCTGCAGACTTCTTAAGGAGCAAGGCACTTGTCCCTCCTCTGTCTTCTTCTGCTACATGGACACGACACGCTGTGTCTGTGGGCTCCCGCCAGCAGGCTGCCCACATGGCAGGCTTCCACAAACACCAAGCCAAAGGCCTCAGAAGGCCATGGACCAGAAGGCCCAAACTCTGCACGCCATGTGCAATTTTCTCATCCTCAATGGATTCGAAGCAACCACGCAAGCTCATCATTTCTTCTTCATCCAATGCAGAAGACCTTGATCGCCACGTCAAAGCCATCGGACGGAACCCACAAAAGTTCTCCTGCGATTTCACCTCGGACGGTCTCCTACAGCTCAGGCTAAATGCAAGTAAAGTACAAAACAGAAATCGCTGTGTAGTTAGTAAAACTGTAAACTCTTTCTTCAGACAAAGAAGTTTATTAATGGTGGTTCTTCACAAAGGTTCTAGACTTTCTGCATAACTTCATCAATCTGTTCTGACCCTTTTCCCTCCAACCACTTTAACCTTACCTCTTGTCATGTATATGTTGTTTATGTCATGTATGTCTACTGTTAGTTATAGTCTTGTTCCGTGATTTAGTTATTAAAGTTTGTGCACAATATATGTTGGTCCTGACTCCGTGCCTGCAAACATATTGTCCCTTAAATGATCGATCTTGCTAATGCGCTCTAAGCACTTAGATAAATTCAAAGAAATAATTATTTTTCTGTGACCATGAAAAATATCCTTTTCTAATAATTAAATTAATAATCAATACTGAACGTCCTAAGGACGAACTGATTGAATGATTGTAATGTAAATGTAGCTACATCAAGTTAATCTAGTTAACTGATTCAAATATTCATAATTAATCATAACTCATTATGAATAATTATTAATATTTTCCCTCAGAGCTATTTTGCTACACCCAGTTGACCTGAAGAACCAAATGGCAGAGGTGTCTGAGCACCAGTTGCCTGTGTGCACACAACAGATCTCGAGTGAGCTAGGATTAGCCAGTTGAAATAGTTATGCCCACTTCTCTTAACGGGGCAAGGGCAACTTCTGCGACTTTCACGAAGAAGCAAGGAGACTGGGACAGTCAGAAAGGGAGGACCTTGTACTGGTATGCCAGACCCTCGAAAGCAAACTGAAGAAATGGTTGGTGTCAAGGCAAAATTGAGACATGGAAGTATGCATCCTTCAGGTTTATCACTGCAAGCCAATGCTGTTGGTGAACACGTCAGAATACATTTCTGCATTAACATCTTGAATGGGAGCTTGTGCAGGTCCCAATTCAAAAGTCCTAGGTTAAGATAGGTTGTAACCCACCCACTTTCTTTGGTACAGTCAAGAAAGGGCTGTATAAACCCTTCTTAATCTAGGCTAGAGGGACAGGCTCTATTGCATCTTTCGCCAAAAGGACTGCAATTTCCACAAGCAGGACAGGGGAGTCATTGCCTGCCACCAAGGTAAACAGAAAGCTGCTGGGTGTCACGATCACAACAGGAAAAACTGGTGCAAGGACTCGAGGAACAAAAGGTATTTATTACAAAATAAACATAAACACAAAACAAAAACCCACAAGGGGGGAATAATCAAACAGAAAATAACAGAAAACCAGCTTGAAACATAAATACCAGGAACACAGGGAACGGGAGACGTAACATAAAATGGAAAGAGATGAAATAGGAGACAAACAAGGCAGGTAACGAGGACAACAGGTGAGGCAAATAATCAATGATTGGATAACAAGAGGGGTGGAAACAGACAATGACAAAAGCACATGCTCAAAATAACAAAACCCCACATGCTCCACGAGACAGGACAGACATGTGACATAACCCCCTCCCTACGAGCAGCTACCAGACGCTCCACCAGGGGACCCAGGAGGAAAACAAGGACCAGGGCGGGACGGGAGGGACAGACCAGGGAGAGACAGAAGGGACAGACCAGGGCAGGATGGGAGGGACAGACAAGGGCGGTACGGGAGGGACTGACCAGGGAGGAACGAGAGGGACAGACCAGGGAGGGACGGGGAAAACAAAGAGTTCAGGTGGCCAGGGCGGCCTGCAGAGTTCAGGCGGCCAGGGCGGCACGCAGAGTTCAGGCAGCCAGGGCGGAAAGCAGAGTTCAGGGCAGCAGGGCCTGCAGGGCGCTGGGTCGGCGTGGGCAGAGACCACCGGAACTGGGACCACCACAACTGGGTCCACCAGAACTGGGTCCACCGGAACAGGGACCACAGGAACAGGGACCACCGGAACTGGGTCCAGCGGAGCAATCGTGGAGGGAGCCCTTCGCCTCCTCCTCTGTTTCGGAACAGGGACCACCAGAACTGGGTCCACCGGAGCGGGGACCACCAGAGCAAGGACCACTGGAGCAGGGACCACCGGAGCAGGGAGCACCGGAGCAGGGACGGATGGCGCCTTCCCTCTCTTCCTCCGCTTTAAGACCACCGGAACTTGGTCCACCAGAACTAGGACCACCGGAACATGGGCCACCGGAATACGGGGGGGGGGACTGGAGTCCTAGGAGGACTGGAGTCCAGCCGGTCCACAAACTCCCAGAAGTCAGGAGTCCCCAAACTCTCCATCTCCTTGGGGCTGCGAGGCATGTCCAGGCAGAGGTTGAGGAATTGGCTCTTACATCCGCCCCCTGCTGACGGATGTATCTCGAGTTCACCTGCCACATCACCTGTAGCCATCTACTGAACTCCATGGCAAGATGAAAAAAAAAAAAAAAAAAAACTTCTCCAGCTGAGTCCTCTAGTTGGCTGGTACGTTCTGTCATGATCACAACAGGAAAAACTGGTGCGAGGACTCAAGTGCAGGAACAAAGGTATTTATTACAAAATAAACAAAACAACGAGGGGGGAAATAATCAAACATAAAATAACAGAAAACCAACTTGAAACATAAATACCAGGAACACAGGGAACGGGAGACGTAACATAGAACAACGTACCAGCATAGGACAGAAAACGGAAGGAGATTAAATAGGAGACAAACCAGGCAGGTAACGAGGACAACAGGTGGGGCAAATAATCAATGATTGGATAACAAGAGGGGTGGAAACAAACAATGGCAAAAGCACATGCTCAAAATAACAAAACCCCATGTGCTCCACGAGACAGGACAGACATGTGACACTGGGCACCTGGGATCGTGTAGCCAAGTCTGGCTGTTCTGATGAGCCAGCATGATGAGTTGGGAAGTGTTAACCAGGCCTTCAAACACCGCACAAGCAGCACTAGCAGCCACGTGTCCCAATCCTGTGGCTGTGGGTGTACTGGAACACCTATCTTGCTTCATAACCCCCTACTGCAACTGGCCTGTGACGGTTGAGGAAGATGCATGTCAAACTGCCACACTGACCTGCGTGGGGCTTTGTATGAGTCGCGTCTGAACATGAGGAGGCAGGAAGTCTTGGCCATCATGTCTGGACTGCAATCTATGTGATGTTGGGCACGTGGCGGAACAAAAAGAAACTTAAATAAAAAAATCTTCACCTCCTGGAAAAGAGCAGCTCCTCTCACCTCTGGGTCGCCTTTCTTAGGGACACTTTGAAGCCTTCTTTGGGTTCTTAGCACTCACCTGAAGAGAAGTCTGCGTTACCTTTATGCCTGGAATGCAAGGTGGAGGCAGCCTTTCCAGCACCACTGTAAGCCTTCACTGTTAAAGATAAAGTAAATGTACAGGCCCTGAATGGAAGTCTGGAACGATTCCGCGAGGTGGCTGCATTTTGCGGCATGTTTGAAAGGCATGATGTTCTCGCAATCAGGAGATGAGGCATCCACCAATACTGTCTCAGCATGGCTGAGATCCAAACACTTGAGACAGTGATCGCGACCGCCCGAGGCTGAAAGATATCGACCGCATCCAGAAACACACAGGTGGAAAAGCATCTTTAAAAAGACGCTCTCCATCTATGTTTTCTCTACTGGAGGAAAGCTCTTTTTAGAAGAAAGCGGCTCTCTTATGTTGCTGAAGCGCCCAGGAGAACTCTATTTGCACTTATCTATGCACTGCTTGGAGACAGACCGCTCAAATGCGCCATAACACCAGCAACCCACTTCTTCCAGAGGTGAATGAAATGAGCTTGTGTAGAGATGACACTCGCTCGGCTCCGAAGAACAAATCTAAATCAGTGATGCATGCGGTCTCCCTATTATACCCATATATCCAGGGGAGTGGCATGCAAATTCCACTTTTTCTCATTCATACTTTTTCAAAGTATCAGAGGTATTTGAGCTCCCAAGTGTGAACCCTAGTGTCAGTCACCAACACCATGTCGAAGTGTGAACTTTGACTCACCCCTGCCAAAGGGACGTATCACGTACCTCATGTTTTTTTTTTTTTTTTTTTAATGAGACATGTTTTACTTTACAGCAGGTTATAATAACCTCTCATTACAGGTTAACAGTTAGTGCCTTCAATGCATCTTCTCAATGAAAGGAAGCAAATGTAATAAAGTGATTGTTCCCGCAAGCTGAATCTGTGCCAGTGTAGACCGATAGATTAGCTAATAAGAATGACAGGTTATTAATTTCCACTTCTGTCGGAGGCACACCTGTGCTCCTCTCTCTCTCTCTCTCTCTCTCTCTCTCTCTCTCTCTCTCTCTCTCTCTCTCTCTCTCTCTGGTATACAAGCTTGGCATTGCCACTGTGAGGGATTATTACAGACATTAAAAGCACATTACATTCCCCTCCCTGCCCCTTCCACACACACACAAACTTCATTAGGCCTTGCCCATTAGCTTGCTTGCTCGCTTTCTCTCTCTCTCTCTCTCTCTCTCTCTCTCTCTCTCTCTCTCTCTCTCTCTCTCTCTCTCTCTCTCTCTCTCTCTCTCTCTCTCTCTCTCTCTCTCTCTCTCTCTCTCTCTCTCTCTCTCTCTCTCCAGTGGAAAGAGAGCCACCATTTGCCAAAAAAGCCATTAAAAAAAATATAATTACAGAAAGAAAGCAGGAAGAAAATCAAAGAGATTGGCCCTCTTCTGAGAGAGAGAGACTGCCATTCTGACATTCCCATTGAAAAGATAAAAGCTCTTTCCAATCTAGCATTATATCACATACAATGCAAACAAGATCCTATCATCTCCCTCCCTCTCTCTCCCTCCCTCCCTCCCTCCCTCCCTCTCTCCCTCTCTCCCTCTCTCTCTCTCTCTCTCTCTCTCTCTCTCCCTCTTAGCAGTCTTATAAACAAGAAGTTGAGTAACTTACATTTAATTTACTCTCTCTTCACTCTCTGCACTCACGGAAATAGAAAGCATTATTATTTGTGTCTTTTGAGCTCCACTCCAGGTTCTCTGTTTTCCACTCTCAGCTCACTGGTAAAAGAAACCCTGCTCTGGGGTGCATTTCCCGAAGCCAACTATAGTCGCAAGTTCCATCGTTACCAATAGAGTTAAATGGAACTTGCAACCATAGTTGGCTAACAATGCTTTTGGGTAACTCAGCCCTGAGCGGTCTTGAAGTGAGAGAAAACATTCACACTCAAACTTCTGAATGGCTTCCATGCTGCACCACTCACATACTTTGGTCTGGAATAACACAACAAACACAGACAAGCAGAGTGATATAAACAGGGACAAGTATCAATAGAACTAGAGATCACAACTAATTGCTGTATAAATGTAATTTTTGATACTCTGAGGGGCAATAGAGAAAAAAAAGTACAGTACAGACATAGAACAAGTAGTACAGTACAGACATAGAACAAATGTTCAGCAAGTTATTGCAGTAAAGTGTGTGTGTGTGTGTGCGTGTGTGTGTGTGTGTGTGTGTGTGTGTGTGTGTACAACATTGAAATGAGCTCAAACAACGGGGGTGCGGTGGGAATAGGGAGTGCATAAAATTTTCAGTCAGACAGGACTGTTGAGTAGTCTGACAGTTTGTGGGAAGCAAATGTTTTATAAGAAAGTGCATAAAGCGTGTTGTTGTGATGATCACTTCATAAGGAGGAAGACTATATAAATCAAGTGGCAAGACAATGCCAGATGTGATAAAAAAAAATAAGTCCCTTGTAGCTAATCAATAGCTGAATCGAAGTGAATGAATGAATGAATGAATAAATAAATAAATAAATAAATAAATAACATATAGCCGCAAATGGCAATCATCAGACTCCAATGAAGGTCCATGTGGATGATTAGCGATCCAATTCAAATATATTTTATGATGTGGTTTTTATTGTAAAGTCCATCTTGAATCTGCACAGAAAGTTAAGGTTTGATCATAAAATGTGTGTTGTATGTGTTCAACACTTAAATTTAGATGAATCGCTTGTCATAAGTTGTAACAGGACAATTTCAAATGAATGTGAATATATAATTTATTTGAAGCATTTATGTGTTGCTTTCTAACTGTATGATTGCAGTTAAGTGCTTGCATAAGTGCTTGTTTTATTGTTCATACCACAACAAAAAAATGTTAGCCTCTCAAGCATCATAACTTCATGAAACTAAGCATTTTTGCTCAGAATGACTTGTTTACGTTTGAGAAGTTTGGACTTGTGCACACACAATATAGATTTAATAGTCATAAAGGCTCATACCAGATATGCCTTTTTGTCAGCATGGTCTAGAGCTGATGTGTGCAAAATGTGGTGAAGGTCTGACAAACGGAATAGGAGGAGTTTGGAAAAAGTAAGGATTTTTAACACATTAGAATGGTGTAAAAACGTTTTACATCATGATACAAATTTTATTTACTATTGTTCTGGGTTAAAGCAAGGATTCACAAGAAAAAATAATGTTAATTAAGTCACACTGATTGTGTGATATTAGCTCAAATGTTTTTAAGTCGTTTTAGAGTAGGCCTAAATGTTAGGATATCCACCAAAGAAGATGCATACCAGTTTTCAACTCCATGAATTGTACGATTACAGAGTTATCTGTGACAGGTTAGCTAGCCCAGTGTGTTGTGATTGACACCATTTAGCTTGTGTTCGGGAAATGTCACTCCCTTACCATAATCGTGAGCTCCCTACTCAGATGTAAATATTTAGGATGCCATCAATTTAAAATCAATTCAAGCCTGAGTCAGACTTAAGAAAGTTAACAAACAAGATAATCATGCAGAACCGATTTCACGGCAAGTTTCAGAGTGGTATGTTTTTTTTTTTCTTATACATTTTAGATATGAAGTTATATACCATTTAATCATGATACTTGTCAGAAAACTATGGTAATACAAACAGTAATTGATCACACATTGATGACTGATTTTCCTAAGGGGTGGTGTACAGTCTTACAAAAGCAAGAGCTTTATAACTATATCAACACTAATGTTGGCAGACGAGCAGAGGCAAAGCTTTGCCCTTTGTTTACATCATAGTAACAGCATAAAACTTATAATTGGAACTGTTACTAGAAAACGCAACTAGAAATAATAAGACATACTTACAAGTGGTGATCCACAAACAACTTCCCGACAAAGTGGGAGCTGCTCCATTTCAGGAGAAGCTTTTTTTGCGTAGCCTGCATTTTACTCTCTTAGGTTCTGGAAGCTCTTCACCGTAAAATGGGCAGCACATAGATAAACATTGGGGTTATAATGTTCAGGAACAGTGTTTAGTATAAATTTTAACCACTCCTAAGTGAGTAAGCCTCAGGATGGTCAAACAAATGAGTTTTAGAAACAAGGTGGAAAAAAACTGTCTCTCTTTGACATAGCAACAACGCTGTCTTTTCTAATGCAGCTCAATCTGGACTCGTCCCCCTTTATTTGTATGTGTGCGGGAATAGTTTAATTCAGTAACATTATGAATTCACAATAATCTGGAAAAAAACGTGTTGCAGTCCAAAAGAGTTGTTCTGTGTAGTTCTTGGAAAGTGGATTCTGTTAAATAAAATATCTCCATTTTGAGTGGACTTTGATCTTTGTAACCTTGCAAATCTGTTTTATACTCAAACAGCAACATTACACGCTAACTAAAGTTGAAAAAGTGAAAAAGCATAATATGACCCCTTTAACTTTAGACCGGGTAAACCCAGACTGATCTGCCGGAGATTTGATTTCACCCTGCAACTCAGTCTGGAAACCTGTACATTCATTTCTACTGCTTCTGTTACACTTTTGCGGGAACCATTCAGAGACTGGCTTATCCACCTGGCGTGCTATTGGCGGGTTTAACATGATGATGGATAGAGAAGCGATGGGTCGTTGCCCATTGATCACGCCTCTTGTGATCTGATTGGTTGAAGGACTATCCAATTGTATACAGAGTCATTTGATTTATGCTCGTTTATCACGCCTCTTGTGCAGTAGAAAATGTGGACCAACTTTATGTTAGGTGGCCTTAACTACTATGTACTAACATTTTAATTAATAATTTGATGCAATGCACTTATTGTATACATACATGTTTTTACATTGTACTTACATTTAATAAAAATACCTGCATGTAATTACATCTGTAATCAATTTCTGTAGTTACATTTGTAATTACACAGTTGACACTTCCCTTACACCTAACCCTACACTTAAACTTACCCATACCACCACACCTGTCCCTAACTTTACCCGTATCCCACCTCAATATCAGCAATACAATTTGAACACAGTAAGTACATTGTACTTATTTTTTGATGTAAGTACATAGTAGTTAAGGCCACCTAATATAAAGTGAGGCCGAAAATATATAGCAGACTCCTCAGACCAATATTCAAACTTAAATTGAGCTTGGTCTGGTGATAGCCAGACAACTTTGCAATGCTTTGTCGAGGCAAAATTATTTTGAATTATTTTTTTGCCAGCACTATCCCCAGCTGCTTTGTGCCTACTTTAATGAAAATCAGACCAAAGGCCTAGGACAGGGGTGTCCAAAGTCTGTCCTGTAGGGCCACTGTCCTACAGAGTTTAGCTCCAACTTGCCTCAACACCTGTCTGGAAGTTTCTAGTATGCCTAGTAAGGCCTTGATTAGCTGATTCAGGTGGATTGGAGCTAAACTTTACAGGACAGTGGCCCTCCAGGATCAGGATTGGACACCCCTGGCCTAGGAGGATATATATATATATACACTCACCTAAAGGATTATTAGGAACACCATACTAATACTGTGTTTGACCCCCTTTCGCCTTCTAAACGTGGCATTGATTCAACAAGGTGATGAAAGCATTCTTTAGAAATCTTGGCCCATATTGATAAGATAGCATCCTACAGTTGATGGAGATTTGTGGGATGCACATCCAGGGCACGAAGCTACCGTTCCACCACATCCCAAAGATGCTCTATTGGGTTGAGATCTGGTAACTGTGGGGGCCATTTTAGTACAGTGAACTCATTGTTGTGTTCAAGAAACCAATTTGAAATGATTCGAGCTTTGTGACATGGTGCATTATCCTGCTGGAAGTAGTCATCAGAGGATGGGTACATGGTGGTCATAAAGGGATGGACATGGTCATAAACAATGCTCAGGTAGGCCGTGGCATTTAAACAATGCCCAATTGGCACTAAGGGGCCTAAAGTGTGCCAAGAAACATCCCCCACACCATTACATCACCACTACCAGACTGCACAGTGGTAACAAGGCATAATTGATCCATGTTCTCATTCTCTTTGTGCCAAATTCTGACTCTACCATCTGAATGTCTCAACAGAAATCAAGACTCATCAGACAAGGCAACATTTTTCCAGTCTTCAACTGTCCAATTTTGGTGAGCTCGTGCAAATTGTCGCCTCTTTTTCCTATTTGTAGTGGAGATGAGTGGTACCCGGTGGGGTCTTCTGCTGTTGTAGCCCATCCGCCTCAAGATTGTGCATGTTGTGACTTCACAAATGCTTTGCTGCATACCTCGGTTGTAACGAGTGGTTATTTCAGTCAAAGTTGCTCTTCTATCAGCTTGAATCAGTCGGCCCATTCTCCTCTGAACTCTAGCATCAACAAGGCATTTTCGCCCACAGGACTGCCGCATACTGGATGTTTTTCCCTTTTCACACCATTCTTTGTAAACCCTAGAAATGGTTGTGTGTGAAAATCCCAGTAACTGAGCAGATTGTGAAATACTCAGACCGGCCCGTCTGGCACAAACAACCATGTCATGCTCAAAATTGCATAAATCAACTTTCTTTCCCATTCTGACATTCAGTTTGGAGTTCAGGAGATTGTCTTGACCAGGACCACACCCCTAAATGCATTGAAGCAAGTGCCATGTAATTGGTTGATTAGATAATTGCATTAATGAGAAATTGAACAGGTGTTCCTAATAATCCTTTAGGTGAGTGTATTTATATATATATATATACACTCACCTAAAGGATTATTAGGAACACCTGTTCAATTTCTCATTAATTAGGGGTGGCACGGTACATGGAAAAAAAACGAACCATTCGGTTCGCTTGTGTCGGTTCGGAGTGTGTGCGTCGCACGGTTCGTGCATGTGCAATGTATCCTAGTGCCCGTATGTTACCTCAGACAGTAGATGTCCTTTTTGCGCGAAATAAGAGGTGTGTGTATGTGTGTGTATGTGTGTGTGTGGACATACAGTAAAGTAAAAGTGGAGTGCTGCAGGTCACGTCACATGTAGAAATGAAAGTGGGAGAGATAAGGAAGGCTGCCAGCATCGTATAGCAGGGCAGATGCAGTGCGGAGAGCGTGAGCCCGCTGCGCATAAACACACTGGCAGTGTTTGTCTTGCGAGTTGCGCAGCTGAACCACGGCTCGTGTATTGCAAATGCAGGCAAATATTCTCCATTCTGTCACATTTTCCGGTGTTCTCCTCCGACCGGTGTTCTCCTCTGTCTCGTGCTTTGATTTATGATGGGCAACATATCTGCTGCAGATGCGACCCTGTTCCCCTCTGTCTAATACACACATGCATATGTTGTATATAAGTAGTTCACATGATAAATATAACATTTAAAAGTTAAGATATGCTTCTAGTTCTAATAATTTAAACATGCCTTTGAAGTTTGGGCAGAAATTGTATTTTATACAGTGTATTTTATGTTATTTTTTCACAGCGCTGCATGTCATATGGTGATTGTGAAACACACGGAACACTCCATGGTGAAATGTGTTAATCAGGTCAGCTGAATTAAAGCCACAGTGCATTGTTCTGATCAAAATTGATATGATTAACATGAAAAACGCCAATGTGTCGGACTCGGTAGACAGCCAGTTAGGAAACAACTTGATATAACAATTTTTTAATACTGTATCCTAAATTGTGGATGATTAAGCTATATATATCATATGCTGAAGTAAATTTCTGTTAACGATTAAAAAAAACAACAACAAGAACCGTAGAGAACCGAAAACCGTGACCCTAAAACCGTGATACGAACCGAACCGTGGGTTTTGTGAACCGTGCCACCCCTAATATATATATATATATATATATATATATATATATATATATATATATATATATATATATATATATATATATATATATATATATATATATATATATATATATACGTGTATACTTGAGCATGTACTCTCATTGTGACAGTTAGGCTTGGCAGATGGGAAATTCAGGTGGCGACATGACAAGATTCTAGCCCAGCTGGCAGATGGCGTAGAGCAGGCGAGGAAGAAGGTGAAGAAGATTTCTAACGGGCCTAACTTTATCCACTTCATCAGGCCAGGAGAAAGCATTGCAACAGGACGAAAGGGCAGAGGGATCTTGGCTTCAGCAAATGACTGGGAGATGAGGGCCGACCTGAAAAAGCAGCTAAAATTCCCAGAAGAAATAGCCCACACAAGCCTTAGACCAGACATTGTCCTCTGGTCTAAAGGTACCAAGCAGGTGGTGCTCATAGAGCTAACAGTGCCCTGGGAAGAGAGGATGGAGGAGGCACATGAGCGTAAGCTCAAAAAATACCAAGACCTTGTCCTCAAAAGCCAGCAAAATGGATGGAAGGCCTGGAACCTGCCCGTGGAGGTCGGCTGCAGGGGCTTTGCTGGGCAGTCACTCTGGAGAACCCTTGGGCTACTGGGGATCGAAGGTCTGGCCAGGAAGCGGCTGGTAGGCAATGTCACCAAACAGGCGGAAACAGCATCCCGATGGATCTGGATACAGCGGGATGTGCGGTGGCGAAGACAACCCGGGGAAGGATCAACAACTGCAGAGGCGGGAGGTGGTCAGCTGGGGTAGATCCAGGATGCTGGATCTGCTGTCAAGCCCTCCCGAGGTGTCATGGGCTTAAATTGATGAAACATCAAGGAAGGGGGGTGCCCATCTGATGACCGGCTGTAGCCACCCAAATCTTGTTCAGGTATGAGGCCAGACTTGGCTCAGGGAGAAGGACGCCCCTGCTAGGCATAGTCCCGCTGGTGCCTTGGAAGGGAAGAAGGAGAGGAGAGTGGAGAGAGCGATGCCGCTGGCCCACAGATGGTGCAGGGCAGGGTACCTGTAAAGGTGAGCCAGGTGCGATGACCCACATTGTATTTTGCATATATATATATATATATATATATATATATATATATATATATATATATATATATATATATATATATATATATATATATATATATATATTTTATTTATTTATTTATTTATTTATTTGTATAATTTTTATTTTTTATCATAGCCCCACCTAACGTTGGACAGGTGTGTGTTTGTGCGCCTGAGTAGCGGTTTAGTGGAGTCTCTATGATTAACATTCTCTGATGCCCTTACACTTTTAGGGCATAAAAATAAGGAAGGAAAAAAAAGTCACACAAAAAAAACACACAAACACAAAAGGGTTCCAGCACCTTCAGTGCTTCAGAAAAATAATAAAGTTGATAGCTGTGGTCACCATTACTTTTCATTGTATAAAAATGAGCTTCCAGCTATAAATATCTTCTTTTGTGTTCCACGGAAGAAACTCATACATGTTTCAAAATTCAAAAAGGGTGAGTAAATGATAACAGTAGAAAACTTCTTAGTTTCTTGTTTTAACCAGTAAAATAACATGCATACAAATAGCAATTCAGAACTTGGAAAGAAGGTGGGAAAATGCTTCTAAACTCACCAAATGTTTACCATCATGATATTTTATCTCATATGAAAATAAATAAATAAATAATTGAGAGCAGTATCTCTATGGACTGAGTTTAAGAATATGTGTGATTGAGTAAGACAGATCAAGAAAGAGAGGAAGTAAGCAGGGTGTGCAAAATGGGATTTGGAGGGGGAATTTTAGGTTACTTTGCAAAAAAAGGGAGATTCATTGCCTGTCTTAATCCCCATTCACTGAATATAAGAGCTAAAGTTCTTGCAGACTTCTGGCTCATATTCCTTCCCATTGATGGACCATATAGAATGTGTTTAAGTGAGTATATGGGTCATCCAATAAAACGGGTGCCTTTTTGATGGCACCCATTGTACAGTCTTGTTTGTACAAGTTTAAACATTCTGTTAGACAAATAAATTGTTAATGAATGAGATTGATCATTCAATCAATCAATCGATTTCAAAAATCTAAAGTTTACATTTTTAAACATGCAAGGGACAAAAAAGACCCAAATCCATATGCAATGAATCAGCAAGCGGGGTAGGGTCTTGGTGCGACCAATTAGATTTACGATTTACACATTTTGGACATGGCTACAGCTCCCGCATTGGCTGTTGGGCCGGGTTTTAGTGTATCAGCTGAGCGCTAGCTCTTTGTCTTGTCACCAAGGCAATCAGGAAAATAAGGCACGTTTGATTTACTCTGGCCTGGCTTGGCCACTGGGTCCTCACACCGCGAATACTCCCTCCGCTCCTCTTTTTTCTCTCGTTTTCCTGTGTGATGGATGACAGAAGATCACTCATTCCTTATAACCTACAGAGAGACTCCATTTATCAAGAGCCTAAGGCCCCGCCCCCCGGTCATAACATAAGCTGTCTTTCATTCTGATAGCCATGGCTAATACATCAGGCTCTCTCTATCTCTATCTCTCCTCCTCACACACGTACGATGGGTCAAACTAATATATCAAGAGATCCGCAGGCCGTGGGAGTGTGTTATTTATGATCAGGACTCTGACACGGAAAGCACTAACACAGCAGAGGGAGGGAGGGGTGCGAGCACATGAGAAAGAGACAAAGAGAGATGGATGTTTAAAAGAGATTAGAAGAAGACCATTGCCAAAGCATTTCTGAAAGGGAGCGTAGATTATGGAAGATATTCTCTAATAAAGTGTTGTCGGATAGAATGTGATCTCCCCAACCAACTACGCATCATGGAAAATTTGCGGTGGTCCAATGGAGAACCCAAAGAAGTTTGTTCGGTATAAGTTACACACCTAGATAAAAAAAAAAAAAAAACACACATATATATATATATATATATATATACACACACACACTGAACAAAATTATAAACACAACACGTTTGTTTTTCCACCATGAACTCAGCTGAACTCAAAAGTCTAAGACTTTTTCTATGTACACAAAAGTCCTGTTTCTCTCAAAAATTGTTAACAAATCTGTCTAAATCCGTGTTAGTGAGCACTTCTCCTTTGCCGAGATAATCCATCCACCTCACAGGTGTGGCATATCAAGATGCTGATTAGACAGCATGATTACACAGGTGTGCCTTAGGCTGGCCACAATAAAAGGCCACTCTAAAATGTGCAGTTTTATTACACAGCACAATGCCACAGATGTTGCAAGTTTTGAGGGAGCATGCAATTGACATGCTGACTGCAGGAATGTCCACCAGAGCTGTTGCCCCTGAATTTAATGTTAATTTCTCTACCATAAGCTGCCTCCAAAGGAATTTTAGAGAATTTGGCAGTACATCCAACCAGCCTCACAACCGCAGACCACATGTAACCACACCAGCCCAGGACCTTCACATCCAGCATCTTCACCTCGAAGATTGTCTGAGATCAGCCCCCCGGACAGCTGCTGCAACAATCGGTTTGCATAACCAAATAATAATGCACAAACTGTCATACACCGTCTCAGGGAAGCTCATCTGCATGCTCATCGTCCACATCTGGATCTCGACCTGACTGCAGTTCGTCGTCGTAACCGACTTGAGTGGGCAAATGCTCACATTCGATGGCGTCTGGCACTTTGGCGAGGCGAGGTCTGGCACTTCAGAGGTCTGGCACTTCAGATGGCATGCAAGAGCTTTGTTTGTAGCAAATACATTAAGTTTTGATTAATATTTGTTTTCCAACGTCACGGAAAAGAAACTGAGACGACAGAAAGCAGCATTCTGTTTGTTTTCTTTATTTTACAAAAGCACAATGTTTCGTTTTTAATGTGAATGACTAAGCTTTGTGACCAACAAAAGTTTATGTTTGTTCCACATTTTGCTCATCATGATAATATTCAGAAATGAAAACAACTGAATGGATTTTATGGATTTTGAAGCCTAAATTCAATTGATAAGTAAAAACCTAAATGTAGGCCATAAACCAACTACCTGTAAACAAACAAGTTTGCCTGTTCAGAATGATACAGTTTAATGTTTCCGACAACCACTGTAGTCCTATTTAGCCACTTGTTAGCAACCAACTTTTTCAAGACCAGTAATAATTCAGGCATTTAACCAAAAACGGATTACAAAATTGACTTAAGCCCTGTGAAACTGGGCCTGAAGGAGGCTGTACTCTACCAACTACCTCAGGTGGGACTTATGCTGCCTTCATGTGCTATCGGAATTATCATAAATACTAGTTTTCTAGTTTACAAAATTGATCAAAATTTGAATTCAATGAGCTCATAATTATTGAAAGTGAAGGCAGCATAAATGTCGCTAGGTGGAACAAACTGTAATTTCCATTACTGTCTGTTCAATATAAATGAAAATAAACCTAGCATTGGGGATTTGTTGCTTTTGTCTGTTGTACCGAACTTGTATCGAACTGTGACCCCAAAACCGAGGTACGTATCGAACAGTGACTTCTGTGTAACGCTACACCCCTAATTCTACAATAATTTAAGACTTTTCTGCTTATATTTAACATTGGTGGCAGAACGGGTTCTTTAAAATTGAGTCAAGAACCCTAGGGTTCTGTATAGAACCCCATTCTAAGAGTGAAAATCACTTCACAGAGGACACTGACAAACTATGAGCTTCTCTGATGTGTAAATTGAGATCAGAATGGATATGCAAATGAAGTTTATTTCTGCAAAAACTGCATCTGAAAAAAAGCTAAAGGGAGACCAAATTAAATTAGCTTCCTTCTGTATATATATAACCAATTATTATAGAGGTGACCTTTGAAAACGATTAGCTTTCAGCATCACTTAAGCATGTCATCAAGCCTGCTTGTGCATAACACAACAGGTGGAGAGAGACAATAAATAAATAAACAGGTGGAGAGAGACTTTCAATTTTAACTAAAATATTGATGGAGTCCAAATTATTGAAGCATCTCAAAACAAGTGAACGACTGTTTGACAAGGCCATAAATAATTTTGAAGGAGCGGAGGCTAAAGTTCCTGTACTTGTAGGTGAGTAAATTATTTGATCAACATGTAACGCAACCAATCACACTGCATTTTCATTTGTATGTGCTGTTTATGTCTGGGTTGATCTGAAATAGATGATACCGTACCACAATAGAGTGCTGCAGGGATTTTTGAAGGCTAAAACTCGGAAACAAGTTAGCATTTTAGCACTTTTTGTTTCATTATACGAAGTCAATTTTGGAATCAGTTTTTGGTTAAATGCCTGAATTATGCCTGAATTTTTACTGGTCTTTAAAAAGTTTATTGCTAACAAGTGGCTAAATAGGACTATAGTGGTTGTCGGAAACATTAAACTGTATCATGCTGAACAGGCAAACTTGTTTGTTTACAGTTTGTTTATGGCCTACATTTAGCTTTTTACTTCTATCAATTGTATTTAGGCTTCAAAATCCATAAAAGTTGTGTTAATTTCTGAATATTATCATGATGAGCAAAATGTGGAACAAACATAAACATTTGTTGGTCACAAAACTTATTTTCTGCAATTCAAAAACCCAATGGGACAATTCTTTTGGGTTTTTGTTGAGGGAACCATGGGTGATGCTAATATCTGGCATGATTAACAGAAATGCACCATCTCTGGAGATCTCTATGTATTCCTCCCTATAATAGACTGAATAAAAATTGAATAAGAACTATTTTAAAAAAATATATTTTCTACATGTCTACAAGCTTGTTGTATCAGCTTGGTATCTTATAAATTAGGTAGACAGATACAAGCCCATGTGCATGCTCACGTCTAGAAGTTGCATAATATCAGATCATAGCTTTACAATTAAGAATCAGAATCAGTATCATAAACTCAGTGAAGGGACTGTTTGAGACAGAGATGTTCATTTTAGTCATTGTCTGTATGTCTTTTCCTGGAGTGGTCCTGGTATTCCCAACGCTATGGTGACCAAATGTCCCCAAAAGTACAGTAATACCAGGACAGTTTGACCAAATGAGGAAATGTTTTTGGTCCCCATGAGCACTCTAAAAATAATTGGCAACACTTTAGAATAATGGTCATTAGTTAACATTAGTTAACTACATTAGTTAACATGAACTAATAATTAACTGCACTTATAAAGCATTTATTTATCTTTGTTGATGGTAATTTCAACATTTACTAATGCATTATTACAATCTTGTTAACATTAGTTAATGCACTGTGAACTAACATGAACAAACCATGAACAGCTGGATTTATATTAACTAACGTTAACAAAGATGAACAAATACAGTAGCAAATGAACTGCTCATGGTTAGTTCGTGTTAGTTAATACATTAACTAATGTTAACTAATGACCATTATTCTAAAGTGTTACCAAATAATTCAGTGGCTTGGTAAATATCACAGCAATAATTTACTTTATTAACTTGATAAAATCTCTGAATATCATTTTAATTGATGGTTTGAGTTGAACATACCCAAAATAATTGACAAAAAATCCAACAGTTAATTTTGTATAAAATGTTTATTTGTATAAAATGTTTAAGTTTTTTTTTTTCACAAAAAAAAATCAAAATATTTGAGAAGGAATAATTAAATTGATCTGTTTCAAGAACCACAAATATGACTTAATACAAATCAAGATTATTAATATTTAACACACACTGAAGAAACTGAGTAAGTTTACTCGATTAAAACAATGCACCCCTCCCCCGCCCACTGACATGACAACGATTCAATGGTTGATTGAGTGCGGGCTGTTTGAATTATCTTCAGTCTCCAGAGCAGTTCCTTCTTCTCAGCATCGCAGAATTGGTTCAGTTCCTCTGTGAAATTCAGGTTTGTGTGTTTTATTTTATCTATAAAATCATTGCTGTGCTTAAAATAATTGTATTCAATGCAAAACAACATACAAAGACGGCTCTGTATGATAACATATTCTCACAATTGTGCACTGTTTGTTTATTGGCAGGTTATGGTGTCAGGTGTGTCGCAGCATCTTTCGGCTACGAGTGAAACACAGGGCGGTGGTCTGAAGTTCAAAGTCCACCCGCACACTGTGTGCCCATCTCAGGCTCGAGAACCAGCGCTGATATGGTGGAAATGGTATAACAGACCTGTTGATTACACTTAAATTACTTTTAAATGTTTAATTGTTACTTCTAAAATGTTTGTTACATGAGTTTAAATGTTGTAAATATGTTGTAAAATATTGTATACATGTCAAAACAGTAATATATGCTGTATTGCTGTGCTCATCGACAATAAAGGCCAATGTCATGTATAAGTGTGGTTGTGTGGAGTATTTTACAAAGTTTAGAGGAAATTAAAGTTATACTATAAAAGTTAATATTACTCATAAATAAAAACAATTGGGTAACGCTTTAGATTATGCCCCGGAAAGTACTGCGTAAGTAAAGAGAATTTACAGCATAATTTTCGGTAATTATGAAAACTGGGAACCCAATGTGTGTGTGTGTGTGTGTGTGTGTTTATTTGTGCTGTACTGACAGCCAGAGCCGCGACTGTACAGCTCAGTTTAAATGCCTCAGTTTGACCTTGAAAATTTACAGATCCATCTGGCTTTCACAGTCCACAGAGTCAGGAAGTGCTTCTCACTCCTGCTCTGTGTTTGGCAGTTACTTGAGCGGAGATGCGGTCCTGCAGTACCGAGAGCTATGGAGGCGTGTCTCTTCCTATTCTGTGATTAAGTTTAACACAGAAAACTTTTGCCTCCTGGAGAAGGAATGTAAAATGTTTCCTTTCACTGAGTAAGCGTCTCTTGTTTCTCTCTCTCTCTAAAATGACGGTGCATTGCTCCTCGAGTTCTTACTCAGCAGGAGGTCGGCAGGATGGTAGCTGAAATCACTCCCTCCGCCTCTCTTTCTGCCGTATGCAGCTGCGCACATCCCTCTCGCACTGTTTTAGTTTTTCATTTCATAATTCATCCCGTTGAGTCACAAACGCGCACACATGGGCTAGAGAGCGAGATTGACACAGCAGTCAAGTGCTGAGGTGGGCGGAATTCAGAGCTACTCCATGAAACAGCAAAACAATCAGCATCCTGTTTTACATCACACACATCTGGGCCCATTCACTACTGACACAATACCTCCAACTCCTTTTGACACTCTGAATGGCAACTTGCTAATAGAGAAGTATGAGGAAAGTTGTGAAAGGAGAAACTTTGTGGAGCTGAAATCCCATTTGTCACCTGGTTTAATCTGAGATGAAGTAAAGAGAAATTTGTATCTCTATCCTCACCATTTTCATGCTTAATTGGTAGCTTCTACCTGGGGTTAGTGTTGGGATAATTACTGGCACCTTCACATGACATTCATTATTATCAGAGGAACCAGCTGACTTAAGGTCAGGGGGTTGCTGGTGTGGTAACATATGGCAACTGGTGTGGTAATATATGACAACAGATCATATATTTGAAGGACAAATTTGCTATCCAATTTAAATTAGGAAGAAATAAGCACAATAGTATCATTTATAAAGTGGAAAGTACAGTGGCCTCAAAAATTGTTTGGACACACTTAAAAACAATTATGAAGGTAACTGCATTATCTATCTATCTATCTATCTATCTATCTATCTATCTATCTATCTATCTATCTATCTATCTATCTATCTATCTATCTATCTATCTATCTATCTATCTATCTATCTATCTATCTATCTATCTATCTATCTATCTATCTATCTATCTATCTATCTATCTATCTATCTATCTATCTATCTATCTATCTATCCTTTAAAAACATTTGAAGTGATGTAAGCACATTTTAAGGTTTCCAGACAAAATATTTTTATAGCGCAATTCTCATAACACAAGGAGGAGCAAGTGGGAAGAAAGAAAGAGAGAGATGAAGACAGAAATAATCAATATCAATAATGAGAATCAAAAATGAGAAAGGAAATTGTGTGGACAGAAAGGATAAGGTGCAGCTTCTCTGAGTTTCGCTCCCTCTTTCATATTTTGCCATCCTGGGGAAATATTACAAGGTTAGAATGGGGTCATTTGGAGTTATTTAATTCTATTATCTGACAACATGAATTCAATTCAAATACACTGAAGTAATATTAACCAACTGCCGTGAAGACTGTATTGCATTATTTCAATGCTGCTATCTAGATGCCTGAACCAACTCTTTAATGGGACAATCATTTAATCATATGGTGAGAAAAAAAGTACAAAATCATCTCTTTTAATCAAAATTATGTTTATGGTCTGCTTTCATCAGATTATATTAGAGCAACTTTTACTGAAAGATGTAAGTAGGGCTAAGTTTTCTGAATAAGATATATATAATTTCTAGATTCATTCTATATACAGTGAGGAAAATAAGTATTTGAACACCCTGCTATTTTGCAAGTTCTCCCACTTGGAAATCATGGAGGGGTCTGAAATTGTCATCGTAGGTGCATGTCCACTGTGAGAGACATAAGAAATCACAATATATAATTTTTTTAACTATTTATTTTTATGATACAGCTGCAAATAAGTATTTGAACACCTGTCTATCAGCTAGAATTCTGACCCTCAAAGACCTGTTAGTCTGCCTTTAAAATGTCCACCTCCACTCCATTTATTATCCTAAATTAGATGCACCTCTTTGAGGTCGTTAACTGCATAAAGACACCTGTCCACCCCATACAATCAGTAAGAATCCAACTACTAACAGGGCCAAGACCAAAGAGCTGTCCAAAGACACTAGAGACAAAATTGTACACCTCCACAAGGCTGGAAAGGGCTACGGGAAAATTGCCAAGCAGCTTGGTGAAAAAAGGTCCACTGTTGGAGCAATCATTAGAAAATGGAAGAAGCTAAACATGACTGTCAATCTCCCTTGGACTGGGGCTCCATGCAAGATCTCACCTCGTGGGGTCACAATGATCCTAAGAAAGGTGAGAAATCAGCCCAGAACTACACGGGAGGAGCTGGTTAATGACCTGAAAAGAGCTGGGACCACCGTTTCCAAGGTTACTGTTGGTAATACACTAAGACGTCATGGTTTGAAATCATGCATGGCACGGAATGTTCCCCTGCTTAAACCAGCACATGTCAAGGCCTGTCTTAAGTTTGCCAATGACCATTTGGATGATCCTGAGGAGTCATGGGAGAAAGTCATGTGGTCAGATGAGACCAAAATAGAACTTTTTGGTCATAATTCCACTAAACGTGTTTGGAGGAAGAAGAATGATGAGTACCATCCCAAGAACACCATCCCTACTGTGAAGAATGGGGGTGGTAGCATCATGCTTTGGGGGTGTTTTTCTGCACATGGGACAGGGTGACTGCACTGTATTAAGGAGAGGATGACCGGGGCCATGTATTGCGAGATTTTGGGGAACAACCTCCTTTCCTCAGTTAGAGCATTGAAGATGGGTCGAGGCTGGGTCTTCCAACATGACAATGACCCGAAGCACACAGCCAGGATAACCAAGAAGTGGCTCTGTAAGAAGCATATCAAGGTTCTGGCGTGGCCTAGCCAGTCTCCAGACCTAAACCCAATAAAGAATCTTTGGAGGGAGCTCAAACTTCATGTTTCTCAGCAACAGGCCAGAAACCTGACTGATCTAGAGAAGATCTGTGTGGAGGAGTGCGCCAAAATCCCTCCTGCAGTGTGTGCAATCCTGGTGAAAAACTACAGGAAATGTTTGGCCTCTGTAATTGCAAACAAAGGCTACTGTACCTAATATTAACATTGATTTTCTCAGGTGTTCAAATAATTATTTGCAGCTGTATCATACAAATAAATAGTTAAAAAATCATACATTGTGATTTCTGGATTTTTTTTTTTAGATTATGTCTCTCACAGTGGACATTCACCTACAATGACAATTTCAGACCCCTCCATGATTTCTAAGTGGGAGAACTTGCAAAATAGCAGGGTGTTCAAATACTTATTTTCCTCACTATATATATATATATACAAAACTGTATTTTCTGCAAGCTTCAAGGATCATTGGAGACTCCAAAAGGACACAATATAACCAAATATAAGGAGTCCATATAATTATATTATATAAAAAATGTATACACACCTAAGCACCCATGAATAAAAAAAACATTACAGAATTCACAGTGTATAGTATGTGTATAGTAACAACGAGATTGTTTTAATTTTAGACATTTTATGTAAAATGTAAATTTAAATGTAGACTAGTCAAGCTACAATACCGACAAAACGCAGTGAGAATGCAATACCCACGCCGCCATTAGAGCAAGTGACCGTATGTGTGAAATCAAAAGCACACACTACTACGATAGCACCTGCACCCCAGGAGTGGTCAAAGTAGATTCGTTTCTCTTGGTCTGACACCGAGGAGGACAAAGGCCAGCAGCACTATAGGTATCACAATAATAGTAGAAATCCCAGCAACATAGCCCGGCCTAGGATGAAGAAAACCTTCCCTATGCTGGGCACAACCCCTGACTGCAGATCTAAGCCTCAAAATGCCACAAAGGAAACAAGTAACTAGCGGGTGTCTCCTCAAAGAAACCTCACCCAAAGGAGCGTGGAAAGCAGCTAAGGCTGCCACATACACCTTCAATGTGGATAGAATACAGTTTCCTTGTGGACGGAGCTCTGGAGTGATAAACGGTCTCAACAGCCTCTGCTGAGAGACCTGAACTTATGAGCTGGGCCCCCTCGGAGGCCAGGCCCAGTTTCACCCTCCTGGCAGGGGTGATGATCAAACCTCTCACTTGAGAGTGAAGGTCCCTACTGAACAGAATCTCCAGCGGAGAGCCATCCAGAAGAGAAACTAGGTCTGAGCCCTACTCGGGCCAGCCAGTACGGGGCTATTAATAACAGATGAGCCCCGTCTCGGCGAACTCTCTCCAGAACTCTCAGAAGCAGAGCAATCGGGTAAAGGTATAAAGGGGTGGCCTCGGCCACTCCTGTATCATGGTGTCCAGTCCCGGAGGAGCTGGATAACCACAAGAGCTCTGCCACCTCGGTGTGGAGTCTTCATTTCCCTGGGCCTCAGCCCCTGCCTCAGCAGGATGTCCGCTTCCTGGAATTACATATATACAACCATCAAAGTATCGTTGTTAACTTGAACAAGCACATGTCGGCCCCTGAGGTATGGCCAAAAGTGTTTCAGAACCCGAAACACCACCATCAATTTTGGGCGATTATATGCTATAAGAGCTGATGGTCCTGCCAAGGACCCTGAGTTGAGCGACCACTCATGATCGCTCCCCCAGCCCACAAAGGAAAACTCTGTTGTTAGCGCAACGCGACGAACACGAGTCCCCAATACTGGCCTTCGGGACATAAACCAAGGATCTTTCCACATAACTAAAGCACGAAGGCATCGCCGCGTGACTTCAATCATGCTGAGCAGGTATCCTCTCAGGGAAAACCCCTTGGTTATGAGTCACCACTGTCACGGTCTCATGCTTAGCAGGCCAAGAAGGTATCCCCATTGGACGCAGCTGCCACGAAACCTAACAGATTCTGAAACTGTTTGAAAGAGAGTGGCTGGCCTAGCTTTGCTGAGATAATCGTTGCAATGCGTACAAGTGACAAATGAGCCCACATCGCTACCAACTTCCATATCATGCTCAGATAAGTGTCTCTCTGTACTGGAGAAAGCACACTTATCTTTTGTGTTCAGCTTCAACCCCAACTTTTCCATATGAGCAAGCACAACATCTCAATGTTGAACTACTTTATACTCTTCTCCCTGAGCAAAAGATCAATCATTCGTTGATATAAATGAGTATGTGGGTGCCCTGTAGGCCCCACAGCACTACTACAACCCCCCCACTCCATGGGGTGACAAAACTAGACCGAATGGAAGTACCCGATATTGGTGCGCTTCTCCCCCAAAAGCGAGCCTCAGAGACCTCCTGCGTTATAGAAAGATAATTATTTGGCATAATGAAGAAATTAAGTAGCTGTAAAACCCTGACTCCCTTGAGTGGGAAGAGGTCCCTTTTTATAGCCTCCTTTTGCAGAAGAGTCTCTACTTCTTGTGCCAAACCAGAGCCTGCATCTGCAGGACAGACCAAGATATAAATATCAGATTTTCTTGTTTTCACCAACAAATCTCTATTGGAACCAGTCCCTCAAGACTGACCTCTGACATACTGCGAACAGCAAGCGCAGTGCCCTGAAGTGGCGAACTGGCAGGGAACAACTGGCCTGACTGCTCTAGGACCCTCCTTGGAGGGGGCACACATCCCAGGACCACTACATTTCTGGGTGGAACCTGAGATATGTGCAGGGTTGACAGAATGGTCCCCCTGAGGACACCGAAGGGAGACGGGCACCGTATAATGAGGTGGACACCACCTTCCTACGGAGGGGACCGTCAGAGACATGACATTGATATTTGCAGAAACATTAAAGATACCAGTCTCTCAAGACTGGCCTCTGGTGTACTACGAGCAGCAAGCACAGTGCCCTGAAGCGGCGAACCAGCAGGGAACAACTGGCCTAACTGCTCTAGAAACCTCCTCGGTGGGGGCGCACATCCCAAGACCAGTACGTTTGCGGGTGGAACCGGAGATATGTGCTCGTCAGGGACCACTGCGCCCCGAAACACACGAGGTGGCGGGGTTGGCAGAATGGTCCCCCTGAGGGCACCGAAGGGAGACGGGCACCATATAATGAGGTGGATACCGCCTTTCTATGGAAGGGACCCTCAGAGACATGATATTGATATTGTCAGAAATATTAGAGATAACAGTCTCTCGAGACTGGCCTCTGGTGTACCACGAGCAACAAGCACAGTGCCCTGAAGCGGCGGACCGGCAGGGAACAGCTGGTTTGACTGCTCTAGGACCCTCCTCGGAGGGGTCGTGCATCCCAGGGCCACTACGTTTCCGGGTGGACACTGAGATATGTGCTCGCCAGAGACCACTGAACCCAAAACACACAAGGTGGTGGGTTGGCAGAACGGTCCCCTTGAGGGCATCGAAGGGAGACAGGCACCGTATAATGAGGTGAACACTGCCTTCCGACGGAGTTTACCTCAGAAACCTGACGTTAATGGCGTCAGAACCAAGAACAGCAAGCACAGGGCCCTGAAGCAGCGAACCGGCAGGGAACAGCTGGCTTGACTGCTCTAGGACCCTCCTCGGAGGGGGCGTGCATCCCAGGACCACTACGTTTCCAGGTGGACCCTGAGATATGTGTTTGCCAGAGACCACTGCGCCCCGAAACACACAAGGTGGCGAGGTTGGCAGAACAGTCCCCTTGAGGGCACCAAATGGAGACAGGCACCGTATAGTGAGGTGAACACCGCCTTCCTACGGAGGGTTTCCCTCAGATACCTGACATTGATGGCGTCAGGAGTTTTACTTTGACAAAGCCCTCTTTATGACAATAACTGTCTTTTCAAAACCGCTTTGCCTTAAGAGAACTTCACTCTGCTTCCACATTTTGGAATTAGAACGGGCACGAAGCACTCAGTGCGTGCTCTTACCATAACCATGGTTTGTTAAAAATATGTATATATTTTTCATATATAAAAAATTCTCAAGCCACTAAGAAATATTATTGAATTTGTCAAAATGAAATACATTCAAAACCACTCAGCTTTTCACAGGCTGAATATTCATATTGGCATGGAAAATGCAAAAGGAGTCAAACATAGGAACAGAGAGAAAGGGCTGCTATTTTTATTTTTGTATTTCTTCTTTCCCCCATTTATAAATGCATTGTGGCAACATAATCTACGTGTTGCCTCGGCAAACATGAGATCTATTGATTCCTTTTTTTTTTTTTTTTCTCCGACCATAATCTACGTGTTGCCTCGGCAAACACGAGCTCTGTACATTATATTCTTAGCAGACCGAGATCTATGCGCTGCCTCGGCAAAACGCAAGATCAAAAGCTACTATATTTCAGACTGTAATCTACGCAGACTGTAATCTACATGTTGCCTCGGCAAACACGAGATCCAAGCCGTTATATTCTTATATTCTCGGAGAGCGCCCGGCGGCTTAAACAAACAGTCAACACACATAAAATATGCATCCCCACTCGTAATGAAATGAGGGCAGGGATGAACACATCCAGTAAAATGCTGTCACATTTGTTTTACTTTTATGTTTTTCTTTTTACAAGTACAAAGGTTGAAAACTCCTGCCTAACTTTTTCTAAAGACAGACAAAAACAACAGTTTTTACAGACAAGATTCATACAGAGCGCTTCTGAAGGCAAATAAGCTAGTTTCTGTGTGTGTTCACGGGTGCTTTATAGTTTCCGGTCTATGACGTCACCCGCCTATGACGTTCCATCTGTCCATTGGACTGATTCCACAAGTGCTTCAAGACGCAATCACGCAGAAGCGTTCTCACGGCGTTCCGACGCAGCGCGAGTTCCCTTGAAAGGGAACTCCTAAATCAACCGTTTTGACGGAATAAACCTACAATTACTAAACACAACAACGTCGCTCACTACGCTGCATGCATGCTCAGTATTCCAGCTGCTCTGCTGCCTCATCATCATCAGTTCTATCATAACAGTAGGTTAAGTCAATGTACTGTTGGAGTAACTGAATAACTCAGGGATGTCGGTTTATTTCGAGCCAGAGGAAGAGTGAGACACGTCAAAAAGTGAATAACTTTATAAATTTGTGGATTAGTGCTTACTAAAGATGCAAACTGTTTGGAATGGTTCAGGCCGTTTTGGTAAACTGGTTCGAACGGTTCACTCAAAAGAACGATTCGTTCGTGAACTGGACATCACTAACGTCCACATGACAAATCAAACAGTATCCTTCCTGAGTGTGTGTGGAAACAACGTGAATGTACTGAAATGTGTCTACATGAATGCAGCGTGCGATCAGTGATCGAGAGCGTGCACATACACAGTTTGTTTGTGCATCAATATAACAGACTCTCACGAGTTCACTGCATGGCACAAAAATTGCGCTTTTCAGAAACAATCGCAGAATACGACAGAGCTCGTTTTTTAAAGCAAAGCAAACAATGGAATGAATGATTCACTAAAAATGCGATGTGAGTCTCTATTCTCTCTGATGTAGCCTAATCAGCCTGACCTTCTTTACATTAGCACTGTGTGGCGGGCAGCGAGGCCGAGGGACCGTGAGGGCGGGACGAGGCGGCGCTCATCAGGGAGGATGAGCGCCAGCTGCGCGCCGCAGCGATCTCGGCCCTTGCGGAGGAGTGAGGGACTATAAAGGAGGAGCGACAACAGTAAGGGACGAGAGAGGACCAGGCCTGGACGTTTTTGTTATGTGTTGCTGCAGTCGACCGTGAGGGGCTGCAGCTTATTATTTTCATTTTGTGTTTTGTTTGTATGTAGGCGACAGTCGTCCGCGAGGGGCTGTCGCCGCCATTTTAGTTTGTGTTTGTTTAAATTAAAAGTTATTTTGATTGTTCGCCGGTTCCCGCCTCCTTCTTCCCGTACAAACATACTTTACTACAGTGGTGCCGAAGCCCGGGAGGAAGGAGGGACGCGCTGTCGAAGAGCCCTCGCAGCTGAGGGGGATCGCAGTGCCGCGGAGTTCGGGCAGCGCGGAGGAGAGAAGTCCGTGAGCGGCTGCCCGAAGCGGTGGTGCTGGAGCGGATGAAGGTCGGTGGGACGGAGAGCTCGCTGCCGTGCCCCTGGGTCGAGGTGGGGTGGCTGCCGTCCGCGAGGGGGCGAAGGAGTCCCCAGCGCTTGCCCGGAGCCGAAGCCTGCTGCCGTCCGCCATTTTGGGGAGGAGCCGGAGCGCTGCCGTCCGCCAGGTTGGGGAGGAGCAGGGAGCGCGGTACAGGGACTCGCTTCCGGCCGCCCTCAGCAGGAGGAGCCACCGCCGGCCGCCAGGGGGCGGAGGAGCATCGGGCCGTCCACCGGCCGTCCAGTACCACCGCATGGCACCGCGAGGAAGAGCCTCTCGGCTGGCTGAGGGCCGAGCGGCAGTGTGTCTGGGAACCGGACCAGAATTTTATTTTTTTTATTTTTTTCTCCTCTCTCCACTCTCTCGTCCCTGTCGCTCCTCAGGTTCCTCGCTCCGTTCTCTCACCTCGCTGTTCTTACCCCCAGGTCCCGCGGCCGCCGTGATCGCCCCCAGGGAGGGGGGGGGGGGGGGGGGTATGGGGGGGAGTAGAGCGCAGACTCGGGAGTGCCCCCCGGCCTGCGAAGGGCGTTGGGGGTATGTGGCGGGCAGCGAGGCCAAGGGACCGTGAGGGCGGGACCAGGCGGCGCTCATCAGGGAGGATGAGCGCCAGCTGCGCGCCGCAGCGATCTCGGCCCTTGCGGAGGAGTGAGGGACTATAAAGGAGGAGCGACAACAGTAAGGGACGAGAGAGGACCAGGCCTGGATGTTTTTGTTATGTGTTGCTGCAGTCGACCGTGAGGGGCTGCAGCTTGTTATTTTCATTTTGTGTTTTGTTTGTATGTAGGCGACAGTCGTCCGCGAGGGGCTGTCGCCGCCATTTTAGTTTGTGTTTGTTTAAATTAAAAGTTATTTTGATTGTTCGCCGGTTCCCGCCTCCTTCTTCCCGTACAAACATACTTTACTACACACTGTTTTGGAGAGTTTGAATTAATTCGATTCCTGGATCACTGAAAACTTTCCCAGAGTTTAGCGGCTTTAAATGGCCTGATCACAAACAGAGAAGCAGAATCGAGTTAAATAATTAGAATGGAAATTTCCTCCTACCAGGGTTACAGGTGCTGCAGATGCTCAGTGTGATTGTGATAAACTCTTAAACTTTTGGGACAGTTTAACAAAAAAAATTGTCATAATTTACTCACCCTCATGTCGTTACAAACCTGTATGACATTCTTGCTTCTGAGGAACACAAAAGATGGTACTTTGAAGAAAGTTGCACCAGTTATCAATGGGGTCCAGAACATCATTGACATTTTTTTTATATTTTCTTTTGTGTTACACAGAATAAACAAATGTTTGAAATGGTATGAAAGTAAGTTTCCTTTATATATTTCCAGATTTTCTGTCGCTTGCAAAGATATTTAGCGCCTAGTTAAACTTGTTTGAAGAGGGTTAGCGAACAAAATACAGATTTCGCAATGGAGTACTTCAAGTGCTACAACTTTTTAGTAAACTGTGGTGTCCAGGAGGGTGAAGCTATTTGTGCATTAAAAAGACTGTACCAGATTTTGGGGCCTAAAGCAGCAGCTCTGCATCTAAGGGTTAACTCTATTAACTTTCTCTCTGTCTTTTTCATTCTCTTTCTCTCTGGCGGGCTCTCAGTCTCTCATCTCTAATTGAATGCCTCTCCTGACAAATGGGCTGTTGAGGCTACACCTGCAATGCACCATTACATTCTCAACTCTCATTTGACAATAAGTGTGTGTGTATGTTTTGTTTGAATGTGTATGTGAAATGCATCATTTCATATTGCAGATCAAAGTATAGTTGTAACAGTGCTTTACTGCTGGTCTCAAATGGTTCTGGTTTGAGCGGTGGGTTATAGAAAGTGCTGTGTGTGTGTGTGTGTGTGTGTGTGTGTGTGTGTGTGTGTGTGTGTGTGTGTGTTATTCTCAGTGGTAAACTCTTTGAGTGCAGTTCTGACAGTGCTGTGTGTAATAATGGCTTTGAGCCTCATTGTTAATGCTCATCCTCTCTGTAGCGTGAGACAAACACACACACACAAACACTCACACACGTGTGACCTCGACTCTCAAATCATTAATTTCCATCTGTGGAGAGTGCAACACAACTTTAATGCTCCTAAAATGCAACAGCAGTCCTGGGCTTCTAAGCCATGCCTTGATTTAACACAAATTACTCTGACATTTTACTCCATCTTCTTGCCACGAAACTGTGCAGTCTGGTATTCTGAAATGGAGACAGATTGGACATAATTGGAGCTCATAGTAAGCATATCTGTTGGCACAAACTTCCTAATTATACCTATTCTGGACCCCAACACAAGGTCACTGAAGTAAAGTCAGTATGTTTATACGAGAGGCTAAAGATTGCAAACACAGGGTATTATATTCTAAGATTATTTATGTTATCATCACTTAATTGGCTTTTGGCAAAGGTTCTGTGGAAAACTAAACGCCTGCTGGTGTTCTGACCCTTCCCAGCACATTTGTTGACATGTGTGTCCTTTTACCTGTTTGAGACTGATGGAATAGAGTTAGCTATGAAAGCAAACATGGGGGGAAACTTAAAACCTCTTCAGGAGAGAGTGAGAGAGGGGAGAAAGAAGGGATAATTGTGTGATAGGTAGAGGAGACTGTGGAGGATTGTAACACCATCCATTTAACCTATTACCTCAATATGGAACTCTTATAGTGCATTTCACTACAAGTGTTATATATAAGTTTGTATAAAAATATTAAGTATTTGTGGTAAAAAAACTAAGGATAAAAAGTAACATTCACGTCTGTCTTGTAATTTGATGGTGTTAAAGGATGTTACATGATAAAACTAGTATTATCTGATTTTGATAAATGACATGTTAAAAACATGAATACTTGCTGTAGCTTTGATACAACTTGCTATCAATTGCAAGGGGAAGGACATCCTCATTCAAGAGAGCATCTGATTGGACAAAAATCTGTACTCCGAGTCATCAAGCTAACACTTTATTTTAGTGTTCAATTCTCGCTATTAACTAGTTTCTTATTAACATGCATATTACTAGGATATTGGCTGTTTATTGGTACTTATAAAGCACATATTAATGCCTTATTCTGCATGACCTTATTCTACATCCCTTAATCCTACCCAATACCTAAATTTCAACGCTACAACAACTACCTTACTAAATTACCCTATTGGTTATTAATAAGCAACAGTTTATTGAGGTAAAGTCATAGTTAATAGGGAATATTAAACTGCTTCTACCAGACTCTCGTACATTTCATTTGTACAGAGAGTCTGACCCCTCTCCATTGACAAGAATTTACTTCCTTGAAGGCGGGTACTCTGTTGAAGTTTAAAACTATTGGATCTGCCAAGAGCCACTCTGGATCTGCCATAACCAATAGCTAACGTTTGGTCGTGACGTATGTCATGTACCATTCGCCTTTATTTCTCACATGGAAGTCTGTAAAAACAAATGTGCAACCACCTCAGTGATAAAACCTTGTGCATTCGGATTGTGATTTATTCACGGTGGAGGGGAGAGTTTTGTGATCGGGAACGCGATGCTCACGTGGTCCATAACATGATTGTATACTGTAAATAAAATATCATATGCTTGGTATGATAAGAATAATTTCTGCCGTAAATAACGGCACAATTCAAATGTTTACGTGCTTTTCTTTATGTTTTTTGAGCGGTGATGAAATATATTGCTCTTGTAAATACTTGCAAGCATTTAAAGAAATACAAGTCTAGAAATGCATCCAAATTACAGCGAAGCGTAACCGTATGGTGCTCTGCAGTGGTCAAAAAGGATGTAAACAGTGAATTTTTAAGTGATCCATATTCTTGAAAAGATATGGATGCGGACAGCAATGCAATTACCACAATACCTTGGTGTTTGTCTAAAACACCAAGTAATTCGGTCAGGGATTTTTACACGGGTGGTGGGAGACGGACGGCAATAAAATCACTGACTAGCCCCTGTAAATGATAACAATACCTTCCGACTGCACAAGAAACAATTACTGGGGCTTCAGCCAATTCCTTCACCACTAAGGAGCGAGCTGGAAAATCAAACTTTTCGCGGGACACAACATCATGGCCAACAACAAAATTCAGCAAAGTTTGTTCTTGCTCTGGCTTTAACTTCTGGATATTCGGCAGCGGTGCCACAACGGAATGAATGGCTTCGCTCACATCTCTCTCCACAGCCATTACTGAACTACAACTTAAACTAGCGCACAACATCAACGTCATCGTTCTCAGCCACTCCCTCTGTTCGCTGATTGGACTGATAAAAATATGTTCGAAGAAAACCTAAGAATATATTGCAGTTCCAGACGCATACGTTAAACATTTTTTACAAACATCCACAGGCTATGCTAAAAGACAGAGAAAGAGGACGAGTGTGACTGAGACACCAAAGAAATAATCAAATGTTTAGTTTTCAATTTTTGAAGAATAAACATAATTTGAGTGATTTGCAACCCAATCAAGCAATTCTTTGCAGCGCTTACTTGATCTAGGACCCATTTTTATACTGTGAAGCAGGCCCAGGCTCTGGAATACAGAAGCACAGTTGAAAGAGTTGGATGTGTTTTTCATGTTTGCCCACACGTCACATGGCCAAGAGTCACGACCCACGAGCCACGATATGCAAATGCAATTAGAGCATATTTATCTCTTCAAAGAGCCACGGATGAGAGAAAAGGATGAGGCGGAGGGAGGGAGGGAGGGAGGGAGGGAGGGAGCAGCGAGGAACTGAGAGAAAGAGAGAGAGAAAGTCTGACTTGACCTGCCGTAGATCCTCATCATCTGTCTCAGACTCAAGAGGAGAATACAAATGTTACTACATTAACCCGCTCCCGCAGAGAAACGACAGACAAGAGAAGAGAAGAAAGGCTAGAAAGAAAGGGAGAGAAAATTAGGGAAAATGGCTTTTCTTTGTAGTAAATCATATCTCAAATGAATGCTAATTTAGAGGAAGTGATAGAAGTGGTAATTGTTCTTTTCAGCTGTGGGGGCTCGGGCTCTATAGAGCCGCACCTTTGATGGACTGCCATGTCAGCAGTGCATTGTGGGTACCAAATAGGCTAACCCCAGTGCACTTTGCTTCCTGTTGCACGTCTTTGTAAAACAGTGATCGCTTCGGCACCTGTACAAGTTTTTGATAATGAACTTAAAGATAATGAAGATCTGCAAATCATTGTCACTGGAGATGACTCAGTGGTGCATGTGCTAAAAGCTAAAGCTGCATAATATAAGCATTCAATTCACGTTTTTACATGCAGTTTCTATGGTTTCTGAGTGTCTGTTATTTCTGTTGTTTATACCGTTAGTTCATCGTTCGAGTCGTTTGTTTTTAATGGTTTTAGTCTCGCGTAGCCAGACCTTAAGATTAACAGCTGAAGCTCTGGACTCTATCGCAGCTTTCATTGGTCAAGGACCTCCCAAGAGACGTTTGACTGACATGTAACGCAAGCATTCACAGTTCACAGTGACGTCTGAGGCTGAGACTAACGTGGTTTTGTTATATTTCTGAAAATTCTCCTAAGTGTTCATTTTTCCTTCAACCTAAGTGTCTTGCTTGTAGTGACTGTTTATTATATTATTTGATCATTGTGTGCTCATAACAGCCACATTATGTTACAATAGTTTATGCCTTGACATTATAACATGCATATAAACACTGATATCAGGCATATATACAGCAATGCCTCAAGCGCATTGGAATTTAAAGTGAGATAAGATATACAGTATCTTTATTCTTAAGAGAGATGTTTTTTTAATGATCCCATGCACCAGTGTTACACAATAATCTAATGTGTATCATTAACTCCTAATTCAGCTCACGCTTAGCCCTGTTAATGAACATTAGCCATGCTAACATTACTGTTATATTACTGTTCTGTAAATTATTCTTTCATTATATCTAATTTTAATAATGATCTCATCTTATTAACAAATATGCAGACAATTAAATGCTTCATAGACTTCTCGATATTTTAATTTAATATACTTTACTAAATAAGGGTTGGTAAATAAGAACTGGGTCAATTAAAATATATTTAAAACATTTTCATAACTTCTGGTTTTGTTCTTGGATGTCTAACTTCTTCTACTAAAGATAATAGAATACTGTATTAAAGCAATACTTCACTTGGGAAAAAAGCAATGCTTTAGTTGAGAGGTTACAGTCTGAACTGAACAAAAAGGGGGAAGGGGTTCTATTGTGTTTTCCTCACTAAATAAATGCAAAACGCAGGTCTGAATCATACATTTATGACCCATCTGAACAATTGAAAAGTCTTGAGCTTACTGATCATAAATGTCTCACTAAATGAATCAGTCAAAGTAGTTTTGGAATTGATATCTCACTGACTCACTGAACTACAACCCATTACTATTAGCATATCTCAGGGATTCCAGGCCTTTATCGGAGTGTCTATTTGCACTAAGTGTAAATAGCCTGTCTTGTTGGCAAAGGCTATTTACACTAATCCCGGCCACCAATGTTTGTTTGGGCCACACAAGATTAAAAAAAGACACGTTTTATTTAGTGTTTACAATGGTGTAGACCGTAGGGAGTATGGCGTGAGGAAGTAGCTTTTGACACACCCTTACGAAAATGAACCATGATTTTACTACAAATAAAATAAAAAAACCATGGTTATTGTAGTTAAACAATTTACATGGTAACCACAAATTAACCATGGTTTTGCTACTCTAACCATAGTTTAACCATGGTATTTGTGGTAAAACTGTGGTTATATAAATGGTAATCAATTAGCCAAAAAACATTGGTTACTACACTTTTACTATAATAAAACCATGGTTATTTTTTGTAAGGGCATTGACTCGAGTTTGAACCCACCTTTTGCCGAACCTGCTCGTCTCCATTGTCTCATCACATATCACATCAGAAAGGCATTTATTTTCAATAAAAATGAAGACAATATTTGAAAAGTAGAAATAAAGTGCCTAACGAGTGTTTAATAATACATTATTTATGGGTTAGGGATAGGTGTAGGGAGGGCTTTATTGTCCCAATAAGGTGGCATCCTTTCAATAATTGTGATAAATATAATAATTTACACTATGTTATTATTGCATCCTGTTCATGTAAAACATTACTGATGAGCAAATAGTATCTGCCATTATTTACAAGTATAAATAGCATCTAACAACTATTTGCTCTTATTGCAAAGAACTGCTACTTTTTATATATGCACGTGTAAATAGTTGTAAATTGCACTTAGTGCAAATAGCCGCTGCCAATTATTATTATTTTTTCACAGCTGACCAATATTCACAAGACTGATATAGGTTAATATAGACCAATTAAATTAACAATTATTAATATTTCAATGTTCATATGTTCACAGTTAATGGTGGAATGACATGCAGTTAAACAAATAAAATATTATTTAACTTTAAATCAATATATACATTTGTATGATTTTATTAATTCTTTCAAATCTTCACATTAAGTCAGGAAACCCCTGCAGTTCCCCAATGAACCACAAGGAAAGACAAGGATGTTTGGAACAGTTTTGCTGGAATAATTAAGTCTCTTTAAAAAAAATGTAAAACCAAGTTTGCTTCATGTTGAGCAGCTGACTTTGTTGCTTCCGCAAAAATATCACACAATTGTTAATGGAATCATGAAGGAACCATATGAACCAAAATAAAAAAGGTCTTTACAAATCCCAAATTAGGTCACATAGCTCAAAAACGTCATAAATCATTCTTTCCAGAACTTTCTCAGATTCACCCCATACAACTTTCATTTCATGGATGAGGCAGATTTGCTCTTGTTTATATATGCAGAGCAGGCACCACATCAATAGAGCATTAGAAAAGACACATTTTGTAATTTCCTTACTCTCATTTGCTCTGTAAATATTGATGGTTTTCTTTATTACTCCAGTGTTTGAGGAGAACTGGTGCCTCATCATTTTTTGTAGATTGATTTCTCATTTGCAGGGATTCGGGAGGTTTACAGAGTGAATGAATGTTCTTGAATGGATGCACTTTGTATCCTTCTCATCCTCCTTTCTCAGGAGGAATGAAAAAGAGAGGACACTGCCAAACAAACCCCAGCTGTCCAGAGGTGTCATGGATGTTTTCAGGCTGGAGGGTTGGAATGCTTAAGTAGGCCTGCAATGACCAGACGAGAAATCCATCACAGATTCATTATTTTTACACACATTTGTTTGGAAGACAAATGAAGAACTGAGGAGGGGATGAGTCTGAGATCTTCGAGCCTGGTATGAAGTCAAATTCAAAGCCAAATCTAGGGACACTCCCTTGGGTTCTGTTATCTTTCAAGGTAACTCTGTGAACCCACACTGACCTCAACCTTGTGAAATCTCTGCAGCTCACTGCCTCCTTTTTTACCCGGAGTTCACTGCCCAAAAGTTCACAGGATTCATTTTTATAGCTCAGTTTCATATCCGTACAGTTTGTCTTCTTTAATGCTCGGCTCAGTGAGACTTAATCATGCTTGCGCTCAATGGAACAGTCACGAACACTAACCGTGACAAACAAGATGTCCTGCCAAGGATTTGACCCTAAATTTGACAGAAAACAGTGCTGCATGGGACTTTCATAGTCATAAACTTGAGTTTTTTTGCACAATTAGATAAACAGGCACAGCAAGGCCAGATACACAGATATCCACGTACACACAGAGATTCAATTATCCAGAACATCTCCTTCATCCGCTTCATTATTCACACATACTTCACGTACATCTTTGGTACACTCTACAAAAAAAAAAATATTTTTCAGGAGGAAACGGAAAAGAACGGAAGTAGTTGCTAGGAGACCTTTCGGTGAATGGAGTGTAGCTTTAGTGTGCAAGGAGATGCAGCCATAGCTGTAGGTAGCAAGGGATTTAAGGAGATTTAAGCGGAGAGAGAGGGAAGCTGGGTGTGCGATAAGGGAGGGAAAAAAGACCTGGTCTTAACACAGAGAAAAACAGGGATTGAGTCAAAGAAAAAGCATGTCAACTCAATTCATCCCCAATGAGCGCTAGGGTGTTTGCTGTACTCCCAGCGTGAGTGTAGCATGGGCCCGACAGACGACTATTCAAAGCATGCACAGCAGACACAGAAAGCTATAAAATAATTACAACCATGCTAGCGGAATTCATTGTCCTTACAGCACAGCCGCTGAGAATAAGGAAAGCCAAAGGCAGGCGATCACTCGGTTGAACTCGTGGCCTCGTAACAAATTCTGTTGGCATAAGAAGCGCAGGGGGATGCCGGGGGGCTACGCCAAAGGAGCACAAATGCACTTATCATCTGAGCGTTCATCTCATTTTATACACTGGGCTTGTCTTCACTACCTGGGTGAATTCAATTTCTAGTAGAAAAGCCAGAGAAGGTAATAGTGGCCACAAAGTCAATCTAATCACTCAAAGATTGCATTAGCATTCATCTGCTGGTAATTACAGGCACATATATCATATGACGGAAATCAGATGGTAAACATGTGCAAGCTGGCCATTTGAGCTTACATCAAGATATAAATGATTGCAGAACAGAACATGTGTTGTGAGGAAAAAGGCACAGTCTTGTCACAGTCACTTATTTCAGATATTTATTGCTATTGAGATAAGGATACCAAATACAAAGGGGATTTGTTAATTTAATGCATCAATTTAATGTGAATAGCTGTGATAACACAATACAAATAACACAATGTATCACGCCTTCTGACCCATATGTAAAGGCCATAATAAGGTTTTTTTCTATCATCCAATTCAAGCTTTTAAAGCCATTTTCACATTTTGAGGTGACGTGTCTGGCAACAGAATGGTGACTCAAGTTGTGTTTTTAACAACTGAATTCCCTTTAAACGTGGCGTGCTTTCTGGTAACCAATGTGGTTTTCAAATCACCTAAACAAACACGCCCTTATTTTGATAGCTCCACCCCACACATACGTAACCCAGGCAATGACTATGGCGGAATCTGCTGTGCCAGCCGGCAGAGGGTATGATGTCATCAATAAGTGAAAGCAATGTGTGTTACTTTGGTAATTCAGGTCGAATGTTCAGTGAAAAACTCATCCCTTGCATCCCAAAAACACAAACACAGTTCTCATGAACAACTCGAATGCACGAGTGCGACAGTCCAACTAACGAACATATTACAATTATGACAAGATTAGAGTGTTAAATCGATCACGAAAAGAGAAACCAAAGTAAACAAACATATACTAGGAGAATATTATCTTACTTTTCGGACACACTTTGGAAGCTGATGCTTGAAACAGACAGTGGAGGAGGTGTAGACGCTCCAGGCTTACATGGCGTGGAAATGAATGGGTAAATATCATAGCTGAAGTGAACGAATGGACAAGCAAGCAAACATGACACATGAGCATATTCAAGCAAAAGCCAACATATATGGATCCGATATTTACACAGGTCCTACTTCTTGCCTGATCTTAAGCCTTCTTTTGTTCCACAGACATCGTCCACATAAGGTTTTTTTTTTTTTTTTTTTATCTGCCACTTACTGCTGATTGGCTATAAGTTTGTTTTGTTACTCGGCCCGATACACTTTTCTAAAGTTGTTTTGAAATACCACTTACCCCACCTTTAACTTGACATGGTATCCTAGAACATGGCGGTCATGACGGGCCGCAAGAGTCAAAGATGTCAGCTAAATGTGTACAAAGAAAAGCAAGTAAAAAAATGTGCAAACGGATGCAAGAATGTAGTCTACGTCAAATGCAAAATGGAGTTGCATGTGTTAATATGCTTGTGTTTAATGATATAAAAATAAAGCACCATACAGTCTTGCTCAAAAGTTTACACACCCCTTGCAGAATCTGTGAAAATGTGAATAAGTTTAACAAAATAAGAGGGACCATACAAAATGCATGTTATATGTTAAGATATTTTACATAAAAAGTGTACACATAGTCCACAAGACAAAAAAATAGCTGAATGTATAAAAGCTGACCTCGTTCAAAAATGTATGTACCCTTGATTCTTAATGCTTTGTGTTGTTACCTGGATCCAAGGCTTTGTTCTTCAGTCCCTTGTTTGTATTGAGCAGTTAAACTGCCCAACGTTCTTCAAAAAAATCCTCCAGGTCCTGCAAATTCGTCAGTTTTCCAGCATTTTTTGCATATTTGAACCCTCTCCAATAGTGTCTGTATGATTGTGAGATCCATCTTTTCACACTGAGGACAATTGAGGGACTCAAACACAACTATTAAAAAAGGTTCAAACATTTACTGATGCTACAGTAGGAAACACGATGCATGAAGAGCTGGGGTGAAATATTTTTGAATTTCAAGGTAAATTGTACTTCATTTGTCTTCCGGGAAACATGTAAGTATCTTCTGTTGCTTACAAAAGGCAGTACTAAATGGAGAAGAAAAAAAAAAAAAAACATTTTTTTTTTTACATATTGATCCTGTTCGAAAGTTTTCACCCCCCGGGTCTGTTCTTTTTTTTGTTTGTTTTTTGTTCTCTCTTTTTTTTACTTAACACCAAACAACAACAAAAAAACAACCATGCATTTTCTATGCTCCCTCTTATTTTGTTAAACCTATGCACAATTTCACAGATTGTGTACACTTTTGAGCAAGACTGTACATTGCCTTCTGAAGCCACTTTTTGTCATTCGTATTCAATGCTTTCCTTTGCCATAATAATGTAAAGTCTTTAAATTATCTTAATTTGGCAGCTGGATGAGTGCAATTGCAGGAATATTCTGGGTTCTGTAAAAATTAAGCTCAATCAAACGCAATTTCAGCATAATGTTGTGTCACCTGGGGCAGCTCAGACAGCTGCAACGAACAGAAAAAGGTCATTCGTAAGGCGAGAGGCGATCTGTATTTACACTTCACAGTTTAACACAGACCTTGAGCTTAGCGTCATTAGCATGACATTCGAAACAGGAACCTCTCCCTCCGATCTAAACAAGACAGGCAGAGAGACATTTGACCCCTTTAAACATCAGCAATCACAAGGCATATGTTGTAATATCACAAAAAAGGAAGAAATGGAATGGAAAATGTTAGACAGCACATATCTTTTGAATTTAAAGCTCAGACAGAAAGGAAGATCTGACTAAAATTACCTCCTCCAATGAACTGGAGTGTGTTCGAATAACATAACAGAAAATCAGTACAATTATTCGGGCTCGGGTCAGGACAGTTTGGCCTCCAGCTCAGGTGCTGTAGTGTTTAACATAATTTGTCAAATGATGGAATACATGTTTCATTAAATATCATCTCAATCCAATCAATTATGCTTTAATTCATGGGGAGAATGGGAGTCTCTCGCTCCACATAGCGGTTAATTTCTAATCGAGGTCTAATTGTTTTTACACAGCCAATCAAGAAGGTATTTGTCACTCACTTTGCCTCACAGTCTAATTATATGGTTTGGGGCATTTTGAGTTCTTTTTATGCACTTAATTTTGCTCATTTCTATTGTTCTATTTTTTTTTTTATAGCCTCTTTTTTTCGAACTAAACTAGATTTACATTTGATGCATTTGACAGACACTTCTGTCCAAAGCAACTCACATATCAGTTCATGCATTCCATGCGTTCCAACTTAAAAGGTATAGTTCACCCAAAAATGAAAATTACCCCATGATTTACTCACCCTCAAGCCTTCCTAGGTGTACATGACATTCTTGTTTTAGATAAATACAATCAGAGTTATATTAAAATATGTCCTGGCTCTTCCAAGCATTATAATGGCAGACCAAAATTTTAAGCGCAAAAAAGTGTATCCATCCATTATAAAAGTCATCCACGCAGCTCCGGGTTAATAAACTTACAGCATTTTGAACAACAAGAGGCACTTTACTTTCTTCGTAAGTTGAATACGGAAGGTGGTCCATGACATGTTAAATATGGATATGTTTTTTACAAAAACCCATCGATTCGCTTCGGAAGGCCTTCATTAACCCAAGCCGTGTGGATTACTTTTATAATGGATAACATTTTTGGGTGAACTATCCTTTTAATAAAAGAGGGGGAGACAAGCAGGCCACCCAGCTAAACCAGCTAAACACCAGCTTGGCCAGGCTGAGAAACTAGCTAGACCAGCTTGACTATGCTTGAAAACCCGTTTAAACCAGTTAAGACTAGTTTAACCTGTTTGCTTTTTTTTTTTTTTTTTCGTATTTTGGCAAATTCTATGGAGACCAGGGGCCTGTACCATGATGGTAGTTTAACAAACTACCAGGGTTACATGATTAGTTTCTAGTTGACAAAATCAAACCAATCTATTCAGGCTTTGTTGGTCCCATGATGCTGATCATCAGCTTTCTCTGTCAACTCAGGCTTTGATCCTGAGTTCAGCTGTGACATCAGTAGTGAACAGCCAATCACATGCTGTGGATCAACTGAGATTCACTTCTCTCTTCTGCAGAATATTACATGATTGAAAAATATTAAGAATTTAAACAAATTTACACAGCAAGGAGAAAAGAGCTGTCCATGAAAGAGGACAACTTGAAGAAAAATCGTCTTTTATGAACTGCTCTGAGACTCGAAGGTGGATCCAAATGCAGCTTTATTTGAGGGCAATCCAGAGGCGTAATCCAAAGTACAGGCAAGGGTCATACACAGACAGGCCATCAAAACAAACAAACAAACAAACAAACAAAACAGGCAGGGACCAGAGGCAAGAGAGTAATCCAGGGAACAGGGCAAGATATCAAAAAACAAGAAACAAGAAAAATCAGGAGAGTGCTCAGAAATGCAGGGTAACGTATAGACAAGACTTTGCGGTGAGTGAATGAATGACCATGGTATAAATAGACAGAGACTAACATGATGGTGAGACACAGGTGAATGCAATCAGTGAGTGAGGTACAGGTGATTGTGATCAGTGATAAGTGATGATGAGTCCGGGCAGTGAGTTATGGGAAATATAGTTTGTGAGTGATCATAGTCTTATGTGTGGATTGCCCTCTGGTGGCTCTCAAGGGCACTCCAGCTGGTGACCGTTACAATGTCATTGCAAGTAAAAGTTATGAAGTTAGTTTAGTTGATATATAGAGAGAACTGAACATTTAAGCTCACATGTAGTCATTTTTATAGCTTAATTTAATGATTTTAAAGCTTATTTGTATGACCTTTATACAGGCTATTTATATTAATTGTAACAAAGTGCCTATTAATGATTGATTATCTAAAATGATACATGTGTAATTGATTAAGGGTATAAAAATTACATAAATGGTAAATAAATCATTCAAAATTATTATTATTATAAATAAGCATTGTTAAAAGCCAGAAGCTTTAGTCCTTAGTCCATTTGCTGTGTAGTGACCTTTAATTTGGAGTAGAAACAGGGGGAGTGGCTTTATTGCATCAGAGGTGTGTCACTGCTCACAGCTGATTGGTCCAATTTCAGATTGGGATCTCTTATCCAGAACATTTCCTGCCCTGGAGCAGGTTAGCCATGGAGCAAAAGCTACTATGGAGAGTAACACTGCTAAAAGCCAAACCACTTTAATGGTACCTAAAACCAAGGATTGGCACAAACTAAGCTTAAACATAGCCAAACTAGCCAGCTAAACCGGCTTCATGGTATAGGCCCCTGATTGTCCTACACAAAAACTTTATTGATTTGTACTAAAGAGCAGAAAAGAAGGGATAAAGGAAATGCATGTGATATGTGTGCTAACCTGGCATAAGGCCTATGCATGTACTTATTTTCTCTGACATCTTATGAAATCCCTTGACATCTGATTGGATCAGCTGGTCTTCCGCAGGGGGGATATTTTCTGTCCGTCTGTCAGTCAAATCACCACATGCATGTGTGCACACAAAATACACACAGATATATAGCCAGTTTAGGTAAACTGTTTCTTCATACTTTCACCTTCACTCATACCAGTCTCATTTACAATGGCCTTTGCTTCAGCCACTGTCAAATTTCTCCCTCTGAACTGAATTTTCACGATGGCATGTGGATATTTATTGCTTCTATAAGAGGAAACGAACAGATATCAAACAAACGCGCCTATCAGCTTCTAAGACTTGCAAATACATACATGAATGCGCTTGAAAGTGCAGGGCTATTTGCATTTAGATTTATCTTTCATTTTCATTGATCAACATTTTTCGCCTGCCTACTCGTTTGCGAGGTGAGGCGGTGAAATCTGTGTTTTTTATTTATTTTTTTAGCAGCTAGTCTAGTAGGTCTGCCAGATACGTTTAAATGTTTTACTGTAGAGAACCTGGAAGTGCGCCGGTAAATCTGTCAATATGGGCGCAAGTATTTTTATGCTCACAGAATTCTCCTCTCTTGACTCTTGATAAAGACAGCAATGGACTGAAAAAAATATGATGTACTATGTCATTTTATTGATGGATGAGATGTCCCTCTTGGGAAAAAAACGCAACGAAAAAATTAGCACATGGGACTGAATTGATGTTGGACTGGCTCGTTTCAGAAGTTGTAAATCAAACTGAATAGTTAATGCCTTTCTCTTAACCCTTGTGTGGTGTTCATATATTTGTTATTCAGCCAGTGTTCGTGGGTCTGGTGGACCCGCTGCATTTTTGGGTTTTTAATTCAACACAATCAAAAATGTTATGTTAAAATACTCAACAGATGTTTACATCATCCCAATTACAAGCAATATAAACAGCATATATGGTTAATATTTTCTCTTTACCTTTGTTAGATCACATTTAAGAATTTCAACCTCGTGTGGGAACGGCAGGGGTAGAAACAAAACTGACTCTTGCACTCTCTCTCACACACACACACACACACACACACACACACACACACACACACACACACACACACACACACACACACACACACACACACACACACACACACACACACACACACACACACACACACACACACACACACATAATGGTTTTTCTAATGTACAAACTGTATAATCTATCCCCCTACACTAACCCTACCCCTAAACCTACCAATCACAGAAAACATTTGGCATTTTTTGAATTTCAATAAACACCATTTAGTATGTTTTAGTATGAGGGCACAGATGTCGTCATAAACCATGTTTACGTTGTAATACCCATGTCATTATACACATTTGTGTCTTCATAAACCATATACATGAACATACACACACTGACAGCAGGCCCTGACAGGAGGAGGACAGAGTAAAGGAGGACCTACAATTTCCACACTTTTATTAGCCCCGGGTCCAGTGGACCCGAACATCCTGTGTGTAATATAAATGTGTAGGGGGGTGTACAGTGTGTGGTCATTGAAAATGTGTTCTGATATATATTCCTCACAGAAAATGAGCCAAGGCCAATGAGTCTCAGTTTGAAAAAATAATTAGTTGTATCATTTTTCTTTTGATAAAAAATGAAAATGGGTCCAACAGACCCGAACACCATACAAGGGTTAATAACCCACAACATGGTTTTGAACATGAAATCCACTATCTTTGTTTCAGACCTCTTTCCACTACATGTTTGACAAGTCATATAAATACAGAAAATATATGACTTAAATAGATAAGTTCAATCAAATATAAAAAATTATTCATTTCAAACCTGTATGACTTCCTGTCTTCTGTATAACAAACAATAGGCAAGGCAAGGCAAGTTTATTTGTATAGCACATTTCATACACAGTGGCAATTCAAAGTGCTTTACACAGAAATTAAGTTAAAATATTCGCAGTATAACAGTTATAATATGAATTAAAAGAAATAAAAAATAAAGAAATAAAATTAAAAGTAAAATTAAAACTAAAATTAAAAACAGGGTTAAATTGTAACATAATTAAAGTGCACTAAAAATAAAAACCGGGTTAAATTGAAACATAATTAAAGTGCAAGCAGTTCGGACAAAGCACAGAGCTCATTCAATAAAAGCATAAGATAAGGTGCAATCAGTCGGATGTACAGTAGCACAGTGCTCATTCATTAAATGCACAGCTAAACAGATGTGTTTTGAGTCTGGATTTGAAAGTGGCTACTGTTGGAGCACATCTGATATGTTCAGGAAGCTGGTTCCAGCTACGGCTGGCATAATAGCTAAAAGCAGACTCTCCTTGCTTTGAGTGAACCCTTGGTATTTCTAATTGACTTGATCCTGATGATCTGAGTGATCTGTTAGGTTTGTATTTAATCAGCATATCTGTAATGTATCAAGGTCCTAGGTCATTGAGTGACTTATATACAAGTAATAGTACTTTAAAATCGATCCTAAATGTAACTGGAAGCCAGTGTAAAGACCTGAGAACTGGTGTGATATGGTCATATTTTCTGGTTCTGCTCAGGATCCTTGCAGCAGCATTCTGTATGAGCTGCAGCTGTCTAATGGTCTTTTTGGGAAGGCCGGTGAGAAGACCATTACAATAGTCCACCCAGCTGGTGATAAAAGCATGAACGAGTTTCTCTAAGTCTTGCCTGGAAACAAAGCATCTAATTCTTGCAATATTTTTGAGATGATAGTAGGCTGATTTAGTTATTGCTTTGACATGACAACTGAAACTCAGGTCTGACTCCAAAATCACACCACGATTCCTGACTTGATTTTTGGTTATTAGGCCTTTAGCCTCAAGATATGCGTTCACCTTGAGAATTTCATCTTTGTTTCCAAAGTGATTTCAGTCTTGTCTTTGTTTAACTGAAGAAAGTTTTGGCACATCCAACTGTTAACTTCTTCAATGCATTTACATAGAGAGTCAATGGGGCTGTAGTCATTAGGTGATAGGGCTAAGTAGATCTGGGTGTCGTCAGCATAGCTGTGGTAAGCCATTTTGTTATTTTTCATTATTTGGCTCAGCGGGAGCATGTACAGGTTGAATAGGAGTGGTGCAAGAATTGACCCTTGTGGGACTCCGCATGTCATGGATGTCCACTCAGACTTATGGTCACCTATACTCACATAATAACCTCTCCCTTCTAAGTATGACCTGAACCATTTGAGGACCATTCCGGAAAGCCCAACCCAATTTTCTAGCCTGTCAAGAAGTATGTTGTGGTCAACAGTGTCGAATGCAGCACTGAGGTCGAGTAGTACCAGAATTGATGTTTTGCCTGTATCTGTAATGAGACGAATATAATTTATTATCTTTATGAGTGCTGTCTCTGTGCTGTGATGCGGTCGGAAACCAGATTGAAAATTGCCAAAGTATCCGTTTGAGTTCAAGAATTTGTTCAGCTGACTGAAAACAACTTTTTCAATGATCTTGCCTATGAAGGGGAGATTTGAGATTGGTCTGTAGTTGCTCAGTATGGAGTTATCCAGATTTCTCTTTTTCAGGAGAGGCTTAACTACTGCGGTTTTAAGGGAGTTTGGAAAAGTCCCAGAAAGAAGTGAGGCGTTTACCACTTCTAGGAGATCTGCTTCTAAACAGTTAAACACACTTTTGAAAAAAGAAGTGGGGAGTGTGTCAAGGGCACAGGTTGATGTTTTTAGGTGCTGTACCGTTTCTTCTAAAATTTTACCATCAATTGCTTGGAAATCAGTCATAGTAACTTTCTGAGGTTGTGGTCTGATCTGACTCACCCCAGAGCAACTCAAGGATGTGCTGATCGCATTTCTGATATTATTGATTTTCTCGGAGAAGAAGAAAGCAAACTCACTACATTTGCTGTCTGAGAGCATTTCATTGGGAATGTGACTCGGAGGGTTTGTTAGTCTCTCTACAGTAGCAAAAAGAGTGTGCGTGTTGTTTATGTTACAGTTTATAATATTTGAAAAGAAGGTCTGTCTAGCTTTGCCTAGTTCCACATTGAAAGCACGAAGACTGTCTTTATAGATGTTGTAATGGACTACAAGTTTTGTCTTTCGCCACATGCGCTCATCTTTCCTGCATTGTCTTTTCATTAATTGCACTGCTGTTGAGTTTCTCCAAGGTGCTTTTTGTTTGCCACTCTTTTTTCTGAATTTCACAGGAGCAATATCATCAATTACACTCTTAACTTTTGAGTTAAAAGAGTCAAGGAGAAAATCAACAGAGTCTGCAGATATGCTTGGTGTTAGAGATATAGCCTTCATAAACAGCACACTAGTGTTCTCATTTAAGCATCTCTTTTTGACAGAGACAGATCTAGTTTCAATGGCAGGAGAGATTGATATATCAAAGAAAATACAGAAATGATCAGACAGTGCCACATCCTTAATAACTATCGATGAAATGTTTAGACCCTTACTGATGAGTAAATCTAGAGTGTGTCCACGATCATGTGTGGGTCCGTGTACATGTTGTGTCAAATCAAAAGTGTTAAGAACAGTCATGAGCTCTTTTGTTGTACTGTACTCATCATTGTCAATGTGAATGTTAACCCTTTAGGCGCCAGAGGTTTTTTCCTAAAACGTTCGATTTTGACATCTTAATTTGAAAAGGCTATATCTTAAAAGTGATAAAAGATAGAGACTTTCTGTAAATTAGAGAAATATTAAGGATGACCCAAAGTTTATGTAGGGATTACATTGTCCCATCTAATTTGCATATTATGATGTCATATGGTGGTGGTCACCTTGGATTACAGAATTTTGATGAAAATTCACATTTAAATGATCAAATGCAGAACTTCTTTCCCCCAAAAATGTCCCTCACCTTCTGTATGCTATATTGCACAATACTATATGCTCAGGTAAATAGTAAATAGTAAACAAAATGTGTAAAACGTTACTAATAAATGGTCGAAACAAACCGAATGCATGCAGTGGTTGGCCTTTTGCTGTAGAGATTTTCCATTTACTACATACAGTAGGCACTCTGATTCCATGTATGGGGCACATATATATTATTCATATGACACACAAACACAAGTAGACAAGACCTGTTTAGTTCAAAAGCTCACTCGCCACGGCAAGGCAGAGATCATGAGTGAGATGACGAGACAAGACGAGAGACAGACGCACGCGCGCGCACGCCCGCCGAGTTTGCACAGTTCGGACTACTGTCATTGTCATTGTGACTCCCCACCCTGCCTCCACATTGCCCACTAACTGTATTTGCAATACACGCGGTTCAGCTGCGTGAGACAAATGCTGCCAGTGCAACACTGCCGCGCGCAGCTCGCGCTCTCCATGCGCACCACTGCCCGGCCAACGCAAAAACACGTGCGGTGTGAAGCCGGCATAACACGCCTGCTAACTTCGTGATGAACACTCCGACCCTGCGAAACACCACTGTGTTCCCACCACTGACACTGGGCAAATGACCATCTACATTGGGCAAAGGATTCACCGTTTGTGCTTGGTGTAGGGCTATACTTTCACTTTCAGAATCACCGTCATCAGATATTCCCCTTCAGAATCAGGGTCCGCGAATAGAAGACCCAACACTTCATTGTGGGTAAGCTTTATTGATGCCATTAGAAAATAATAATATTCGAATGCAAATACTCGCTGACGTTGACAATATTGCTCTGATAAAATGGCTCACTGGTACACCAGCTCCGCGTTAGTTCGCACTGATTCAATGCGCTCTTGCTCGAAGATTTTGTATAGAAGCATGATGTTTTTTTTTGAGTCAGGGATGAAGTATGACATGTCTGACATCTAGTGGAGGGGAGGTCAAATGAAATTTGACACCCTATTTGACAAAATCGTCCGTTTTATTCAGTGCCGCATCTTGTCGAGTAAACTCGACCGTGGCGCCTAGAGGGTTAAAATCCCCAGCAATAGCAAAAGTGTCATACTCAGATGAAATTGCTGTTAACAGCTCTGTAAAGTCATCAATAAAAGCTGGGCCTGTAAATAATGATAAGCAGGATGCGTGGAGCACCTTTTAGCACAATGCCCAGATATTCTAGAGACAAATAGTCACCAAATGATACTTGCTTACATTGATAGACATCTTTAAAAAGAGCAGCGACCCCCCACCCCTCCTGACTGCCCTGCAGACACTCATAAAAGTAAAGTTAGGAGGGGCTGTTTCATTGAGGACTGTTGCACTGCAGCTGTCTTCTAGCCATGTTTCATTTAGAAGTAAAAAATCTAGGTTGTTTGTGGTTATTAAGTCATTGACTAGAAATTATTTGTTTTTGAGTGAACGGATGTTTAAAAGTGCTAACTTAACAGTATTCATTTTAATTTTTCCCCCACAGTAATCTTAGGTTGACAAGTAACAGGCCGCAGATTAGATGGATTTGCCATACGGCCTGAGAAGGCCTTAAACTTTCTATCACGTAACAGAACAGAAATAGAGAAAGAGACAGGCACAATGGGTTCCCGCTTGTTTTGTAAACATTTGATAAGGTTGCTGTTTACGTTGCGATGACCCATAATACATCACTGGGAGCTGGTATCAGTTGTTTTTGGTGCAGATGGAGGAGGGTGTGGGCCCTGGCGTTGTGACCGGAGAAATCTCACAGGAGGAGGGGCAGAGCGAGCTGGGCCCACAGACTTTAGTGGTTGTGGGGCTCGGCGCTCTTTGGTTGATATCTGGGGGCTCGCAGCGATCGAGTGTGATTGTCTGGTTCCAGTATAAACAAAATCCATTTTCTCTGTAAAGCTCAGAAGCGGGGATGCTGAAGAGAAGAATAACATGTCTGATGAGGGGGCTGTTGGTTTGGTGTTACCGGAGGCTGCAATATGTTATCGTCCAGTTCATGAAGTGACTTAGACATTTCTTCCAGCTTATTGCTCAGACCACACATAAGGTGTAAAAGTTCACCAGTCTCACCCCCGATGGTCCCCATTTTTACCAGTGCCTCCACAGACTCCACAGTCTGGGCTGAGATGTTACTGTTTAGTGCCTCGATCTGTGTCACTTGGAGCAGTTCTAATCCGTCACAGTGTGTCTGTGGTGAGCTCTGAGGGCGGGGCTCAGCTGGGAGTGTGTCCATGAGAAGTGGTTGTTGTGGCTGCATGGTGTTATCATTGTCCTTGTGGGCTGTATCAACCGCATGTCCATTCAGATGCTGAAATGAAGTCCTGTGATCGTCCATACTCTGTACTGGTGTGTGTGTGCCATCCAGGTTGAGTGGGTTAGCACACACAGCTGAAGGATGATGAAGGGAAAAATAAATATTGTCCTTTAGCACTCTTGCACCGAGTTTGTTTGGGTGGAGGCCATTTGATGTAAACAGTTGTCTTTGACTCCAGAAGAGATTAAAGTTGTCGATAAAGTTCACTCCCTTCATGTTGCAGGTTTTTGCAGCCATGTATTAAGCCCAAGTAGCCGTGAGAACCTATTTGTTCCTCTTGCTGGAAGTGGTCCACTGATGAACGGCTGAACTTTCCGTTTTTTAAGTGTTTCAAAAAGTTTGAAATTGAAATCCCTCTTAAGGAGTTCTGACTGCTCTCTCTGAATATCGTTCTTCCCCACATGAATGATAAGTCGATTTGCAGTCTTATGTTTCATCAGAATGTTCTTAAGTTCCCTGTTGACATCAGAAACTGTTGCTTGTGGAAGGCAGCATGTAGTTGTATCCCTGCTGCTAATGTTTCTGACTGTGGAGTCACCCACTATCAGAGTCCTGGGCTCGGCTGCCCTCTGAGCTGACGGCCGCTGTCTGCTCGACCTTGAGCGCCTGTTAGCATCAGTGTTAGCTACGGGGTGTTTCGATCTGTGTTCAGTCACATTCATCATGTTTGGGGATTCCTCACCCACATTCATTAACACTTCAAATCTGTTTTCAAGATGTATATTTGGTGGTAGGAAATGATTGTTTGCAATCCTTGTGTCTGGGGTAGAGCATGCTACTGCGGCAATATGTGATGCTCGTGACAATTTGATGTCTCGAATGCCTTTGGGTCTCGCTCCCTGTTTGTGCCATCGGTTAGTGTGTTGATCAGTTTCTTGTTTCTCTAACTGTTGAGTAGCACTACATTTATGGGACTCACTGGCAGTGTGCAGACGGCGTTCATGATGAAGCTCTGCTGTGTGATTCGTCTGGTTAGATGGTTCCGCAAATAGCTTTGTTTCAAGAACTGCAATCCTTTGTAAAAGTCTGTGGCATTTTTACCACAATACCATTTTTTGAAATATGTCTTTTTTTGTTTGTCCACATAATGAAAGTCAATGATAACTGACTTTCATTTTGTGTTATGCAGAAGAATGAAAACATGAGGGTAAGTAAAATATGACAGAATTAAAATGTTCCAGGACTTGTCACTCATGCAGTGGAATGAGGTCTGAAACATACATACTCTCTTTAAACATTATCCATTAATATTGCAACTATTCAAGTCACGTTGACTTACCTTAATCTTTTAACATATCATTCATGTTTTATTTCATACATACAGAAATGCATATGCACAACTTGGAAAAGCATTACCAAATCTAGAAAACTGCATGTAAGAAAGGGTTTCCACTTTTCTGATAAATGCAGACTTGCCTTTGATGTGACAATTTTGACAACGTGACAAGTTTTGAAAATGAAATAACGGCTGAAATTTTGAGGTGTATATTAGTGTTGTACTTGTATTCAATTGGCCCAGGTAATAATAGTAATCTGGCACATCAGTACATCAATCCATCTTATTGTTTTCTTCAATTTGTGGTCTATTTTGGTGTGTGGCGCCTACATGCACTGCGACGTGTGTTAAAAGGCTGTGTTAGATGGGCAGCTTGAATGAGTGTAAGAGGGCTATTGTGCATTGGACTAAATGCTTCTATTCTACTCACTGTGGTTTATGGCGTAATACTAGACAAGGTCACATACTGGGCGTATGGAACGGCTCACTTTATTGGCAGGGTGGAAGAGACGAGGGGAGTTTATCTCACACAGAGATGCTCTCCAGCCATGTGTGTGACCCCCTAGACAGTGACGCGCAGATCTGGACTGGCCGAGCGAGTATCATGGGTCAATGAGCCCAAAGCCAGGTCACTCAGACACAAACTTTGGCACATACTTATAGACACACACACACACACACACATACACACAAATACCTGAGTGTGCACAGAGAAACACAAACTCTCTCCTCTGTTTTCAAATCTCTCTCAGTCTTTTGTTAACTTTTTTCTCTCTCAATCAGCAGTTTTCCATCAGTGTCTTCTCAATGCACAAGTAAGGTCATCGCAGGTACAGTTAGAAATGTTTTAAGTGACTTTATGCAATTAAGGAAATAGCAGCTTCACAGGGATTAAAAAATGAAAATGGTCTGCAGAGTGCAACATAGACTGTCTAATCTTGACTGTCAGCAGCTCATTGTGGAGTACTTTTGTACACTGGAATATATTTAGTTTAGGACTGTCAATTAAATTAAATTTTAACCAAATCAGTTACATTATATGCAGATTAAATTAATCAAATGATTTGCATAAATCAATATTTTCTAAGAACCCCCCCACACACGCGCACACACACACACACACACACACACACACACACACACACACACACACACACACACGCACACACCATTTCCACATTATTTCATAAAAGTCTATAATTGACCTGCAGTTCACAGAGTTAGAGGCCATTCATGTGTTCATCCATCTTTTAATTGTTATGCATCATATTTAGCCGCTGCATTATGTCTGTGTCATGAGTGCTGCGTTTTTAAGAACCCGCGGTGGTTAAACTTTTAAAAAAGGCATTTGCAAAAATAATGTAAGACTAACTGTCTAACTGATATGTATTTTTATTGTTTACATTTTTGTTTGTTTGTTTGTTTAATAATACATCACACTAAATTAACATGTTAAATTGAGAAGTCTAATTGAGTTGAACTGATTTTATTTTTTAGGAAAGAACACAAGAGAAAACAGGCCTCTGAATTGCTTTTGCTGTCTAAGATTAAAAGTGGTTCATTATTCAAGATTTCTAAAGTCATTATTCTTTTTTATTCATATTAAAGAAATTCAGTACTCCCTGTAGATCTCTATTTTTCTGCCTCTAATATCCAAGCTCTGGAATGGCGTACGGTGTGTGAGACAACAGTAATGATCTGTTAAACCTAATTTTAAATAATGTAAAAAGAAAAATGCAATAACGTGTTTACGTCTAATCACTAATTCTCTCTGAACTACTAGAGCAGTAACAGTTTTGAATTAAGAGTGTGCTCCTTTGCCTGAGTGCATTAGATAACCTTATGTGGTGTAGTAAATTACGCCTTTAAAGCCATAAAGTTGAGCAGGCGAAAAGTTAGGAGCAGGCGATGGACTTGTTGAATGAACCATGATTACTAAATCAATCAATACAGCAATTTAGCAGTCATCCTCAACAGTGCAAGGTCAAATGTATGGCCTCCATGCTTCAGCTAAACCTGCTCGGGAAGATATCTTTAGGTCTGGTTTATTTATTTTTATTCTTTACCCTAGAGAGGGCAGCAATCGAAGATATTCGAAGATACAGACGGAAGGCAGCATCTTCCCCAAACCCATCTCCTCTCCTCACTTTCCTTCTCTCCAGTGGTAATGGAGCGGCACTTTATTTTGATAAAGACGTCAGGTTGAAACTGACTTAAAGCCTGTCAGCAGTCATAATTGCGGGTCGTTCCTCGGGAAGGCCGGAACAGGACCCTGAGGAGAAAACACAATCAGTTTAAGAGTGCCCTCCTCCCCTTCGCAGCCCGGCACACAGAATTGGATCAGCCCCGCTCCGATCGTTTGTTCCAGCCCCGGCGCCCTGATTGAAAGCCCCTCCGGCTGAGAGGCCAGAGATATGCCAGAGCCGGTCAGCCAGGAAAATACAAGTCAGACAGGCAGTGAGTTACAATGATGCAAGTGTGTCATCAAACTGTCTCTGTGCAGTGTGTGATAGAGGCCATATGGTGTTTTAAAAGCGTTTAAACAAACACTTAATACTACATAGGATGGCTTGACAAATGTAAACACACTATCACCTTGATGTATCATCATTTTTATTATTATCATTTAAACAAAGTTCTGTAGCACAGCTGTTCACTATAACACAATATATAGTATACTATAGTATAATATAATATAATTTAATATAATGCATGAACACGTGCAAATCCAACAACAGTAGCAAAGTAAAGCCAAAATGTCCTTGTATTTGTTAATTGTAATACATTGTATATATATGATTTATTAATTAATTTGAAGGGGTCATAAACTGGCTTTTTAATTTTTTTTAAACTGTTGTCTGAGGTCAACCTATGACGTTTGCATGGTTTTTACATTCAAAAACATCATAATGAATAAGTAATAGGCTATTTTCTGCCTCTGAAGAACTGCTCGGTTTTGAATGGGCGTGCCGCACTGAAGACTTGGAAGTAAACGCCCACGGCTAAGACTGGATAATATTTTTCATATTTAATGAGCTTCAGCTCCCCTCTGTACACGTGGAAATTGTTTTAAAAGCATCTGGAGAAACGCTCACAGGGCTCGAAAAATATCTTTATCAAACAAACACAATGATTCATCTCTCATCCACCCGCGATTGATTGGAATGTTATTTTTGTATTAAATGGCCGGCCCGATCAGTGAATATAACCGCGAACCGTACACACGCACGTGAAAGAAAGGAATGTTATTTCACTATTTAAGATAGCCCGTCAGCAGTCAGGTGATACATTTTGGTAGCCCGTCTGAAAAACACATAGCCTCGGGACGTTGGGCTTTGCGAGCAATGAAATTACTAGTCCGAGTCTGATCACGCATTGACCAATAACACCTTCTCCAGCCTGTGACCGCGTGCTAAGGTATGTAATCAATAGATATCAAACGATCTGTAACAATGCAATACTAACACATATAAAAAAAAACGTTCCTGTCGGATCCAATATAGAAGGCACAGCATTGTGTTTTAATCTCAATATGTCTGCAAATCCAGTCTCGTCCTGTATCTTGTTTACAATCGATTCTGCTGTGAAATGAAGCGAACAAATGCGCAATGTCTTATACACTTGAGCTGGAACCGGCATGTTTATTGCTCGGTAGCGCGACCCGTTTAGCTCCACGAGTCGGTGGGCGGGCTTGAGACGGTGCATTCTATGACGTCAGTGGTCGACATATTCTGAGATCTCTCGTTTTCTGGGCCTGGTGTCTATAAAAGCTTTTCTTTGACTAACAAGGATGTTTTCAGCTCTGAAACTTACAGGGTATTCTTATATCACGATGAACTTTTATATGTCAAAGGCTCAAAGGAAAGTTGATTTCTCAATTCATCACCCCTTTAATGAAAGACTTTATATGACTTATATATTGTATATAACTTTTATATATAAATCATCCATTCATTTAAACAGTTGATTTAAACCTTAGTTAAATTAAAGTCAACAAAGGCTATACTATTTAATAATGATGTATAAATAAAGGTAGAATTGGAGAATTGTAGGAATAAACATGCCACCTAAACTAATTTTAGAACTTTATTATTTTTACTATAAATTATATTTAGAACTCAAGTATGATTTTATCACTGTTAAATTCGGCTAAATAAAATAAAACGTTTTAACTACAACCACATGAACACCCAAAATGTGACACAAATCACACGTTCACCTATCATTGTTATATCATGCCACTGGTTTTACAAGTCAGATACAGTTCATCCAATGATGCATGTTTGCAGGCTTATCAAACGCTGTCTGGGCAACTCGTAAAATATGCAGAATTTAGCAAAACATTTCTACAAGTGAGGTCGTACAAATTCACACGAATTAGCCACCTCATAAAATACATACAAATTGCTGTAAGATCGGGTTGGCTTATCATTGTTTTATGCAAATTATCCATTTGAACCAGTTCTGACCAAATATAACCATGATCTTTATCTCTGGCTTGATTCTGCATAGAGTAATTATTTTGTTTTCTATTTTAAATACAGGTTCTCCGTGCTGGTCTGATTATAGGACGGTCTGGGCTGATGAGCCCACCTGCTGCAGTAGTCATACTCTTTAAAGGCTGCAAATGAAGATCTGACAAAACTGGCAATGTTTTCGGTATCGTTGCATTGCATGTCAACATGCCAACTCCCTGGCCTGGCAGAAAGAGCTGGCTAGTGCCAAGGTCTTAGCTCTCATCTGGACAGCATCTGTTTCTCATTAGACTGATGGTGTCTGCTGGACTCTACTTAATCTGTCAGTCCATTAAAAACTCAGGCCAGAGTTGGGAGGGGATACAACAGTAGGGGGGTAATTTGAAAATGACACAACCATGAGATGTTACATATCCTCTGTCAATTCTGGTTGATGTCATTTGTTGGCTTCAGGAGGTTTTGAGTATTTAGTAAGTTATTAAGCGTGTATGCCCTTAGTTGGTAAGGCGTGAAGACTCCCACACACACATACACGTGTGCAGATGTGCCTGCCTGAGTCCTCAGTCATTTAGTATGCATCAAACAGCGCCTCTGACCCTCTCATCAGTCAGACCCAAATTAATGAAGTCACTAGCCCCTCTCATAAGTGAGAGAACTAATCTTCCTTTTCCCTCTCCCCCTCTGTCCCTCCTTTTCTCTGATACACGCATAGTCCTTTAGAAAGCAATCTTCAGCTTGGAGTTGCTGAATTAGTGTTACTGCCAATGTTTATAAGAAAAAACTGTGCGGCATCTAATTACATTTTATTTGGGCCTCGAAGTATCTTAATAAAATCACTTTAACCAGCTGCACTGCGGACAAACACTATTGTATTGTGTTGATGGGATGGCCATACAAATTTCTTCTGAGATTTTGAAAAAGTTGAGTTTTGGGCTTCATCCCATATCTTACAGATAAAGCTAACCATTTTTATACCATTATCAACAAAGTTTTATAAAGAAAAAACAAAAACAAACTAAGAAAACCTGAAATATTCCTTTGGGACACAAGAATACCATCTAAAGATGGGATTTGTTTTATGACAGCAAGTAATCCTACTTTCCATGCAGTTGCTCATTTATTTTAATGAAGTAAACAATTTTACATATTCATACTTATCTCCTATGTTGGGTTATAAAAAACAGATTTAATATCACGCATTGTCATTCTTTGAACAAGATACAAGCAGTGACCCAAAAAAATGAAAATATAATATAATATAATATAATATAATTATAATATAATATAATATAATATAATATTACAGTGAAGCATTGCTGCCAAATACATTTTTTATTTATTATGTCATAATAACGAGATCTTATGTTGTTAAAATGACATCATTTTCTCATAATAACGAGATCTTATGTCGTTAAACGACAATTTTCTCGTAATAACGAGATCTTGTCGTTAAAACTACATAATTTTCTCGTAATAACAAGATCTTATGTCGTTAAAACGACAATTTTCTCGTAATACGAGATCTTATGTCGTTAAACGACAATTTTCTCGTAATAACGAGATCTTGTCGTTAAAACTACATAATTTTCTCGTAATAACAAGATCTTATGTCGTTAAAACGACAATTTTCTCGTAATAACGAGATCTTATGTTGTTAAAACAACATATTTTACTCGTTAAAACAACATATTTTCTCCTAATAAGGACATGTGTTGTATAGTGATGTGTGTATATAGTATGTCTGTATCCACATTAGAGAATTTATTTAGCCCATGCCTTTGTCACTCTTGTTTGAAAAGCAGAAAAATAGGCTCATCCGCTGCCTGTATCAGTGGCAGTGCCCATAGAACGAAATTGTTGTAATTTAGTGATGTAGCCTATAGTTCTTAACAGCCATGGGTAGCAGGTGCCATGGATCACTCATGATTAGTGCATAGTTTTAACCTAGTAATGACGGACCCGGTGCAGCCACAGATATCATAACTGTCTATTTGCCTACTGTAATTAAGACTTTCAAGAAATGTATTAAAAAGAAAGACGCTTTCAGACTTACTCAAAGGCCATGGAAACAGGCCAGTGGGTTCATTACGTACGTCAATCCATTTCCCCGCGTTCTTATTTTGCTTCTTATGTATTAAATATACAGGCAATTAGTTTATGAAACCTTGATCAAAATTAAAATACAATTTATAGAAAACTAAATTCCCTTTAAAGAAATTATTTCTGCAAAACAACACTCAATTAAAATCACGTCTGACCCACTCCATGTCTCCAGACATATTGCGCGTTTTATAGCCTATATAGGCTACTCATGCCGACGAAAGTGCCCGCAAATTCTTTAAAATGTATCATTTTTGCAGTTTTTTTTTTTTTTTACCACTTCGTTATTTTGTCTAGGAATTTCGTTTGTTGGAAATATGAACTGAATTTAGAAATTAAAAACTTTGCGTTTAATAAACAAAATAAATTTTTGAAGCGTTTGGAGTGGAGTTGGCTACATGCAAAACGTAGCCTATTTAGATTCATAGTTAGGCTATATGTTTAAATATTAACCTATTATATTATTGTTTTAATTTCATATGTTGATGATGAAAAGTGAGCAGCATGAGTAAGATGGGCTATAAGACGCGCAATATGTCTGGAGACATGGAGTGGGGTCAGATATACTTTTTATTGAGTGTTGTTTTGCAGAAATAATTTCTTTAAAGTGAATTTCGTTTTCTATAAATTGTATTATAATTTTGGTCAAGGTTTAATAAACTAATGGCCTGTATATTTAATACATAAGAAGTAAAATAAGAACGCCGGGAATGGATTGATGTGCGTAACGAAACCACTGGCCTGTTTCCGCGGCCTTTGAGTAAGGCTGAAAGCATCTTTCTTTTTAATACATTTCTAGAATATATGTATTACAGTATAACATACAATATATTACAGTAGGCCTATTATAGATAGTTATGATAGCCTATTTGTGCAATGGGGTCCGTAATTTCTAGGTTAAAGTTATGCCACTGATGCTAACATGAGCGGTCCATGGCACCTGTTACCCGTGGCTGTTATGAACTGTTTCTACATAAAAAAATTACAATACTTTCGTGCAGTGGGCATTGCCACTTATACAGGCACGGAAGAGCCTATTTTACTCTGAGCTTGCTCACATGCTATATGGGCTATATGAATTATCTAATGTGGATGCAGGCATATTTCGTAGACATCACTGGACAACACGTCCTTATTAGGAGAAAATATATGTCGTTTTAACAAGAACAATATGTTGTTTTAAATACATAAGATCTCGTTATTATGAGAAAAGATGTCATATTAAGACATAATTGAGTGAAAAAAAATAATATGTATGTGGCAGCAATGCGTCACCGTATAATATAATATAATATAATATAATATAATATAATATAATATAATATAATATAATATAATATAATATAATATAATATAATATAATATAATATAATATAATATAATTAATATAATATAATATATAGGGACAAGCGTGTTGGCAAAACAAAACAAAACAGCAGCCAATATTTCACCACACCAATAAGCCATGTTTTTCCTCACTGCCATTAAGACAGAGTTGTATTTTATTTGACCTTTGTTCAAGATTTACCCTACCTTGTTATACCCTGCTGTCCATGATCCCATTTGAACCCTATCCCACCAGTTGAGAACCACAGCTTAAAGGGATAGTTCACCCAAAAATGAAAATTCTGTCATCATTTACTCAACCTCACGTTGTTCCAAACCTGTATGAATTTCTTTCTTTCTGCTGAACACAAAAGAAGATATTTTGAAGAATGTTTATAACAAAAAATACAGAGCAACCATTGACTACCATTGTATTTTTTTTCCCTACTATGGTAGTAAATGGTCACTCTATCTGCTTGGTTACAAACATTCTACAAAATATCTTATTTTGTGTTTAGCAGAAACTCATACAGGTTTGGAACAACATGAGGGCGAGTAAATGATGACATCATTTTAATTTTTGGGTGAACTATCCCTTTAAAGTCTGGACTATTCATAAGATATTGTTTAAATACAGTTAAAACTTCTTTCCCAAGTTGCTGAATGAGCTTTTCTGTTTCCAAGTCTCAAGTGTTCCCAAGAATGAACGCAAGTTAATCTGTGAGCATTGTTAGGCCAGTACCAACTGCTACTGAATTCCCTGCCTGGAGAGCTGCTTTCTGATAAGGTTAATGCTAGTCTGTAACCTTAACCATGAGAGTTTCAAAAATCTTTACCCTGGAGTGAGTTCTTGTGTGGTTCAGAGGGTCATACAAACAGCAAAGACAGAAAGTCAAGGAGCATGTCCCTTCCTCATCCCTTCCTCATTCCCTGTCTTACTTTCTTTCATTTTGCTCACTATGTATCTCTCCATGGCCCCTGACTCAGAGAACAGCGCTAATATAGATTAGTTTGGAAATTCATTACCCTTCCATTATCTCGCACTGAGCGCCACGCTGTAATGGCTCCCCAGGGAAACGGAGGACACTGCAAGAGCTAAGGGAAGAAATCTTCAGCAACGAGAGAGAGAGAGAGAGAGAGAGAGAGAGAGAGAGAGAGAGAGAGAGAGAGAGAGAGAGAGAGAGAGAGAGCATATGCGACACAACACCTAACATCTGTCTCTGCCTCTCAGATCTGGAGGGATGCCATTGTATGCATTTGAATGTTCCTCTCAATCTCTCTGTGCAAACAACCATTATTTGATTAAGAAATTTAAGACCGACTTTTTTTACATTAAAGGGGCAGTTCATCCAAAAACTAAAATGGTCTTGTCATATATAATTTTCTTATTCTCGAAATTAAATGTAAATTAAATGTGAATGACTTTTTCCCCCGCTCACAAATAATCCAATGGCTTCAGAAAGGTGCTGTTTATTCATGATGCCCATTTGCAGGCATGCATGAATTTTGAAAGCATTGTGTGCTTATAAAAAATACAAGACTACAGCCAGAATTTGAATGTGTCAATTACTGTAAGTAAACTCACATGTTAGCAAACTTATATTTCTAAAGCAGACAATTCACATTTAAAACATTTTTAATGCATTCATGTTATTATATTATATTATATTATATTATATTATATTATATTATATTATATTATATTTATTATATTATTATTACACGGCTCTGTGGAATACTTGATTCTGATTGGTCAATTGCGCATTCCAGCGATATGTTATTTCCGCCAGCGATATAACAACCGCCAAAGTGAATATCACACCGCTCATCCAGGTACTACGACCAGAACTTTACTTTATAAAGTTTTAAATATGAATATTTTTCTTACACAAACACATCGATTAGAACCCAGAATAACGCAGAATAAACCCCTTCAGAGTGACACAAGACCTGATCACTCTGTCGGGGTTTATTCTGCGATAACAACTGGCTGGATGTACATTATCCCTTACTTATATTATATCATGAAAACTCAGTAAAAAAAAAAAAAAAAGGAAACTGGCACAGGCTAGAACAAAATTGCTTAATAAAGTCGTTATTTTTGTTTGTTTTTGCGCACAAAAACGTATTCTCGTCTCTTCATAAAATTAAGATTGAACCACTGGAGTCACGTGGACTATTTTAACAACGTTTTTACTACCTTTCTAGACCATGAACGTGTTAATTATATTGCTGTCTATGGAGGGGTCAGAGAGCTCTCGGGTTTCATAAAAAATCGTAATATGTCGTTCCAAATCCGTAAGACCTTTGTTCATCTTCGGAACACAAGAGAGTGAGTATGACAGGATTTTCATTTTTGGGTGAACTAACCCTTTAAATATTGTTATTAAATTAGTATTTTTTGGGCTTACATTGAGATGTTTTGCCACAAACATGTTGAAAGCGAGTTGTCAAAAAATGAGAGAAGATGACACATAAAAGAGCATATTGCAATACTGGTTTAAATCTTTCCATCAAAACAGACTGACAGATACAACAACAGAAGCAGAAAAAGGAACGAAAAAAGTCACCAAAAAAAACTAATGTAGATTAAGTGATGAAACCTTGAACCTTTAAAAAATATCTAAATCATTAACACATTACATATCACTGTCTTCTATTTAGAACTCTTTCTCAATACAGACAATATGGTGCTTGCAATTATTTTTTAGATAACTAAGATAACTAAATTGCTGTAGCAATAACCAGGACATCAAAATAAAACAGTGCCACAGAGCTGTTTCATTTAAATAACACACCAAAATATAACAGAAACACAAAACAAATAAAAACACCATGTAACTATGTTGGCTTTGTCTCCAAGTGTCTGGTGGATAGAATTATACATTCAGTATCAGTGTTGATACAACAACTAGTCTGCAAGCCAGCAGAAGATAAATTCAACACTTGTGCAGAATATTATATGGGCCCAAATTCTCCCACCTAACCAGTTACATACCTCTTATGTCACAATTTCACCAAGCTCAGTCTTACAAGGAAATGTCACTATAGCAATGTTTATCCATGCTCAACAAAAACATCATTCTGTGGTCTCTTTAAGAGCCTTGGTTACGCTTGGATGTCAGTGTTATCATTAATAATATGTGGCTGGATTATATCTGTTCGAATAAACATTTATGTATGCAAGCTTTGTATAAAATTGTTTAAATATGTGCCAGCCCGAGGAGGTGGGTCTCATTCCTCCCAAGATTACTTCCTCATTTATTTAAACTTTTTTTTTTTCTTCGCCTCTGTCGCCTTTGGCTGCTCACTGGGGGGTTTTGTAAGGCTCTATTCTTTGTAAAGCTGCTTTGGAAAAATTGTGAAAAGCGCTATACAGATTGAATTGAATTTAAGTGAAAGTCTTTGACAACTGTGATTCAGTTATATTTTTCATGAGAAATGAGAGAATTGCAATAACGTATACTGTCAGTTAACCTGCCTGTTACATTTTATATATGTACACAAACTATTGGGGTCAGTAAGAAATTCATATTTTTATTCAGCAAGGATGCATTCAACTGATCAAAAACGACAGTAAATATTTTTAGATTATTACAAAAATGCTGTTATTTTGAACATTCTATTCATTAAAATAAAAAAAAATAAAAAATAAACTGAATTTTTTTTTTAAACAAAATATTTTCAAATAATCTTCTCATTTTTCTACAAAGTGTCTACAAACTTGTTGTATCAGCTTGGCAGACAGATAAAAAAGCCCATAAAGTTGCACAATATCAGATTATAGCCTTACAATTACTAATCAGCATCAGAAACTCAGTGAAGGGACTTTTTATGTTCATTTTGATCATAGTCTGTTATATATATATATATATATATATATATATATATATATATATATATATATATATATATATATATATATATATATATATATATATATATATATATATACAGGGTTCTAAATTAACTTTTTTGATCACCAGCCATTGTGGCTGTTAACTTTCTAAAGTTACCAGCCAATCGCAAGACCCAACACTCTGGATGAGCTTAAGGCGCTATCGAAGCATCCTGGGCCTCCATAACACCTCAGCAGTGCCACAGGCTGATTGCCTCCATGCCACGCCGCATTGAAGCAGTCATTTCTGCAAAAGGATTCCCGACCAAGTATTGAGTGCATAACTGAACATAATTATTTGAAGGTTGACTTTTTTTGTATTTAAAACACTTTTCTTTTATTGGTCTTTATTGGCTTTTAATTTTTTTAGATAGGAATTTTGGGTTTTCATGAGCTGTATGCCAAAATCATCAGTATTAAAACAATAAAAGACCTGAAATATTTCAGTTGGTGTGCAATGAATCTAAAATATATGAAAGTTAAATTTTTATCATTACATTATGGAAAATAATTAACTTTATCACAATATGCTAATTTTTTGAGAAGGACCTGTATATATATATATATATATTTTTTTTTTTTTTTTTTTTTATGTATTTAATATTTTTTTTGTATTCAATTTTTATTCAGTTTATTATAGAGAGGTATAAATAGAGAGCTGTGATGGTATATTTCTGTAAACCTAACCCAGATATTAGCATCACTCTGGTTCCCTCAACAAAAACCCAACAGGACTTTTTCCATTGGCTTTTGGATTGCAGAAAATAAGCTTTGTGACCAACAAAAGTTTATGATTATTCTACATTTTGTTCATCATGATAATCTTCAGAAATGAACACAACTTTTCTGGATTTTAAAAGCCTAAATACAATTGGTAGAAGTAAAAATCTAAATATAGGCAGTGAACTACCTGTAAACAAAGGACATGATGATGTTTAAAGGGGTGGTAAACCACAATTTCACTTTTCTAACTTTAGCTAGTGTGTAATGTTGCTGTTTGAGCATAAACAACATCTGCAAAGTTACAACGTTCAAAGTTTAAAGCAAAGGGAGATATTTGCTTTTAAATAAATCAATTTCTAAGGACTACAGCAAACGGCCGCTAGGGACTACTACACATTCCTCCAGGGTGTGCTGACATCACCAGCCCCAATATTTCCATAAACCCCTCCTCCGAGAATATGAAATAAGGGGGGGCGAGGCCATTTTATATCGCCGCGGGGAATAGTTGTTGTGGAAGCCTATATCTAGTAGGCTGGAGTGTTGTTGCCAATGCCGACAAAACGCTGTTATTTTCATCCGGATTGCAGGTCCACTTTATTCAGCCTTCCTAGGGACGGGGGAGCGTTGCAGTGCGTTTAACATACAACGTCATATGCATGTGTGTATGAGACAGAGGGAAACACGGTCGCATTTGCAGCAGATGTATGCTGCCCATCACAAATCAAAGCACAAGACAGACAGGGATCGGAGGAGAAGATCGGAAAATGTGTCATAATGGACAATATTCATCTGTATTTGCAATACACGAGCCGCGGTTCAGCTGCGCGAGACTGGTGGGCGCGTACGGCTCTCGCTGCACATTTCACGGAGGAAAGCTTCCACAATCTTCGCAAGTTCAATGCAGGATTCTTACAACGGCTTGTCCTGAAAGATGAATTTAAAAAGTGAAGCTGTTTACGGGCCATAACCTGTAAGTATGATTTATTTTTCGTCGATGTGTTTTCCTGTAATAGTTTGTGTTGTTAATTGTAGCCTACGTTGTAGCAAGGAAGAACAGATGACAACGCTGTTTGGCTCTGCAAACCAGTTTGTTAAATGCTCATTAATATTAACGTTATCCGACAAACGCCTAGCGTTACAAACTTTTTAAAATCTCAACAGTGAACTTGGCATTAGTGTAAATTATTCTTTGATTGGAGCTTTTATGTATTGTTTATCTACAGGCATGCTAGACATGGTTCTGTGTTTGATTTGGATACTATAGTAAAGCCAATGTTTAGTGTTCGTTCTTGCGACAGATATTTGGCAAATCATTCTAAAAATACAAAAGTAACGGTGCCATTCAGTAGCGATCACTATAAATCCGCAGTCTTTACTCTTGAGGACTGAACAGGTTCTGCTCGATCATCTTCACTAAAATTGTCTGGGTCTGATTCAGGCTCAAATTGGTATAGTTTTATTGACGCCATTGAACTACTCAAAGCACAAGCTAGTAGCCTGAGGCTACCGGTAAAGGTATGTGAAGTTTTCCGACAAACGTGCACTAGGCGTTTAGCGAATCACAACATACTGGGCCAGCTAACCAATCTGAGCCCATTGCGTATTTTTGAGGGACTGGCTTCATACAACCCGGAAACCATCAGACCATTTTTACAAGGAGGGACAGAGCAGTGTAGAATAAAGATAAAATATATGAAAAATAATGCAATTTTTTAAAAACGAAGCATGAACACGTTACAGTGCCCCCCACAAACACAATCAAGCCTTCGAAAGAATGTGTTTTACCACCCATTTAATATATCTGACAACCACTGTAGTCCCATTTAGCCACTTGTTAGCAACCAACTTTTTCAAGACCAGTAAAAAATAAAAAATAAAAATCACAAGGTTAAAACCTCCATCCTTCACAGATAAAAATTATTTTGCAATTAAGTAAATACTACAGAAAAAGCAAATGTAAATTACATGAAAAAGTTAGTTTAGGCAAGAATGGAAAAAAGTAAGTAAATTCCATATTAGTACTCAATTCAAGCTTGTAGAAAAATAATCAGGAAATATCAGAATTATACAATTAAGAAAAACTACTCAATATTTCTGATACTGGTGTACCCATCATGCACTGGGGTTTGAATAATTAATGAGGTTGATTTTCTGTTTTCCAGCTGGATTTCCAGCTGGTTTTATTGTGTCACACAGGGCCGTTTCTAGCCATTCTGACGCCCTAGGCGAAATCCTTATTGGTGCCCCTATTGCAACATTGGTATTACTGGTATTAATTAAAAAATACATACATACCCAATTATATTTGTATAAAATTTCTTAATAAGGATTCAAATTAATAGCCAGATGCCTGTAGCCCTAGGCCTATAATATATAGCCTATATTTGTGCAGTCCCTAGTTGCTAAGAAATTGTTCTCAGACATAACTAAATAATTATTATGTGTTATTAGTACATTTCACATGAAAGTAATAAGAATAAATACTGATTCAGTGTGGTTTTTTGTTACTCATTTATGCGTGAACTTCCCCTTTAAATAACGCAACACTTTGCCCTCTGTGTGTACGACACTGCTTGCATTAAGCACTATTAGAACTGAATGAATCGATTCAGCATTCAACACCATCCGGAAAGATACGTTAAATTCGTCAACGTGATTTAATAAAGGATGTATTCATGTTGTGAATTTGCACAATTTATTATACCATTTTTAAATTGGCCGCTAAAGTTTTATATGGGACAATTACAAAACACACTGATTCTTTTAACAATGCATTGGCGCAAAAACCATTTGGAGGTACAATTAAGAGAAGAAAGCTTTATAGAGTCAAAATATAACTGCACACTCACTTCATCATGAACACACCGAGCAATGCTATCTGCCCATTCACAGCGTGATTTCTAGACTGCCACAAATACTGCCCTAACAAAATACAGATTTGTACCTGTTATTTTAATTGGCCTTTAGTTTGAATTTAGCTTTATTTTATGGTTAAAAAAAGTGTTACCTTTCCAAAGCATTGACCGAGTTGATTGATCTAATGCACTGTAAAAAAAAATCACAATTTTACGGAAAATAACTCTAAATTGTTTACAGTTTTTTCCTGTAATTTTGAATTATGTTTAAAACTATGTAAAATTACAAACAATATCTGTAAATAAACAACTTGACTGTTATTTTAAGGATTATATCATTAATGACAAATTACAGTAATTCTCATTTTTATACAGGAAAATTACTGTATTATTTATACAGTATTTTTCTGTTTTCATAAATTACATACAAATTCATGTAAAATGTAAAAAAAAATCTGTAAATTAACAACTTGACCATTATTTTATCATTAATGGCAAATCACAGTCATTCTCATTTTTTATACAGGGAAATTACTGTATTATTTATACAGTATTTTTGTGTTTTCTTAAATTACATACAACTGTATGTAAAATTACAGAACTAATCTGTAATAAAATATTTAGCTCATTATATTAAAGGTTTATGTCCATACTAACAATTTAACATTATTCTTTGTAATGTTAAAGTAAATTTTATAAATGACTGGCAGCTACGGCTGCCAAACAAAAACCGTAAAATTCAGGTAAAATATCTTAATTCAAATAAAGTGCAAAGATTTTACGTAAATTTGCATTAAAAGTTTGAGAGAAAACTGTTATTTTACATATTTTTCCTTATTTAAATTAAGATATTTTACTTTAATTTTATGTTTTAGTTTGGCTTTTTTAAAGTAATTTGACTTTTTTAATTATAATTTTTTTTACAGTGTAGGTGTATTTTTACATTCAAACAGTGTTGCCAAGTCGGCTACTTCATCACAGTTGCTGCGGGCTGTTTTTCATGTCCGCGGGTTGAAGCGACCCCAATTATATGATATTTAGCCCCGGGAATGCAAATTTTAGTAGGCAACCATGCCAAAAAAACAATAATTTAACCCCCCAAATGCGATTTTTACTGGAGATGCCCCCCTGAAACGAGATTGGGCTTGTTTTGGGCTAGTTTTGAGTAGCAATTGGGCGGGTTTTGTTGTGAAAACCTGGCAACCCTGCATTCAAACTGTAATTCTGGATACAAATTTAACAAACTATATAGGAAACTAAATATCAAACAATAATCTGTTTTTAAAGAGTACAAATCTGCACTGCTCTTCAGGTTGACGTTGGAGTGCTCGCGGGCGCGGCTTCTAATCTGCAACAGGACTGCTTCAGTCCGTCCATTAATGGCATTACATGGATCATTTTACATCTGTTAAAATCTTATTTTGGACGAATTTTGATTGTGGGATGTCGACTGAGAACGAAAAACATGAATATAAACAGACTTTTAAGTTACCAATGGCGGACAACAGACGGCAGAAGGTAAATAAATCCCTTTTTTCTACTGTCACATCAATATATAGTGCATTGAAGTGATATGCTAATCGCGAATAACTTACATATTCTGTTTCTGTGTTTTGTTATGTTGTAATACTGTTAAACTAGGGCTGGGTGCTATGACGAAGATAGTGACTATCCTTACAGATTTTGCAATTACGTTACCTTTTTATATCGCGGAATGGAAATATATCCGCGTAGCACTGTACTAACGTTACTTAAAGTTATTGACATTTTGATAAAGAAACATGCATGAATGAAGTTAAGCCGCCTCTCTCAGACAGCATGCGATCCTTTATCCTAATCAATTATCCTTTCGGTAAAATGCACACAATTATCTCAATCCCTGTCATGTGAGGTATTCACTTGATTTAAACAGCCAGTGAACGTTATGTTTAGAGTTAAACAGTTCAAGTTAACATGGGGAAACCCGGATGCGTGTCATTGTGCATCCGTCCTTAAAGGGGCGGCAGCTTAATAAACTGCCGTTTCAAAATTTGAATCAAACAACAAAAGACTAGAGAAGACCTTCTGCGTTTTTAAGAATCAAGTGATATTAATATATATAATATCATACAGTGAAGACTAAGCAGTATTATTCTGTAGTATTTCTTAATAAAATATCTATAAAATAACTATATTATATCGTTATTGTGAAATAAAATTTCTCATGTATGTAGAATAATATGGTCATAATGCCCATTCCTACTGTCAGCTAGTTTTAAAATCAAGCTTGTCATAAAAAGTAAAGGAGCTTTGGAATGAGTAATCTGAGAACACTGTCATGTACACTCAATTGGCAGAGAGGACAGGAAACCACCATCCTTGGACTCTGAAGAATTATGGGCAAACCAGGATTTTGGATCTACTGTGAAGTTTTTGTATGTATTTGTATGTCAGTAAGTTGATAATTAATATTAATGTTTTATCAAACAAATTAATATTCATTTGTGTGTGTGTATGTTTCTTCCCCCCTCATGATCCAGAAGTTTTGGGAATGAAAATCTGCCACATGATCTTCAGAGGAAGTGAGTATTCATGTCATATCCAACATTAATACTGTTACGGTAGCCTTATGTGTGTGGAAATGTGAACACAGGCAACTCAGCACCAAGGCACAACTCTGCTTCAAACGTACCTTCTTGAGTTTAAAAGCATAGCTCACTTAAAATAAAATCTCCCTCATTGTTTTCTCACCCTCATGTCTTATCAAACTTGTATGACTTTCTTCTGTGAAAAAAAATATATTTTGAATAATGTTGGTAACCAAGCTACATTGGACCAAATTTTATGGACAATAATCACCAATAACCATCTCAAAGCTGAGCGGACTCTGTGTTCATATAGCCAGAATATCTCAATGTCAAATGTTGTTTAAAGGAAAGGTACAAAAACAAAATCCTCCCTTTTTAAGGACTTTTCAGGTTTACGTTTTTAATCAGTTTTATTTTGATAAACATGACAATATAACATCGCGACTACATGAAAGGAGGTTTTACTGTTATAAAATACAGATTTGTGCGCATTAGTGGAGCTGAAGGTTTCAGAATAAACACGAAACACACGTGATTTCTGTCATGCAGTGAATCCAGCCAATCGAGGAACAGCTGTGTCGTCATCAGAGTCCGTGCAGCCTCTTGCAGCTGCTCTGTAGAAACTGCACCGGCTGTATCAGCCGACTGCTCTCAAATCGCTCTCGCGGCACTTTGTTGACATACGTCACTGTCACGTGACGTCGGCGCTGCCTCAAGTCGGACAAAATTTCTAACCGGCATGCACTGCTTCAAGTCAGCCGCCGATCGGTCTGCGCATCGCTGGGTGAAGTCGAACAAGCCTATAGTTTTGGGCTATGTGCTCCTGTCTGATCCCTCCCCCTTGTTATCTGATTAGTGTTTGATTTCTCCCACCTGTTCCCTCCTGATTTCTTCCCCTTTAAATAGTTCCCTAGTGTTCTCAGTCCTTGTCGGTATGTTGTCTATGTCTCCCGTCCATGAGCCGCTCCTTTCCCCTATTTGGGGCCCGTTCTTCGTACCTCGCTAACTCTGTTAGCCGGATTTGATTGTTGACGATTTGGCATGATCTTGGATTGTTTGGTTCTTCGACGCTCATCCTGGACTTGCTGTCATAGCAACAGGTCCGTAAGCTTAAACCTGCTCGCGAGCAGGCTTATTTCATGTAAACAGGATTAGATTGCATCTTGAGGTGATACTTAAAATCTGTCCCAGCCACTTCTACTTTATTACAAGAGTTCATTACTGAACCAGGGGCAATAATAATCATTTTAAATAATAATAATATACAAATTTTAAATTGTATATGTATATGAGAATGTATATAGTATTATAATGTTGTGTATAATACTATAGACACAGCCACTTGATTGAGCGATTTATTTGTGATGGAATAATTACTTTATAATTTTATTGGAGGTTTGCACACATGCTGTACAGTTAATCTGAGCCGTGCATTAATTTAAGTGATGACGGATATTATGGGATGCTTGATGCAGCGCAGGAGATGCAGAGAAGTTACAAATTTTCGAATTGAATTAAAAATTGAATTACAACATTGAAATAAAAATGTAAAGGGTGTACAAATACTGTATAAAATCGTGAATATAAATAATTGGTAATCATGTAAAATCAGGTCGTAAAATCAGGTCGTTTAGCTGTTTCCTTATAAAGGTCCAGATATTCGTGGGTTTTTTTTTGTGTAATTTGCCAAGTTTTTTGCCAGGTGGCTTTTTTAATTATATGATGTAATTACGTTGCTCTCTTGACGCCAGCCAATCGCTGCATTGCTGATCATGGTTTCGAGTATCGATGCATCTGCCCTCTTCAGGGAAAACAAGAACGCGCAGTGATCTTAGATCATTTAATCCAGATATTTAAATCCAATCCGCAAATTCGTTGGAAGAACCAAATTAGCCAGAGATCAGTTATCACGATTAAAAGATCTGGGATCTGTCAAATCATCTCAGATGTATTAAGCGAGGTACGAAGAACGGGCCCTTGGTGTGTTTGTTCAAGTTATGTCGTTTTTATTTATGTTACGTTTTCCCCCTTGTGGGTTTTTGTTTTTGATTATGTTTATTTGTTAATAAAACCATCCCTTCCTTCATTTGAGTCTTCACCTTAGTTTTCTTTAGTTTGAGCGTAACACATTGCTTTTGTTTTTAGGTTTAGTAACTTGCCATTTTCAGACATTTGAAGTACATTTTCTGCTCAAAATTACACATTCATTCTCATAAACGATCCATCGATCCATCGTCACTGTGTATTGAGTTCTCTGTGTTCAGGTGCTGCGTTACTTCTATTATGTTGATATGGTAATGTCTGTGTAAAACATACACTTTAGAAATGACTCAACCTTTTACTGGTCAAGTTAAAATGACTTATTATCTTTGTTAATTTTACTTAAATTAGTTAAGTAGAGTTTACTTAATTCCATATGTGAAAAATATGCATGCAAAAACTTAAATCTTACTAGTTTTTTTTTTTTTTTTTTTTAAGAGACCATTAGAGACTTCTTTCAAAATGACTTCTTTTAAAAACTTTTGAATGGTAACATATGATAGCATGCATGTTCCGTTATGTATACAGTGAGTATTATTTACTCAATTTACAGAGCAATTGACCATGCATTCTTTAAAGCTACACTGTGTAACTTTTTTAGTTTATTCTTAGCTAAAAACACTTAGTTCTTTAAAAAATATATGTGCTCATTAATGTATATTTACTTCTTTCAAGTAATAAAGTATTCTCGTAAGTTTATAATATGCCATTGAAAATACATACGGGTAAGGGGTTCGAATGGGGGTCGCCATGTTGCCGCTCCATCTTGAAAGTACATTAGCCAAAGAGGGACATACCCATAAATTCAAGCTTCGCCTTTCGCGTTTTAACACTCGATGGCACCGTGTCGAATGTGAAGAGGGGGAATGCTGGATTGAACTGGAAGCCATGTTAATTTTGGACTAAATCGGCCACTGTAGGAGTTAAAACGAAATCAGAATTGGGAGGAACAGAAACTAATATTTAATGAATGGTCATATACCTTTTCACCGCTAGATGGGGGAAAATATCACACAGTGTAGCTTTAATTAAAAATGTCACCGTATAGCCACACATAACATTCAAAGATAACCAATGTTTCAAGGAATTCTCTGAAACAAGTTAAAAATGGCCATCGGGCGTGGATAAATGTCGCTTGAGAGACGTTTCCGCATGTCCTCAGTGTGTTATCCATCTAATGTCATATCCCATAACTGAATGATAAGTCGGGATCCTAGAACCCTCCTTGTGCTCTTACAACATTCTTCCTATATTATCAGTTATTCATATGTTAAAGCTGTCATTTGACAGCCTGCGCTGATATTACAAATTTGATTCTGGTCCTTTGAGTTTCCATTTTCATCTTTGCCGAACATGTCATGCGTTACAGGTTACAGCTCAGCTTGCTAAATTACTGTGAGACAGGGTAGACACTGCCTAACACACGTGTGAGTTGGCGAGCGCTGGGATATGAAAGTATAAATTCCTAATAAGCCCAGAACATTCCAGACAATTAGAGGGGATCAACACAATGTCTCCTCTAATATTTCACATCAGAGCATGACAGAGAACAGATATGAGCTAACAGACTATGTGCTTTCACATAACCGTGTGGATCACATTACAGAGGAAAAAGCAGTCAAGTTGATAAAGTGTTATCCTGCATCACTCGATCTTCAAAGCTTTGGCACGGGAGACTCAAGACTTTTTGGCAGTGTTTGAACTGCCAAAACCCTTAACAAACACCCTCTACAAAGATTCTCTGATTTTTTTTATTAATTAAACAGAATCTGATGTTCTAAACTGTTTGAAAACAACACTGCACTGGTTGCAAAGCTCAGAGACTTTTCAAGCTGGTGCTAACATGAGTAGTATCTTAAGCAACTTCCTGCCAGCAGACTTCAGCTTGACACCCACAGAAGCTTTTGATGCTTGAAAGTACCTGCAAAGGACCATGAATTATACAATGCACTTTAACATAGTCCTACTAATCTTTTTATGCTTCTGTTAAAGTCTTAGCTGAGATTGATTGAGGAGACAAAGTCCTTCAGCATAATTAAGCAGTTACTTCAAAAAGCAAAAGCAAACGCTGTTTCATGGATTCTTCTGAGCACCTACAGTTTGCAAAAATACCTCATTAACTCTTTAATTTATGCTTTTGTTCTTTGATTTGTATATTGCTATCAGACATAAAATACTTTCTGGATTTAAATATATTGATATGGTTTGATGAAATTCTTGTTTTTTTAATGCAAATGAATTACTTAAAAATCATACAATGTGAATTTCTGGATTTTTGTTTTAGATTCCGTCACTCACAGTTGAAGAGTACAAATTACAGACTTCTACAAGCTTTGTAAGTGGGCAAATCTGCAAAATCGGCAGTGTATCAAATACTTGTTCTCCCCACTATATATACACACACAATACACCGATCAGGCATAACATTATGATCACCTTCCTAATATTGTGTTGGTCCCCCATTTGCTGCCAAATCAGCCCTGACCCTTCTGCCTCCATGGATCGGACTTGTTTGTTCAGCACATCCCACAGATGCTCGATTAGATTGAGATCTGGGGAATTTGGAGGCCAAGTCAACACCTCAAACTCGTTGGTGTGCTCCTTAAACCATTCCTGAACCATTTTTGCTTAGTGGCAGGGCGCATTATCCTGCTGAAAAAGGCCACAATCTGATACCGATACCACAGAATACCATTTCCATGAAAGGATGTACATGGTCTGCAACAATTCTTAGGTAGGTGGTACGTGTCCACATGGATGGCAGAACCCAAGGTTTCCCAGCAGAACTTTGCCCAAATCATCACACTGCCTCTGCCGGCTTGCCTTTTTCCATAGTGCATCTTGGTGCCATGTGTTTCCCAGGTAAATGATGCACACGCACCTGGCCATCCACGTGATGTAAAAGAAAACATGATTCATCAGAGCAGACCATTCTTCCATTGCACCGTGGTCAAGTTCTGATCTTGGCGGTGGACAGGGGTCAGCATGGGCACCCCGACTGGTCTGAAGCTATGCAGCCCCATACGCAACAAATAAGTATATATACCTGTTTGTTACACTTTAAGTTTTTTTTTTACCAAAACTATAGAACTCTACATGCTTTGTAAGTAGGAAAACCTGCAAAATCGGCAGTGTATCAAAGTGTATTAAAAAAAATCCCTTTCCAGAACATTTTCATTCAACGTTCCCAGCTGGTGGAACGATCCTCCCAACACCATGCGAAACGCAGAATCATTGACGTCATTCAAAAGTCAACTTAAAACTCAGCTCTTCCGTGAACACTTAACCTCATAAAATAAAAATAAAAAACTCTTTCCTTTCCTCTTTCTCTTCCTTCTTCCCTCCCTACTCTATCCTGTGCTACACTGAGCAATGTACACGGTCTCAGGATTTCAGGCTCTTATTGCGCTTCTCCACTCTTCATGACCAATCGCTTCATGTACCCCCAAGTTGTAAGTCGCTTTGGATAAAAGTGTCTGCTAAATGCATAAATGTAAAATGTAAATAAATGTAAATACTTGTTCTCCCCACTGTAACCTATTTATCAAATTTTACTAAAAATAATCAAGAATACGGAGGATAAAAAAAGGTTTTACAAATTACACTGCAGAAATCAAAGAGTTTAGACTGAGAGATTAGCAAACGGCTGCCTAAAGATAACTCTGTCTTTTGAATATAGTCAGACACAACCTTCCCCCAAGAGAGGATCCAAGATGCTTCAAGGCGCAAATCAGCTGGATCTGGGCAAAAACATATTTCAGTCATTATCAGCCAGAAGGAATGAAGGGAAATGAAAATAGAAACACACCACATAAACACATGTATGTACAAACCAATAGATGCAGTGATACAAGGAGATGAAATGAAGAAAACAAGACCTGCGTGACAAAGGAAGCCAGGAGGAGCCATTTCAGTAGCTATACACTGAGATCCAAAATTAAATTTTACATTATTTTGAAAATTAATAGAAAATGTTCTATTCTAAAAGTATATTATCAGCTCAACAATTTGAGAATTAATTAATTTATTAATGAAAAATTAAGATGCATTTCAGAATGTCTTAATTTGGTTTAAACCCATTTTGCTGTAATGATAGCAGAACTGGACCTGCACAGATTAAATAACAATAGACCCTTTTCACATTTCCGGGTTTCTCAGAAGCGGAAGTTGTCATAGTTGGGTAAAGTTCTATAGCAGTGAATAAGATACTAAATATATTTTTGTGTTCTCATTTCCTCAAATAGCGAAACAGAAAAATGCCACAATAGTGTTTTCACAACTTTCAAAAAGAGGGACAAAATAGAGAGAGATTGATAGCGGCAGTTATTAGAGATAAATATGTAATTTTTAGCCACTGCATTAGTGTCACATGTCTGTTCTGTTTTGGTTGTGTTTCGGATTTGTCACATGTTCCTTTGTTCTCTTTCCCGCCATTCCCGCCATTCCCGTTTCCCTGATTACCCTCATTAGTTCATTCATCCCAGCTGTGTCTCGTTCATTAAGTTCCTCCCTGTTCATTCACTCCTTGTCTGGTCACCGTTATGCCATTAAGTTGTGTGTTTTGTCTGCCTTGAGTTTAATATGAATTAAAATCCATTTGAATCAGCATCTCCTGTGTCCTCTGCCTCGGTGACCAGACAGATGACCAGATCTTCACAGAAGAACGGCCAGCGATGGACTTCAAATTAAAGATGGGCCTCCTGGACCTGGACTCTGCTCCAGCCCTCCTGGACCTGGACTCCGCTCCAGCCCTCCTGGACCTGGACTCCGCTCCAGCCTTCCATTCCGCAGTTCCATTCCGCGAGCCCTCCACTCTACCCCTGAAGCTCCCCAAAGAAATTATTGGGGGGAGGGGCATGAACCTGTGGGTGGGACACATGTGGGCGGGGCACCCGACCCACCATGGCCGCCCGAGGCTCCCGATCCACCATGGCCGCCCAATCCACCCTGGAGACTTCCCATACTCCTGTCACAGTCCTCCAGGACTCCAGGGTGCCCAGCCTCCCCTTCCCGGTTGGTCTTTCGACGGAAGGGGGAGTAATGTCACATGTCTGTTCTGTTTTGGTTGTGTTTCTGATTTGTCACATGTTCCTTTGTTCTCTTTCCCGCCATTTCTGTGTTTCCCTGATTACCCTCATTAGTTCATTCATCCCAGCTGTGTCTCGTTCATTAAGTTCCTCCCTGTTCATTCACTCCTTGTCTGGTCACCGTTATGCCATTATGTTAAGTTGTGTGTTTTGCCTACCTTGAGTTTAATATGAATTAAAATCCATCTGAATCAGCATCTCCTGTGTCCTCTGCCTGTTCCTACACCAACCCGTAACAATTAGAAACACCACAGCAGAGTTAACAATGTTTTTTTTTTTTTTTTTTTTTTTTTTAACTTACGGGAAAAAACTGCAGGAATTACGATGTTGATGGCCGCTAAAACACATCACAGTCTGTGAAAAGGGGTTTTAATTTTAATTTTAATATAATTAATTTCCGTTTTTTACTTTCCACACCTCCAGCCGTGTTTGTGAGGTCTTTGTCAATACGAGTAAGAAGATCTTGGCATTGGCAAGGGAGCAGCCGTATTATTCACATGCTCTTACAAATGCAATTTCTCAGAGCTTAAGATGAAGATAGCAGCCGTTCTCATTTATAAGCCCACAGGACGGGAGAAAAAAAATCATCTGCTTAAGAAAGTGAGAAAAAAGACAGGGAGGAACGAAAGACAGGCAAAAATGTTAGGGAGAGTTGATGGAGAGGTGAAAATTCTCAGCATTACCCATGAAGCCTATCTCTTCATCTCATGCTCAGTAATTGTATCTACGTATATAGAGGAAGTCAGCACGTTTGGTGCAGAATATCTTGGCCAGGTTGATTGAATGCTATAATAAGAGCATTATGGCAGTGTTTATACCTTATGTATAATTCATGCGCTGGTCTTAACTTCTCCAGGGATACTTTCAGCACAAGTGAAATGGTGTAGGGCGGTTCGGCAGTGCTGGATGAGCCATCTGAGAGCGTAAAGTTCAACATCAATGTTGAGAGAAGCAGACTAAAGGAATCACACAGCTGAGACAATCAGAGCAATGCGTCGCTGAGGATTTAAATATGATACAACTGAAACATTGGGACTTGTGTGTGTCAGTGCATGTCTAAAGCAGAGAGTCGTTACCGTTTGCCTATTGTGGAGTTGATTGAGAGGCTGATACCGCCATCACATCAGATCCGGTGGCATACGTTCACATAGCACCACTGCTGAAGGATTAGTTCTGGAGATATGAATATGCATTTGTGTCTGGAGACGCCTCAGAATGTCTCTCTGGCTCTCTTTTCCCACGTTCCGCCGCTCTTGCTGTCCTTCACCTTGCCTGGCTCGGAGAGAGCTTATTACACAACTCATATGCTGCAGATGGGGCACGTCTGACATCCCACAAACACTCACATACACACTAAGAGCATCACAATCTCAAAAACACACACAGATGGGGCATGCAGGGACAGAGTGTGGACCAAGGCAAAGGGTGCGAGTGTGACAGTGTGTGACAGGGTGTGACAGAGATCCGTCACTTCGGTGCAAAAAGCATCCGGAGCTCCCCCTGAGATGAGGCGCTCTGTGACAGGCACACACATGCACACACACACTTAACTAGCTGAGTTCTCATTGTTTTCCCATATGTAATGTGAAGCAAATGCCTGGGATTGAGTTAATTAATTATTCATATAGTTAAATGAATAATAATTCAGCTGTTTGCTAACTTAAGCCAGACTTAGCATTCGAATTAGCCAACCCTCAAAACACAGACCTCCAAAAGACATGATCAGACCCAAACATACAAAATTACTGACAATAAAGTGGAGTTTCTGATTGGTTCCTTTACTGAAAAGCACAAGCCACACCCCCAGTTCTTTTTGTTGTTTACACTGCCTCAGGATAGTCAGAGACAGTTGTGATTTCTCAAAAAACCTATTTCAGTGATATCTGACAGGGAGTAGGGCATTTAAAGTCGGCTTGAAGCGAAAGTAATGCAAATGTATTGATTTTTTTTTTTCTCCATCGGGAATTGATTGGATCGTTGTTGTTTGCTATTGCTGTGATCTTATGTGAGTGAAAGGTTGTCCCGCTCTCAAGCCAGTCATCAGAGAAGAGATGTCACTGATCACGATTTTCAAACTCGTCGGATCACTGCTCTTTTCACACTGCATGACTATCTGGGCCAGCAGTCAGTCACTGCTGTGTTCACACTGCACGATGGATCGGCGACAGGGGGTTTCACACTGCATGACTGTACAAGAGAAAGAATCGGCGACAGATCTGTCCCGTCCATAAATTACGTTTCACAACAAAACACACGCGAGAAGTGAGAATGAAACAACGCAAGATCACACGAGCGTCAGACTGGAATTGTTATATAATATATTGTTATATTGTTATTAAAAATATAGACTGCAGTGCAGAAACTTGCGGTCCAAATTGTCTGTGCGCTGATTTGCAGCAAAAGGAGAAAAATAAAAAAAGATTATGGTGGTGGAAATGGTTGGGGAGACACAGGGAGCAATGATTGTGTTCTGCAAAGAGAGTTGGAGGTACATAAATAGTTTTGCAATGTGCTTCTTTTGCGGCTGTTCAAGCAAATGTTTGTGTATTGTTTCTGTTTGATATAATTGTAAATATATCTATTAAAATACTGATATTCTGGTCTATAACTCCTCCCCGAACCTCCCGCTGCCCTGTATCTTGCTCTTTCATTGGCTGTCGGTCATCGCCAATGTATTTTTCAGTCAGAACATGTTTCACACAGCAGGAGTCTGAATCGGCGACAGGTCCAGATATTTAGCATGCCAAATATCTCACAGGCGTCGGTGACGCATCTGCAATTCTCCCTGATCGCGTCTTTGATCATTCATACTGCGTGATTGTCACTCGCGTGCACGAGCACCGATTTGCCTATGATTTCGGCATTTGTCTGCGATTTCGCAAAACCTGTTGGCAAGTCAAAATCGGGGCTAAAATCGGGCAGTGTGAACTAGGCTTAACACTCAACGATTATGAGGGCACAATAATTCATAATAACAATAATAATGATGATGACGTGCATTGATAATTTACAATAAATACTGCCTTATTCCATAAAATATAAGAATTGTCCATTTTGATTTCATGTTTCAAAAATCTATTTTATTATAAACTTTTTTAATTCATCCAATCAGTCCAACACATACAGTACAAATAAATATATGAACAAAAATTGACTGCTTATAGAGTGATTTCACAGTATATATGGCTGTTAATGATCCAATTTGATGTAATAATGAATCAAATAATAATAATAATAATAATAATAAAGACTCAAAGGGCAAGGCTGTGGATATGCTATAAAAAGTCATGTTTTTTAGCCTTCAACTCTGAACAATTACATGAAATGAAAAATCAAATGAAAAAAATAAATAAAAATCTCTAAATAAAAGCTTCCTGACTTCCTGTATAGCTGACTTATTCAAGATGAATTGTCTGAATGAACTGTGAGAGTAACCCTCTACCACTCTTTTACGCAAGTTCATTTGGGGGTTAGGAGTCTATAGCCTGCTTATCCATAGATTTATGCAATTAACTTTGTGTGCAACTAAGTGTTGTGCACTCTGTGTTTGATGTTGCAGCCGTTTAGCACTAAATTTCCCCTCAGGGATCAATAAAGTGTAAGCAGGCAGCTCTTTTTTTTCTTTTTAAGCAGACAAGGCACTGTTCAGTGTTCATTGCTCATGTGTATGTGTGTTTTCTTCTAATGAATGGGTTAAGATTAAAGATCTATATTTACAAGCTGAACTGTGCAATTTCTGTGCCAATAGCATCTCCGAATTAAACTGAAAAATAATTATTGCTTTCAAACAGGTTTCCCGAAAACTCTCCCCATCTGACAATAAAAAAAAAAATAGTGGACTTTTGGGGGAAATCGCTCCTCAAGTATAACTATATAGTTATTCTGAATATTAAACTGGGAAAGGAGCAAGTATTTTATTTAATAATTACACACTTCAGCCTTCAAACCACTCCTTGTGATTTCCAGACTACTCCCTCTTCCTGTCTGAATTCCACAGACTGTGAGTGTCAAACACACCCACACACATACACACCACATATGCCCTACATGATTAAAAATCAGCACCAGCCACTGACCTCACGCACACACACACACACACACACACACGGAGACGGATAGAGAAAGATCAGAAGAGGAGTCACTGTGGACCACAGAAAGCATCCCTTTCATTCCCACACTGATTTGGAGCCCTCGTCTTCAAAGCAGTGCTTTAACATTGACTCCCAGAGAGACACCGTGAGAACATCAGACTGAAAACACATCAATTCATCTCTTTAGTTATCAGAGAAGCTACTGCATGGTAAATATGACTGAGTTCCATTACAGATGCATAATAGTGGCCCCAAAAATATTAAAATAATATATATATACATAATATGATCAGGCATAACATTATGACCTAATGTATGCCCTAATATGTTGTTGGTCCTCCTTTTGCTTCCCAAACAGCCCTGACCCGTCGAGACATGGACTCACTAGACCCCTGAAGGTGTGCTAGATGTAAGCAGCAGATCCTTTAAGTCCTGTAAGTTGCGAGGTGTGGCCTCCAAAGATCAGACTTATTTGTTCATACATCCCACAGATGCTCGATTGGACGCAGATCTAGGGAATTTGGAGGCCAAGTCAACACCTCAAACTCATTGTTGTGCTTCTCAAACCATTCCTGAACCATTTTTGCTTTGTGGCAGAGTGCATTATCCTGCTGAAAGAGGCCACAGCCAACAGGGATCCATTTCCATGAAAGGGTGTACATGGTCTGTATAGCAATGCTTAGGTAGGTGGTCTGTGTCAAAGTAACATCCACATGGAGGCAGAACCAAAGGTTTCCCAGAAGAACATTGCCCAAAGCATCACACTGCCTCCGCCGGCTTGCCTTCTTCCCATAGTGCATCATGGTGCTATGTGTTCCCCAGTTAAGCGACGTACATGTACCTGGCCATCCACGTGATGTAAAAGAAAATGTGATTTATCAGACCAGGCCACCTTCTTCCATTGCTCTGTGGTCCAGTTCTGATGCTCACGTGCCCACTGTTGGCGCTTTCGGAGGTGGACAGGGGTCAGCATGGGCACCCTGACTGGTCTGTGGCTATGCAGCCCCATCTGCAACAAACTGCAATGCACTGTTTATTCTGACACCTTTCTATCAGGACCAGCATTAACTTCTTGAGAAATTTGAGATACAGTAGCTCGTCTATTTGATCGTACCACACTGGCCAGCCTTCGCTCCCCACATGCATCAATGAGCCTTGACCGCCCATGACCCTGTCGCTGGTTCACCACTTTTCCTTCCTTTTATATTTATTTATATAAATTTACTTTTGATATTTATTTATTTATTAATATTGGGTGAACTATCTCTTTAGGTTTCCAAATACTTACCAGCTTTCTTTGATTTACCAAGGATTTTGGCAATTGAAGAATGTTTTAGTAATTCAAAATAATAATTAATACAGCCTCTGCAAAGTGTTCTACATTTATCTGAGTTTGCATAGATTGTTAAAGTGTTGGACTCGCCTTCATGTAAAACTGTTTTTGCAGTTTTTAGTTCAAGAGGAATCAATGAGGAAAAGAAAGGGCTCCAAAAAGATAGACTAACATCTGTTTATGTGTCTGTCCTGTTTAAAATGAGGGGAGAAGAGGGGAAGATTCTGCTAATCCCTGTTACCAAATCTCTGACTAGATCGCTCATCAGAAATGAATAACTTTGATCCAAGTCTCCATGGCAACCTTTGGCTGATTTGGGTCTTAATCTCTCTTAATGTTGTGTAATGTGTTTCTTAGGGGTCTAAGCGCTTTTTATAATCTTACACAGTTACACACATACACACACACACACTAGACTGGTCAGTAATAAACATGACTGTGAAAGCGACTGTATATAAACGGAAATATGTATTATGATGTACTTAGTAATTAGTTCTTAAGGATTTGTAAAAACAAGGAGGGAAAAGTAACATATTGCATTTAAGCATTTTTTTAAGTACAGATTAACCTATAGTGCTGTTTGCAGAACAGATGGAATTTGCTGTGTTGCTTGTGTGTACAATGACAGTATGCATAAAAATGTGCAACATCCACAGATATGTAGTGTTAAAGGATTGTCCGGTCTGACACAAGAGTTGATAGACATGCTCAATCTAGTGCTTATGAGTGCATGTTTGTTTGAGTCTTTAATCTATAATGTCTCCATATGTGTTTTTGTGCTTACTGAGATAATATGGTATAAAGTGCTCTTTATCTCCATGTATCCTTCTGGACTTCTCCCACACTTTAGCCTTTTAATCCAGCTGCATCCAGAATAATAATCCCAGCACTGCTCCTGTTACTTTGTGAGAGACGAGAGTCCTATTTCTTCTCAGTCCACAGATCCCCTCATCCTGTGGGAGCAGGGAGAGAGGGATCTTGGTTGAAAGAGGACAGACTGATTTATTTATTGGGTAATTTCAGATATGCTGTGAAAGTACATACAAATGATTCATTGGTGACACATAGACTTCCTGAGAAGAAGCTTTCGAGTCATTCGCGGGACGTGACTGTTTCACTTTGCTCATAAATAAAAATTCGGTCATCATTTATTCACCCTTATGTTGTTTCAAAACTGTATGACTTTCTTTGTAAATCCATATGATGCAGGATACAAAATGACCATAAAAATAGTCATTACAACTCTGTATCTAAGTTTTCTGATGTCATACTCGTTTTGTAAGCGAAACATACCAAGGTTTATAGTATATATTCACTGAAAATCTTGACATCCACTCTAGCTCTCCTTGACATGTTCATGAGTGAAGTTGCAATGCAGATTTGTGAGCAAATAATTAAGCTTTGGATATTTTCATTTTATCAGTTGAATCAGTTCACAAAACCAGGTAACACTTTATTTTGATGGTCCACTTTTTTTGCAACGAAAATGCGGGGATTATGAAATCATGCTAGCCCCGCATATTTTGCACGCGGAAATAGGCAATTTACGTGGCGAAAGTGCGGCGTATTTGAAAAAATGTGGCTTCTGCATAAATATGTGGACTTTGGCTGATTATGCATTAAATCATGCGATCGCATAATCGCGTTTTTCTGGAGGGACTGATTACTATTTATATGATACTAGTAATACAATTTGATGTGTTGTGCAAGTACATACCTGATCAAGAACATTCAGAATATTCTGGGTCTTCTCTCGAACAACTCCTCCCTTGTTTCTGATGATATTTATTAGCTTGCTGTGGTACTTGTCCAGAGAAACAAGGAATCGTGTTAGAAGTGGAATAGTTGTTATTCGCATAAATTCAGCATTGATCTTAAAAAAAACAAAACAAAACAAAAGAATAGTAAATGCAAATGTAAATACAACTGTGTTGTGTAAGATCTTGGGTTTGACATCAGGTGCCAAAACGTGCATTTTGGCTCAATTTTCAGTTTCTAATGACAGGGGATAATAAAATGTCACACACGTGGTTGAGTAAAACCTTCTTTTAATTAATCTGTGTGAGATGGACTTAATCCTAGATGTTTTGCTATAGATTATGGACATGGCATCTGAGGACTATTTCTCATTATGTTTAATTTCCAGATGAAATCATAGGCTTGTTATTGCTACTAGAGCACGTTCACACATGAGCACTCTTCAAAAACGGTGCTTTAAGTCTCTTGACAACTAGAAACTAGAAACCATTGAAAGAATTTCAAAAAGGAGTGCCGTGGGAGTAGGGCGCGTCCGGGCGGGAGTTTTTATTCAAAATCTAAGGTTCATTTAAATTTAAAATAACTAATAGAATAATTATTTTCCGAAACTGTGCTGAACAATAACCGTCTCTATTCACACATGGGCTCAATCGAAAATAGCTAATTTCGACATTGGCCTTTTCATATAACAGCTCCTGCGGTCAAGGTGATTAGTTGACAGTTGCAGTGCATGTGAGAAAAGAGATATAGTTTATTCAAGCACTTTGACTAACTTTGTTAGAGACAAAACGAGCCTTATCACAATACACCATCATTAAATTTACCTTACATCACAGTGAAATAACAACAAAACTCTAACAACACAGTTGTCTGTAAAGTAATAACCTAGTTGTCCATCCTGCCACTAACCATAAATGTGAATGAAAAACACTTATTCACGTTAAAAATAACACAATATAGAATGCTTACTGAGTCTAAAAGTGATTTCCTGGGCCACAGACCGTCTTGACATCTTCACATTTGAAGCAGCAATGGAGGATTGAAAAACGCTGGCTGGCTGGCTACGCGGGCATGGCAAAGGGATGTTACGTCATGTGGTCACGTGACATGAAAAACTCTAGTTTGAATTAAAAATACTATTTAACTCAAATTGTTGCTTTTAATTTTGCCTAGGGTGTTCGTTGTTTGCTTTAAGGAAACCTGAACAAAACAGGTTTAAACCAGAAATCATGATTTGCACTTAGTCCAATATAAAAATGCACGACACAGTAGTTTCACTTTTTTCAGTGCACAGAGGTCATGTGGACCCCTTTTATTGACACTGAAGAATCTGACAGCCCCCATTCTCATTACTTGCCATGGACATTTTTCAAACACTCACCTTTTGTTTTGATATAATAATGATAATAATAATGTGTTTGAACACATTTGAATTTGAGTTGGGAAATATGAGCTTGCCGGAGTTCGTCTTTGCATCATTACGTCACGTCTGAGTCCCGGCTAGTTGGCTATATCACCTGTGAGGATGCTGCAGGTGGCAGATCATTTTTAGCCTTTTCTCACAGCAGCTGGAATAATTACATTTATCATTTTGATGGCGGATTGTAATCCAGAAAGGTCCAAACGACAATCATGAGTGACAACTGGAGATTTATCCGTAGTCAAAAGCAAAAGATTACACTGTACAGAAATTGAAATCTACAGGTCACTCCAATACACACTAAAAACACATAGTCAATCAATGCTGATGTTGTTAACATTAACAATTTGAGAACAAAGTATAACAATAATAACAATTTGCACAATTTGATGTGATATGACCTAAGCAATCGTTTGATTTAATCACTGTTTGTAGGGCGGTTTGTTGTAATACTTTTTTTTCTCAGTTAGTGAGTGGCAGACATGTTACTTGTTAAGATGACATTTTCCAGTGAAAATTCTTATTTTGTCATATTTCCAAAGTGTAGTATCTGTGATTCCAATGTAGAATAACCACACTGGTGCGGTGACAGCCACACATACTCCTCAAAACATTAGATTAATCCGTGCTGATGCACAACCAGCGTAAAGATAATAATTCTGAAAATAACTGCAATTGCAGGTTTCAAACAGAGATGTCGACAAAGAGGCAACACTTACGGACTACAGCTTTAAATAAACCTGCATTAAATTGTCACAACTGTTTGCCTCTCCCTGTCTAAACATATAAAGACACACACACATGCTTTCTTGCTGTATAAATCTTTAAAAAAGACTAAATTAGAGTATGATCAAAGTTCAGGCCTTCCGCTGTATAGTGAGGCTGTCAAATAATTACACCAGATCAAAGAAAGACGACGAGAATGAGAACACTAGAAGCTATTGACAGGCCTTATTCCTGTTTTGAGACCATCAGCGAGTGTCTTTCATTCACTCGATCTTGATCTCTCTCTGTGTACTTCTCTATAGAGCTGATAGCATGGATTCATATACAACCGTTATATTATACTTTATAATTCCACTTCAGAATCATTTTAATGTAGAATTATTTACTTTTCCATTCTGATCCATTCTGTTTTCATGACAGATAAATGAGGGCCCAACACCACAGGAAGTCTGTGGAAGGATATAATCAATGCCTGAGAGAGCAGTTTTGAGTGGGTGAGAGCGTGTTTTATGCTCTCAAAGCTTTGTAAGGGAGAGGCCATTGGCACGCTGCAGGCTGGCATGTCATGTGCCAGCACTGACAGACACTATGGAGAAATCCGCTGCATTGTGTCCTGACTGCAGAGAAGGTCACAACAGACCTGAAAGACAGATGACTGTTCAAGACCCCGTCACCCCCAGTACCACCCCAGAGCAGGACAGACTGGTCTTCATCAGGCTCTCCTATGTTTCAGGATGGTCACTACATAGAATACAAATGATAAGATCTATACTAATGAGCTACAGTATACCTTGTTCTATATTGCCTACACAGGCAGCTGTCATTTAAATAGGACGTTTTTTTACATTTTTTACTTTCTTTCGTGTGTAATATTGCTGTTTGAGCCTGAAAAAGGTCTGCAAAGTTACAAAGCACAAAGTCCACTCCAAAGGGATTTTTTTTTTTTCTGTATCAGTAAGGGTGAACGTGATTTCACCAATACAACATGTTACTGGATCATTGTCTTCCAATCAACCAATCAGGCAACCAATTTGAGGGACAAGATTGCAGTTTATGTCAAGTTTAGGCTTCCAACTGGTGCTTCTACATTAGGGTTAATCAACAATCATTTCCCTCTGATTTTAGGGATAAGTTATGGGTAGAGTTAGGTTTAGGTTTTTTTTTTTTTTTTTATGTTTAGGGTTAATCTTGCCTTGGAATAACCTGCACATTGCAACCCCACATGTGGCGGTCTAGGTAGGCAGCTCACATGGTTTTGGAAAACAACTATAGAATGACAACAGTAATGTATAGAAAATCCCATTAAACACTTCAAGTGGTCTTGTCTTCAGGGGACACAGTCAAGTTTCAGCATAATTGGGGTCTACACACACTCCCTGCATTCAATACTACTGAGGACTCGAGTACAGAGGACCTGTGTTCCTAATCATATTTATATTCTCCCTGGGGCTGATTCCACATTTTATTGGTATAAGTTACAAACCCAGTTATAATTGGTCAGGAATGCACAAACTCGCAACCATAATTACACCCTAAGACTGGGTATCTAAGACAGCTTTAGTGAGTTTTCAAGAGAGGTTCTGACAGTTCCCAACCCTCAACTCACAGATTATTTCCCACGGACTGGCAAACAGCACAACGGTTAAATTTCAGACATTCACATGGATCGGCAGCTTTTTTTCCGAGGCGGAAGAACTGTCATCTTCTCTGCAACACCTCAAGTGCCTTATCTAGGATTGAACCTGCATTCCGTGAACTTAGATTGAACCCGCAGCATTGGTAAGAGCAGTTCGAACTCTCATCCATTAGGCTATATAATCTCTCTCTGTTACAAAACTGCAAGGACAGTGCCCCGGGGTAAGCAGTAATTAAATTACTCTCAAAGACAAGTGTGATAAAGCACAATATCTGTGTTATTCACAGAAGAAAAAAAAAATACTATTGATCCTTGAGGGAGAATTCAGGTGCAAAAGCAAGCATTTAAGTCATTACATTACCACAACCTGCTATTTAAACTTGCAGGGAGAGGTCTGTGGATCATCTGGAGGTGAAATGCTTTTCAAAATGGATTTGAACCAACACCATTTTCATTAGCAAACCAGCAAACTTTAACTACAAGGATACTTAAAATAGTGCCTTGAAGCTACTAGTGTTTAAATAATCATCTGCCAAGCGTGAAACAACTGTATAATGAACAGATTCTGTAGTTTTAAAACTCAAAAATAATTTTGTGGCTTAGTAAATATCACAGTAATAATTAACTTTATTAACTTAATAAAATCTCTGAATATCATTTACTTAATGGTTTGAATTGAACATACCAAAATAATTGACAGTTAATTTTGTCTCAAATTTACAGTTATATTTAAGTTTTTTTTCACTAAAAGAATTTAGTATTTGAATAACCAATTATTTATTTCAAATATACTTAATATATTTGTGAAAATTGTATCAAAATATTTGGGAATGTAGAATTAAATTGATCTGTTTCAAGAACCACAAATATTACTTAATTAAAATCAAGATTATTAATATTTAAAACACACTGAAGAAATTGAGTAAGTTTAGTCAATTAAAACAATGCACCCCTCCCCCGCCACTCGACGAGATGATGGCTCAACGGTTGAGTAAACGGATGATAAAATATTCTCAGAATTGTGTACTTCTTGTTTATTGGCAGGTTATGGAGTCAGTCGTGTCGCAGCAGCTACGAGTGAAACGTAGGACTGAAGTCCGTCCGCAGAGTGCGAGTCCATCTCAGGCTCGAGAACCAGTGCTGATACAGTGGAAATGGGATAACAGACTGGTTGATTACACTTGAATTACTTTTAAATGTTACTTTTAAAATATTTGAGTTTAAATGTTGAAATGTTGTAAACTATGTGACACTGTCACATAAGAGACATGTTTTATCCGCTCTATTTAATTCAATGATATGTATAATTGAGTTTTAATTGGTTTACATGTTTTCTTAGTCCATTTTATTCCTCTTACCATCTTAGGTGTGTATATGTCTTTAAGTAGTTAAGGGTTGGCCTGTCATGTGACCAGTCACATGACAGGAAGGAGGAAATGCATGGGTATAAAGAGAGCAGCATGAGAACCAAAAAGGGGGGGGGGGGGGATAACTAACAGACACTTAATAGTAACTTCTGGATTGTGGAGTTTCCAACCTGTGGACTCACCTTTTCAGACACCACTGCACACGTTTGGATTATCTTTTTCTTGGACTACACTGGAGGACACTCACATTGGGACTTATCAACACACTAGGATGCTTGGACTGTTAGATCTCACACAGTAAAATCTGACCCCATTTCAAATATTGTAACCTACCCAACTTGGGCTGAACGTTACAACTTTTAAATGTTACTTTTAACAAAGTTTAAATATTGATTGCTGTACTCATCGACAATAAACACCAATGTCATGTATAAGTGTGGTTGTGTGGAGTATTTTACAAAGGTTTAGAGGAAATTAAAGTTCATATAAAAGTTATACTATAAAAGTTAATATTACTCATAAATATTGGGTTTTTTTTTGTTTTTCCCCAATTGTTTCTACTCAATTTTATTTGTTAATGTACCAAATGCAGTTACTCAGATCTACTTAATTGTTTTACTTACATTTTACTCAGTTCATGTATGTGTATGTAATTGATTTCACTGTTTTAAAATGTACTCAAAAATGTACTTTTAAGTGTAAAAATGTTTTACCAAAAATGTTTAGTAAATCAAAGTAAAACACTCTAAAAACTATGTCATTATCTGTAAGAAAACAATGCAAATCTTATTGATTAAAACCGCTGCTTCTACAATCTCATTTAAATGAGTAAACTTAAAACTTTATTTATTAGATTAGATTCAACTTTATTGTCATTACACAAGTACAGGTACAAGGCAACGAAATGCAGTTAACCAGAAGTGCAATAGCAGCAAGTGCAGGATATACAACGGTTGCATAAGTGCATGATATACAATGGATGAATAAGTGCAGGACATGGATATGTACTGAATATATATATATATATATATATATATATATATATATATATATATATATATATATATATATAATGTATGCGAGAGAGATGGTTATTACTATAAACAGAATTTACAGGTGAATATGTACAATGAATAAATATACAGATGGCTATTACTATAAACAGAAATTACAGGTGAATATGTACTATGAGTATAATATAATATACAGATGGCTATTACTATAAACATAATTTTACAGATAGAGGTATACAATATGTTAGTCTAAGATGAGGAATATAGCAGTGGATTAAGGTAGTGCAATGAAGTATGGACCGAAGCTATCCGAAAAAAGTGTAACGTGCAGTGGAAGTGATTGCATATTACAGTTAGAAGTACGGTGCAAATGTAAACAGTGGTACTGTGAATACAGTCGGCAGTGCAAATGAGCATAATCCAGTTAAGGTATGGTAGTGCAAGATGCATACGTAAACAGTTTTTCCAGTAGTGCAAATAACAATGTGAAGGCAGATGTGAGGTAGGAGAGTTGGCAGTATATGAGGGGAGTGGATTAGAGTTCAATAAGGGTTAGAGTTCAATAAAGAGACCGCTCTGGGGAAAAAAAAAACTGTTCTTAAGTCTGCTGGTCCTGGTCCGGAGGCACCTGAAACACCTGCCAGAGGGCAGGAGAGAAAACAGTCTGTGGGCTGGGTGAGAGGAGTCCTTGAGGTTGCTGTGAGCTTGATGCAGACAGCATTTCCTCTGGATGTGCTCGATGGCAGGTAGTGGAGTCCCTGTGATGCGCTGGGCAGTTTTCACCACCCGCTGCAGTGCCTTGCGCTCTGCAACAGAGCAGCTCCCATACCATACTGCAACACAGTTGGTCAGGATGCTTTCTATTGCGCAGCGATAGAAGTTCACCAGGATAGCCGAGGAGAGCTGATTCTTCCTCCGTGTCCTCAGGAAGAAAAGGCGCTGGTGAGCCTTCTTGACCAGGCTGGAGGTGTTGGTTGTCCACGACATGTCCGCCGAGATGTGGATCCCCAGGAACTTGAAACTGGAGACACGCTCAACAGCCATTCCATTGATGTGGATGGTGTCGTGTGTGCCTCTTGACTCTTTCCTGAAGTCCACGATGAGCTCCTTCGTTTTGGTGGTGTTGAGGAGCAGGTTATTATAAGTGCACCATGTGGCCAGGTGCTGGATCTCCTCCCTATAGGCAGTCTCATCGTTGTTGCTGATGAGCCCAATCACCGTAGTGTCATCCGCAAACTTGACGATGGAATTAGATCCATACACAGGCTTGCAGTCGGAGGTGAAGAGGGAATAGAGAAACAGACTTAGCACACAGCCCTGTGGTACATCAGTGTTGAGTGTGATGGACGTGGGAGCAGGTGAATCCTGATCGAACATTCTGGGGTCTGTCAGTTAGGAAGTCCAAAATCCAGTTACACATTGAGGTATTGATGCCCAGGTCTCCAAGTTTGGCTATTAACTTGGTTGGGATGACAATGTTGAATGTTGAGCTGAAGTCAACAAACAGCATGCGTGCATACGTGTTCTCATTGTCCAGATGAGTGAGCACAGAGTGCAGTGTCATGGAAACTGCATCCTCTGTGCTCCTATTGCTGTGGTAGGCAAACTGGTGTGAGTCCAATGTGGATGGTAGAGGGTCTTTAAGGTGTTCCTGGACCAGCCGCTCAAAGCACTTCATAACGATGGGTGTGAGTGCTACAGGGCGGTAGTCATTAGGGCACCTCGGGCTAGAGTGTTTCGGCACTGGCACAATGGATGTGCGTTTAAAGCATGATGGTACAGCTGCTTGGGCAAGAGACAGGTTGAAAATGTCTGTAAAAACCCCAGCGAGCTGCTCCTCACATGCCCTGAGCACACGTCCAGGGACGTGCGCTTTATGAATCCCTTTTGGCTATTGGAGGTGACCCTTAATTTTTTTTTGTCACATTTAGCCAATTTGTCCACAAATTTGTCCCTAAAAAAAAAAACGGCTTAAAACACACACATATGCTCACAAAGAACCAGTGGACTGTTGCTGACCACTGCACTTTTTAAGCTCCCTGTTGTTGTCACCATTGTAAACAATATAATCAGTTACACCTAACAGCATTAAACTGAGAGCAGAGCTGTATGCAAATAAGAGCTTACCAAGTTTTATTGAGCCTCAGCTATCTCAGCTCTTATTTATATAATCTGTAAATTTCAGCCACTGTGGGGAGAACCTTTATAAGCACAGATAACAAAAGATAAATCAGATTAACGAGGATTATTTTTGCGTGTGGTCATTTGGATACGACATAACAGACGGTCAAACACTTGCTGACAGTGCAGCAAAAAGAAGAGCTCTCATTTAATCTTCAATTAATCTTCAATCTTTAATGCTGTGTTTAAGAATGGGATGCCAAAGTTAACATGTTAAAGGTGAACTGTGTTCTTTATCTGTGTAAAAGTACTGTTACTACTATCTTCAGTTTAATATGAAAAGACAACCATAAGTAAGTATAAGTAAGTGTTGAAAATATAAACAGATGGTTCTATGATGCTATCAATGCTTGTTTAAGAATAGCTTGACATAGCAACATCAGCTCAACCAATGGCTTGACCAATGAGTGTTCGAGGAACTTCATTGTTTTTGCAATTCTGTTGGGTGATGATTAAAACTCGACACAATTTATTTTATTTTTTTTGTATTACATGCATACCTGTGTAAATAATGCAGAAATACATTATTAATTGCTACTTTATAAATAATACAAATGGGACTTTTAACAAAAATGCTGTTTTTGCAGTAGGCCTACTTGGTGGAATTTAATTATTATTAGATTAGAAAACATCACATGAAAAATCCTGTTGATAGCATCACGTTCTACATTTTTGCACTGACTTTTTGTTTAATTGTCGGTATACAGTATGTATTCCTGCAGACTATTTTCATCTAGCTGTTTTTCATCTAAAAAATGTGTCCTGTGTGAAAAGCTCATGAAGCGAGTTAGGTCTAGCCTTTTTTCTGGACAAAAAATAAATAAATAAATTATAAATAATAATAAATTATATATATATATATATATATATATACGGATATATAACGGCCTATATTATTACAGATCTTGGCATCATCATTATTTTTATTATTATTATACTCTGTTTTATTACAGAGGCATCATTATTAAATGCGTTTTTTTTTTTTTTTAAGTTACATTTGATTTGTAACTGTATGTATGCATGTTTTTGGTATATCATTTTTGTTTGTTTGTGTTGGTCATAAATAACCCTAAATATTAGACTTTTTACATTTAGGCCTATTTATTTTATTATGTTTATTTAATCATAACTTATATTAATTATCAGAGATAGGAAGTAACGAAGTACAGATATAGTTATAGGTAGGCTAGTATTTAGTGATTTGCCAGTATCAGAAGCCTACTTTAGCCTACTTAAAGGAACTGTATGTAAGAAATGTATTTCAATTAATCATAAAATGGCCCTAATATGTCAATAGACATTAAAAAATCATGTTAATTTCAAATACTTATATCACTGACAACAGTTGTCCGGCCAAGATATTGTCATTTTAAAATTGGAGTTGCAGCCCTCAACTGATGTTGATGTTGACATGTTGTGTCATGCCTGAAGCGCCGCCCTCCACCTATCTACCAATCACGAAGTCAGTAGTGTTTCTGCATTCGGGTTGCCAGCTCTGCTAGTTACCACAGCTGCAGCTACAAACTTTCTGGATAAACAATGTCTAACTTTACGAAACCTAAACAACCTCGATATGAATCAGAAAAACGTCGTGACAGTGTCCGAAATAAAACAAGGATTTGTATAGGAGATGCCTTTGAAAGATGGAGACGGCTGAAAACGGAAGAATTTGAAGACTGACGCAATTGCTAATTTTCTCCTGGACAGGTAAGGTTAATCTATGTTTGGCTAACTTGTACTTAATGTAAATGGACATTTCAAATATTCACGACAGTCGAACAAAGTTGTGCATGTTCATGCAAAGTAACGTTAGGTTAGCGCAGATGGAGGAGGTGGGTCATTGAATTGAAAAGGTAACGTTAAGGAATTGTTTGCTAAATAAAAATGGCGAGTCGTCATTGCTAACATTAGTAATGCATTATCAGAGCTCGTTTCTCTGTCATTATGCTGAGACGCTGATGAAAACAACATTAGCACGCCTATTATGGCAATGTGAAAACGTATTTGAGACAGTAGCCTAACGTTACCTCGGTAAAAATTATTCCTCATTCTTTCTTCGTATATATAGTGGATAAAACATGCTGCAAGTTGACCTGTATGACCATTGCAAATGTTATTTAGTTACTCTCAATCGTTTCTGATGGGACTGAAATCAACCATGTGATAGCCATTGTTGATATTGAACGCTGACATGGCGTAATTTGTCCCGCGTTATACTTGCTGTGGCAATGTTTGTTATTTGTTAGCCTACTTATGACAAAAACGCTTGTCTTACTGTGTACGACTCGTCACTTGCCATTGAAAGCTCCGTGTAGCAGCCTACGTTCCCGCTGGATCCTGCAGCCTATCTGGCAACCTCGAGTTGGGGTACTTGCAGTAATTTGAAAGTGATTGCAGTACCAGTTTTGGCCACAGTCCTACATACAGCTCCTTTAAATATATATTTAACCTTTTTACTTTCACTCCTTCACATTTTTATACAAATATATGTAGTCTACGTTCTACTTCTTACATTTTCAAAACATATTTGGTGGCATATCTAATAAATCATATATCGATTAGTCTTGACTGACAAGCGCTACCGGCTCGCGCGCTGGCTGCACCTCTGCCACAAGGTTTCTTTCGATCTAATCAATATGAGAGACTGGAGAATGGAGTTGAAGTGCCCAGGTGGAGCAGAGAGGCAAACATACTGATCTGTTCAGGACTTTAAGTTCAGGTCAGTTTCATCTGTGAATAGGCTATTGTAGTTTTGTCTTTATTTACTTACTTAAGCATTAAACTGCTAGCACCCCATTACTATCATCACTCAAAATGCTGTGGTCCTATGCTATAGGTAGGACATCATTATTATCTATTGTAGTACTAATTTAGCAGACATATGGTTACTATAATAAAACCATGGTTAATTTAACACAGCCCCTCTTAACCGGTCATGTTCCACGCATAAGAGCTGTGTCCGCTCAAACGCGTTCACACATTTTCGCGAACATTCTTCCCCCCGGCGCCACGCGCCGCGCCACACAGCATTTGTTCCCCGCCCATGGTGGCCGGGACGCTGAGTGTAAGGCCACACACAAAGCGCTCCGCGCTCGAAGCGGCATAGACACAGTGTGTAGCGCGCACCGCGCCCGCCCCTCCCAGTCAGGCCATCGAACCCGCGAATCGCGGCATTCAGAGCCCGGAGGCCGTTCTGCCCCGAGTGGCACACGCGAGAGCGTGGGAAGCCATCTCTGGTGTATCAGAATGGGTGCTAAAAACAGTGAAGCAAGGCTATGCTCTGCAGTTCGCTCGCCGCCCTCCGCGCTTTTCTGCGCGTACAGAGACGAGAGTGAGCGAGGAAGTAGCACATCTACTTCGAGCAGAGATAGCGACGCTGCTGTGCAAAGGGGCTATAGAACCGGTTCCCCATTCTATGAGCGAGTCGGGCTTTTACAGCCGGTATTTTCTCGTTCCGAAGAGGGATGGGTCGCTCAGACCGATTCTGGATCTGAGGCGTCTGAACAAAGCTCTTATGAGAAGATTGTTCAAGATGCTCACGACCAAGCAGATCCTCGCGCATGTTCGCCCGAGAGACTGGCTGATTTCCCTGGACTTGAAAGATGCATACTTTCAAATCAAGATAATACCGCATCACAGGCCATTCTTGCGATTCGCCTTCGACGGCCAGGTTTATCAATACACCGTCCTTCCATTCGGCCTGTCGCTAGCACCCCGTACATTTACGAAGTGCATGGACGCAGCCCTCGCTCCCGCCTGGTGCCCACGCAGTCAACCTCATTTCTGGGTTTGAATCTGGACACCGTGGCAATGTCAGCCCGCCTGTCACCCGAATCCGACGCATGGCCGCGTCCTTCCAGCCGGGCAGCACCGCACCTCTCAAAGCTTTTCAGAGGATGCTGGGATGTATGGCCTCAGCTGCAGCAGTGCTCCAGCTGGGTCTACTGCGTATGCGCCCGCTGCAACGCTGGTTAAACGCCTGAGTGCCTCACAGAGCCTGGGCGTCCGGAGGCTTCCGGATCAGGGTGACTCAGAGCTGCGCTTCAGCGCTCAAGCCCTGGTTAGTAGCCGACTGGTACCAGCGGGGAGTGACGATGGGAGCCATCTCACACCGCAAGGTTATCTCGACGGATGCTTCCACCTCAGGTTGGGGCGCTGTTTTCGAGGGCACACCGGCCTTTGGCCTCTGGTCGAGCCAGGAAAAGCTCCTACACATAAACTGTTTGGAGATGATGGCGGTCGAGAACGCGCTCAAGCAGTTTCTCCCTCTCATACGGGGACACCACGTGCTGGTCCGTTCGGACAATACCACGGTGGTGTCGCACGTGAACCGGCAGGGCGGTGTCAGGTCCAGATGTCTGGGCACTCTGACAGAACGCCTGCTCGTGTGGGCACACAGCTCGTTGCGCTCGCTAAGGGCCGCACACATGCCGGGCCACCTCAATGTTGGCCCGGACAAGCTGTCCAGGGGCCTCATTCTTCCAGGAGAATGGTCCCTGCACCACCAGACAGTCCAGCTGTTATGGCGCCTATTCGGCAGAGCGGAGCTCGACCTCTTTGCGACGAAAGAGAACACCCGCTGCCCGATGATCCTGTCAAAATGTGAGGATGCGCTGTCCCAGCCTTGGCCCAGCCTCCCGCTATATGCTTTCCCGCCGGTTTCCCTATTACCTCAGGTCATAGCGAAAATCAGGGAGACGCGCCGCCCGGTGCTCCTCATAGCGCCGCGCTGGGAGAACCAGGTTTGGTACCCAGAGCTGGTGAAACTGTCATACTCACTCCCCTGGCCAGTCCCGCTGAGAGCAGACCTCCTCTCTCAAGCCGGAGGGTCGGTTTGGCATCTCAGTGAGCCCGGCGTGTATGGAGTTCGGTCCGAATGACTCCAAGGTCATTCTCAGACCGAGGCATGGTTATGTCCCCAAAGCGATCGGCACTCCCTTCAGGGCGCAAATTATCTCCCTCTCGGCTCTGCCAGCACCCGACGAGGGCGTTGGTGGCAATGTCCTCTGCCCTGTCAGGGCATTGAAGGTTTATGTCACACGCTCCACCGCCTTCAGGCGTTCTGATCAGCTCTTTGTTTCGTTTGGCGGGCGCACTAAAGGTCTCGCCGCCTTGAAACAGAGCCTGTCCAGGTGGATAGTGGACGCGATTGCAGCAGCTTACGCCTCCAAGCACCTGCAGTGCCTGCTAGGTGTGAGAGCCCACTCCACTAGAGGCATGGCCTCTTCGTGGGCTTGGGCCAGAGGGATTTCCATCCACGATATCTGTATGGCGGCAGGCTGGGCCTCTCCGTCTACATTCGTGAGATTTTACAATCTGGAAGTTCCTGCCTTGCAGGCAAAAGTGTTATCAGTTTAATGGGGCTGTTAGCTCTGCCCAGTGACTCTGTGCAGACAACGCTCACGTACTGGTCGTAAGTTCGGTGTGGTACTTATGTGAATTTGTAGGAGACCGGCGGTGCCGCTCCCTCATTCATGAGATAGGGTGTTGTTTCACCCTTCAGTACTGCGAAGTGTCTGTATATGTGTTGGCCCATTTCTTTACCGGCCACTTGCCCTAGCTGTGTTTTTCCCCGGTTCCCTGGGATACATATGCTGTATGCGAGGCGCGCACGGCGTTGACAATATGTTCCCGAAGCGTAAGTAACTTACGCAATACGAGAGAACCTCTCGTAAGAGAACGATACTCGGTTACTTAACGTAACCTCGGTTCTCTCTAGAGAGGGAACGAGTATTGCGTTCCTTGCTGTGCGCCCCGCGGGCTTTTACGCTTCAGACTACAAAAACCGAATATACAGCCTGCGAGCCCTGCTTATATACACGTGGCCAAGCCCTACCTGTAGGTAAATGAGGCGCGAAGGCGCGAAGCGCCCTCATTGGTTGCCACGTCACGCGGGCTCACCGATAGGCTGTTGCAGATGCCAGCAGAGCAGCCAATAGTCAAGCTGGAATAGCCTGCTATGGTCTGCCAGGCTGCCGCACTGCGTTGACAATGTTACAAAATTAAGGATAATTTTGGGTTTTTCAGAAATCTCGAAGAAAGAATGCTTTCCGAAGCGTAAGTAACTTACGCAATACTCGTTCCCTCTCTAGAGAGAACCGAGGTTACGTTAAGTAACCGAGTATCGTTCTTCGTCGTAATCATAGAGGAACCACTTTTGGTGCTATATAGCACCATATCTTAACATGTTCTGTATATGGTAGCAGTGATATAGCACCTTAGTTAGCGGTGCTATATAGCACCTTAGTCAAAGAACCGGTGAAGAACCTCTGAAGAACCACTGAAAAACCACTGAAGCACCAAAATTGGTGCTATATAGCACTTAAAAAGGTTCCCCTATGATTACGAGCCAAGAACCATTTTTGGTGCCATATAGAACCTTTTTTTTTTAGAGTGTAGCACAGATAACTATTTTACTAATAACTATTGTACTAATATTAATTTAAACCTGAAGTTGATAAAAAAGTAACGCATGCACTTACTGCATCAGATGCGTCCGTTCTGATGACAAACACAACCAACAAAACGTTTGTAAAATGTTAATAATATAATGACATCTACAAGTGTCTGATCATACAATATCAAGTTTGACAACACAGTGTTTAAAAAATACAGTTTTACCACCTCAGGCGCTAAATCCTTTTTATACTTTTCATTTTCTTTTTTTCTGATTTAAATACCTTTTGTTCTCAACTCTATAACGGACAAAATGGAATAGGTTAAGTAAAACATATTTTCAGTTTAGATGTTTAACTAAAACCTTGACATGTCAGATGGTAATCAGCAAAAATGCCTTAATTTTTAATTGTCTTCCCAATTTTTTTCCAAAAATTGGGTGATGGGGTTGAAGACTGTAACCGGTTTGAAGGGAGACGTTGCCTTCAATTGTATACTTTTTAATTTTATCTCTCTCTCTCATATTGTGCCCTTCTTTCTGGGTCAACATATCTGCATGTACAACACTTTCTTTCTACTGCTTATGTGGCTGCCATTTCTGACATAGGATGTTTAAGTGGACACATTACATCAAATATTCAATTTATAACAAAATCATGTGTTGTCATGATTTGACAAAGTATATCTTTACTGAAAAATACTTTAATTTTAAATATTTATTTACAAGTTGTTTGTCACAAATTGTCAACCCCAAAACAATGAGAAATATACAGATATGTGACAGGGTTGAGTGTTTTTTTTTTTTTTTTTTGCACAAAATGGCCACATGTAATGCTCCTCATGTAGTGTAGGCGAGTAGACCATTATGGCAGCAATGAAATAGGTACATTGTAGGCCTATATACTTATGGAATAAAATACAATTTGGAAAAATAATAAAATTGACGCTTGGTCCAGATCCTTCTGTGTCACTTTTTAACGTACAGGGTACCACTTTAGTGTAATTTTAAAACGTGCAGGGCACTGAGAAAATAGCAACAAGAAAAATAATCAGCATCTCCATCCAAAGATATTGTATGACTTCAGAAGACTTGGAATGCAACATGAGTTAGTAAATACTGTTTTTGGTCAGTTTTTGCAAATAAATACCTGTGACTGTACTTTTATTGGCCTTTTACATGTTTTATATTTAGGTTTAGGTTAGGTTCATATAGGTTTAGGGTAGGAGTGGGGTTAGTTGCTCCAAAATATAAAAGTAGCCTATAAATATTGATAAAATCATGTTGACTTTTACAAATGCAAAGAATGAAATGTGTCTTGATCTGACGGATTAGGCAAACAACTGAAATCAATGGAGTACCCTGAACGTCAAAAAATGACGCTAAAGGGGTACCTTGTGCGGTAAAAGTTGACGCCGAGGGGTCCTGACCAAGTGTCCTGACCACAATATGTGACAAGTTGGGAGTGAGAATGTGTTGGCTTGACAGTACCCTCCCTTTAATATAATAGGCATCAAAAATATGGATAAAAAGTATGATACTACTCACCATCTTCTGCAACACTGTTAAAGATAATTATGAATTATGGGTGTTGGTTGGCATGACAGGGTTGAGTTCAGATTTAGAGTTGTTCTCATTCCGATACACGGGTACCACAACAAATTCTGGCATCGGTATCGGCGAGTACTTGAACCCATGTACCGATCCGATACCATTTTTTAAACAAGACCTATAGTTATTATGACTGCTAGCTTTGCCTAACCGCTGCACTGTTCTTCTTCGCTGCTCAGAATGTGTAGCGGGCGTACACTCACTTACTAATGGACCAGACGATAATGATCAGAAGACTGCTCGGTACGTACAGGGAGGCGGCTGTGATACTGGGTAACAGTCAGAGACAGAAGGTAAGTTGAAACATAGGCCTTTACTTTACTGTTTAGTGTTCAGTGATTTTTTTCTTTGAATGTTTCCTTCTATCACATCAATCACATACTCAAAGAATAACAAAGAAAACAAAGACAATACAGTAAATTATATGTATACCCTGGGTGCACCCTCTAAATTACTTTTCAATTAACAGTAATCACAATCACTGCAAGTGAACACAAATGAATAACAAGTGATATCACATGTAACTCGCACTGAAAACAGTCTTTCAAGTTCAATCCTATGTCAATTGGAAGATTGATCAGTCTTAAAGCTTCCAATTGTGCTCCTGGGATGTTTCAGTCCCAAAAAATGATAAAGAACCAATCTCTGAGAATGTGTTCTCTTACTTGTCTGTAGAAAAATAATAAATGGAAAATTGTCCTTTCCTCTAGATTCGTGATCCTTTCAGGGTCGAAGTGGGAGGCTCGCCATCAATTATGGAAATCCAACTTGGAAAAAAAATGTTCACACAGAAAAAAAATCTGGCCTGTCCATTGACGTCTTTCTCTTTTTTCCAAAGGCACGCGCAACCAAAATGGCGTCAGCGAACGGCAGTGAACACTCAGTACACCATGCGATCTGACATAACCACACGATTCAAAATGTAAGCTCTGAAGTGCCTAATTGACACAATCACACTGGATCGTCCAATATCTTCAAGTTACACACTGATTCTTTCAGTTTAAGTGAACTTTAAACAGTTTAAGATTTATATTTTTCTATTTCCAAACTCTCATATCATATCAGATTTCTCTTTCGCTCTACATCCGTCTTCCAGCTCGTGCAACGCACAATCTCTAAACAAGGGGGCGGAGCCAACAAATCAACACTCCGATTGGCTGTTACTCATTTCTTAAACTGATTCAAATGCATATATATTTATATATACATATTTTTTATGTATTAGTTTTATATAATTTCACAATTATGAATAATCATGATGTTATATTCAAGCAAGCATATAAATAAATAATGTTTATAAAATAATTATTTAACCAGGGTTACAAATGCATTGCAAACACAGGAAGTTGTGCTGTGTTACCACAAGCAGCGAAGAAGAAATGAAAACGCGTTAGCAGTATGTCCACTGTTTAGCAGTATTTCAGATTGGACCAACCAGCCAGTAAAACGTGACTAGAGATGTCACAAGTAGGCTACGGGTTCTTCGGTACCAAGTCTGTACTGAAATTTAAAAAATGTGAGGATACCAGCATTTCTGTAGTACCGGTAGTACCGACTCCCGAGTATATTCGGTACCCGCAGCTGCGTTCAGTCGCTTCCGTGTTAATCTAAGCACAGGGCTCCAGACTGTAGCCGAATATATAGTGTCTGTGAATATTAAACTGCAAAATACTATTTAAATATTATTCCTGCAAATTCTGCCTCTCTCTCTCCCTGTCTTTGTAGTCTCTGCCGTGTGTCACTATATGAGGACACGAACGCATAAACCATCACTTCAGGAGAATTTACCATTTCATTTGTGAAAATTGTCATATCATGAACACAGACACTCAAAGGTCTTCACGGCAATCCATCAAAATAAAAGTTTGGTTTAACGTGAAGAAATTGACAGAATATATTAGGCTACTGTTGTAGCCTACACTAGATTTATCTACATCTCTATGTAATAATAATACGTCTCTACCAATAATGATAATTATGCCTAGATGGTTGCTTATTTTTCACGTGTTTTGTTGTAAAGAGATTATTTTATTATTAATATATAATTTTTTATATTTCTAGATTTATTTGTTGCTCTGTTTTTTATACAGTTATTTTGTAAAACTAAAATACCTTTTTCAGTTTGCGGTGTTAGATTTGTAGCTGCATTTGAAGTAATTTTTTGCTTAAGGAAAATAAATAATCTAACTGTCAAATGCATGTCAGATAATAAAAATACTGTACAGTGCACATAAAAAAATTATTTTAGCAATATATACAGCTGTATATACAGATACACACCCAGGTATCGGATCAGATATCGGATCAGTACTCGGTATCCGCCAATACCCTGAGCCCAGGTATTGGAATCGGTACTGGGAAGGGGAAAAGGGTATCGGAACATCTCTATTCAGATTGATGGACATAACTTTATAGTTAAAAAAAATAAAAAATAAGGTGGAGGTTTACCCCTACCCAGCGACCAGCATTTTCCCTCTGAATGGCCTATTTTCTGACAGGAACTGCAAACCCTGTTCCCTTTGCCATTGGGTTGTCTGCTATGTTCTCCTGGAGTTTGAGGATATTCATGACTCTCTAATGCTTGCACACCATGCGTACTGGTACACGACTCGGCGCTATTCCGGTGCTGCATCACCTTAAGAACTGAAATAGGCACACTTTCTTGTGCATTGTCTGTACTAAACGCTTCAGATACATTAGAGCAAGTCACCTCATCTAAGAAGTGAACATGCTTTTTAGTCCCATCGCTTTTAAGCGTTCTGGGAGGCCTGAACTTTTTAGCATTTAGCTTAGCCTTGAGATCTGCAATGGTACCCTTGTGCTTTTTACACTTTTCAGTCAGGGCTAACTGCGCAGCTAGTAATTTATCTAGCTGTGTTTGAAGATCTTGAATCTTTGCCTCAGACTTTTCTGCTTCTTCATTTTTAGAATCCACTTCTTTACATTTCACATCTATACTTGAAAATAGATGTGTTGCCACATCACGTAGCCTTTTACAACTTATGAAGTTTAAAGCCTCAATTATTTCACCATGTTTTGATTTCTTTTGGTGCTTGCCAAGTATTTCCCACCATTTAAACATTTCATCATCTGAACTTTTAATTCCAATATACTCTTTCTTGAGTTTGGACAAGGTAGGCTCAACTTTTTCACTCCATAAAGCAAACAATACGTCACTAGAAAATGTCCCTTCCATCCCGAGGAGATTATCTGAATATTCATGGATTGTACAGTAATGGGACTATTGAAGCTATTTAAAACCTTCTAAGTTCTGTTTCGTGCAATTCCTTCAACCATTAAACAATGAAAACATATATATCTTGTTTTTTTTTTTTTTTTTAAGAAAAACATTTTTTCACAAGAAAGTACTTACAATATTGCCAAAAATTTTAGACACTGCACATTTTGTAAGTACAAATTCAGTGAAGTGCCTCAGGGACATGACAGAATGCTATAGTGTACAATAGAAATAAGACATTATTGTATGATAACATTATTTTTATTCATTATAATGGACATACAAAAGTATTTTGAAAAGCTGGAATGGCCCTTGTATCGATTATTTGAAGTTTTAACATATTAAGAAAAGAGAGAGACATGTATGACATCTCTTTGGTGATACACTCTGGGCTAAAGGTCTATCAGATTTCCTGCTGTGTGGATACCTCAATGACAGCTCCATCTTTGTAGGCTACTGCACACCTCAGGCTCAAGTTGTTGCTCCATGGGTGTTCTGTACCTCTCTGTGGGGGTTGTGGCTTGTTGGCATCCCGTTCTCACTCTGCAAAACAGTGGAGAAAGGTTTATGAAATGTGAAAGTATTTTTCTTGGGTGGTGGGCACATCTCTGTGTAAGTGGCACAGTGTCTTTTTGCCTCTATCTCTCTCCCCCTCCCTGGTCTTTCATCCTTGTTCTCTCTCCATATCAGCTTTTCTCTAGGATCTAAGATAAATTCAGCCCTGATTGCCATATATTAGCATATACTTTAAGGGCAAAATATGCATTTTCAGCTGTCAGCCAGAGGCTGAGTCCAGATACAGACTTGTAGACACAAATCTAAGTGACAGCAGTCTCAGTATAAGAAGGTCACTTCAGGATGTACTTACTACTCATTAGGACGGCTATATTTTTCCCTCTCTCTTACTGTCACTATTCCTCTTCTTTTTTTTCTTTTTTTTTTGCTAGGTTTGCATCTTTGTTGTGTCATACTAACTCGTATGTTCTATAGGTGCATATCTAAAGTGGTTACACTATTTAGACATCTTGGATGGACCATTTGACAGCAATGTGTACAATTCCGTTTGAGGGCATGGAAAATGTCAGGTCAGTCTGAAATTGAGCAAATACAGAAATATAGTGAATTAGATTTCCAAAAACATAGCTTCCTGGAGTTTTTCTCAAATGATGGGCCCTATTTAAGGTACGAAACATTGTAAAGCACTGATGTTCTCTCCAAGTGGAGTCGAAAATATTGTAATATTGTAATTCGGAGTGCATGAATGACCAAACAAAGTCATTGTTACAAGAAGCTGAGAATATTAGATGGCTCATGAGTTGTGATATTGGAAGGCCATTTCGATTTGAAACATTGCAGAAACAATGGACTTTAATATCGTGTAATAGTATAGGGAACAGAGACCAGATACAGTATCATAATATACAGTATCTAGAATCTGTGTTGAATTACAATGAATGATTTTGCAAGTTATTTCAATTTTTACATGCTGTATTTTAATCATTTTAAGGGTGTGATGTATGGAACAGTCAGATGATAGACACCACGTATAAAGTTAATCACTAAACTTTCACTTTATACTGTGAACATAACAAATGCCCGATTCAGAGGTACACTTTAAGGCAGGTGTAAATGGGGTCCAAAACGCTTTGAATTTGTCTACTTTCCAGAAAAGCATGTAACCACATTGCATTAGAAGTGTAAATGCTCTTGTGGTCAAAATACGTTCAAACAACAGTAAATCAATACAGTAAATAAACATTAAATAAACAGTGTCAATTAATCCTAATCAATAGTTGTATTTACAGTGCCTTTTTATTAATTTACTCACACCTCATGTATTTGTTCAAGATTTATTGTATATATTTATATTTTTATTTTCTCTCCAATTTCTCTCCTGCAGATCACATATTAAGTGCCGCTAAGGGGTTGTTTAGATTCTATGATCTTTTTTTATGTGCTGAATTAATTACTAAATTGAATAACTTGAGGCCTTTCACAGTGGTTTTCTCTCATAATTAAACAGCATTTCCTAAAATAATCGCCCCCCCCCCATCCCCCATCACAGATCAGCAGATCCTACAGCTGCTCTAACAAAGTACAGGGATCAATTAAAATCAATATATATATATATATATATATATATATATATATATATATATATATATATATATATATATATATATATATATATATATATATATATAATTTAACAGCCATAACTGGTAATAGAGGTCCTAGAATGGCAGGCTAGATGACGGTAATCACAAAATGACAGAGTTTATTTTAATCTAGAGTAGAAACCATTTTCATAAGGGACAGGAGTGATTGTTAAAGTCTCACGTCTCTCATACATATTACGCAACTGTATCTGTCTTTTCCTGTGCGAGAAGGTCTTTGTCAGATGCCGCTCTATAGGCGCAGAAAGCCGAGCTGGGGAGCTTTAGAGTGAGCATGAAAGATTTGAAATAAGAGCCAATCTTGCCTAGCTGATTCCCATAAAAGCCTTATTGACTATAATTAATTCTTCTGTGTTTTAATTGCAGCTGTCTAAAATCTTTCTCTGCTGGTAGCAAGAGTGTGCCTTGGTGTTGGGCTTTCAAAAAATAATGTAATAAATAAATAAAATTCCACAGCAGCACATGAACGTCTCTCTCTCAACATCTACATGCAAATCACTTCTATTTCCCTTTGATTTTGGCAATTAAAAGAAGAAAAGGAAAACAAAAAATCTGCTGGTTTTCCAAGAGTAAGAAAATCTTTTCATATATTCTAGGAGCCTACTGTTCTTGGTGCGGGCAGACTTGGCTTCGTCTGAAGACGAAGATCAATCTTTTAGCAAGGTCAGAATCATGGTGGCTATAAAGCACAGACTAAACAACCAGTTAAAAAAATCCTTTACATCTGAGCTGCTTCCCTTATGGCATGGCCTGAATAGCTAGAGCGACTACGCCACTCCTGCTGGAAACTAAACTGAAGGTGGTTTTAGAGCCCTGATTGGAGGGCTTAGTGGCAGTTCAAGTAAGCCTGATGCTAATCCAGTGAAGTGATTGTGAGTGCTGATATAGCACTGATAAATTGCCTTCTTAAAACTGAGCTGAACACGAAGGACGAACAAAGAAGTGCTCAGTTGGAGAGCTGAAAGTTTTTCTCAACTGGGGAAATTACAGACAGTAGAAGCATAGAAAGTTTGAGTTGGGCCAACTCAACCTTGTGTGTAGAATAATGCCAACGGACATCTTAGACCATCTAAAACTGTATAGAATGATATAATGATTTGATGATATAAGGAAGCCAACAGATAGCATAAGCAAAGCAGTTACCTTCCCTATTCTATAAGTGTTGAAGCCCAAGCATGTGTACATCCCAACCAGTGTTCAACTGAACAGAGTTTCCACTGGGCAATATCTATGGCAAATAATCAACCATGCATGCATGTGATACTTTTATCGAAATGTCAAAGGGCATATTGCAGGTTAGAGACTCCAGTGAGTCAATGTATAGAAAAATACATTTTGGAGTCGTTTTTGTGAGAAAATTTTACTTCCGCATCTAAAAATGCCAAAACCGGACGTGACATAACGAGAGGGAGTGCTGTGAATTTCAGCGATAGGAAAACAATGGATCGCAATGATAGCTCGGACGCTGAGGACATTATAAATGTTTATTAATACTCATATGGCAGACCACAGCCACACAATTAGGGACAGACCAGGATTAGACAGAACAATGATTACAGGAGACAAATTGAGCTAGATAAAGCTAGATAAGGATATGAACTCTGTGCTCAGATTACAACACTGTACTGATTATTATCTTATATCAGGCAGTAGCAAAGCTGGTCACATTATTGCCATCTAGTATTGATACTTACCAATAACAGAAACTTATAGGCTTTGACCATCAGGGAAAGTCACGCTCGTTAAAATCCGTCCACACTAAACGGTATGTGATATAACGTTAGCGGTTTCTCATTACGACTGATTTGGTAATTAGCAAATGTTTAAAAAACAAGACTCGCGTCACGGTGAACAGTTCACGTTTTCTCTGAGCTGCCTCTCTGACGGATACGTGACCGTCTTTCACATCTCCCGCCGGCGGCCGAACCACAGACAGTATAGTGTTATTGTGTTTATCCTTTATTCATTAATTCTGTATTATGGGTTTATTTTGTGCCGATTCACCGATAGTGTGAGGATATATATGACATTATGAGTATGCATTTGAGTGAACTTGAATGTACATACATGGCATGAATAAAATATTTACATTACCAGCACATAATTCCAAACTTTTTTTCGAAAAAGTGTGAGACTGTATTAATTTGTGTTAATGTACATACTTTGTATTCATCAATGCAAACACGACGACAAAGAAGCATCGTGTATGGATGTTTATTCATTTAATATAGGGATGCACGATATATCGGCAACATATCGTTATCGGCCGATAAATGATTATTTTTTTATGTTATCGTTATCGGTCCAATAAGAAAATTTGACCGATGTATTCAAGCCGATAGATAATGGATTATTTCCTTCAGCTGAGACAGACGCGCTGTCCACCATGATGGGTTTGAATTGCTCTAAATATGATTGGAATCACTTCGAAAAGGAAAATACAGTTATGTGCAAAATATGCAGCGCAAGTCTAATATAATCTACATAAAATGATAATGAGAATAGAATACAGCTGTAAAAGAACGTTGTGTTTCAGCGTGTTTGTTGAGGGAAGAGCGCCCCCACGGAGTTACACCTTCATGACAAGCACAGCCAAGTTCGCTTGTGCATTCACAGCATTTTGTGCCATTTTAAGTTGTAATATTATATTTATTATTATTTTGTGTATGTAATCTCATATAGGATGCGTTTGGTTGAGTTAATTAACGCTGAAGTAAAGCACTTCATTGTACCGGTCTTTAGCTTCAGCGCGCATTTCAAACAGAAATGAATAATAACTACTGGGACTGTCCTATACATAACACTGTAATGAGAATATTTTTGTTATACAACGTTGTGAATTCTCTGGGTTTAGTTGTTGTGGGAAGCGCGCTGTTGTGGGAAGCGTCCACAACGCATTCTGACCAGCACAGTCAAGTTGGCTTGTGCATTCACAGCATTTTGTGCCATTTTAAGTTGTAATATTATATTTATTATTATTTTGTGTATGTAATCTCATATAGGATGCGTTTGGTTGAGTTAATTAACGCTGAAGTAAAGCACTTCATTGTACCGGTCTTTAGCTTCAGCGCGCATTTCAAACAGAAATGAATAATAACTACTGGGACTGTCCTATACATAACACTGTAATGAGAATATTTTTGTTATACAACGTTGTGAATTCTCTGGGTTTAGTTGTTGTGGGAAGCGCGCTGTTGTGGGAAGCGTCCACAACGCATTCTGACCAGCACAGTCAAGTTGGCTTGTGCATTCGCGTCATTTTAAGCATATGTAAGTCGTAATATTACGCTTTTGTAGTATAAACATCTGATTAATGTCATATAGGATGCGTTTCCTTAAGTCAATAACCCGCAGTGCTTCATTGTACCGGTGATCATCTTCAGTTTCAGCGCGCGCTCTCAAACAGGGGAAGAGGGAGTTATAAGCCTTCACCTATGCGTGATTTTGTGCAAATCTAAGTTGTAATATTATATTTATTTTGTATAAATATCTGATTGTTCTCATATATGATGCGTTTAGTTGTTAATTAACCTTCTAAGCGCTTCAGTTTACGGTTGTTCGTTCATTCTCTCCAGCTTCAGCGTGCTCTCAAACAGCAACATTATTCCTAATAAACTAGACTAATATTAAAGATGTTTACTATTACTGTTATATTAAACATATTTTTTTCAAAATCACAGAAGTTATTTTGTATAACTAGCACTTTTATTGTTCTCGTATAATTTCCATCAACAATACGGTTTGATTAAAACCATTTCATTGTCTGTGCGGAGGTTATTTCATGCACTTGCATTCTGATTCTTTATTATGCAGCCTAAGTAATGCTGTTCAATAAATTGTTTGCATTATTTAGATATCATATTTTTATTTTTTAGGCAATATAATTTTTGGTAACATTTTACAAATAAGGTCTCACTTGTTAATGCATTAGGAAACCTGTGGACTCGATGTCCTGACAGGCTGGACACAATAATTTACCATGACAATGATAAATTGGAATAGAAAATCTACCGAAAATACACAGACTCGTACTGAACACCAACCTATTCTGCACTGAGCCAAATCAGAGCTCAGCAAGCGACTCCCTCTCGTGACGTAATATGACGCCATGTTGAAAAAAAAAAAAAAAAAAACGCTTTTTACAAGCGGCCAACGAAACGGCCACTTTATCTACTAAATTAATGCTCTTATGTCTTTTTAATACATTTAAAATCCTGCATTACAGGTTATATAATAATCTCGAAAAAAAAAAAAAACCTGCAATATGCCCTTTAAACATTAGCCCATTAATCTGCTTGTGATATGGGCCCCACTTTATATTAGGTGGCCTTAAGTACTATGTACTTACATCCAAAAATAAGTACAATGTACTTACGGTGTTCAAATTGTATTGCAAAACACCTTTGCTGATATTGAGGTGTAAGGGAAGTGTCAACTGTGTAATTACAAATGTAACTACAGAAATTAATTTCAGACGTAATTACATACAGGTATTTTAAAAAAAGTAAGTACAATGTAAAAACATGTATGTACACAATAAGTGCATTGTATCAAATTATGAATTAAAATATTAGCACATAGTAGTTAAGGCTACCTAATATAAAGTGGGTCCGGGATGTGCTTGTGAAATTATTGTAAGCCTAAGGTAATGGTAGAAACCATTGGCATCAATGGTTTCTACGATCTACATAGGTTTATACAATCCTTTTGGGAAAAGCAGCAATGCTCAGTGTTTTAGAAAAGACAGTAGAAGAGGAATAAATATTGGAAGAAATCGTATTGCAGCTATAGAAATGTAAGTCCTAAACAGCGGTTTACATTAGGACATATGCAGTGTTGTTATACTAAAAATATTAAAATACTAAAAATATTTTTTGTTAATTCAAATAAATCTGAAATTAAATAAAATCTTACTTGGAAAAAACTAAATTAGAAATGTTACCTTGGGAATTAAAATGACAAAAGAACAAAATAACATTATTAAAAATTATGAAAAAATTATCTCAAAATATTAATACATACTTTGATAGTGTATAAATTATACTAAAATAACACAGAACATATGGAGGTAAACAGATACATACATTATTAACTGGACTAGCCTGACTTTTAAAATACGCTAAAGAATCTTAAGGACTGTTCACACCGAGGACTATATTTATAACAAAAATAAAGATACAATATATATTCCAAAAGTATTGGGACACCCCTCCAAATCATTTAATTAATGTGTTCCAATCCTTTCCATGGCCAAAGGTGTATAGAATCCAACAACTATGCATGCAGACTGCTTCTACAAACATTTGTGAAAGAATGGGTCTTTCTCAGGAGCTCAGTGAATTCAAATGCGCTTCTAGAAGAATGGTCAAAAATTCCCATAAACACACTCCTAAACCTTGTGGAAAGCCTTCCCAGAAGAGTTGAAGCTGTTATAGCTGCAAAGGGTAGGTCGACTCCATATTAAACCCTACGGATTAAGAATGGGATGCCATTCAATTTCATGTGAATGTTTTCTTACATTGCATCTTTTGGCAATATAATGTAGTTGCAAAAAAAATGTTTGAAATATAAGAGGACAGCAGAGTTCACACCCCAACTATAACGATAATGGCACAGAGAAACTATATTGTTGGAATCACTTTCAAATTTTTTATTTTTTTTTTCCAGTTAATGAATGATAACAACATTGACAGCCAATAGGAATCTTTCCTGCTTTAAAGAGCTTGATCATTTAAAGTGACAGATGACAACACTGCAGCGCTTTCAATAAACGGAAAATGTATGTCTGCTAGTGTGGCACTAATATAGTTATTATTGTCTTGTATCGTTCTTGGTGTGAACGGGCCTCAAGTTTATGATGCCATTGCTGGATTGATGCACGGTATTGAACATAATCTTGACCAACAGCTTTTTTCTCCACAGACAAATTTACACACAAAATTTACTGAAATAAAAATATCTCCAGAATCACCTTTCTTTAGCTTACCAAGAAATACCACCTTTCTTAAAAAAAATAAAATGATTAAAAAAATAAAAAAGAATTCCCTTGTTTATTCTTTTTTTTTTCCCAGACAGACTGGGTGCTACAACATGATATGTCTGCAGTCAATATGGCTGCTTTTTAAAGGCCACTGTGATATGGTTGAATGAGGTGATCATAAGTTCTGATCAGCGAGCCTCTTCTCTGGCCAGTGTGTGAGCATGTCAACGGTCAGCTCTGCTCTTAGCTCCCCCCTTGGGCCTGCACTTTGTTACGGAGGAAGTGGGGACGGAGGAGAAAAAAATAGAGAGATGGCACTCCTTTAAGGGAGAGGAATAGCACTCGGCGGATCGATCGATAGGCCTGTGGCCTCAGACAGGGCCAGATGCTCTCTAGAGAGAGAGAGAGAGAGAGAGAGAGAGAGAGAGAGAGAGAGAGAGACAACATTACAACAATTATACAAACAACATTACAACATAGAATTTAAAATCTCTTTTTTTTTCTTCCCTCAATGGTTGTTTTTTTAAACCATTGTAAAAAATTCTGAGTGATTCTGATTCTGAAAAATGCTGAGTGAAAAACATTTAACTCCAAAAATCTCCAAAGTACAACATATTGTCAACAACAGAACACAACACATCTTTATACAGTGAGGAAAATAAGTATTTGAACACCCTGCTATTTTGCAAGTTCTCCTACTTGGAAATCATGGAGGGATCTGAAATTGTCATCGTAGGTGCATGTCCACTGTGAGAGACATAATCAAAAAAAAAAAAAAAATCCAGAAATCAAAATATATTATTTTTTAACAATTTATTTGTATGATACAGCTGCAAATAAGTATTTGAACACCTGTATATCAGCTAGAATTCTGACCCTCAAAGACCTGTTAGTCTGCCTTTAAAATGTCCACCTCCACTCCATTTATTATCCTAAATTAGATGCACCTGTTTGAGGTCGTTAGCTGCATAAATCAGCCCCATACAATCATTAAGAATCAAACTATTAACATGGCCAAGACCAAAGAGCTGTCCAAAGACACTAGAGACAAAATTGTACACCTCCAGTAGCTTGATGAAAAAAGCTCCACTTTTGGAGCAATCATTAGAAAATGGAAGAAGCTAAACATGACTGTCATCTCCCTTGGACTGAGGCTCCATGCAAGATCTCACCTCGTGGGGTCTCAATGATCCAAAGAAAGGTGAGAAATCAGCACAAAACTACACGGGAGGAGCTGGTCAATGACCTGAAAAGAGCTGGGACCACCGTTTCCAAGGTTACTGTTGGTAATACACTAAGACGTCATGGTTTGAAATCATGCATGGCACGGAAGGTTCCCCTGCTTAAACCAGCACATGTCAAGGCCCGTCTTAAGTTTGCCAATGACCATTGGATGATCCAGAGGAGTCATGGGAGAAAGTCATGTGGTCAGATGAGACTAAAATAGAACTTTTTGGTCATAATTCCACTAAACGTGTTTGGAGGAAGAAGAATGATGAGTACCATCCCTACTGTGAAGCATGGGGGTGGTAGCATCATGCTTTGGGGGTGTTTTTCTGCACATGGGACAGGGCGACTGCACTGTATTAAGGAGAGGATGACCGGGGCCATTTATTGCGAGATTTTGGGGAACAACCTCCTTCCCTCAGTTAGAGCATTGAAGATGGGTCGAGGCTGGGTCTTCCAACATGACATTGACCCGAGGCACACAGCCAGGATAACCAAGGAGTGGCTCTGTAAGAAGCATATCAAGGTTCTGGCGTGGCCTAGCCAGTCTCCAGACCTAAACCCAAGAGAGAATCTTTGGAGGGAGCTCAAACTCTGTGTTTCTCAGCGACAGGCCAGAAACCTGACTGATCTAGAGAAGATCTGTGTGGAGGAGTGGGCCAAAATCCCTCCTGCAGTGTGTGCAAACCTGGTGAAAAACTACAGGAAACGTTTGACCTCTGTAATTGCAAACAAAGGCTACTGTACCAAATATTAACATTGATTTTCTCAGGTGTTCAAATACTTATTTGCAGCTGTATCATACAAATAAATAGTTAAAAAATCATACATTGTGATTTCTGGATTTTTTTTTTTAGATTATGTCTCTCACAGTGGACATGCACCTACAATGACAATTTCAGACTCCTCCATGATTTCTAAGCGGGAGAACTTGCAAAATAGCAGGGTGTTCAAATACTTATTTTCCTCACTGTAACACCAGATGAAAATTAATTCCTCAACATTATTTGTGGACATATAAAAATTTAAATAAACCTTCAATCTGGCTTTCAACATTCTGATAAACAACATGCTTGCATCACAATCTAGAGACCCATCTACCTTATTTCTCCTACTAATATAAATGGCCATTTTTGCTTGGCCTAAAACAAAATTAAAAAGCTGGCATCTCTGTCGGTATTTCTGACTGTATCTAGATCTAAGAATAAACATTTCTTTAGTAAACACCTCATCAAACATTAAAAACAGTCGTTGTAACAGTGCAAAAAATTGACAAAGTCTGCTACATTCTGAAAAACAATGAAACACTGTTCCCTTTCAGTCGGTCACTACGACGTACGTCGGTAATAACCGACGAATTGGGATCACTTCAGAGAGCCCCTATCAGCTTCGAGAACTTAAGAACAGGCCAATGAACAATTGGCGTGCGAGATTTGCATCTCGCGCCCCGCCCCGCGCCGCGGGTATAAACAGGAAGCGAGAGCACCGCACTGACGTCATTCACTTCGGAGCCGAACCGGCGTTGAAGTTGCAGAGACTGCTTTCCTGTCTTTCAGCGAAAGAGTATTCATCAGAACAGAGAAGAGGATCGTGTGCTGGTGTGACGGCACTTTCCAGCGGGACCGTGAACTCAGCTGCCAGGAGGAACAAACTGCTGTTATCACAGCAAGCTGTTGGTATCGGTGGGCGTTCCTTTCTTGAGTGCAAACACAGGCTGCACTATCCCTGTGTGTTGCCGCGGTTTCCCTGGGTGCTTCAGCACTCTCTTAAAAGAGCGTTTCCTCACAAAAAGAGCAACACGGGTGTGACACTGCGTCTTTTTCAAGATGTCATTCCACCCGTGCGTTTCTGGATGCGGTCGTTCCCTCTCGCCCGCTGACGGCCACACTCACTGCATCACGTGCCTGGGCTTACAGCACGCTGAGGCAGCGTTTGTGAATAGCTCGTGTTCCCACTGCGGGAACATGACTATTGCGGTGCTTAGGTCGAGACTCACCTACCTTCGGGAAGGAGGAGTCCCCCTCCCCATACCTCGATCTAGAGCTATCCCTAACCAGGATAGACCTACTTCGACGGATGGCCGGGGTGATCTGAGGATAACGTTCAGGACAAACCCGCCTAGTGCTCCTACGCAGGTCCCTGAACCCTCTCAAGCACCGCTGCCGGTGGCGCCACCGGAAGAGATCGCTGGTCCCGCCCACGGGCGCCCAGTCATCTCTTTCGGAGCGCCCGCGGACGAGCAGATGTCGATCGCAGCATCGGAGGGGGAGTTCCAGTCCTCAGAGGATGAGGATTCAGCTGCACTGCCTCCCTCTGGGAGAGTGGCTGCGGCTGAGTCGGACCCTGAGTTGACGGCTATGCTTTCCCGGGCCGCCGAAAAGGTCGGGCTTGTGTGGAACCCTCCACCACGTCCCGAACCTTCTAGGTTGGATGATTGGTTCCTGGGGGGGGGTCGCGCTGGTTCTCAGCGTCCCGCCCCAGTGCCATTCTTCCCGGAGGTGCATGAGGAGCTTTCCAGGTCGTGGACGACACCCTTCAGTGCCAGAAACAGACCTGGAGGCTCCTCCCTCCTCACTACCCTTGACGGTGGACAGGCCAAGGGTTACGAGAGGATCCCGCCAGTCGAACGCGCCGTCGCGATGCAGCTGCGTCCGGCGACCGCCTCCGAGTGGCGTGGTGATCCTCGTCTCCCGTCCAAAGCCTGTAGGTTTTCGTCCAGTCTAACTGCGAAGGCCTACAGGTCCTGCGGACAGGCCGCGTCTGCCTTGCATGCCATGGCGTTGCTTCAGGTGCACCAAGCCCAAGCACTCCTGGACATGCACGAGGGTAGGTCTGACCCAGAGCTCCTCCGGGAGCTCCGGGCGGCGACGGACCTCGCCCTCCGGGCGACGAAAGTTACCGCCCGTTCCGTGGGTCAGGCGATGTCCACCTTAGTGGTCCAGGAACGGCATCTCTGGCTCAACCTGGCCGACATGAGGGAGACTGACAAGAACCGGTTCCTGGACTCCCCCATTTCGTCGGCCGGGTTGTTCGGCGACGCGGTCGAGAATTTCGCCCAGCAATTCTCGGCCGCCCAGAAGCAGACGGAGGCCATCAAACACATCCTGCACCGGCGGCCTGCTGCTGCCTCCACCCAGCCGCCGGCTGCAGCACCTCCGTCTGCCCGTCGCCGAGGACGTCCTCCTGCGGCCGCCTCCGCTCCCGCCCCAGCCCAGCAGCAGCCTTCCACCGGCCGTGGGCGTGGAGCCGGTCGCGGGAAGAACGTCCAGCCCGCTCAGGCCGCTGCCAAGCCAGGTGGCAAGCGCCGTCGGAAGAGACCCTGAGACGGGCCGCCCAGAGATGGAGGGAACTGCTCTTCAGGAGATGGCTGCAGCACCACTCCTTCCCCCGGTGGAGGGCCGGGGGAACCCCATTTTTCTTTCTGTTCCGCCACTGGCCCCAGTGCCAGTGGCACCCAAATTTTCAATAAAAGAGCAGTTTCCAACATCTCTGGGTGCCAAGAGAGCGCGTCTGGCGGTATGCGACGCTACCATGCCTCGTACCCCTCAGACACCTCTCTCCTCGCCAACAGGGGGCGTCGGTTGTGCGGACGCACACAAAGTGCCTCCCCACGCTCGCCCGTCCCCTCAGCGGATGCAGGTCGTGTGTCAGACCCAGACCCCTGCACGGACCACTCCTATGTCGTCCTGGGGCCCCTGCGTTCCGCTGCGCTGCCCCGCTCCGGGTACGTCCGTGGTGCGGATGATCCCGCTTGCTCGGTCTCTGGGGGCCTGGCTAGCGCTCCCCAGCCCGTCTCGCTGGATCATCCGCACCATCAGACTCGGCTATGCGATTCAGTTCGCCCGGCGTCCCCCGAAGTTCAGGGGTGTCCACTTCACTTCTATACCGAAGGAGGGCGCCCCCGTGCTTCAGGCGGAGATCGCGGTCCTGTTGGCGAAGGACGCGATAGAGCCGGTCCCTCCAGCCGATATGAAGTCCGGGTTTTACAGCCCGTACTTCATTGTACCCAAGAAAGGTGGCGGGTTACGACCGATCCTGGATCTGCGTTACTTGAACCGCTCCCTTCACAGGATGCCGTTCCGAATGTTAACCCAGAAACGCATCTTCAGGTGCATCCGTCCCCAGGATTGGTTTGCAGCGATCGACCTGAAGGACGCGTACTTTCATGTCTCGATTCTCCCTCGACACAGACCGTTTCTACGCTTTGCTTTCGACGGACGGGCATACCAGTACAAAGTCCTACCCTTCGGGTTGTTCCTGTCGCCCCGTGTCTTCACGAAAGTCGCGGAGGCGGCCATTGCTCCCATGAGAGAGCGTGGTGTTCGCATCCTCAACTATCTCGACGACTGGCTGATTCTTGCCCAGTCGCGGGAGCAGTTGTGCGAACACAGGGACATGGTGCTCCGGCACCTCAGCCAGTTGGGTCTTCGGGTCAACTGGGAGAAGAGCAAACTCTGTCCCGTACAGAGGATCTCTTTTCTCGGGATGGAGATCGACTCGGTCGCCATGACTGCGCGCCTCACAGAGGAGCGCGTCCAGTCGGTGCTGAGCTGCTTGAGTACGCTCAAACGCAGTACAGCGGTTCCACTGAAACATTTTCAGAGGCTCCTGGGGCATATGGCAGCAGCAGCCGCAGTAACGCCGCTAGGGCTGCTCCATATGAGACCGCTTCAGCACTGGCTACACGACCGAGTCCCGAGATGGGCGTGGCACAGCGGGTCCCTCCGTGTCCAAGTGACGCCGAGATGCCGCCAAACCCTCACCCCGTGGTCGGACCCTTCGTTTCTACGGGCAGGAGTGCCTCTAGAACAAGTGTCCAGGCATCATGTTGTCTCCACGGATGCCTCACCCACGGGTTGGGGTGCCACGTACAACGGGCTTGCAGTATCGGGTCTGTGGACGGGGCCCCAACTGCAATGGCATATCAATTGCCTAGAGTTGCTGGCAGTTCGTCTTGCTCTCAGCCGCCTCAAAGGGTCGCTCAAAGACAAGCACGTTCTGGTCCGGACGGACAGCACGACGGCCGTTGCGTACATCAACAAACAAGGTGGTCTACGCTCCCGCCGTTTGTCCCAACTCGCCCGCCATCTCCTCCTGTGGAGTCAGAAGCATCTGAGGTCCCTTCGTGCTATTCACATTCCGGGCCTGCTCAACCGTGCGGCCGACGAGCTGTCGCGGTTGCCAGTGCTTCCCGGAGAGTGGCGACTCCACCCCCAGGTGGTCCAGCTGATTTGGAGTCGCTTTGGGGCCGCACAGATCGATCTGTTTGCCGCCCACGACACGACCCACTGCCAGTTGTTCTATTCCCTGTCCGAGGGGACCCTCGGCACGGATGCACTGGCACACAGCTGGCCCCGGGCTCTGCGCAAATATGCGTTTCCCCCAGTGAGCCTTCTTGCACAGACTCTGTGCAAGGTCAGGGAGGACGAGGAACAACTCCTCTTGGTAGCTCCGTACTGGCCCAACAGGACGTGGTTCCCGGAACTAGTGCTCCTCGCGACAGCACCTCCTTGGCCCATTCCTCTGAGGCAGGACCTTCTGTCTCAGAGACGGGGCACCCTATGGCACCCGCGTCCAGACCTCTGGAAACTCCATGTCTGGTCCCTGGACGGGACGCGGAGGTTCTAGGTGACCTACCGCAAGCGGTAGTCGACACCATCGCTTCCGCCAGAGCCCCCTCTACGAGACGGCTATATGCGTTGAAGTGGAACCTGTTCGTCGACTGGTGCTCTTCTCGCCGAGAAGACCCCCGGAAGTGTTCGATCGGATCTGTGCTATCTTTTCTTCAAGACGGGTTGGAGAGAAGGCTGTCTCCCTCCACCCTCAAGGTATATGTTGCCGCCATCGCCGCAAGCCATGACCTCATTAATGGTGAGTCCTTAGGCAAGCATGATCTGATCATCAGGTTCCTAAGGGGAGCGAGGAGACTAAATCCTCCTCGCCCTTCTTCTATACCCTCTTGGGACTTGACTCTGGTGCTGACCGCACTTCAGAGGGCGCCCTTCGAGCCTTTACAGTCAGTAGAGCTTAAGATCTTGTCTCTAAAGACAATACTCCTGATTGCATTGGCCTCAGTTAAGAGGGTAGGGGACCTGCAGGCATTTTCGGTCGACGAATCGTGCCTGGAATTCGGGCCGGGTGATTCTCAGGTGATCCTGAGACCCCGGCCTGGATATGTGTCCAAGGTTCCCACTACTCCCTTCCGGGACCAAGTGGTGAGCCTGCAATCGCTGCCTTCGGAGGAGGCGGACCCAGCCCTAGCTTTGCTCTGTCCCGTCCGTGCTCTCCGGACTTACGTGGACAGAACGCAAAGCTTCAGGACCTCAGAGCAGCTCTTCGTCTGTTACGGAGGACAGCAGAAGGGAAAGGCTGTCTCCAAGCAGAGGATGGCCCACTGGATAGTGGATGCCATCGTCTTGGCGTATGAATCCCAAGACGTGCCCTGCCCGCTCGGGGTTAGAGCGCACTCCACCAGGGGTGTTGCTTCTTCCTGGGCGCTGGCTCGTGGCGCCTCGCTGACAGACATTTGTAGAGCTGCGGGCTGGGCGACACCCAACACGTTCGCTAGATTTTATAGCCTGCGTGTAGAGCCGGTGGCTTCTCGTGTGCTCGCTTCCCATAGTCAGCTTCACTGAAGTGCCCGTTCTAGTGTCGGCTTGCTGCGCCATTCCCTTCCCCTGGAACGGATACGTGCGCTTATTTTCTCCAGTCGAGTTCCCCAGGATGGCGAACCCTGTTGAGTCCTCCGCACCCCTCGGCAGTCGGATGTTGCGGAGCGTCCGACGCCAGGTCTGGCACTCGTATGCATTGGTGGAACTTGTGTCAGGCTGGGTTCCGTATGTCGTGACCCCTACGGCGGTCCCATACGTGTATTTCCACGGTACAGCTCCCTACGGCGAGCTCGTGTCTTTCCCTTGGCAGAGTTCTCTGCCGTCTCAGTACGGTGTCGTCCCCCGCCTGCATTAGGCCGGGGCCTCCCCTGGGACTCCGTATGTTGTGCTGCCCACGGCCAGCCCATACGTGTTCTCCACATGGTAACTCCTCCGGGCATGATGTGGCTCCCGCAGCGTCCTTCGGGCACGCTTTCCCAGCGTTATCCAATCAAGTCTGCTGAATGGGTCTTGCGGAACAGCAGTTGACTCTTCTAGCGTGAATCTTCCGCCCGCTTCAGTACGGGGTCTGAGGGGCTCTCGCTGGGCGCTGGAAGTGGTAGTAACTGTGGCGTTTTCCATAGGGATCCCAATTCGTCGGTTATTACCGACGTACGTCGTAGTGACCGACTGAAAGGGAACGTCTCGGTTACGTATGGTAACCCTCGTTCCCTGAAGGAGGGAACGGAGACGTACGTCCCGTCGCCACAGTTCCTTCCATCACTGCTTGGCCGGTCTCTGGTTCGGCTCCTCAGTGAAAAACGTCAGTGCGGTGCTCTCGCTTCCTGTTTATACCCGCGGCGCGGGGCGGGGCGCGAGATGCAAATCTCGCACGCCAATTGTTCATTGGCCTGTTCTTAAGTTCTCGAAGCTGATAGGGGCTCTCTGAAGTGATCCCAATTCGTCGGTTATTACCGACGTACGTCTCCGTTCCCTCCTTCAGGGAACGAGGGTTACCATACGTAACCGAGACGTTTCCCTTTCCACACAGAAAGGACACTTTTCATTTACATTATAATTAATATAGAATATAGAATTAATAACGGAAATAAAAGCATTAACAGCCACAATTCCATGTAACACTCTCCATTGTAAATCCCCAACTTTTTTTGTCAGCGGTAATTTATATAGAGCTCTCCACACAGGCCCAAAATGAGCTCTCCAGGGAGTATCCACTCGACCATTCAGTTTATTTTTGTTTAAAATCTTAACAAAAGACATATACATGGATTTCTTTTCATTGTGACCATGTTGTTTGTAAGATTTCCGTTTAACTCCAGCAAAGGACCAGCGCAGTTTTTAAAATCAGGAGCAAGAATTAATGAAGGGAAAATATCATTACAGTTGGGTTGACAATATCCATTGCAGTAATCATTACAAAAGGAGAGTTCAGTCTGTGCGAGTTTACTTTTCCAGTTATTAAGCAAATGCTTTACAGTCCTGACAGAACAGACCCCTATATGAGAGGCCAATTTTTCAGCGTTAGACAAGTTTGTCCCCGTCAGATCCAAGACATGTTTCAGAGTAACAGTTCCTGCTGAAATAAAACGCTGTGCCATAAACAATCCAGTTAAGTGTTCTACATCAAATCGTGTCCCATACAGCACTGGTTCTTTCAACAACCAAAACAGTGAATCGATGCTTGTCCTTGATTTCTGAAACATCCCCCACACAGTAAACAGCCCTTGATAAAACTTAGGAAGATTCATTAAAAGATCCATTAAAAACAAAGACTGAACTAGACCCAAATTTCCACCTTGGCTCAATATAGTATGGGCCACGGGTCTCCAGACAAGGTTTTCTGGTCCAACAAGCAGTCTCTGTATATATTGTAGTCTGAAAGTAGCACCTCTGCTAGCGAGATTAATTAGTCCATGACCTCCTTCTTCCTTTGGCAAAAACAAAAGACATTGTGGAACCCAATGTAAGTGATCCCCAAAAAATTTAACTAAAACTGCTTGTATTTTTGCCAGCAGCTTTGTCGGAGGATCTACACACATCAAACGATGCCATAACATAGAAGACACCAAGTTGTTAATCACTAATACACATCCCTTAAAAGACATATGTGGTAGGATCCACTTCCATTTTTTAAGACGTCCTTCGATTTTTTCTAAAACATTATCCCAATTTTTGCACACAACTGAACTGTCCCCTAAGAATACACCAAGATACTTAAAACCACCCTTAACCCAAGATAACCCAATTGGTAAAACAACCTTTATTTCTAACTCAACACCAAGAGTTATGGCCTCACTTTTCCCCCAGTTGATTTTTGCCGATTTATACATTCAACAAGAATATTAATGTCATCTTGATTCTTAATAAAATAACCACATCATCAGCGTAGGCAGATAGTTTAAAAACTGAATTACATCCAGGAATGGTTACCCCTGGGATAAGTCTTCTTAGTTTATGCAAGAAAGGTTCAATAGCTAAAGAATAAAGCATTCCAGAGAGAGAAAAAACCCTGCCTGATTGCCCTCTGAACCTTAAAAGGAGCACTTAACCCCCCATTTATCTTTAATAAACTCTCAATATCCCTGTATAAAACCTGGATCATGGCTATAAAACTTGGCTTAAAACCAAATACTTCCAACGTTTGCCACAAATATTGATGCTCCACTCGGTCAAACGCCTTTTCTTGGTCTATTGAAATTAAACCAAGTTCACAACCCAAAGAGTTAGAGAGGTCCAAAACATCGCGAATTAAACTTATATTGTCAGATATCAACCTGTTTGGAATACAATAGGTCTGGTCCACATGTATAATTTGCTCCATTGCTTTTTTAAATCTCATTGCTAATACTTTAGAAAGTAGCTTATAATCAGACGACAGTAAAGCTACTGGTCGCCAATTCTTAATCTCTTGCAGGTCACCTTTATTAGGAAGAAGAGTAAGAGATTGGACCACCCAGCTCTATGTTAGTCTCCTCTGACTCCTTACCTGTGGTAAGGACTGCGCTACTTCTAGTACCTCTTGAGACTCTTTCTTAAACAATTTTTCATAAAAATCAACAGAACATTTCCGAATCTCTGCAGATTCATTTGAAAGTTGTCCAGTGTTGTCTCGCAAAGAATGCATTAGCCTCTTTTGCCCATTTTTTCGTTCTAGGGCGAAAAAAAAATGAGAAGGAGCATCCATTTTGACTACGTTTCGAAAACGTGAACGAACCAGAGCGCCTTGAGCAGAAAAACCTAACAGGCTAGACAAAGCTACTTTTTTCTTTTTGAGAACTTTAATGTGTTCTTTTTCTCCTGTGGAGTCTGCCAACTCTTGCAACTCCAATATTTTGCTCTCTAAATCTTTCATTGATCTGGACATTTCTTTTGTAACATTTAAAGTATATTGTAAACAAAGCTGTTTGATTTTACTCTTTCCTATGTCCCACCACTGCTGCAAAGAAACATATTCAGATTTAGTATTTTTAAAACCATCCCAAAAAAACTTAAAAGTATCCCTGAATACATTGTCATCAAGCAGAGCAACATTAAAATGCCAAAAAGAGAAAAGGAACGTTAGAAATTATAATCTTTTTAGCAGGATTCACCAAAGAGAGAACAGGTATAAAAGTACCTTGAATTACCACTCCATTCTCAATGAACTGATTCGCTTTATCAATGTCATCCAAAAAAATCACAACAGCGGCGTTCATCCACGAGGCTGATCTAATGCTTCCATAACCAACTTCTTCGCCGACCGCTAAACTACAATCCTCTACCGAACAACCGGCCGGCGGAGACAGCTTAATAGCATGCCGGCGCGTGAGCTTAGACAAACCGAGCTGATCGCCCGCCTCCACAAACAACTCACTAACACCAGCCCTAAATATCAAACCAAAAACACAAACCGAAAACAAAGAAAAATAAAGAAAGAAAAAAAGAGAAAAAGACTGAAAAATCACTCACACAACCACGTGTTCTCCACGCTCATTCTCACCATTCACTCAGAGAGAGAGAGAGAGAGAGAGAGAGAGAGAGAATTAATCTCTTTAATTATACAAACAAAATGTGTTTACAACATAGAATTTAAAATCTCTCTTCTTTTTTTTTTCTTCCCTCAATGGTTGTTTTTTAAACCATTGTAAAAAATTCTGAGTGATTTCAAAAACATTTAACTCCAAAAATCTCCAAAGTACAACATATTGTCAACAACAGAACAGAGTGTGGAGAGAGTGTGGACATACACATGCAAGTAGGTGTAAAGTCACACACCCCTTACAAAAATAATTATGCTTCAAGTTAATGTTTTTAAATATACCAATAAAGTTCAAATATATTTTAATCATACTTTATGCAGTAATTATATGAAGAAAGTTTTCTTTAAGTGAAATTATATTTATAGTTTACTATTTATTATTGTTGCACTTAAAATATACTACTGTGTTCATATTTACGTATTAATTTTATACTTTAAAATGTTCTTGTTGTGTTTGTATTGTATATGTGCACTGGAAGCTTCAGCACCAAGAAAAAATCCTTGTGTGTGCAAGCAATGCAGCTCTTTCTGATTCTGATTTAAATATACTGTTAACTTTTAACATCTAGCATTATTAATAATTTTCAAAAATGTTCATGGCCCACAGCATATTTTATTGTATGAATATTTGAACATGTAATATATCAAAAGAAAGACAAAGCCTCTGCTTTTCAACAGAACAAAACACAATTATTCTAGCGTTTTATCAACACAATGTGGGTAAGTTTCATCAAAAAAAGCAACATTTTAAACAAAAAGCTTAGACAAATTGCATTTTTTTCAGACTATATCCAGATTGGTTTAGTAAATCCTGACAGTAGTTTTTTAATGCCAAAAGAGGCTGATGCGAGCTGTTAGTAAATATGGCCATAATACTTTTCTGTCAGTATAAATCAAGTATAGTTAAGTGTAATTTACAGTGCATTTCTGAGATGTACATAAAAAGTAGACTGAAAGTATATTTTATTATTTTCCGTTTAAAAGAAAAATACTAATAGCACACTTGAATTATGAATTACACACATGAATTAACTTTCTGTATGCTTTGTCTGTGCACTCCACTTTCGATTCTGTGGTAAAACTTGAGGGACCACTTCAAATAAAGCATATGCTGATGACATCATGGTATATCATTACAATCATCCACTCTCTAAAAGGTCATCATCTGATGTGTGCACTAAGTGAGCTTTAAATCCTGCTCTGTAGGTTCAAAAAAGCATAACCAGGCCACCCGCTACTCTGTTACTCATGGTCAATGCCACTTAAAGCTACTGGAATAGCATTCTGCTCAATTGTCATCAACGAGTATAAGAGTTAAAAGGCTTCTCTGAGATTCCAGAGCAAATGCTTCTCATGTCGAATCAGCTGTAGCTGTAAGTTACGAAAGTAGCTTGGGCAGCCTGCCCATTTCTACACCCTTGGTATATTTCAGCATGAGACAAATCATACTGATAATAATTTGACAGATGAAAGCCTGCCCGTAGTGTGAAATTCTAGCCTGCAGAAATGAAAAGATGCTTGTTAGTTAGGGAAAGTATCTTGATAAACTTGAAGAAATGCATGATTTTCTGCATGCTTTCCTGCAGAGAAGAACTCTAAACCAAAATAATATTTTTTTAACAAAAAATTATATATATATATATATATATATATATATATATATATATATATATATATATATATATATATATATATATATATATATATATATATATATATATATATATATATATATATGTATGTGTGTGTGTGTGTGTGTGTGAGAAAAATAAGTATTTGAACATCCTGCTATTTTGCAAGTTCTCCCACTTAGAAATCATGGAAGGGTCTGAAATTGTCATTGTAGGTGCATGTCCACTGTGAGAGACATAATCTAAAAAAAAATCCAGAAATCACAATATATGATTTTTTTTAAACTATGTATTTGTATGATACAGCTGCAAATAAGTATTTGAACACCTGTCTATCAGCTAGAATTCTGACCCTCAAATACATGCCTTTAAAATGTCCACCTCCACTCCATTTATTATCCTAAATTAGATGCACCTGTTTGAGGTCGTTAGCTGCATAAAGACACCTGTCCACCCCATACAATCAGTAAGAATACAACTACTAACATGGCCAAGACCAAAGAGCTGTCCAAAGACACTAGAGACAAAATTGTACACCTCCACAAGGCTGGAAAGGGCTACGGGGAAATTGGCAAGTAGCTTGGTGAAAAAAGGTCCACTGTTGGAGCAATCATTAGAAAATGGAAGAAGCTAAACATGACTGTCAATCTCCCTCGTACTGGGGCTCCATGCAAGATCTCAACCTTGTGGGGTCTCAATGGAGAAAGTCATGTGGTCAGATGAGACCAAAATATAACTTTTTGGTCATAATTCCACTAAACGTGTTTGGAGGAAGAAGAATGATGAGTACCATCCCAAGAACACCATCCCTACTGTGAAGCATGGGGGTGGTAGCATCATGCTTTGGGGGTGTTTTTCTGCACATGGGACAGGGCGACTGCACTGTATTAAGGAGAGGATGACCGATGCCATGTATTGCGAGATTTTGGGGAACAACCTCCTTCCCTCAGTTAGAGCATTGAAGATGGGTCGAGGCTGGGTCTTCCAACATGACAATGACCCGAAGCACACAGCCAGGATAACCAAGAAGTGGCTCTGTAAGAAGCATATCAAGGTTCTGGCGTGGCCTAGCCAGTCTCCAGACCTAAACCCAATAGAGAATCTTTGGAGGGAGCTCAAACTCCGTGTTTCTCAGCGACAGGCCAGAAACCTGACTGATCTATAGAAGATGTGTGTTGCGGAGTGGGCCAAAATCCCTCCTGCAGTGTGTGCAAACCTGGTGAAAAACTACAGGAAACGTTTGACCTCTGTAATTGCAAACAAAGGCTACCGTACCAAATATTAACATTGATTTTCTCAGGTGTTCAAATACTTATTTGCAGCTGTATCATACAAATAAATAGTTAAAAAAAACATACATTGTGATTTCTGGATTTTTTTAAAGATTATGTCTCTCACAGTGGACAGGCACCTACGATGACAATTTCAGACCCCTCCATGATTTCTAAGTGGGAGAACTTGCAAAATAGCAGGGTGTTCAAATATGTATTTTCCTCACTGTATATACGTATATATATATATATATATATATATGATTATTAGGAACACCATACTAATACTTTCGCCTTCAGAACTGCCTTAATTCTACGTGGCATTGATTCAACAAGGTGCTGAAAGCATTCTTTAGAAATGTTGGCCCATATTGATAGCATAGCATCTTGCAGTTAATGGAGATTTGTGGGATGCACATCCAGGACACGGAGCTCCCGTTCCACCACATCCCAAAGATGCTCTATTGGATTGAGATCTGGTGACTGTGGGGGCCATTTTAGTACAGTGAACTCATTGTCATGTTCAAGAAACCAATTTGCAATGATTCGAGCTTTGTGACATGGTGCATTATCCTGCTGGAAGTAGCCATCAGAGGATGGGTACATGGTGGTCATGAAGGGATGGGCATGGTCAGAAACAATGCTCAGGTAGGCCGTGGCATTTAAACGATGCCCAATTGGCACTAAGGGGCCTAAAGTGTGCCAAGAAAACCTTCCTCACACCATTACACCACCACCACCAGCCTGCACAGTGGTAACAAGGCATGATGGATCCATGTTCTCATTCTGTTTACACCAAATTCTGACTCTACCATCTGAATGTCTCAACAGAAATCGAGACTCATCAGACCAGGCAACATTTTTCCAGTCTTCAACTGTCCAATTTTGGTGAGCTTGTGCAAGTTGTAGCCTCTTTTTCCTATTTGTAGTGGAGATGAGTGGTACCTGGTGGGGTCTTCTACTGTTGTAGCCCATCCACCTCAAGGTTGTGCATGTTGTGGCTTCACAAATGCTTTGCTGCATACCTCGGTTGTAACGAGTGGTTATTTCAGTCAAAGTTGCTCTTCTATCAGCTTGAATCAGTCGGCCCATTCTCCTCTGACCTCTAGCATCAACAAGGCATTTTCGCCCACAGGACTGCCGCATACTGGATGTTTTTGCCTTTTCACACCATTCTTTGTAAACCCTAGAAATGGCTGTGCGTGAAAATCCCAGCAGCTGAGCAGATTGTGAAATACTCAGACCGGCCCGTCTGGCACCAACAACTATGCCACGCTCAAAATTGCTTAAATCACCTTTCTTTCCCATTCTGACATTCAGTTTGGAGTTCAGGAGATTGTCTTGACCAGGACCACACCCCTAAATGCATTGAAGCAACTGCCATGTGATTGGTTGAGTAGATAATTGCATTAATGAGAAATTGAACAGGTGTTCCTAATAATCCTTTAGTTGAAGTGTATATTATATATCAGTGGCGTGCAGCATATAAACTGTGAATGCTCTTCATACCCAAGCCATCCGTGGACTCACTGATTAGTACACTAAAAACTACTATAAATTCCCATGTTTGAGGTGTACCATAAACCTTACATGATATTATAAATGTTAGCAATACATATGTAACTCTCTGTCATTTATTTATTTGCCAAAAGAGGGTAATTTTCTTCAAATCTGTTTTTAAGGGTATGCGGTTCCACAGCAGCTTTGGTGCTTACACTCTGTTGTTATGTATCGTCATCACTGTCCCGCACTCTCATTGGTTTGATGGCATATGAGGGATTTAATGAGCAGGGATCGCTTGCCCAAGAGGAAAAATGAGCTGTTACTGTCAGATCTTGATCACCGAAAATCACATTGTGTTAGATACAAAACTAAATAAACTGAATCAAGTGTAAAAGTTCTGAAACTGAAACAAGTAGTTTATTCTCTCAGGGAAATGTATATTTTAATGAAAACTGTAAACTGTTAAAGACATCAGTGCAAACCCTCTTTTGGCATTATAAAACTACAAGTTACAGCAGACCTGTAACTATCCGAGGCTGTTAATCCCAGTCTGTGTTATTTAAAATGCATCAATTTGCATTATTTCAACTTTTAAAAAAAAGAATAATTATATTTGTATTACACTTACATTTATTCTAATGATATTTTACTTATATTTTATTTATGTCTAACCCATCTAACGTACAGTTACATTTTTGTCATAACGCGCCACCCAGCATACCCGGGTAAAAAAGTCACCGCTCTATTAGAACCAGCATTGACTTCTTGAGCAATTTGAGCTAAAGTAGCTTGTCTGGACCACACGGGCCAGCCTTCGTTCCCTACGTGCATCAATGAGCCTTGGCCACCCATGATCCTGTCGCCGGTTCATCACTGTTCCTTCCTTGGACCACTTTTGATAGATACTGACCACTGCAGACCAAGAACACCCCACAAGAGCTGCAGTTTTGGAGATGCTCTGACCCAGTCGTCTAGCCATTACAATTTGGCCCTTGTCAAACTCGCTCAAATCCTTACGCTTGCCCAATTGTCGTGCTTCTAACACATCAACTTTGAGGACAAAATGTTTACTTGCTGCATAATATATCCCACCCACTAACAGGTGGTGTGATGAAGAAATAATCTGTGTTATTCATTTAACCTGTGAAATATATATATATATATATATATATATATATATATATATATATATATATATATATATATATATATATATAATTTTTTTAGAGTGTATGATAAATATTTTTTTCATGCTATACTGCTAGTTACAGGAAAAGGTATTTTGAAATCAACTGACCTCATGTTATTCTTCTAAAAAAATATAGTTAAGTTGGCCAACACTATAAAGAATGTAAGCACATATTAAAGATTGGAGGAAAACAAACGCAATAATTTGTGAATTGGTCAAACTACAAAGAGTATCGTTGACTGCTAATCCGAATATTCAGCGGGCAGGCCCCCTTCAGTGTCTATGGTCTTCTTGTCACGGCTTTCCATTCTTTGCCTAATCTTTTCCTTTGTCCCCTCTCCTCTCCTTTCCCCTCCTTTTTAACAGGTTGTGCTTTACTCTATTAATTTTGTGGTTGGTGAATTGTTCCTTGCGGCGTGCGGCTGTTTATAGTAACGTTAAGGTTATTTTACGAGACAAAGGGGCTGTGAAAATTTCTCCTGCAAAAATCCATCCTTCATTACAACCCTGAGTCCTCTCCACATATGAATGCCCCACTAAACTGCCATGTTAGCTAGAGAGCGTCACACCCCTGCTAGGCAGAAAGACGTGTTTTGTTGTGTAGTTATGGAAAAAGGCCAGAACCGAAAGACAGTCTGGAGTAAACCCAGACTTCAACAGAAAAATGAGTCATAAATGTGAGAACGGGAGCGAGGGAAAGAGATCAATCCGATACACTGCAAGGTCTTGAGGAATGAAGCAAACTGTGAATCCACATCAGTTCCTGTTGCTTTTGTTTATTTTTCTCTCTGTATTTGTAATGTATTCATATTCATCCCCAGACACTTAGCTGCACAACCATTTCTTTACCAGGCCTCTTCTGCTATGCGCACATACTGAAACTCCATCAGTAAGGATCTTTGGCTCTTCCAACACACACACACACACACACACACACATGCACATTTGGGCCTTCAGAGAGGACATCTTCCGTCTATTGTGCACAGGGGGATTCCTTCGTTTGACACAAATCAAAATAATAGGAGGCTTTACTTGATTTCTTTCAACATTTGCACTAGGAAAATGTGTAAATATGTCAACAGCTTTGTCCAATGGTGCATAAAATTACAAAAAAAAGAGAGAAAACAAGTGAAGCCCCGCAGGGAAGGAGGTTAGAAACAGGGCTGCTTGGAAGCATAACAGAACAATTTATATGTTTAAGACCACACAGAAGGCCCTGTTTTTGTATACAGTGCACAGTTACCTGTGGCAGTCTGGTAGGGAGCTATTCATAAACACTACTCTAAACACACTCCACCGGGTCAATTGCACTTGGCTGAGGGCTGATACCCTACACATGGTACCTGAGGAGGCACATTTGTGTGTTAGCTATACTTTAGGGACAAATCTGGCTCCAGAAGTTAGCCACATCTGACAGAACTTCCCTTTGCGACGTTCAAGGAAGTCCTGGAACAAAACTAAACAAAGAAAAAAAACAAAAACAATATAGAGCAAAAACAGAACAAAAACCACACACACACAATACAAATAAATAAAATAGATAATATTTTAGTGTATGGTCAGGGTTAATAGTAATTATAATTAGCTATACATAATATCAAAAGAATTATATGGCACATATCCATTTAGCTAAGTAAATGTGTGTGTTTGAAGATGAATAGCCATTTAAAAGTCATTAAAGGAGTAATGGACAGAATGAAATTGAGGTTTTAAAATTATGTATTAATCACCTAGCTAGGTAGGAAGTTTAATGGGGTTTTAGGAATGATGGCCCTGTGTAATGATGTGTGTTGGTGTGTATATATGTGTGCAGATTGGTGGTCCATTCAGGGTGACAGGGTGCAGATTCAGTTCTCTGACACAATGTAGAAACAAAGTGAGTGGTAATGGTGGCCGTTTACAGCTGCCTACTTCAATCTTCAGCATCATTGATGCTATATAAGGACGTAGAGAAAGACATGGCCTTTAGAAAGTACCACACAAATGTGGTACATTCACAAGTTGGGGTGTGCATACGGATGTTTTTTATGAGGTGACACCGCAGGCATGAGCACAGGAGAATTACACCCTTTAACCCAGTAAGAACAGGAGAAAGAAAGAAAGAAAGAAAGAAAGAAAGAAAGAAAGAAAGAAAGAGAGCGTTGACCCTGAGCTTCAGACATTCTCTTCACAGGCTATAACCATGATGGATGGCTCCACTGCATGACCAGATTGCTTACCCAGACATGAAGGAAAATGAGGAATAAAACTGCCTGATTCTCTCAACCTCTTCCCTCTCTTTTTCTTCATCTTTCCTCCCTCACTCTTTTCTCCTTTCACCATCTTTTTAAAGCCATCTCTTTCTTTTCTGCATTAATATGGAGAAAGTAGGTTATCAGTGAATAACATATCTGATTAAACCATGAATAAATTTGCTTAGAGCTGATTTCATCTCTTCGAATTTATATCACAGCGGTTGTGCCTTCACAAGTCCATATCTCAGACCGTAACCCCACCTGTCAATCACATAACATCATTAAGCATCTTTCCACTCACCTCCAGCTGTTATTGAACAGTATATGTGAGGAAGAGAGAGTGAGATTGTATAGCTCAGTATGTCTCAGTAACAATACTCGTGGCCATTCAAGTCGTTTATTGGTCATTTGGCAGAATCTCAACTTACAATAGAGGCAGAGGAAGTTGTGGGGTTTAATTTAAATTCTGTTTAAATTCAGTTAGAGAATACTTCCAATATTTGGTTCTTGAGGTCGTGGCTCCACCATCTCAAAAGCAGCTGACCTCCTGGGATTTTCACAGAGTCTGGAGTTAATAGGGAATAGTCTGATTAGGGAAGTTCTCTCACTTCTACTATGGTAATAAGAGACTATAGAAAAGAATGGCCAGGCTCGCTAAAACCGTAGGGTCAAAGTGAGAGAATGAAAAAGCAACACTGGAGAGGAAAGCATGTGCATCTATCTTATAACAAACTGGAATGAGACAGTCTCTGATCTCTTGTCAGGTGGTCTCCAAACTCATCAGGCATTTTATATATATATAGTATATCACTTCCATGGCCACAGGTGTATAACATATAGCACCTAGGCATGCAGACTGCTTCTACAAACATTTGTGAAAGAATGGGTCGCTCTCAGGAGCTCAGTGAATTCAAGCGTGGTACCGTTATAGGTTGCCACCTGTGCAAAAAGTCCATTCATGAAATTTCCTCACTACTAAATAGTCCACGGTCAACTGCTAATGGTATTACAACAAAGTGGAAGCAATTGGGAACAACAGTAACTCATCCATGAAGGCCACATAAAATCACAGGGTGAGGACAGTGCATGCTGAGGCACACAGTTCACAGAAGTCGACAACTTTCTGCAAAACCAAACTTTGTGTGGCCTTCAGATTAGCTCAAGAACAGTGCATAGAGAGCTTCATGGAATGGGTTTCTATGGCCGAGCAGATGCATCCAAGCCTTAAATCATCAAGTGCAACGAAAGCGTTGGATGCAGTGGTGTAAATCACGCCGCCACTGGACTCTAGAGCAGTGGAGATGTGTTCCGATGGATGAGTCTGGGTTTGGCGGTTGCCAGGAGAACGATACTTGACTGACTGCATTTTGCCAAGTTTAAAGTTTGGTAGAGGGGGGGGATTATGGTGTGGGGTTGTTTTCAGGGGTTGGGCTTTGCCCTATAGTTCCAGTGAAAGGAACGCTTAATGATTTTAGCATACCAAGACATTTTGGACAATTTCATGCCCCCAATTTTGTGGGAACAGTTTGGAGATGGGCCCTGTTCCTGTTCCAACATGACTGTGCACCAGTGCACAAAGCAAAGTTATAAAGACATGGATGAGCCTGACCTCACAAATGATAGAGAGAGCGTTTATAATTAAGTATTATTGTATACGTAAAATGTATATAAGTATTAAAATTATACTAAAATATTTGTATTCATACCATGGTCTGTCTGAATACTCAATTCTGATTGGCCAGAAGGTGTGCAATAAAACCATTTAATGCATAGGTAGTTCCAATTCAGTTGTCACTGTTCTATATTATTACGCTGTTTTTATTGAAGTGCATGCACATACGTCACTCTGAAAATTTAGGAGCAGAGAATCTTGTTATCAACATTGACCTTTTATTAATAACATAGCTTCATTACTAAATCTCTACATTATATTTCCTAGCATCAAAGGGGTTACATCGCTATTTTGAAGTAATTAAACTCCCAGCTCTGTTGTTAATAGCGCGAGAGAGAGAGAGAGAGAGAGAGAGAGAGAGAGAGAGAGAGAGAGAGAGAGAGATGCTAAACAGATGCAGCCACGAATCTCTCTTTCGATAATTAATTCAAATAAATGTAATCTTACGCATTATTTATCTCTGTGTTTGATTCAAAGTGGGCAGAATGCTGGATCTAATGAGCTGTAACTGATGAAAATAGCCATCAGTTTTACGGCTTTAAGATGTCAATGTTGGCAAATGACCATGGTATAAGAGGAATAATCCACGGCTAGCTGTGCATTAAACGGTCGGGCAGTTATTTGCCTCCATGCTGTGCATTAAAAAAGCTAAATGCACAGCTAGTTTAGTATCCCTTACATATACTTGGGATAACAGATGGGCAGCTGAAAGTTATGTAAGGACCATTCTTGTCAATTATGAACAGGTTTTCCAAGACCAAGACATTGGAAGAATTTCGTTGATCTGACAAATCTGCAGCGTACAGATGGTAGAATCACAATTTGACCCAAAAATCCAACCCCTTGATTCTGCAGGCTTGGAGATAGTGTGTAATGGTGTGGGGAACAGTTTCATGGTGCACATTAGGGGCCTTTATACCAACTAAGCACAATTTGAATGCCACAGCGTACTTAAGCGTTGTTGCTGTTATGTGCATCCCTTTATGGCCACAGTCCATCGGTTTTCAAATGGATCGCTCCGGCAGGATAGTGCAAAATGTCATAAAGCTTGATTCATCTTCAGTTCCAAGAACATGGCATGGGTCTCCATTTCCCGCTAGCAGCCTGCACAGTCGCCTGATCTTAAACAAGAGTTGCTGTAGCGTGGCCAAAATAGATGAATAGATTCTGCAGCCAAAATATCAGTACAAACAGCCTAATGTTATTGAGATAGCAAGGACCAAATTTCCTGAGAAAAGTCTCCAGCACCTTAAATAAACTGTTGGAAAGAATGCTTGTTGTTCTAGAAGCTAAATAGCTGTGTACATATATGGACCTAAAGTGGACGGAATTTATAGAAAGACCATCCTTACAGAAAATCCCTCAATTTCATACAATTCCCCCCCTGCTGCTTTGTGTATTGGACGGCAGGGATCACTCACTCTAATCTAGATTCTTGCTGTTAGACCCCACACCTACTGCTGACCCCCATCTCAAATCAAATGACCACCGATGGTCAGATTCCACATAGGCCTGTACACACACACGCACACACACACACACAAGCACAAACTGCTTTTTTCGCTTGTAATCCACAAGCACTCCATGCTATTTTTCCATGTTTTTGGTTTGGTTCAGAATTGAAAAGCCTGCATTATAGGTACCATAGCAGGTGGGACCAAATCCTGAAAATATCCTCTCTCAAGGACAAAACTAATTCAAAACACACACAGACACAAAAATAAAATTTAGTCCAACATCTCTATCTCATAATTCTGTATACTGCACAATGAATATGATTAACTTAACTGCAAAAACTATTATCAGAAACGGTGACTTTGTTCTCATTATTATTCTTTAAGCATCCTACAATTATAGCACCTGCTTTGAAGTTAACTGCAGCTGTTCCATTAAGCACAGTGATAATACTTCATTTCGCATACCAGTTCTGTTGTAATACCTTAAGAGATATTTCTTTGCAGATGCATCTTTCATTGGCTTTTAAACATATGGTTGGAGTTTATATTGAGATTACTCCAATGCCTGAAGCACTGAAATTGAAGTTGGCAGTGAAGTCCAGGTTTGTGTGTGCGCTATTTTTTTTCTACTAGACATACAAGGTCAGATGTGGGTCCATGGTTGGGCAGCAAAAGAGACAAATCTATATGAGGTTTTATTACACAGTGGCATCCAGCATGACAACCGATCCTTGGACCGGGTCACTATGGTCTACTGCAACAACAGGAATTATAAAAACGCAAACCAAGATTTGTAATCCACACCCCGGACCGTGGTATGGGGAGGGGAGGCAACCGGGAATGCTGCCTTTGGGGGTGAGAGGGCAACAAAAAAAGTGTATTCCCAGGTCCCATGGGTCAGAGATCAGCAAATGCGGATGAATCAATTTTCTCTGTTAAATTTAGACAATTAAAAATTATAATTAGTTTTATTAATTAAGAATTCACTGCTTTTGCCTAACAAACAAGTCATTTTATTTGTAATAAGGGCCTTAAGTGCCAATATGGGGCATCCATCTGGATGTGACGGCAGCCAGTCTGGGTTAATGCTTTCACCACGAATCGGACACCACAGCGATGCGATGATGAAGAGGAGACTCATATGAGGCCATAAGCAGATGGAATGAAAATGTTCTAAGTGGGGGTTTTGGCAGTTGGACCAGACTGATATGGCTCCCAAGTTGTTTTGCTAATTTACTTTTATGTAGCAAAAAAAAAATGTTGAAGAGCATCATCTAAAAATTAACTGCACGTTCCAAAATTCTCCTTGGACATATAAGGATTATATTAAAGTAAAAAAGTAAATCATAAAAAGACTGCCACCTTGCTACATTAATGGGGTTAGTAGCGGGAAAAAAGTAATATTAATTATAAAATATAAAAAAAATAATTATACACATTTTTTATTGTGTATTTTAGTCTTGTGAGCTCTGGTAAAATATTTTACATTATGTTCATGACAAATAATATAGCTTTTTTCCCCCTCATATTTAGAGTAAGAATGGACTAGTCATACACACACTTACGCTTTAACCTTCATGTTGTACTGTGAGTCACACTGACCTATTTTAGAGCTTATCATCACTGCTGTGTAATAAATATTTGCAAGATGAGCCTTCATTTTATCCTTAACCCTCTATGGCATGGTGTTGCCCTCAGGCAACAAACTACCTTTTTGGTATATAAAATAAGTATATAAAGAAGTATGTTTGATTGTTTAAATATATATTTTGCTTTTATTTATATACTAAAACTGTGTTTTTTTGTTTGCTGCCTCAGGGCAACACTGTGCAGTTAGACCACTTTTGTTCAGGCAATATCATAGGGTTAGGATCATATGGTGCATTCAAGTCTTCTTGGGAAGTTTTTTTTTACACGTTCAGAAAACTCAAAGAGTGCATTATGTGTATCATTTATGTTTTTTATCATTATTATTAACACCGATCAGGCATAATATTATGACCACCTCCCTAATATTGTGTTTGTCCCTCTTTTGCAGCCAAAACAGCCCTGAACCATCGAGGCATGGAATCCACTAGACCCCTGAAGGTGTGCTGTGGTATCTGGCAGAGATGGGGACTCGAGTTTGAGACTCGGACTCGAGTGCGACGTAAGTCGCACACACAGTGACTTCAGACTCGACTTGAGACTCGTCCTCAAAAGACTTCAGACTCGAATCGGACTCGAGCTGCGGGACTCGTGAACAATGTTAATTTTTAGGAAACGTCTGATGAGCTTGATGTTATTCCCCTCCCTCCGGTACCTATAACCTGCCACGTAACAAGTGACGTACTACGTATCTGCTGCGCATGGCCACACATGAGAGGACAACGAACAATCATGTCGACTGCACCTGCCACTGCTGTGCCACTCATCATAAGTTTTTAAAAGTGTGTGTGTGTGTTCTTGTATATGGTTTATGAGGACACAAATGTGTATAAAGAATAAAAGTATTCAGTTCATTTTATCACGAAATTCAAACGATAAATGCCGTTTTGACGCCCTAAAATGTGACGACTGATCACTGTATAGGCGCGTCAATTCAAGCGGCCGCGGCGTGAACGCGATCGATCATCTCTTCCAGAAGAATAAACATGAATTAATATCTTAAGGTATGTTGAGAATAACACTTACTGAAATGTATTATATGTCGTGTAATCGCTCAATCAGTGTTTCAATCGCGGAAAGATGTCAAACAGCTTGTAAACAATGTCACGCGCATCATTTACCTCAGAGTCAGAAGTCATTCAGTGTCCACAGCTGTTAATTCACTAGAGAAATCAACTCTTTCACTAAATATATGTACTATATATATATATATATATATATATATATATATATATATATATATATATATATATATATATATATATATATATAAATAAATTCTACTTAACCTGTTAGTGATGTCTTGATTATTTAATGCTATGTTTAGATAAATCTGTCATGAAAAGGACAGTCACTAAGATTATATTTCAACAATGGTGTTATAAAAATAAAACCTAATCATGGTTGATAATCCAAACTGCTTAAAAAAACATACTAAATGGTGCTTTTTGAAATTCAAAAAAGGCCAAAAGTTTTCTGTGATTTGTTGGTTTAGGGGTAGGGTTAGTGTAGGTGGATAGATTATACCATTTGTACATTAGTAAAACCATTACACCTATGGAGAGTCCCCGTAAACCACGTGTGGGTAGTGTGTGTGCTCTTGAGTGCGTGTGCGTGACTGTGAGAGAGTGTTTCTGTGTATTTGCTTGAGTGTGTGCTCTCTTTAAGTGGAAAAAAAGTGTTATTGCTTATACATTTTGCAATGTTTTTGTGATACCCTGAGTACCAGAACTTTGTGGTTTCAGATGTGCTTTGTTGCACATAACATTTTTAGCTATTAGATAAGCATCTTACTTGTTGTCTTTTCATATTCATTGATCGACATCTGCAGGTTTAATGAGCTGATATGGTATGTTAATAGAGAAAGGTGTCAAAATAACTTATTACATGCTATGAATTCCTTATATATAGCTTTGCAGTGTTCTACACAGCCTGGATGGGTCGCCGTATGTGATGCAACACTTACTATAACCAGAGACTTATTATAATAAAGAGACTTGAGACTTGACTTGGACTCGAGCCCAGAGACTTGAGACTTGACTTGGACTCTAGCTCAGAGACTTGTGAGCATCTCTGGTATCTGGCACCAAGATGTTAGCAAAAGAGACTTGACTTGGACTCTAGCTCAGAGACTTGTGAGCATCTCTGGTATCTGGCACCAAGATGTTAGCAAAAGATTATTTAAGTCCTGTAAATTGTGAGGTGGGGCCTCCATGGATCAGACTTGTTTGTTCAGCACATCCCACAGATGCTCGATTGGATTGAGATCTGGGGAGTTTGGAGGCCAAATCAACACCTCAAACTCGTTGTTGTGCTCCTCAAACAATTCCTGAACCATTTTTGTTTTGTGGAAGTGTGAAAAAGTTTAAAAAAAAGCCACAGCCACTAGGGAATACTGTTTCCATGAAAGGGTGTACATGGTCTGCAACAATGCTTAGGTAGGTGGTGCATGTCAAAGTAACATCCACATGGATGGCAGGACCCAAGGTTTCCCAGCAAAACATTGCCCAATGCATCACTGCCTCCGCCGCCACTCCTTCTTCCCATAGTGCACCTGGTGCCATGTGTTCCCCAGGTAAGCCACACACACACCCGGCCATCCACTATAAAAGAACACATGATTCATCAGACCAGGCCACCTTCTTCCTTTGCTCGGTGGCCCAGTTCTGATGCTCACGTGCCACTGTTGGTGCTTTCGGCGGTGGACAGGGGTCAGCATGGGCACCCTGCCGGGTCTCAATGAGCCTTGGCCGCCCATGACCCTGTCGGCCGGTTCACCACTGTTCCTTCCTTGGAGCACTTTTGATAGAGACTGACCACTGCAGACCAGGAACACCCAACAAGAGCTGCAGTTTTGGAGATGCTCTGACCCAGCCATCACATTTTGGCCCTTGTCAAACTTGCTCAAATCCTTACGCTTGCCCATTTTTCTTGATTCTAACACATCAACTTTGAGGACAAAATGTTCACTTAATGCCCAATATATCCCACCATGATAAAGAGATCATCAGTGTTATTCACTTCACCTCATAATGTTATGCCTGATTGGTGTATGAATATAATACATCAGATGTTAGTTGTAATCAGTAGTAGTGTTTTTGTACTGTTTGATGTTTTTCAAAATAAAACTTTATATAATGCACATATTGCTTGATTTCCCTATTGAAAATCTATGTAGAAAACCTTCTAGTTTAAGGAGTTTTAGTACCCTTATAGCACATTTTTTTATGATGGATATATTATCAGGGACCCCCAAGCTCCCAAAAAATGGGGTGAAATATTTTTTTTCCACAAAAAATAAAAAGTCATGCCATAGAGGGTTAAGGTAGTGTTTCAAAATTAATATTAAAAAGGGAAAAATGACACACTTAAAAATAGGTGATACCTGCTGAAGATTGACCGGGTAGCAAAATAAATGAAGGCCTGGGCTGTTCTTGTACACAATAAATTATGTCTGTTGTTCACACAGTGTTAGCTTTGATAGACAAGACATAGGACTGTCTAAACCTGTGAGTTTTGTGGGATAAGTGCATAAAGCAAAGTGAATTAAATGCTCTTTCCTTCTTATTCTTTTTGATATAATGTCACAGAAGTTGACAAATATGGAATAACATAACAGATGACAAGTAATGTCCATTTCAGCTGCTGCTGGAACATGGACTGGAAAACACTTGTAGAGGCACCAGAAAATAACCATTAAATATAAATGGGGCTGGGTGTGACCCAGTTTTTGGGGTCACTGAGGAAGTCTATAAAATATCATGAGAAAGTCATCCACTAGCATTCACATTCATCTCAACGGTCGGGAGCAAGACCCTGCAGATTTGAAATCTGCCATCTTTGCTCATGGGCAATAGATGTTTTGAGGCAACCTCCTGAATCGAAATGCCAGCTGACTATGACTCTGGAAAATAACAAACGACAATTCTGAGCTGCAGTAGAAAACTATAAGACCATTTCACGCTTTTAAGAATCTTAAATACACCATACTAATATTGTGTTTGACCCCCTTTCACCTTCAGAACTGCCTTAATTCTATGTGGCATTGATTCAACAAGGTGCGGAAAGCATTCTTTAGAAATGTTGGCCCATATTGATAGGATAACATCTTGCAGTTGATGGAGATTTGTGGGATGCACATCCAGGGCATGAAGCTCCCGTTCCACCACATCCTAAAGATGCTCTATTGGGTTGAGATCTGGTGACTGTGGGGGCCATTTTAGTACAGTGAACTCATTGTCATGTTCAAGAAACCAATTTGAAATGATTCAAGCTTTGTGACATGGTGCATTATCCTGCTGGAAGTAGCCATCAGAGGATGGGCACAGTGGTTACAAGGCATAATGGATCCATGTTCTCATTCTGTTTGCGCCAAATTCTGACTCCACCATCTGAATGTCTCAACAGAAATCGAGACTCATCAGACCGGACTAATTTTTCCAGTCTTCAACTGTCCAATTTTGGTGAGCTTGTGCAAATTGTAGCCTCTTTTTCCTATTTGTAGTGGAGATGAGTGGTACCCGGTGGGGTCTTCTGCTGTTGTAGCCCATCCGCCTCAAGGTTGTGCGTGTTGTGGCTTCACAAATGCTTTGCTGCATACCTCGGTTGTAACAAGTTATTTCAATCAAAGTTGCTCTTCTATCAGCTTGAATCAGTCGACCCATTCTCCTCTGACCTCTAGCATCAACAAGGCAACAATTTCCGCCCACAGGATATTAACAGGTAACCCAGCAGTTTTTTTTATGTTTCTGTAAAATGTAAATATTGTTGTTGTTGTTATTATTATTATTATTATTATTATTATATTGTTATATTTATTCTTAAAGGTGCACTATGTAACTTTTCCATCCACTAGAGGTCGCCTGTTCAAAACAAAGGCGTAGACACCATGTTTGAGTGCAGAATTTTGGGACATGTGGTCTTCACCTATAAGAGCCACAAACACAGCTGGTGGAAAAGAATCGGGATAGAACTTAGGCAAAAAAGTCCTCATTATAATCTGTTAAGTTTCTATTTTGTTTTGTGTACAGTCACAATAAAAACAAATTTTGCAAAATAAAGAAAACAAACATGATGCGCGATCTGCAGCCTCTCTGTCAAAGACGTTCATTCAGATAGTCTTCAGAAAATGACCTCTCGCTTAGTGAATACTTGTCTCACAAACATGAGACAAGTCTAAAGAAACACTGAAATGTCAGGTTTTAAACACTGTAAACCAAATAAAATAAAAAAAATCTGTGTTTATGTAAGCATGTTTAACCCTCTCGCGACCACCGACTCGAGGGTTAAACGCAAAAACCTGTGCGAGGACGCACTGAAGCTTTCTTTGTTTAAATTACCTCAAAATTACTGTCAGATGTAAGTAATTACCTTGACAAACTATTCATCATTTAAAAGATCTAAGACTCAAGCTTCCATTTTTGACCTTTGTTTTATTCTCAAAGTCATATAGTGACCGTATAGCTGATCATATAGCTGATCTCATTCATAAAAAAACTCCTCTATTCTCGTCATGAAGACTCACGACAAAACCTCCCTCAGGGCTTTTAGTTCAAAAGTGTGCAGATGAGGAGAAATATTGATAGATTCTCATATGTCTGTGTCAAATTTCTATACAGAGAAGGGTTATTTATTCAATCGCAGATGTAATTATTATGAGCGCTGGATTCTCTGTGTTGGTGTTTTCAGTTCATACTAGCAGCCGGAGGGTGCTCCGTAGTCCATATACGGTAGACGAAGAAGATACCATGTGACAATCTCCCTGACATAAACAGCTTCCAGAGATCGCTATAACATGCAGATAGACATGTTTGGAGATAATAAACACACAATCGCCACAATATATATGGCTTATCTGTGTTATTTATACCATGTTGGGTGTTTTCATAATAGATTATATTTGTAATGCAATGCTATTCGAGCTTTTATAATTATGCAGAATATTGCAAAATGATATATGTTCTGTCTGATTTTTTGACCCAAAGCCAAATGAGATCACATAAGGTTATTTAAAACATTTGACTTGTGATATAAAGTAAGTTTGCAGTAAAAATCTGGTTCTAATCTCATTGATTGTTGTGTTTTAATAAATTGGTGTAATAAATCATAAATTATGGTTTAATAAATCATAAATCATATCTGTTGTGGCAGATAAAATAGATTGTTTTAAGCAAAAACTCACTTCATTTTTATTTTCCTCCCAGAAATTTTTACTTATCTAGTAAATTAATCTTGATTTAAGAATTTTAAATATTTGGACTGAAAACAAGAAAAAATAGCAAATAAGAAGAACATTTTTTGTAGTGTAGTCAAATATTTTGATCATTTAAAATGTAATAGGCCTTTGTTGACTACATTCCAAATAAAATAAACTTCAAAAAATGTCCTTTGCTCTGTTGCTCTCTGTCACATTGGCCTACCTGAAGCTCATTCATTATGCAGCTATTATGTTCTTTTGTCCTCTCAGATGATCTCCAGCCTTATTCATTAGCTATCATGCCTCCTCGCATATTGGCTTTGTGAAGAAAAACTTCACAAATTGTAAATGAATATATTGTTTTATATGAATGAGTAGGCTCAATGATTCTCACATCAGTTTAAAGAAACAAATCTATCTGCAAATACACCCTGGAGTCAAAAGTCTTGTGAACACATATCTATTGTGTGTTTTGAGGCCTTAATTTTAATTTGTATTTATTTATTTTTTCAAAAACCGTGCATAAACATTTTTCTCTCAAAAATACAAGCATGTACATAAATGTTGCTCACATATTATGGTAGCCCAGTTTGTGCTGAATACAGTGCAATTACACTTTTGCCATTAATGTGTTTATAAGCAACTGAAAAAAAAAAAAAACACAAATGTAAGAGCATGTCTTTTTGTCAAAAAGGGCCCCAAAAGACCTCAGACTCCAGAGGGTTAATGAGAAGAGCGGCAGGACTTTTATTATAACACAGTCTCCGGCGGGGCTTTTATTATGACACAGTCGCCGGTGCCACTTCCGGTTTTCCGGTCATGAGTATGAGGTGACGCAGCTCTGTTTATCATATTAGATACATCTGAGTGTGTTGAAAATGATGTTATGACGTTACTCTGTGCGTTCGCTCGGCGGCTGCTATGACACTTGTTCACACTGCTGTAAGAGCAAAGCGTTTCTGCAAAATAAAACCAGAAACCGAGTGTAACGCCATTGACAGGCGACTCGCTCACACATTTGGAAAAATTTGGGATATTGTAAGTACTCAACTGAACAAAATGTATAACACTGGCATAATGGTTTTTGGACATTTTACTAAACATTTTTTACATAGTGCACCTTTAAGTACTCTATTTTTATGTTTTAATAATGAAAATGTTATTTTAATGCTAATATTTCTTATTTTGTTCAATATTTTTATTTAGCAATAATAATAATCTTAATATTTATTATTAGTCATATTAATATATAAACACAAAATGTTATATACACACTTTTTTCTTTTGTAAAAATAAAAAATAACAAAAAAATTGCATTTTAAATTGCAATTTTAACCAGAATAATCGCCTAGAAATAACCTACGCAACATACTAATAATATAATAATTATAATTTCTGTTCTTTTAACAGGAGTTTGTGCTGTATGCAGCAATGCATGTCTGTGTTTTTATTCTGAATGGTGACAACTGATGCATTGTCCTTCTCTGGGGAAATGGATTCCCGAAGTACTGTACACATTTTAATACCGGAGGAATTTATCACCATTAGCAGCATGACTGACACAATGCCAACCGTTTTTGTTTAGATGACAACCAGGTCTCTTGAGATATTTGTGTGTGTCTAATTTTTTAGTAAAAGAGAGAACGATTCATATATATATTGTAAGTTTGCCAACATAGGTCTACAGCATACAGGCTGTGGCCCTTTTTTTTCGGTTAGAGGCTAAATCCCAATACCAAAAACAAACAGCTATGACCACAATTACAGTTAATAAACTAAATATGTCAATGTGACATTCAAACCTGCCATTATACCTCATCTTCCTCCATTCGTTTTTCTTCATTCCAGAGCTCTCAATGGCTACATTCACACAGCAGCAGAATACAGCTGTCAGCTCTGTTTTAAAGAGCTAAATAAAATTATTTTCATGCACATTTTAGTCAAAGAGAGTGACAACCGCATTCTATACAAACAAAATGTCCTTAAATTAGGTTAAAATATGCTGTATGAATGAAGCTGCAATCAGCAACCAGTTGTCTGTTGAGTTGTTGGTAAAGCCTACATATGATAAGACCTACAGACCTGCCAGCATTGTCCAAAATGTACCTTTTGCCACATCTAACAAAAATAAATAATTTTTATAAAAGAAAACTCTGTTGCTATGACAAAATAATTATTTAGCTGTTTGTTTAGTGAAAAAAAACAAAAACAAAAAACATGTCACTCGAAATGTGATTGTCCTCTTATTTTTATTTTTGTGGCTTTATGCGAGGAATATTCTTGGATATATCAACGTCAGTCATTCTAGATAAACTAGATAAAAGTGTATAGTCGTGCAGACATGTTCTTTAATAAACAGTTTTGATGTCTGATTTGAATTACATCGAAAAGATTATCATAATTTCATTAGCAATTCAAAACTAATTTTTGTTTATGTTACCAGCCAACTCTGTGTAACCTTATTTTCTCGCCAAAACCAATTTTGACTTGCATTTGGTGCTTTTCAAAGTACTAATTTTGGACCCTGCCAACAAGGTTCTCTTAATTTAGACACCCAAAAAGTGTATTAGTTAAAAAAAGAGCAGCCTCTGACTCACATACGCACTTTCTTTCGCCCTCCCATGAGTACAGTTGGAGGAACTCTGTATAGTTACCAGCCTTGTTGTAAATTGGAATTTAATCCCATTAATAAAAGCAATTGGATTTAAGGTGAGCCACTTGAGTGGACGGATCGTGATTTAGACACTAATTAATCAGTGAAATAAGTTTGAAGATTATGCTGGAAGATAAGACCATTAATTCTGGAACATGAGACTTGTGGGTGAAGTCTGCAAAGGTCACACATGACAGCGTTTTAAGGCTCCGACTTTAATGAGAGAGAAATGGATGAGAGACTGTGTGGACACAGCATTTACTAATACAATGGGAACAAGGCCAGAGCTTTATTACAGCTCTGTGTTCGTGCACGAGAATCAAAGTGCGTATGTGTGAGTGTTCATTACGTCAAGCACAAGTGAGTGTTTGTGTGTATATGTGTGAATAAAATGAACAGGAGTTTGCGTGGGTGAGAGAGAGAGAAAGTCGCAACTGTGGACACGAAACTTCAGCTTGTGACCTTTACGTTTCCCCGTCCATGATCCATGCTTCATTTGAGAGGGGGTAGAATGGGCTGTTACTCTCACTGACACTAATATTTCTCTCTCTCTCTCTGTCGCTCTCGAGTGGTTCATCTAAAGTAACTGGTTCGTCTTGTGCACCCTGCGGCTGTGGATGAGCACTTATCACTCATGACACGTTTCCTGAATCACAGCCACATGTGAAACATGAAATATATTAGAGTATGTTACTTCTGCAGCCTGAGAGAAAGAGAAAGAGAGGGCTTGTGTCAAAAAGAAGAGCCGACGTTGAGTCTACGTTCCATCACACCTGTCTGCTATGGCAGAGAGAAAGACAAGACATCATGCTTTCTTCCCCATTAAACATCTGTGCTGTAAACTGAGGCACAGAAACACTGGGGTTTAAATACACATGGGCTAACAATCTAACAAGATACACCTGGGAACAATCAAGCTAATGAACAGGGGGAACCAATGAATAAAATGACTACAAAGGACTACAAACATGACACATGGAACAGGAAGCATTTAACATAAATCAAGGAGCACTTGTGCTGTGTTCCACTCCACTTTTAAATACGCACTTGCGTACTTCCTCCTCCATGAACTGCCACCTTAACGTGGTGGAGGGGTTTGAGTACCCGAATGACCCTAGGAGCTACGTTGTCTGGGGCTATATGCCCCTGGTAGGGTCTCCCAAGGCAAACAGGTCCTAGGTGATGGGTCAGACTATGAGCAATTCAAAAACCCCTTATGATGACCAAAAAAAGGAGGACCGTGACGTCGCCCGGTACGGCGCAGCTGGGGCCCCACCCTGGAGCCAGGCCTGGGGTTGGGGCTCGTATGCGAGCGCCTGGTGGCCGGGCCTTCCCCCATGGGGTCCGGCCGGGCTCAGCCCAAAGGAGCGACATGGGGACACCTTCCCGTGGGCCCACCACTCACGGGAGGGCCCCGGTGCAAAGTGAATCGGGCAGCAGTCGAAGGCGGGGGCCTAGACGACCCGATCCCTGGACACGGAAACTGTCTCTTGGGACATGGAATGTCACCTCGCTGGCGGGGAAAGAGCCTGAGATTGTGCGTGAGGTTGAGAGGTTCCGACTAGAGATAGTCTGAATCACCTCCACGCACGGCTTGGGCTCTGGAACTCTATCACTCCTCGAGAGAGGATGAACTCTTCACCACTCTGGAGTTGCCCATGGTGAGAGGCGGCGGGCTGGTGTGGGTTTGCTTATATCCCCCCTGCTCTGCCGCCATGTGTTGGAGTTTACCCCGGTGAACGAGAGGGTCGTTTCCCTGCTCCTTCGGCTCAGGGATAGGTCTCTCACTGTTGTGTGTGCCTACGGGCTGAACAGCAGTGCCGCTCACACAGAGAAACTCAGTCACATACTGCAGTAACAATTCAAAATTTGGAGTTTTTATATTTATAACATATAAAAACATCAAACGACCAAGAGTGTTGTTTTCCTGAATACCATCACGACTGAAAATGTGTCACTGATTTCATATGACAGTTCCATAAACAATGAATTAACAAAAAGTCACTTGCATTTTAGATCCAAACAAAGATCACAGCAGAATCATAATGCATCTCACACAACAGAGCGTTACTGAATGATTCAGCGTTTTGAATGAATCGGTTGAATCAAAGATCCAATTACCTGTTCATAAACGACTGCATCATTCCTGAACGAATCAGCCATTTGAACGAATCGACTCAATGACTCGCTCATTAAGACCTGTTGCCACCTACTGGCAGTTTAGTTTCATGTTTAAACATTCATTCCAACATTTCTTATTTGTATTAAAAAAAATATTTAAAACAATCTCATAACATTATTTAATTCAGTTGTATTTTTTTCAGTGTAAATTATTTAATTTGATTGGTAACAGCCCTATATTGTCTTATTCTAATTTAATGTATTTATCAAATTTAAGAATATAAAAGGAAAGCTGAAGCATATCCTATATTTAATAAGATTAGGGGGAAAATGCCCTTTATAAAAGGTTAAAATATCACAAATATGCAGATTTAAATACGTCAAAGCTGACTGAATAAATAATGATATTTAACTCTGCAGATTACCCTGATAGATAACCAGGGGTGCGTTTCCCAAAACGAACTAAGTTAGCAACTTTGTTGGTTGCAATGCAATTTCCCATTGCCAACCAACTAAGTTGCTAACAGGTTAGCAACTATGGTTTTGGGAAATGCCCCCCAGAATTGTAAGTCAGAATGTAAACTGGGCCACAGATGGTAAGCACAATTACATTAACCCAAAACTAACTTAGCAAAAATGCCACAGCCCATACCAAACCATACACTGTTAGACATTTATAAGAGATTTTACAGTAACTTACTGGCAACACTGTTGCCAGTAAGTTACTGTATTTGAGATTTACAGTACAATAACCGCATTTCAGTTTACAGTAACTACATGTTACTGTAATTTTGTAATACAGTACCGTTACTGTAAACCTTGGTTAACAGTGCATTAATCCTAATCCTATTCAATCATTAATACTTACTGAATTACATTAATTCTTACATTAATCTATCCTACAGAAGTAATCCAAACAGACACAATTATTATGAAATATAAAATTCTTTATTTAAAACATTTTAAGTGCTTTAACTGAAACATGTAAATGTGTGGAAAAAGTTCACTTTAAAACATCCTCGAATCAAATCTTATTTTCAGAAAATCATGTATAAAAGTAATCAGAGTGCATTCAATAACACTTATTTTACATTTTATTTACATTTATGCATTTGGCAGACGACTTGCATTGCATTCAAGATACACATTTTACATTTTGTCAGTTCTTGCTTTCCCTGGGAATTGAACCCATGACCTTGCTAGCGCCACACACTATTGTTTGAGCTACAATTTTAAAAACTCTGCAGAAAATAGTTGGTAGAATACTGTAAATAGTTGGTTGAAGAATACTGTAACTTTGGTGCAAAATACACATATACATGAATAAAATATAAACAAAGAGCAAATGAATTCTGAAACAAGTTATCACAACACAACACAAACACAAGTTTCATGTCTGTACCGATCTGTGCCATCTTCCACATTGGATGATTTCAAACAGGAACCAGGATTCTGCTCCATTATGGCAAGAAGTCCCTCTAGATAAGAATGATATGAAGTTAGTCATACAATTTGAGTATACACAAACTTTTTACACTGTTGGAATTTAATAAAAAATAATAATCCCATTACAATTCATCATAATGGTAAAATACTATTTTATAGACAGTTAACACTTTGAGGTACACCTAGCTCAACGTATGCTGTCTAGTCTAATCCAGTCCTACAATGCCTTCATGAAGATGTGAAATGAAATGCTCAGTTTTTGTTTTCGCTGGTGATTCAATGTTATGAATATTTTGAAGAATGTACTTTGTAGTGATGCTGAACCTGATTGCATATTAGAAAGGTGTCGCTGTTATTTAGCTTAACAAAATTGATATTGAGTAAAAAACTAAAGAAAACTGCCAGTACATAATAGTAGCAGCAGCACAAACTACATGCTCCAAAAAAGTAATATTACTGAATCACCTCAACATGATTTCACAAACTATTTAATCAAAAACAACAATGTAACCTTTTATTGCAGGATGGATTACATGTATACTGCATTAGCTTTAGTAAGGTATCCTCAAACTTAATGCTACATTCACACGGGGCACCGGCGTTAACGCTTCTCATTTACTTTGAATGGGTGACGTCATGCGTTGCTGAACTGAATTGTGGGTTCCCTTGCGTCGCTTCACTCACGTTGCAAGCGGCAGAAGTTGAAAGATGTGTTGGACATCAGCTGTGGCTGGATGCAACCAATCAGCGAGAGTAGCCGCATGCAGGCGGGGAGGAGCTGCAAACGGAGACGTGGAGTCGGACACTTTCTGCTTCCCGCAGTGACGCTCGCGCTGTGTTTGCACACTTCATCAGCTGAAGTGAAATAAATGCAATATTTGTCAATACACAGATGTTTCAGAGACATTTTTTGTCATGTAATACTTTATGCACTGCTTAATACAGCGTGTGTTTGTACAAGAATAAAGTTAACATACAAGCCTAAACTATCAATGAAGTGCGGGTCTACGTTTTTCATCTGTTTTATTTTGATAAACATGACAATATAACATCGCAACTACATGAAAAGAGGTTTAACTGTTATAAAAGAGATTTGTGCGCATTAGAGGAACTGAAGGTTTTAGAATGAACACGAAACACATGTGATCGCTGTCATGCGGAGAATCTGGCCAATCGTGGAACAGCTGTGTCATCATCAAAGTCCGTGCAGTCGCTCTAGAGAAACTGCACCGGCTGTATTAGCCGACTGCTCTCGAGGTGCTTTGATGCCATACGTCACTGTCACGTGGCGTCGGCGCTGTCTCAGGTCAGACAAAATTTCTAACCGGCATGACGCCCTGTGTGAATGCAGCGTAAGTGTCTGTGTACATTACATATCCTATTAAAAAAGTGTCTCACCTAGTCCAAGTTTTTCCATTCAAACTCCATTAGGTGGCGAAGGAAGGATGACACTCTGTTGTTGATTACAGTTGTCTTCCTGTTCACAACTTCCCCGGTCTTCCGACTCACTCCGGTTTTGGTGGTGCATCTTGTTCCCTCCTCTGGGTTTTTCCTCACGAAAAAAACTTAAAGCAAGAGAAAATTAAGAGAATAAAGATATTTTAAATTTCATCACCCTTAGTGCCTTTGCTTTAAATGTTTTTGGTAACACTTTAGAATAATGGTCCGTCATTAAACGGATAGTTCACCAAAAAAAAAAAAAAGTAATTTCTGTAATTTACTCGCCCTGTTGTTCTAAACCTTTTAAAGAATGTTTGTAACCAGACAATTTTGAGGCACCATTCACTTCCATAGTAGGAAAAAATTACTATAGAAGTGAATGGTGCCTCAATCTGTTAGGTTACAAACATTCTTCATCTTCTTTTGTGTTCAGAAATGTATTCAGGTTTGCACTTGAGCAACATTATTCTAAAGTTTTGCCATGTTTTTTTCATAAATTATATTTCATCTGCCAAAATCATCCAAAAATTGTCCAGGACTGCTCAGGACAAACACAGTTTTGGATTATTTTAGTATAATATAATTTATGGGGAAAAAAACATGGTACATGGCTAGTTACAGCTAAAAAGAGGTGGAAAAACTAAATAATTTTGTGATTCAGTTAAACAGACCCGACTAAAACATACAAGAAAAACTTTGAATTATCAGTAATATGTAGAGAAACAAAGAGGGGTAAGTTAACGTTACCGTTGTATGAGTTCCAGTGTCGCACAGCACAGGCAGGCTCCTGGTATTCTTATCTAAAATGTAAAATAAATCATGTCAATCCAAATGTAAACATTGCTTGTTAACGACATTATTTTTGCAACTAGTGGCCAACGTTAATTTACTAACTAACGTCGTCCTAATGTACGCTTAATATGCTCGATAAACAAAATCTTCATTGTATTGGTAAAGTTAATTCAATAAACTCACTAACGTTAAGTCTTTTTAAAAATAAAACGTTAGGTTTATGTTACCTCAGTTTTAGTACCAAAGCTGAAGCAAATGATAACCTAACGTTATGTAAAGTATGTTGTCCGGGCCGTGAGCTCTCTCCTCGGGCAGTAACGTTACACACGACGCTGGCTGCACTGGTTCCTAATCTAATTCAATAAACTTTTTTTTTTTTTTTTTAAATAAAACGTTAGGTTTGCCTCAGTTTTTAGCAGCAAAGTTTAAGCAAATGATAACCTAACGTTATGTAAAGTATGTTGTCCGGACTGTGAGCTCTCCTCGGGCAAAACTTACAACGCTGCACCGGTTCCTAATCTAATTCAATAAATTCATAAAACGTTAGGTTTACCTCAGTTTTTAGCACCAATGCTGACAAGCTAAAATTGGGGTGCAGACAACCGCGGATAGTACAGATCACACTTACCTTGCTTGTTTGCCGTTCTCACGGGGGATGAAAAAATCTTCGCAGGGTGTCCGGACACAGCTCATATGTTCTCTGGAACCGTGAGCTCTCTCCTCGGGTGAAACTTTCAACGCTGCACTGATGGTTCCTAATATAAATCTAAAGCAAATCCTGTCGATCCCAATTGTGCCAAAGAGGCCGTTGTGGTAAATACAGTATTATACTTTATTTTTTTAAAATACAGGAAATCACTGTATTTGGTGTTTGACGTCATAGAAAATACCCATGATGCAACGGGAATTACAGTTATTTACTGTAAAGAGAATTTACAGTATTATACTGGGTGATATATAGTAAATAACTGTACAAATTACAGAAATGTCTAACAGTGTAGATGTTTTTTGTTAATTATTAAAATATAGACGATATATATTAAGAGAATACATTATGCAAGTACTTTTAGTTTTAATACTTAAAGTACATTTAAACTCAGGTACTTTTTACTTTTTAATTAAGTAGGGTTGTCATTGTGGTACTTCTACTTTTACTAAAGTAAATATATCTCTGGGTATTTGTATTACTTAAGTACTGAGATTCAGTACTTCCTCCACCACTGCACAATGCAACACGATTGTGATGTCACCGCATATTGCGTTTATTTAAAAAAAAACTGTGTAAGATTAAATTAATTTGCATTAATTAACCTTAATATGGATTTGACCTACACTGTTAACGTTACATGACGTGAGAACAGTTTGTATGTTAGCAGGGATTTTAAAGGTCCCGTTCTTCGTGATCCCACTGTTCAAACTTTAGTTAGTGTGTAATGTTGCTGTTAGAGCATAAATAATACCTGTAAAATTATAAAGCTCAAAGTTCAATGCCAAGCGAGATATTTTATTTAACAGAAGTTCCAGCGAACGGCCGGTTTGGACTACATCCTGGTACTTCCTTCATTAATTACGTCAGTCAGTAGAACAGTAGAACAGACTAACCTCCGCCCACAAGAATACGCGAAAAAGGGGGCGTGGTCTTGTTGCTGTCCCACGTGGAGAAGAGGACGGTCGCATGGAGAAAAGGAAGTGGTGCGTTTGTGTTTGTCGCCATGTCGTCGAGACGCTGTTATTTTCATCCCGGAGTCAAATCACCTTTGTTTGGCTTTCCCAGGGACGCTGTAGAGATCATTAAGCGTATATATCTCCCGTTAAGAGGCGTGACCTTTCCATGCAAGTTAAGTGCGCTAAGCTGCTGTCAAATCACAACACGGGAACCGTGCCATGTGCGCTAAGCTGCTGTCAAATCACAACACGGGAACCGCTGGCACAATCAGAACTCGTTACGTATTTCTGAAGGAGGGACTTCATAGAACAAGGAAGTCATCAGCCGTTTTTAGGAGAGTGAATACAGCGGTATACAGATAAGTAAATTGTGTGAAAAATACTGTGTTTTTTTACACGCGAAACATGAACACATGTTATATTGCACATTGTAAACACAATCAAAGCTTCAAAAAAACACGAAGAACGGGACCTTTAATCGTAATTCTGGGTGAGTATGACACCCAGAAAATCCTCTCAGGATACCTGGAATCAGTGTTACAGTACCCCAGACACATCGTTTTACCATTTTTGTAGCATAAACACCATCAAACCGATGAGAGCTTCGGATTTTCCAATGATTCTCTATGGTGCTGAAACCTAAAGATGTCCGAGTTCTGGTCCCCGTGCAATTGATACTCACTGGCTTATCTGCGTTCGAGGGGAGGGGCTTACCGATAGACAATTAGAGTGTTGAGATTTCCTTCAAGATGACTGAGCTTGATCGGTTTCCGGGTCATAGGATGGAGGAGGGATATTAAGAAGCACCCACTGGCATAATTAAAAGAGTCTGAATTGTCTCATTAAAATAAATAAAAAGTGTCTGAAAAATATACAATTTAGATATATTTTAATTAATTTAGATTTAAATGATGATAAATTAAAGGGATAATTCACTCAAAAATTAAAATTCTGTCATAATTTCCTCAACCTTATGTCGTTCCAAACCTGTAATACTTTCTTTCATTATCGGAACACAAATAAAGACTTTCATGCTTCAATTAGTTAATAAAGAGATTGTAAAACTAATCCATATGAATTGAGTGGTTTAATTTTCCGAAGAGACTCGATTGCTTTTAAATCACATTCATTTAGGCTTTAATCCACATTTAACCTCTTAACCTGCGCCCCTATTTTTGAGAATTTTTTTAAAACGACATACCCAAAGTAAAATGTCTGCAGCTCTTAAACCCTGTGGTCTATATTCATAAATTCATAAATCTGGTCTTATTTTAAACTAGACACTTGAAATGTTGCTACCCAAGAGTCATAATAACTAAATAACTAATAACAAAAAAAAAAAGATAATTTAATGTTAAGAGCCTGAAAAAAAAATTAATATAAAACTGAATGTCTAATCATGTCATGATTCAAATTTGAGGATTATTCTCTCAGTAATGTAGCTTCTGTAAGCTTTTATGTCAGGAAAAGACAAGGCGTCCTTTCAAAAAGGCCATTGTAAAAAGTAGTTTTTCATTCAAATAAATCTGCAATAAACTGCAATAAACTGCTAATTATAATGGATAAACAGTTACTGAAGAACTAAAGCAACTATTTACAGAAATTAAAAAGTTAAAATTTAAATTTAAAGTTAAAATTAAAATTAAAAACGATTTACAGAAAAAAGTGTAAAAAACTCATTTAGTTGATAAGAAGTGTCAGTCATAGAGTCTGCGCGCTCCACTGCAGTTTCTGCCTAAACACTGACAGGCGCGTGCCGGTGTTATGAAAGCCTAAGCACTAGTAGTATTGACTAGTAGTATTCACCAAATCCTACTTACATAAACTGTGCAAGATAATGCCTTTTGATTGGTTACTAAGTCCATCAATCAAACCTTTGTTGGAAAGGCATTGGCTAGGCACCGAGTGCCTTTATCCAACGAAAACCATGGGTGCAATGATTGACAGCTCACCAAGCCTGTAAGGCGCTTCCTCTATATGATGCATCACAGGAGAGACTCTGATTGACACGGGTTTGGAACGACACGACATGAGGGTGAGTAATTAATGACATAATTATTTTTTTTGGTGAACTATTTGCAAATTATTGTAAATACATTTACATCTAATGAAAATGTTCAATGTTTTGATGGCGAGATAAGGCAGAGTAAAGGGTCTGAACAATAAGCTTGACTCAAACTCCCTTGTGAGCACCTCACCTTGAACTGATCAGGGCTGAGTTTCCCAAAAGCATCGTAAAAATAAGTAGATTGTAGAAAAACCAATGGTATATGATCTACTTAGGCTTGCAGCACTTTTGGGAAATGCAGTTCCGAACTGTGAGAAAATTCCAGAAGCACAAGAGCTTTAGAAAGGATTTGTACCACTCTCTGTCCAAAAAACAAACAAACATTATCCTGTAGTTTCAGAATAAGACAAATACACAGTTTGGAATATGAATTCCTGATGTATTCGCTCATTATGTAAATGTTGTAAATGCAGCTTTAAATAGTTAGAATAGCCGTTCTTTAGTTTCTTGACCTTTTGTACTTTGTAAGTCTTAGAATGTGTGCCGTCTTCCTGAAGGCTGTATACTGTACGCACTAAGGAGGCAAAAGTGTACCGCATTGGATTGACGTTGATGTAATAATGAAGGGGTTTACTAAGGTGAATTGCCATGTTTGATCGACTGTGACCTGCAACTGTTTGTGTTTATGAGCTTTTGCATACATTTGTGTTCTGAATAGGGAGTCAAATACCCAAAGGAATTATTGGTTCAAAAACATCACATTTTCACAGCAGGACATGTATTATATTTAATACAGTGACCTGATGCATTTGCACAGTCAAAATTATTAGGTAAAATTTAAATATAACCTACTTAAGGGCTATCTTATGAATATTCAACAATGTTTTATGTTGTCAGAATACACAATGAGAGCGTACATAATGGGACTGATGCTTGACTTTATGTACAAAGACAATTATGGGCCCTACAGTCTTTGCATTTGTGTTGGGCTGTCTCTCTCTCTCTCTCTCTCTCTCTCTCTCTCTCTCTCTCTCTCTCTCTCTCTCTCTCTCTCTCTCTCTCTCTCTCTCTCTCTCTGCATACACAAACACTCACAAATCTCCTATCTGTCTTCAAACAACTGGTCTCATACATCATTACATATCATACTGACAAATAGATAATATACCAAAAATATGTTACACAAATTACACCTAAACAAACAAATAAAGCAGAGAGAAGATATCCGAGAAGAATGTCTTTGTATTTTATCAGCAACACAAGCTTATAGAAAGTGTAAGTATACACACTAGCTGATTTTAATTTTAAAAAGGCATCAGACTTTTTCTTTTTTTTTCAAGTTAGGCTGCATACAATGCTGGTGTAAGTAATTATGGCTGTCAAATGCAATTTGTTCCCTCTATTATTTTAGCAGAGAGAAAACAGCGTGTGATATGATGGCCTAGATGAGATGTTTTGCTTTAATAAAGCTTGGAAAATCCAAAGGGACTGAGGTTTCATGGAAGGGACTTGTGATGCTTTAGCTGTCTTATACCTATTTCATAAGATTACCCTCCGGAGCTACCGTTTCAGAGAGCATGATTTCCACATGGTCTCTATTTGCTGGATTTATCTTCCTTCTCTGATGTGGCTTGAAGTTTGACACCTTAGATAACTTTATTTCCACTTTTCATGCTAGGAAAGCAGAGGACACATTCTCCTTGAAATATTATATCTGACATGTTTAAAAAAATGTATTTGAAGGCAAGGTGTGTAATATTTTCAATGTTAAAATACATTCTACTATCCCGGTTTAATTTTCAGAAATATTAATAAACTGTTTATTGGATGATTCACAGATAAAAGTGTAAATACCATTTGTCTGAGTATCCTGACTAGCCCTACACAGCAATATTGGCTCAATCAATTGATACAAGGAAGTCACACACAACTGAGATTCGGCATACATCTCCTATCATATCACTTATTCATAGATGAATATCGTTTTCAGTTTTAATCAGTTTTTTTTATTTGGTGCTTATAGATAGATAGATAGATAAATAGATGGATGGATGGATGGATGGATGGATGGATGGATGGATGGATGGATGGATGGATGGATGGATGGATGGATGGATGGATGGATGGATGGATGGATGGATGGATGGATAGATAGATAGATAGATTCCATGAAGCTCTCCGCAAACTGGTCTTGAGCTAAAATGAAGCACACAATGTTGGGAGGTCTGTAGCTATTGATTCTGCAGAAAGTTGGCGACTTATGTGCAAAGTGGCCTACCACTTTGTGGATGAGTTGCTGTTGTTCCCAATTGCTTATACTTTGTTATAATACCCCTAATGTTACAAACAGAGGGAACACAGAGAACAGATGTAGGAGGTAAACAGAGTTTATTTGCAAAACCAGGAAGTGAGCGGATAAGGTGAGTGTCAGAAGTGCAAGTCCAGCAGATAGTCAATGACGATGGGTGATACTCTTGATTGCAGATGGTGACGGAGATCCAGATGATGGAATGATGGAGACAATGGAGCCAGGAGACAAGACGAGGGAACACTCAGGAGACTAGGAGATACGAGGAGACAGGTAGGTATAGCAGGTGAGTCCGTAGTAGCAAGCAGTAGCGTGAGCATGGACAGTGACTGGGTGAGTGCGTGGGGCTTAAGTGCAGGCAGTGATTGCAGTGATGATGATGTGCAGGTGCGTGTGATCAGTACTCTGGTGAAGGTACACGTTGTGACTGGGAGAGGGTGGAGCCTGGCGTGCTCGTGACATTACCCCCCCCCCCCCCCCCCCTTTAGAAATAGCTGGAAGCTCCTCAGGCGTCGAAGAACCTCCGCAACGTGGTGGCGATATACTACTCCCATACTCCGGGAGTAGATCAGGATATCATCAATGTAGACCAGCACGAACTTATAGAGAAACTCATGAAGCACCTCATGGATGAAATCCTGGAATATGGAGGGGCGTTGGCGAGTCCATAAGGCATCAAAAGGTACTCATAGTGGCCGGTGGGCGTGACGAAGGCGGTCTTCCACTCGTCCCCTTAAGGAATTTGGATGAGGTTGTATGTGCTGCGGAGGTCAGCTGGGATGAGAGGAAGGGGATAACAGAACTTGAAAGTGATGTTGTTGAGGGCACGGTAATCAATGCAGGGCTGCAAGCCTCCGTCCTTCTTTGCCACGAAGAAGAAGCTCGAAGCAGCAGGGGAGTTGACGGATGGATGTAGCCTTGCTCTAGAGCCTCCTTGATGTACTCCTCCATAGCCTTCTCCTCCGGAAGTGAGAGAGGGTAGATCTTTCCTCGGGGCACTGGCTCACCCGGCGGCAGATCGATGGCACAGTCCCATGGCCGGTGTGGAGGTATCTTGGAAGCACTTTGGGGACAGAAGACGTCGCTGAAGGCTACCGGGCTCTCTATGGATGTTGCACAGTCGGGGAGATCTTGGGAACGAGGAGATCGACGTACAGGAAGGGTAGAAAAACTATCGACCCACTTCAGGATTTCTCCAGTCTTCCAGGAAATGACGGGGTTGTGCTGTTCCAACCACGGGCACTCGAGAATGATGTCAGTGGAGGATTCCTCCAGAACCAGCAGGTGTTGATGATGAAATGCCCGGGAGTAGCGCAGTAGAGACATAGACTCTGGGTCAGCCGCCTCTGCCGCTCAGCTGTTGTCAGGCGGGAATTCTCCAGTTGCAAGGGCTCGTTGGCTGGTTATGGAGGGCTGACAAACTCTGGTCGGCGGAGGAAGGGAGAGAACGACGGCTGGCCCTGTTGTTCTTCGATACACAACTGCATACGAGTGGCGAAGCGGATGGAGAGTTGGATAAAACGTGCAAGCCCGATGGTATCCTCGTATGCAGCGAGATGCAACCACACCCGAGGATCCAGACTGTGTCAGTAGGTGGTCATCAGGGATTGCTCGTTCCAGCCACTGGCAGCAGCGAGGGTTTGAAACTGGAGGGCATACTCATTTGCAGACATTGATCCCTGTTTTAAATGGTAAAGCTGCTCATCTATAGATGAGTCTCAGGAGGGTTTTCTAAACACTTTCTTGAAATGCGTAGTGAAACTGGAGAGAGATTGGATTGGACCACAGAGATTCTCCCCTAGCGAAGCACTTTACCAGATAACTGCGAAGTGATGAACGCCACTTGGGCGCGATCGTGTGAGTACAGGTGTGGCTGCTTCTCCAGGACCAGCGAACATTGCAGTAGGAATCCATTGCACTCCTCTGCCGAACCAGAGAAGGGTGCCAGTCTGGCCATGGGACTGGCGCACTTGGGTGGCGAAGAAGCGGTGGTGTTGTTCCCGGAAGTTCTCGCTGGTGAAGGTGCAGGAGGGCTGGTGGGGAGAGCTCGCTGAACGGTGTCGGCGAGCTCCTTGAAGGGATCCGGGGTGCTCATCATGGTGCTGTGCGGTGTTGGTCCGGTCTTCTGTTACAAACAGAAGGAACACGGAGAACAGATGAAGGAGGTAAACACTTCTGGTGAGTGTCAGAAGTGAAAGTCCAGCAGATAGTCAATGACGATGAGTGATACTGTACTCTTGATTGCAGATGGTGACGGAGATCCAGATGATGGAATGATGGAGCCAGGGGACAAGACGAGGGAACACTCAGGAGACTAGGAGATATGAGGAGACCGGTAGGTATAGCAGGTGAGTCCGTAGTAGCAAGCAGTAGCGTGAGCATGTGCAAACGAGACCGGACAGTGAGTGAGTGCGTGGGGCTTAAGTGCAGGCAGTGATTGCAGTGATGATGATGTGCAGGTGCGTGTGATCAGTACTCTGGTGAAGGTGCACGTTGTGACTGGGAGAGGGTGGAGCCTGGCATGCTTGTGACAAATAATAGTTGAGCTCGGAATATTTAATAGTGAGGAAATTTCACAAATGGACTTATTGCACAAGTGGCAACCTACAACGTTACCACACTTAGATTCACTGAGCTCCTGAGAGCAACCTTTTCTTTAACAGATGTTTGTAGAAGCAGTCTGCATGCCTAGGTGCTTGATTTTATACACCTGTGGCAATGGAAGTTATTGTAACACCTGAATTCACTGATTTGAAGGGGTGTCCCAATACTTTTGGTAATATAGTGTATATACAGTGCATTCGGGTAGTAGTCACAGCACTTTTTGTACACAACACTTTCCACATTTTGTAATGTTACAGCCTTATTCCAAATGGATTAAATGCATTATTTTCCTCAAAATTCCACAAACAAGAGATGTTCAATTGGCTTCAAGGCTAGGCCACTCAAGGACATTCACAGAGTTGTCCCGTAGCCACTCCTTTGTTATCTTGTCTGCGTGCTTAGAGTCGTTGTCCGGGTGGAAGATGAACCCTCGCCCCAGTCTGAGGTCCAGAGCGCTCTGGAGCAGGTTTTCATCTAGCATGTCTCTGTACATTGCTGCATTCATCTTTCCCTTGATCCTGACTAGTCTCCCAGTACCTGCCACTGAAAAAAAACATCCCCACAGCATGATGCTGCCACCACCATGCTTCACTGTAGGATGGTATTGGCCAGGTGATGAGCGGTGCCTGATTTCCTCCAGACATGACGCTTGCCATTTAGGCCAAAGAGTTCAATCTTTGTTTCATCAGACCAGATAATTTTGTTTCTCATGGTCTGAGATCTTCAGGTGAATTTTGGCAAACTCCAGGTGGGCTGTCATGAGCCTTTTACTGAGGAATGGCTTCCGTCTGGACACTCTACCACACATGATGCACCTGAGCTCAATTTTGAGTATCATGGAAAAGGCTGTGAATACTTATGTACATGTTATTTATTTATTTGTTTGTTTCAGTTTTTTTTGTTTAAATAAATTTGCAAAAATTTCAAACAAACTTCTTTCACATTGTCATTATGGGGTATTGTTTGTAGAATTTTGAGGGAAATAACGAATTTGATCCATTTTGGTATAAGGCTGTAACATAACAAAATGTGGAAAAAGTGAAGTGCTGTGAATACTTTCCGGATTCACTGTAGATTTTAATTGTTATTATTTATACTAATTACTCCTGAAGACACAGTAAAATGACATCAAAATTAAACATTTCACTAGCATCCATGTACTTGCTATGGTGGAGAAATTACATACTTTAACTTTTACTTCTAACACCAAACTGGTGGATCTAGTAAACATCAACTTTTACTGGAAGGAATGCATTATGTGGAGTAAGAGAGAGTATTTTGTGTTGTAAATCAGCCATTTAAATTCATTGTGGTTCTTAATCGGTTCCTCTCGATCTTGAAAATAAGAACTTAAAGCATACGGACAGATGTTGACGCACGTTCACACCCCCTCAGACTTGGTGCGGTGTTGCTGGCAGGACAAGGTAGAGGTAGACACTCATTCCATTAGTGCTGCCTCTGCAAATTCCAGCTAATTTCATACACATCAATACACATTAGCATACCACTCTGGCACCGGCATTCAGGAAAACACTGCACTCAAGAAAGAGACCATGAGGAATGGGAAGGTGTAATGGGGAAATAGAGAGAGAGGCAGGATAATATAAACGGATGATGCTTTTACAGTCTCTTTCATTAAATGCGTAAATAGACTGAAAACACATGATTGTAAATAACACACCGGTATAAGAGACTGATAATTAAGAGAGACTGTAATGAGGATGGAGAACAGGGGAGGAAGGGTGACTGATAAAACAGCTCGATTATCTTCACACATATCAAAGTGAACAGCTCATCTACTCTGTTTATCTCCATCAACATACATCCATTTGCAAATACACAACATTAATATAAGAATTTGCAGGCACACATACCCTATAAATACTAAATTAATGCAACCTTAAAGTAGCCTTACATTTGCACTCTTTTACAGTCTCTATGGAGAATTACTTTGAGAGGAAAAAATTCAAAACATCACTTGCATGCTTTACTGATAGTTTTGCAGAACAGAAGGATGGCAGCTTCTGTGTCACACTTATCTCATGTCCACCATCTCAGTGGGAACTATACAGTGTTATTAGCAGTTTATCAGTTTATCTAACCAGCATCCATCATAATCAAGCTGACATAAAGTTTCGAAGCAACTGTTGAAAATAAGGCTGAATTTGCACAGAATGATTGCTGCTTTAGTGCAGCTTAAATTCCTCAATATAGTAAAGAGAAACAATTGGTTGAAATTAAATTATAAATAAATATCGAAAATTTGACATAGTAGTTACTATTATATTTCGCAGTGCCAAAATTGTTTAGGGCAAACTAAAAATAGACAACTGCAATAAACAGGTTTTCAAATGTACAGCTATACTATGTCTTCTGAGGCAGCAGCAGAACAATAAGTTGCATGTGCGGCTTGCACTGTCTTTGTCTCCACCGGTCTCAAAATTCAACATGTCTCCATTATATTATCCTTTTCTGCTCGATCGGCACTTTGCAACAAAACAAACGACCTGGTTTCTGTGAAACCTTATTACTGGGTCAAACTGAAGCAGAAATGAAAGCTCTAGCTTAAGTTCTACCAGGAAGATTCAGTGTTATGCCACTTATCACATTCAGACCTAAACAGTCATGTCCTAATACTCGGAGTATAAAAGATCGGTACTTACACATAGCCTGGATGCCAGACGAACTTAGCCCCGCCCACAAAAAAATGTGCACGGTCAGTTCGGTCTGGACTTGATCCATAGAGAAGTAATTATGCCCGAACAGAAACTGTTCGGACAAATGAAATTGTCAGGGCGGGCTTTAGATGATGATGGACAGATGATAAACAGTAACGTAATCATCCACGTCATCAAAGGCGCTTGGGTTAAATTTGTTCTAATCCTAAACGGAGAACTTGTTCGTATATGCCTTCACCTTTACTATTTCTCTCAGAAATGATGATCGTGTTGGTAAGTACACTGTGTATCCTTAAATTCTTTTTTTACAACACCGGCAAAGATCGTTTACACTCATCTTTTTCTTCTAACCTTAGGCTACTTATTCCGGGCGTACGTGCAGACAGGGTTGCCAAGTTTTTACAACAAAACCCGCGCAATACCGATTGCTAATCAAAACTAGCCAAAAACAAGCCAAATAGCTTTCCGGGTGGGGGGGTTCTCCGTGAAAAATGGCATTTGGGGGGTAAAATATGTGTTATTTTGGCTGGACTGCCTGCAAAATTTTGCATTCCTGTGTCTGTATATCACATAATTGGGGTCGCTTCAACCCGCGGACTTGGCAACACAGCGCAGTTGAGTTCTGTTGACATTTGACAACTAACGTTATGCGTCGCTCCGTTGCTCTGATTGGTTGTAGGTCTGTCCAATTGAGGTCTTTCCTGGTTCGGTTTAAACACGCCCCACAGCCCAACGGAGCAGTATCAGACTCAAATTCTGACTAGAATTGAGTATGACGACGTCAGGCTAACTTACACATGTCTGAGTTCGCAGATGCTGACACCAACAATTACCTCCATCCACCCCACCACTACGATGGTCCCTGCCTATACCTCCCAGGGGGTCGGCTCCACCCCTCTTTAGGCAGGAAAAGCAGAGTCCGTTACCCTCGAGACGAGAGCTACCGATGGGGCCTACACCAAAGAAACTCTAAATATAATACTTGCTGGTCTGTTAATAAATGTGTTACTTCATCGTACTTCATCTAGCCTACCGAGTCTTTCTGGTAGAAATACAATTTGAATAGGATTTCAAACCACATATGAATTGTAAAAATTGCATTTGATGTGATTTGCTGTTCACATCACACTTTGCCAAATATGATCAGATTCCAATCAGATATGCAAAAAATCGGATTTAGACTGACAGTCTGAACAAGGCTAAATGTTGCAAAGTATTTCCTCAATGTCATGTAATCAAAAATCTGTGTGCAACTGATAACCAGGAAGGATTTTGCTACAATTAAACTAAATTATTATTTTTTATTATTATTATCATTGTTACTACAACCAATGGCACAGTTTTTAGTTACATTAATACAACCATGACAATGATAAGGAGTGTTGGGAAGGTTACTTTGGAAATGTAATAGGTTACAGATTACAAGTTACCCCATTTAACATGTAATAAGCAGTGTAACTATTTCAATTAATTTATTAAAGTAATATAACTGAGTACATTTGATTACTTTACTAATTTCCAGCACTGGAATGCATTTTTATCACTCGCCATTGTGGCAACTCTTAGACAGATTGTAGCCTATAGCTTTCAGCGGCAATGTTGATTGATGTTGAATTGGCAGACGTGGTGTGATGAAAATTCAAACAAGAGAGCCAATCAAAAGCATCAGAATAGCATCGGTTTACTAAATGGCTTTTAAATGGCCGGAGACACTGTGCACATCAAAAACAAGCAAAGCAACAAATTAATATTATTATATATCCTAGCTTTTTACAGAAACTATTCAGGTGTAACCCCCTTTAATCATTAACATTTTCATAAGAAACTAATTTAATAAAATAAAAAAAAATCTCAGTAACTGTAACTGATTACAGTTACATTTGTAATTAAATTACGTAATTGCGTTACATATAACTAGTTACTCCCCATCACTAATGATAAGTCATCCATGGTTATAACTGTATTTTTTTTACTAATACCACAGCTGAAGAATAAGTACTTTCCTAAAACTATGATAAATGTATGTAAGGGCAAGCAAAGTAAAAAGTGCGTTGACACAGCAGTTGTAATTATGGCAAGCTAATGTTAAATTGAGCTCCAGCCATCGACCTGACAAACTGTACAACAGGTCAAGCACGGTGGTGCTGAGCAGGTGCTGTAGTGACAAAACGACTGATCTGCCATTATTCCACCTTGCCATGATGGAACTCTAGAACTTTCCACTAACAATCATGCTCCTGAGCAGCGACATAAGGCCAGCTAGTGATTTGCCTAAGTGATATTGTCAGTATATTAGCGGTGGATGAAAAGGCAGACGGGAAATCGTTGAAGAGCGTGACGTGAGGGGCGATGGATGGCCAACGTAAGTTTGCGCGCCCCTTACTTTGCTGCTTTAAATTACAGCCACCCCTTAAAACAAGCCAGCCAGAACACATATCCATTAGCATAACAGCTTTGCACAAGTCAACACCTGGCAAGGTTTAAATATTCAGACTGTATGATGAATTTCAAGCGTGAAGGCTACTTGCATGCTATTTCAGTATATCATTACCATAAGTGATAGCATTGTAAGGGAAAAATCCATATCACTAACAGTCAAGGTGATGGAAACAGGCAAGCATGAAGATAGGCAGCTTCAAACATTTTGACAGGAAGAGGTGCCTAATACACAGAAACTTTCTGCACAGATTTTACAATAGTCATTTTACCATATGCTGTGGATTATGTTAGAATTCGCTCTAAAAGAACTGGCTTTTTTTAAACCAAAAAGGGGAACTACAGTAGTAGTATTTGAGTGCGTTTGTACACATACTACTGTGATCGACCCTCAATGCCTATATATAAAAATAAAAACAATTCACAGGTAGGATTGCTGACTTTATTTTATTTTTGTTAAAGTTGAGGTGGAATGGAAGTAGCAGCATATCTCTTTTTTTTCTTCGATATGTGACGTACATCTGAGTGTAACAGATTATCTGAAAGGGTTCTATGCTTCATTTGTTGCTTAGATTTTGAGATGTGGACATTTAATAGCATGATTAAATATTAAATAGGTGATTTTTTTTTTTAATTCATGGCAACTTTAAAGTAAAATTCTCAACACACACCCGATATGGGATCGCACTCAATTTGGCTATATTTACATGTTTTTTTTTTTCTTGTTGTATAGTTCCAGTCATAATGAGCACCAAACCATCAAATAAAAAAGTCCATAGTAAAGAAAGTAGGATCTATAGTCTTACGTCGTGAAGGCAAAGGATACTCTACAAACGTTCAAGCTAGGCTTGTAATCATTTCACTGCATTCACCTATTTGCTTTTCTTTTTGAAAAAACACATTTCAAACCAAATCAACCTCTTCCCCTCATAATGTGTGGTTAATGGGTGAGAACGTTCGCACAATCCAAACAGACTTCAAGGTCCAAACAGACAGAGAGCTCTCTCGGGAATCAGCACTTCAAATTGCGGCTTGCCGCAAATGGAGAAAATCTCATTGATAGACACTTTGAAACAGGCAAAGCACTCTCTGAGCTCCATGTTTACAATGTGAAATGCCTGGGGAGACAGAATGCTGCAGGAAGATTTTATTCTACAATGCACTGTTTCCCATGAGATAGCCGTCCACACATTCAAAAGGGTGAGAAGGAGAGCAAAAGAGAGTGAGAGCTTTTGCACACAATGTGTTATTAAATGTGTGGGAGAGCACACTAGCGAACCATTGGGGGGGGGGGGGGGGGTGGTTGGCTCCTTCATATACTTGATATAAATAAGAGGACACTTTCTTTTAAATTGAACTGCTGATATTGTGACATGTGTCAATGCCATGCATGAGGATGTGCAAGACATACATTAGCAAGGCAAGCGAGGAATGCTCATGTGCACGTGAGGCGGAGCTGAGACTAGCAGGCGACCGTTTAAGTTTAATTATAAAGCAGCTTCATTTGTTCCGTGCTCCCTGCTTTGCATTCCACTCATTAGCCAGGTAGATGAAGGCAAATTAACGGAACGATAAACAGGCACAAACATGCCAGTAAACACCCCTAGCCTGAGCATATTTTAATAGAGTCCCAAGAAGAGTAAAGCAGACAGGAGTAGTGCCATTGGAAGCCCTCCAAACAGTTTAGTCACCATGGTGATTCTGTAAAGCGCTCTGATCGAGGAGTGTGAATTTTTAAATGGATGGTCACAGTCAAAAGCTGAGTTTTGTGCCACTCATCACCATAGCAAAATGAGTTTACCTGACACATCTGTTCTTAAAGGTCCCGTTTTTCGTGATCCCACTGTTCAAACTTTAGTTAGTGTGTAATTTTGCTGTTAGAGCATAAATGATACCTGTAAAAAGCTCAAAGTTCAATGCCAAGCGAGATATTTTATTTAACAGAAGTTCCCTTTCAAAGCCTACAGCGAACGGCCGGTTTGGACTACATCCTGGTACTTCCTTCATTAATTACGTCAGTCAGTAGAACAGTAGAACAGACTCACCTCCGCCCACAAGAATACACGAAAAAGGGTGTGTGGTCTTGTTGCTGTCCCACGTGGAGAAGAGGACGGTCGCGTGGAGAAAAGGAAGCGGTGCATTTGAGTGTGTTTGTCGCCATGTCGTCGAGAAGCTGTTATTTTCATCCCGGAGTCAAATCACCTTTGTTTGGCTTTCCCAGGGACGCTGTAGAGATCATTAAGCGTATATATCTCCCGTTAAGAGGCGTGACCTTTCCATGCAAGTTACGTGCGCTAAGCTGCTGTCGAATCACAACACAGGAACCGGGCCATGTGCGCTAAGCTGCTGTCAAATCACAACACGGGAACCGCTGGCACAATCAGAACTCGTTACGTATTTCTGAAGGAGGGACTTCATAGAACAAGGAAGTCATCAGCCGTTTTTAGGAGAGTGAAAACAGCGGTATACAGATAAATAATATACAGATAGGTTTTTTACACTCGAAACATGAACACGTGTTATATTGCACACTGTAAACACAATCAAAGCTTCAAAAAAACACGAAAAACGGGACCTTTAATAAACCTGGCAGTGTTGTCTTCCTGAAACAGATGAAATAGTACTCTCTTCCAGAGCTAATTGTAGACTAAGAGGTTTGGGTGTATTGAACACAGAGAAGAATGTGTGCATGCCGAGAAAGTTGAGGTTAGGCTGTTGAATACTATTAATTTAATTATAAAAACAGCTTTAGCTGGGTGAGTTTTATTTGTTTTGTCGCATGCAAAACCTATACATTTTTCCAAAACGCCCAAATTTTACCTGTAAAATTCAAACAAAGTAAAAGACCAACAGACCAAAGTAAAATAATCCCCCTCCCTCTTTTCACACACATTATGATTACAGGGCCAGATTGTCGATTGACCCTTTCATGCATTAATTATGGTAACGTCTCGGTTACGTATGGTAACCCTCGTTCCCTGAAGGAGGGAACGGAGACGTACGTTGGACGTCACCGACGAATTGGGATCACTTCAGAGAGCCCCTATCAGCTTTGGGATATAGAGAACAGGCCAATGGGCCATTGGCATGCGAGATTTGAGATCCGCCCGCGCTGCGGGTATAAACCGGAAGCTGTTCCGCAAGACCCACTCAGCAGGCTATTGGATAACACTGGGAAAACGTGCCCGGGAGGGCTGCTGCGGAAGCCACGACATGCCCAGAGGGAGTTAACATGTGGAGAATACATGTATGGACTGGCCTTGGGCAGTACAACATATGGAAGTCCCTGGGGTGGCCCCGGCCTGTGTAGGTGGGGGAACAACACTGTACTGAGACGGCAGAGGAACTCTGCCGAGGGAAAGACACGGGCTCGCCGTAGGGAGCCGTACCGTGGAAGAATACTCACTTGGGACCACCGTGGGGGTCACAACATATGGAACCCAGCCTAACACAAGTTCCACCAATGCATACAAGTTATAGACCTGACGTCGGACGCTCCGCCACGTCCGACTGCCGCGGGTTGCGGAGGACTCGACAGGGTTCGTCATTCTGGAGAACTCAACTGGACCAATATAAGCGCACATATCCGTTCAGTGTGGAAGGGAGTGGCGCAGCAAGCCGACACTAGAACGGGCACTTCGGTGTTACTGACTTTGAGAAGTGAGCACACAGGAAGATACCGGCTCTACATGGAGGCTATAGAATCTAGCGAACGTGTTAGGTGTTGCCCAGTCCGCAGCTCTACAAATATCTGTCAGCGAGGCGCCACGAGCCAGCGCCCAGGAAGAAGCAACACCCCTTGTGGAGTGGGCTCTTAACCTGAGCAGGCAGGGCACGTCTTGGGTTTCAAGACGATGACATCCACTATCCAGTGGGCCATCCTCTGCTTGGAGACAGCCTTTCCCTTCTGCTGGCCTCCGTAATAGACAAAGAGCTGCTCTGAGGTTCCGAATCTTTGTGTTCTGTCCACATATGTTTGCAGGGAGCGGACGGGACAGAGAAAAGTTGGGGCTGGGGCTGGGTCTGCCTCCTCCGAAGGCAGCGCTTGCAGGCTCACCACCTGGTCCCGGAAGGGAGTGGTGGGAACCTTGGGCATATATTCCTTTGGTTTGAGTCCTATCTCACAGGTAGGTCTTTCAAGGTTGCCTGGAGAGGAGAGGAATCCCAAGCACATCCACTGACCACTGGGGTTCCCCAAGGCTCAGTGCTTGGTTCTCTCCTCTTCTCCATCTACACTACTTCATTGGGACCCATCATTCAGGCACATGGCTTCTCATACCACTGCTATGCTGATGACACTCAGCTCTACCTTTCATTTCACCCAGACGACCCCACAGTAGCTGCACGAATCTCCAGCTGTCTGGCTTATATCTCTGCATGGATGAGAAAACATCACCTGCAGCTTAACCGGGCAAAGACTGAGTTTCTCATCTTCCCCGCCAGTCCCACTATACAACATGACTTCACCATCCAGTTAGGTACATCCTTGATTTCCCCATCAAAGTCAGTCAGAAATCTTGGAGTAACATTTGATGACCAGCTGTCCTTCAGAGAACACATTTATTAGACAGCTCGCTCATGCCGGTTTGTGCTCCATAACATCAGGAAGATTAGACCGTTCCTAACAGTGCACGCAACACAGCTTCTTGTCCAGGCCCTGGTTATCTCTAGACTTGACTACTGCAATGCGCTTCTGGTTGGACTCCCCTCTTGTGCAATCCAATCACTTCGAATGATCCAGAATGCAGCAGCACGTCTTGTCTTCAACGAGCCCAAAAAGGACCCATGTCACACCTCTCTTCATCTCCCTGCACTGGCTACCACTCGCTGCTCGCATCAAGTTTAAGGTGCTGACGCTTGCATACAGAGCCACCACGCGCTCAGCTCCTGCTTACTTTGACACCATTCTACAAATCCACACCCCCACCAGAAGCCTTCGCTCAGCAAAGGAACGACGGCTTGTGGTACCATCACAGAGGGGGAAAAAATCCCTTTCCAGAACATTTTCATTCAACATTCCCAGCTGGTGGAACGCAGAATCATTGACATCATTCAAAAGTCAACTAAAAACTCAGTTCTTCCGTGAGCACTTAACCTCATAAAAAAAAATACTTTTCCTCTCCTCTTTCTCTTTCTTCTTCCCTCCCTACTCTAGCCTGTGCTAGATGTACCCCCAAGTCGTTTCATGTACCCCCAAGTTGTAAGTCGCTTTGGATAAAAGCGTCTGCTAAATGCATAAATGTAAATGTAAATATATCCAGGCCGGGGTCTCAGGATTACATGAGAGTTACCAGGCCCAAACTCCAGGCACGAAAAGGCCTGCATGTCCCCTACCCTCTTTGTAGAGGCCAATGCAGTCAGGAGTACTGTCTTCAGAGACAGAATGTTTAACTCTGCTGACTGCAAATGCTCAAATGGCGCTCTCTGTAGTGCGGTTAGCACCAGAGTTAAGTCCCAAGAGGGTATAGAGGGAGGGCGAGGCGGATTTAGTCTCCTCGCCCCCCTCAGGAACCTGACGATCAGATCGTGCTTCCCAACAGACTTACCATCTACCATGTCATGGTTTGCGGTGATCGCGGCAACATAGACTTTTAGGGTGGCGGGAGACAGCCTTTGCTCCAACCCATCTTGTAGGAAGGAAAGCACTGAACCGATCGAGCATCTCCGGGGGTCTTCTCGATGAGAAGAGCACCAATCGACGAACAGGTTCCACTTCAACGCATATAGGCGCCTCGTAGAGGGAGCTCTAGCGGAAGTGATGGTTTCTACCACATTCTGTGGTAGGCCACCTAGAGGCTGGCTCGGTGGGTCTGCCCTGAACGTAATCCTCAGATCACCCCGGCCATCCGTCGAAGTAGGTCTATTCTGCAGGGCAGGAATAGTACTAGATCGAGGTATGGGGAGGGGGACTCCGCCTTTCCGAAGGTAGGTGAGTCTAGACCTAAGCGCAGAGATAGTCATTTTCCCGCAGTGTGAACATGAACCATCCACAAACGCTGCCTCACGCTCAAAAAATAAAAGGAAGAAAAGCACGTAAACATTTGAATTGGGCCGTAATACAGCAGCATTTATTCTTATGATACCAAGCATATGATATTTTATTTACAGTATACAATCATGTTATGGACCACGTGAGCAGCGTGTTCCCGAACACAAAACTCTCCCCTCCACCGTGAATAAATCACAATCCAAATGCACAAGGTTTTATCACTGAGGTGGTGTGCACAATCTGCAGTTAATTTTACGGATTTCCATGTGAGAAAAAAAGCAACGGCTTGCCATCAAAACCCATGCATTTGCAAGAAGATTATTTGTGAATAACTGTCCACTGTCGTGACCACTATAATTAATAATAATTTATTATATTTATATAGCGTTTTTCTAGGCACTCAAAGTGCTTTACATATAGAAAGGGGGAATCTCCTCATCCACCACCAATGTGTAGCATCCACCTGGATGATGCGACGGCAGCCATATTGTACCAGAACGCCCACCACACACCATCTTTATTGGTGGAGAGGAGACAGAGTGATAAATTTGACCAGGATGCCAGGGTTACACCCCTACTCTTTATGTGTGCAAATTCATCAGTCAATACTATTGCTGAGTATTTTCTCATTAAACTCTAGTGAACCAAAGTCTCAATAACAAGGTGTGAAACCATTTTGGTTTACTTCTGTCACAAACGTACAGTCACCAGTCACCAATCCCACCAATGTGCAGGGCGGCCTAAGCATGGCTTTTATCCACTGACTTTCTACGATGTTCAAAGTGTTTGTAATTGTGATTGTGATTTTAGAAAGAGCTATCTGACTACATAATATGTAGTCTGAGCCTGTCAATGCAATGGCAGATACATTACTAGTTAGTTTCAAGGAAAATAATTTTCAAATTCTGTTGTTATTTCTTGTTATTCTTGTTATTTTGTTTGCCAAATAACCGTATTTGTCCACCCCCTGGAAAAAAAAGTTCAGGTGCAGGATTATTTTTACTTTAACCCCTGTAAAACAGACTTATCGGGTTGAGTTCACAAACAACAAGGGTGTTTGTAGGTTTCTGCTGTAAAATGTGAACTTGCGATGACTTGACAGTGTATAATACCGGCGTTTGTGACAAAACGTGTTTAGGGTTCAGATCGTGCTATATGTGGAGAATAATGCATGGCAGTCAGCTTTTTTTTATCGATTTTTGCAAATTAACTCTTCACTTATTCTTCTGAATCGGTTCCTGGTTCAAACATATATGGCTGAATTAAACAAATATTTCCACTGTTGTGTAGAGTTTACTACAGTAAAGTTGACCGAGTGTATCAGGAAGTCCGAGCTGGTGTGATTGAGTGGAGGTGGGGATTAATTTGCATATGCATGGTTCTGCGTATACTAAATGACCAAGGGTGTAGCATAACATTCAAGCTATTTTAAGGCAGGAATACATTTTTTTCACAAGGGGATTTTTTAAATATATAATGTATAACCACATGGGGACTGTAAAACCTTTCTTAGCATTAAGCAGTTAGAAACTATAAATAAAGGTTCTTTATTGGCATCGATGGTTCCATGAAGAGCTTTAAACATCCATGGAACCTTTCCATTCCACACAAGGTTCTTTATTGTGGAAAAAAGATTTGTTGTTGTAAATGTTCCCTTTCAGTCGGTGATGTCCGACGTACGTCTCCGTTCCCTTCTTCAGGGAACGAGGGTTACTATACGCAACTGAGACGTTATTCGAGAAAGAGAGAGAGAGAGAGAGCGAGAGTGTGAGTGTGTGTGTGTTATTTTAAGAACTGATCACCGAAAGGTTTGGGGTGACCAAAAATAATTTTTCTACGGCATTGCTGTGAAAACGCCCTTTTGGAACCTTTATTTTTAAGAGTGCACAGGATATTTACACTGCCTCTCTGTTGTGTCAATCAGCATTCACCATGCATTTGCTGTGCTGTACAAGTAAATCAATAATCAACATTGATCATGTGATACATTGTTTCCTGCTTCTGTAATTCCTGTGCAAATTAATTTATCGCAGCAGTAAACACACTGTATATTTTATGCGGCTTCTAGGTGGAGTAAAATAGCTCCAAGTTGGCAAATGTAACCATAATTAGATCAAAACACATTGAGGGGGCCCCTATGCACCACAGGGATCCTGTACACCAGTAGAGTACATGTTTTTAAAGGATTCGGGCCTGTCTTATTCAGCAATTAAGTCTAGTGGAAGTTGGAAAAATGGCTAATGCCTTTAATTGCTTGTATTATGCTAAACTGAAAGTTAAAGAAGCTACAATATGTTGAATATCTATGAATTTAAAGAAAGCTGTGATTTCAGACCTTGGAAATGTATACAGTGATAGTTCCAATCTCTTGTATCTGTCAGCCACATCCTTTTAGTCCAGCTATCCATACAACTTTCACGAGCTGCGTTTTTTTCACTACCTGCCTCACCCTCCTTCATTATTAGTATGAAAGGAGTAAACGGCTTGTAGGCGGTAGCACTCCAGGCTAGCATCTGCTCATGATGAATAAAAAAAATAAAAAACAGCACACGTGTGAAGATTGATGTGCTCCTTACAGGTCTCTGGTTTCAAAATGCTGACAGCAATTTATGCAACTAATACATGCAAAGGGAAAAACAGCATTAGAAACAAAGTCATATACTGGAGTATGTCGACTTTGTCCACCACATATACCATTGTTGTTCAAGAGATGTCCTCCAGATGCATGTATATTACCACAACATTGTACAGTGAACAAACACAAAGATTTGATAAAAAAAATAAAAAGCCTGATATACATTTTTTTTTCTTATTTTACTTGTTTTGCTAGCTTTGGCTCATTTGGCATAAACAACAGAAGTGGCTCACTTGGCACAAACAAAACTTTATTTCTGTTGAAATCAAGCTATTCACAGCTGTATTCAGACTCCCTGTTGTCACCCTATAGCACTGCTGGAGGACATGCTAGTCATGCATCAATAAGACGATACTGATCATTTGGCCTCAAATTATTCCTATATAAGCACTTATATTTATATCCAAAGTGACGCACATGAGGATGCAACCACATTGCTCTAATAAAAAGAGAACCAAATGAGAGGAGACCCAAGCATTTTTAGAATAATTATGAGACATACACTTTTATTTGAAGTCTAATACATTTACATCAAAAACTAGACACCCTTGATGGGATAGTTCACCTAAAACAAAAATGTATGTTTGTGGTTCCGTCACAATCACCAGTGAGAATGCCCCTGATTACCACCTGAGGGCACTCCACCCTGGACTGTCACTCCATCACAAACTACATTACCCATAATCCTTTGCCTGGACTCATTACCACTCACTGTTTACACCTGTGTCTCATTACCTCATTACCCCAGCCTATATAAACCATGTTCACTCTATCTTTCACTGTGATGTCTTGTTTATTGTATTACTGCATTTCTGAGCATTCTCCCTGGTTTCTTGTCTCTTGGTTTTGGATTTCTTGTCTGTTCTGTGAATTACCCGTTTGCCTGTCTCTCCTGTCTTGTTTGCCTAATTGGACTGATTACTTGTTATGACCCCTTGCCTGTTTGTTGACTACGAGTGTGGATTTCCCTTTAGTAAAGCTGCGTTTGGATCCTCAACCTGTTAAGTCTCGGAGCAGTACATTACAGGTTTCAAACCCATATGAATCCTGGAGAACACAAAAGTAAAACATTGTGAAGCCTTGTTATGTAGATCACAAAATGACAATGTTGTACTGACGCTAGTGGAACAATAACAATTTAAGGCCTATTCCAAAGATCACCTGTTACTGTCCAACATTCAAATATGTTTAATATATTATGGTATTTTGACTAATGAAGAACTTTTAGAAGATAAAAAAGCTGCAACATATTCCACAATATTAACCCACATTAGTCAAAAGAACTGTACAAAAATAATACATATAAAACGGAAGGAAAAAGAAAAATGTTCTCCCTTTTTTCCTTTCATAACCATCATTCAGTGAGAAAAAAAAAAAGATCAGAGTAATTGATCACTGGAGTTAACTTAAGAATTCTGAAGCACAGAAAGAAACACAGGATGTACGCAGTTCAGATGCGCTTTTTAGAATTTTTTTTTATTTTTTTATGCTTATATAAGAGAACCTGCTGTCCATTTTTCTTTGAAGTTAGATTACTGCTCCTATACTGGCCCATATGATGAACAACGTGGCTAAATAAAGAAAGAAAGGTAACACTTTACAATAAGGTTTCATTAGTTAAATATTATTTTCCTTTCCTCTTTTCCTATATATATATATATTGCTCAGCAAATTGCTCAAGAAGTTAATGCTGGTTCTGATAGAAAGGTGTCACCGCCCAAAGCACCAACAGTGGGCACGTGAGCATGAGAACTGGACCACGGAGCAATGGAAAAATGGCCTGGTCTGATGAATCATATTTTCCTTAACATCACGTGGATGGCCGGGTGCGTGTGAGTCACTTACCTGGGGAACACATTGCACCAGGATGCACTATGGGTAGAATGTAAGCCAGCGGAGACAGTGTGATGTTTTGTGCAATGTTCTGCTGGGAAACCTTGGTTCCTGCCATCGATGTGGATGTTGCTTTGACACATACCACCTACCTAAGCATTGTTGCAGACCATTTACATTTATGCATTTGGCAGACGCTTTTATCCAAAACGACTTACAGTGCACTTATTACAGGGACAATCCCCCTGGAGCAACGTGGAGTAAAGTGCCTTGCTCAAGGACACACTGGTGATGACCGCTGGGATCTGGATTCTGCATATCAGTTCACTGGTTTAACCCACTGGACCACCATCAGACCATGTACATCTCCTTCATGAAAACCGTATCCCCTGGTGATATATATATATCAGTGGACGTAAAATATATATATATAGAACGTAAAATGTATTGCCATAAAAAAAAAAAATCTCTAAAAATGTGACAACAGTTGTCAGCAAGAGTCAATGAGTGTTTTGCTTGATTACTCACAAGTAAACATTTTTTAGCTGTTTTGAATCTGAATCATGTTCAAAGAAAATATGCTGTGCCACAATTTCTGTCCCTTTAGAGATGTGCAATATATTTTGTGTACTCTTGGCAAGTCCACAAAGGCAACACAGCCTAATCTTAAATATTCCAGCTTGCTGTAGCTTGTGCTTTGCTTAACCGTCAGCCTCTATAACAGTTTCCATACATCAAAAGTGCCCATTGGACATGTTTACTTACGCAGTTTATGCTAATTTAATCTTTCATTCCACAGAAAACCAAAACTATAGCCCTATCTTATAACCTTAAAAAAACACAATCACAATTTATGGCTTGGATCAGCTGGAAAAGCCGCCCATGCTACAGAAAACAAACCATCAAATGCAACAATAGCTATAATGACCTTATGCGCATTATTGTGCATAATTTTGCTTACAATAGAGCAGGTTTTTTTTTTTTTTTTTTTAAGCTACAGGTATAGGCCTTTTCTGCTTTTGTTATAATGGTGACCTGCTGTGCGGCTGTTTTAAATCAAAGTTGGACATGTTAATCTAAATTGGGTCAGTCCTTGTAAGCATTTGGAACAGGGATGTGATTGATAAAAAATAGACGGTCAAGTGCATATCTGACATGGTCACTGCACAAAGATAGTGAGATGCATTGATTCAGATATTATTTATTAATTTCTTTAACATGCCGACTACTGCCTGAGGTGATAATGTTGCAATATGTGAACTCTGAGTGAGTTTGATGCCGAGCGTGTCGGCGTCAAGCGTTTTGCCGTGTGTGTTTGTTTGCATACAGAAGCAGTCGGACGTTTTCTTGCTGTTTGTCTCTCACTTCAGATGTCTCTGCAATTCATCAGCCTCTCACATCTGCTCACTGTCACCTAGCCATTCATCACAAAAACACATACACGCACAGGCTCACAAAAGCCTCCTATCAAAACACTCTTACACACAATTGTATTGCATCTACATACATCCATTGCATAGCCTGCTATTATATGATAAATTCAAGGATATTTGAATTCTATAGCACTCCAATAGGACACACAATAGGATAAATTCAATAGCACAATAGTAACCACAAAACAAATATGGACGACTAAGTATGTAAGTCATGTACTTGAACTGTAGTTGAGTTTTATATGCTAATATACCCAAGTAAAAATTACCATTTTGCTATATGTCAAGTTTCATCACTGCATAAAATACTTATTTAAGAAGGGAGGCATCTAATGTCCTAGACACAAAAAAGGATACAGTCAGGTCTGAGCTCAGTCTACCATTATTACAAATTGACAATAGTCGTCAACATTCAAGCATTTTATACAAATAGTGCAAACAGCCAATTTACATATAAATATAGGCTACATAGGCTATATAATGTACATATTTAGTGAGTTGTTAAAGTGCCCATATTATGATATTTTAAAGGTTCCTAATTTTGTTTTGGAGGTCTCCTATAAGGTTTACATTTACGTTTAATTTTCTCATTATATACATTGCACATCACCACATTTTTCAATTATTCTCAAATGACTTCACAGATGAATCAGTCTCTCTAAGTCCCTCCTTTTTGCGAGCCTTTTCCGCTTTGATTGCCCCAGTCTGTTGTGATTGGTCTACTGCGTACAGCTCATTTTTTGGAAACTAGACGTCAGTACCATAACTGTACTTCAGCTCCTTCCGGAAGTTTCCTAAAGCTCAGCGATTGTACACACTGATTTTACCATATCTATACGAGCGCGATTCCGACGATGGAACTTTGTAAGAACTAATTATTCAACTTGAACCTACGTCGCAAGGGTGACTTGAGCAGAACGTTTCTCAGTAATACACTACTCATTTTGAGGTACATTATGAGATGTTGCAACTGTAATTCCTCACCATCAGCATTAACAAGCATATGTCCACCAACAAACTGATGTGCATATTTCTCATTTATTGCGGTGCACATGAGAGAACTGTATCAATAGTGGTGCACAGGTTAACCCAGCACTAACCTGAATGACTGATGTAACAAATGTTGGTCAAATAAATATTGTGTCATCCTTTATCTTTACTTAAAGTAGTAAGAATGACAGACAATCTGCATTAATTTTAGCTTTAGACAGTAATAACGTGAGTTAGCCGGAAACTTACACAATATATATCACAAAACTACATATTTGTTCAATAATTATACTCTCATTATACTTAAATATTATCATTACTAATTATACAGGTTGTGATTCTAAAGAGCAAGCAGATCCAAATAAACTGGGTACTGACCCCGCATTGATTTTGCAGTCGTCAGTTGTTCGCAGGCAGACAGTATACAACATAGGCGGGCATTATGCAAATGTATTTTCTAGAACCGTCACGCAGTGGGATTCGAATTACAAACGACTCCTATAGGCAGACGTAAAAAAAAAAAAAAAAAAGTATTTTGTACAAATACAGTTCAAAAAAGTTCTGTATAAAATTTATGAAAATATATGAAAATATATACGGATCATTCCATACAGCTATCATGATCCAGCATTCAACTGAAGTACTGTTTGTCTACTACTGTCATTGACATCTACTGCCATGTTTTAATGAGATGGATGTTTTAAGACCCCCCCACTCTTTACCCCATTTATTTAATTGAATTAGCTAATAGATATAGATGAATGGCAATTCTCATGGGTCTCAAGTATCATGGCAAACTGGACTGGAAAACAAGTGAGGTCACAAAAAGGTTATGCCTCTCAATGGTTATGATGAACCAAAGCAGCAGTGCATTCAGTGCAACCCTCTGCCCAATATAAAATATCACTGAGTCACTGAATGTTGCTCCACACACAAAGCGATTTGATGTTTATCTTGCCTGGCCTTCGGATGCAGTTGACATGGGGCATCTGTGCTCCGAATGTACAATGGTGAAATAGTTTGTTAGCTGAATGATAATAGATGAGAACCTTGGACTGCAAAAAGAAAAAAAAAAAGTTTAATAGTAATGTTTTTTATTATTATTATTATTTTTTTATAATAATAGTACATTTTTAAAGACCCTAAGATCATATTTTCTTTAAATCAGTGTTAATATGGTCGACCAAATCTAAAACGAATCATACAATTATTAGATATTTAGATAATACATTTAAACTGAAGTACTAAAATGACTTCAACTGAAACAGAAATAAGAATTACAGTTATATAGCAATGCATTACATGACAAAAGCACATACAATTACTACAAGTTAAATTCAAAACTGAAAGCATAAAATTAATAGCCTGGTCCTACCAGACTCTCTGTACATGTCATTTGTACAGAGAGTCTGGCCACTCTCCATTGACATTAACTTCCTTGAAGGCGGGCACTCTGTTGAAGTTTGAAACTATTGGATCTGCCCAGAGCTACTCTGGATCTGCCATAACCAATCGATAACATTTGGTCTTGGCGTATGTCATCTCAAATAGCGCACAACATCAACGTCATCGTTCTCAGCCACTCCCTCGGTTCGCTGATTGGACCGGTTAAAATTTGCCCGGAGAAAACCAGAGAATATATCGCAATCTCAGACAGAGTACTGAAGGAAAATTAAAATTGAGTGGAAGTACGTTGAAGGGCGGAGCCAGGCTATAAAATGAAATGCTAATTCAAGTAATTAGTACAAATTATAAACAATATAAAGCTTCTTAAAATGCAACACATACTACTGTCTGTGTCTTTAATTCAGCACGCTTCACCTTCACTGAAAATCGATACAATGCTGGCATCAAGGATTGGAGCAAACAGAGATGCCCTTTAAATTTGAAGTCTAGGAATGAAGAAGATGCTGTATGAGCTGATAATTTATTTATGAATGCTTTGAGAGCCTGCCATAATTATAATCAAACCACAGATCACTTTAAAGTGAGACTACTGATCACAAACCAGTTTTGTCTTTTCTATCCAATAATTCCGACCTGAATTGTACTAGACAAAGTTGTTCTTGTAACAAAGCATTAATGAACTTCAAAGAGAAAGAGAGCATGTGTTAAAAATTTTTGTTGCTTCTGTATCAAAGCCTAGCTCAATGGTGCAACCCTATTAAGAGTGTTAAATCATCTATTAAGTTATAATGAGGTGTGAATTGAGCTTATTTGCTAAGGGGGTTACTCCTTGTGGGACAACCTTATAGCTCAGTGATTGACAGGTGAGCTGAGTGACAGCTCAAATGTCTTAATTAGTGTGCAGGTGCGGGCAGGCACAGGTGCACCCGTCTCACACTGCTAGAGCAGATATCATGGTTAAGACTTCAGGGGCTGTATTCACAAAACATCTTAAGGTAAAGCTAAAAGTAGCTACAAGCTTGCTGATTTAGGAGAAACTCTTAAAAATAATGGGTGTGTCAGCCCTAATTTTAGGACTCCTAAATTCACTTAAAAAAAAAAAAAAGAGTATTTCACCAAGCATTTTAGTGCTAAAACCAGCTCCTAAATCTGTGAAAGTTAGGAGTAGTCAAGATCCTAATGGCTATTGCTGGCAATCCGCCGCAGCAATCTGCCCAAAGACACTGTACACCATTGAGGCAATAGGCGATAGAGTCTTGGGTGCTGAGCCTTTTCTTCATAAATGCAATAAATATTTAGATTTTGAGATTTTAATCTACGATTACATAAAGGTTAATTTATGGAAATACAATATGCATTGAATGATAGAAAATAAAAGCCTCGATACACCTCAAGCGAAATCAAAGAATGAACTGATATAACATCATTTTGAACAGAAGTTCGTTGGGAGTTCCTTTTGGGAGTTAGAAACAGCTTGCCAAAGCAAACTTGCCAGAATGGTAAACTAATCACCTTTGTACAACCATTGGTCCATGGCAATTACGTAATAGTTAGGTCTGCGTGGAGGCTCCGCCTTCTTTCACATGAAAATCTTTCCTATAATAATAATAATAATAATAATACATTTTATTTGTAGTGCACCTTTCTCAAACTCAAAGCGCTACAACATATACAGGACAAAATTAGAATCAAACAAGGAAAAAATACATAGTAAAAAGAAGAAAAAAAAACACAGTAGTAATTATCATTAAAAATTAAAAGCTTGACTAAAAAGGTGTGTCTTAAGAAGTTTCTTAAAACAATTGGCTTTATGCACAGCTGCACTACTTCCTGAACTTCAGCCAGCTCCTTTGTTTCCTGTCTACCATTATTGGACAAATTGATTAATCCAGGTGTGCCTGACCTCTGTAGTCACAACAACAATAATCAGACACACCTGGATTAATCAGTTTGTCCAATAATGGCAGACAGGAAACAAAGGAGCTGGCTGAAGTTCAGGAAGTAGTGCAGCTGTGCATAAAGCCAATTCAGACATAGCAGTCCTAATAGATGCAGGTAATGAGTTCCATAACCTAGCTGCATTGAAAAGGCCCTCCCACCCATAGTTTTTAATTTACACCGAGGCTGACGGAGAGAGTGAGAGGGTAAGGATGGATTAACCAGATATATATATATATATATATATATATTTATATATATATATATATATATATATATATATATATATATATATATATATATATATATATATATACTGGAGCCAACCCATGGACTGCTTTATAAGCTAAAATCAGAAGTTTAAAATCCGTGCAGTTTCTGGAGCACGGGGGTAATGTGATAGTGTGAGGATGTGTAAGGACAAGCAGGTAAACGTCTCGGGTTATGACTATAACCGTTGTTCCCTGAGAAAGGGAACGAGCACTGCGTCGGAACAACACTTTGGGGATGATCCCTTGAAACAGCGTATCTGAAGTATGAATTAAACTATTCCAATCCTGAAACATGCGCTCTAGGCGTGACAGGCTGTGGCGGTGAGACGCAGTGCTCATTCCCTTTCTCAGGGAACAAGGGTTATAGTCATAACCCCAGCGGGGCTGGATGCCTGAGAGAAAACCACAATGGACAGTGGGACATCTCTCGAGACGGGAACAGATCCACTTCCACTGGGACGAATCTCTTGCACATGGCCTCCACCACCTCTGGGTGGAGTCGCCACTCCCCGGGCCTCAGCCCCTGCCTCGACAGGACGTCTGCTCCCTGGTTTTGATCCCTGGGGACATACATCGCTCTGAGAGACGACAGTTTCCCCTGGAACCACAGGAGGGTCTGGTGAGCCAATCTGCATAGAGGGCGCAACCTCAGACCCCCCTGATGATTCAAATACGAAACTACAGACGTATTGTCTGTTTGTATAAAGACATGGCGGCCGCGGAGGTCCGGGAAAAAGCTCCTCAGACCTCTGTAGACTGCCTGCATTTCCAGGCAATTTACGTGCCAGGAGGAATGTCGGGTCTCCCACGGACCTCTCGCAAAGTGGCTGTCCATGACCACACCCCAACCAGTGAGGGAGGCATCAGTTGAAACGGTTTTCCGGCAACATGATGCTCCCAGCACTGGTCCCCAGGACAGGAACCAAGGTTTCTTCCAAATGACAATGGAACAAAGGCATCTGCGCGTTACCCTGATCATACGGAATGGTTTTCCCCTCGAGGAAAACCCCATGATTCCCAGCCACCACTGTAGGGGTCTCGTGCAGCAGGCCAAGAGATATTCTGTTGGACGCAGCCACAATGACAGTCCTTAAAACTGCTTCACAGTGATGTTGTTGCCTAGCTTCATTTTAGAGACCACCGCCCGTATGGACTCAATACGTGCGGGAGACCATTGTGCCCACAACGTAGAGAATCCCATACGACTCCCAGGAGCACGGTTCTCTGAGAAGGCGTCAACACACTACAGCCTAAATGAAAACAGAAGCCATACAAAATAAGCCGGAATTACATTATCAGGAGTCATTTTTGCCATGGAAATTAGTGCTTACACTCTTACTCAATTACATGTATTTTACTTGAGTACATAGAACAATTACAAATTCCCTAATTGAAACCTTAGCTCAGTAATGACAAACAGTTATTCAAGACTTTACACTCTTGCATTCTAGACTCTCAGGGCAGATTTCAACAGTGTCTCAAAGACTATTGTACATTCACACTGTCAGCCCAAATCCGATTATTTGTGTATCCGATTGGAATCTAATCGAAATGATTAACAGGCCACAGTGTATCGTAAATGTTCAGATCCAATTTGTGTGTCCCGTGGCACTCTTTCATTTTGCTGAATATCTGCATTGGTTTCTATGGCAACAACGTTGCGTTGGTATCAAGCGGCAACCTCCCGCAGTTTCTCTTGAAGCCAATATGGAAGTGACATATACTGCAATTCATCGACTGGCCGCTAGGGACAGGCTCCAGAAGGGAGCATAATCTAATTGAGCCCCATGTTAAAATGCCCAACTTTACAGCAGATTAAAACATGTTTACAGCCTGGTACAAATTGTGGTTTTGGTCTATACGGCCAATTTTGCCCTTCATGTCAACTGTGAGGGGGGTGAATTTTTTTTATAATTCATTCGTTTACATTATATAAAGCATTAAAGTTCTGCATAATTAAGGGCGTGGCCACTTAGAGTGACAGGTGGATAGCCATTTATCTGCTGTCTGTTAGTCATCGCGTCACCTCAGCTCCACCCACGTACCGCCTTTTTGCCCATTTTCTGTTAACCGGGAGTGACACGCTGCCAAGATGGCAACGGCCATCTCGTCCATAATTTGTGCTTCAAAACTGCTCATCAGAATCCTATGAGTGACGGACACTAAGTCCATATTTTTTTTACAGTCTATGGTTGGTATGCATGCCTATGCCAAAAAACAACAGGCAGAGTTTGCGATACAGAAATTGTCTTACAACATAATGTTGCCGTTGCACTGGATTATTACTTTTTATGAGGCAGCAGCATAAACGTAAGAAGCTGGAATTCACTTTTTTATTCCATGCTGCCACCTGTCTCAAAATTAAAAGAAGTGTCTCGACCAGCTGTGTATTGTAATCTTCCGCTCAACTCGCATTTTGCAACAACACAACAACCTTGTTTCTACAAAAAAAAAACATTTTACATGGTGTGAGAAAGTGTCAAGATTAGATTAGATTAGATTAGATTCAACTTTATTGTCATTACACAAGTACAGGTACAAGGCAACGAAATGCAGTTTAGGTCTAGCCAGAAGTGCAATAGCAGCAAGTGCAGGATATACAACGGTTGCATAAATGCATGATATACAATGGATGAATAAGTGCAGGACATGGATATGTACTGGATATATATATATATATATATATATAAGCGAGAGAGAGAGAGAGAGAGAGAGAGAGAGAGAGAGAGAGAGAGAGAGAGAGAGAGAGAGAGAGAGAGAGAGAGAGAGAGAGAGAGAGAGAGAGAGAGAGAGAGAGAGAGAGAGAGATGGTTATTACTATAAACAGAATTTACAGGTGAATATGTACTATTCACCTGTATAATATAATATATAGATGGCTATTACTATAAACAGAATTTTACAGATAAAAGTATACAATGATATGTTAGGCTAAGATGAGGAATATAGCAGTGGATTAAGGTAGTGCAATGAAGTATGGACAGAAGCTATCCGTAAAAAAGAGTAAAGTGTACGGTGCAAAATGCAAATGTAAACAGTTGGTACTGTGAATACAGTTGGCAGTGCAAATTAGCATAATCCAGTTAAGGTATGGTAGTGCAAGATACATAAGAAATCAGTTTTTCCAGTAGTGCAAATAACAAGTGAAGGCAGATGTGAGGTAGGAGAGTTGGCAGTATATGAGGGGAGTGGATCAGCGAGGGTTAGAGTTCAATAAAGAGACAGCTCTGGGGAAAAAAACTGTTCTTTAGTCTGCTGCTCCTGGTACCTGAAACACCTGAAACACCTGAAAGGCACCTGAAACGCCTACCAGAGGGCAGGAGAGAAAACAGTCTGTGGGCTGGGTGAGAGGAGTCCTTAAGGATGCTGCAAGCTCGATGCAGAAAGCGTTTCCTCTGGATGTGCTCGATGGCAGGTAGTGGAGTCCCTGTGATGCGCTGGGCAGTTTTCACCACCCGCTGCAGTGCCTTGCGCTCTGCAACAGAGCAGCTCCCATACCATACTGCAACACAGTTGGTCAGGATGCTTTCTATTGCGCAAAATCTGATCAGAGTGGTCAGACTGAAACTTTCCAGACTCTGAAACAGACTCTGAAAATTTCCAGAAATGCTATTTGAATAGGATTTTAAACCAGATATGACTGTAGCTTGAAACAGATTTGTAAAAATCATATTTCATGTTATTTTCTGATGTTCACACTTTTTTAATTATGGTCAGATTCCAGTCGGATTAGCACAAAATTCTGATTTGGACTGACAGTCTGAACAAGGTCAAGATGCAATAAAAAAATCTGAGATTTAACATTTTTAAAGACGAAATTATCTTAGCGATGATATCCACATTCATTAACTCCATACATTAACTATAGCCTAGAAATCTAGATGCACCCTAGCAGCAGCAATTCTAATTTGCAGCCAGGGTAGTCTAGCAACTCTCCGTTTGCTTGCGAGCTGAAAAAAAACAAACTCTGGTCAGGCCAATCTCATCGTGTATAGAGTCGGTGGGTGGGCTTAACATAATGACGGCAGAGTTGCCGCGGTTCTGCATGACTCGCAAGACTCTGGAAGACTTGGAGTTAAGAAAAGAACAAAGAACGGCACTGAAGTAATTCTTAAGAAAGGCACTGAAGTCATTCTTAAGAAAGGAAGATGTGTTCGGAGTTTTGCCGACGGATGGCGGATACGGCGAAAGTTTAATCTATCAACTAGCTCCACTTCACCTTCTTCGTTGCTCTGGTTGGTTGTAGCGCTATCCTATTGCGTGCAGAGGGAATTTGAAAGACAACCGTTTATCCCGCCCCTCGGATTGAGCCCTGCTAATGGTAGGTTCCCAGACCCAACATCTTGATGTGGGTCTGGCTTGTCAGGCTACATTAACTACATAGCCTACATATCAAAAAATGTCTCATCTGAGACAAATGTTTATATGTGAATTAAAAGAAACAACCAAACCTCCCAGGCTACAAAAGAGGAACCTCAGAACAACAACAATTTGCTTGCATAGTTGTTAAAAAGATTTAACTGGTGCCAAGGACTGCTTTGTACATGACATGCATGTTGATACTGTTGCCTTGCTGGGTCTGCTTGTTTACTTGAGTGCCACATTCAGCTTGCTCAGATTTTTTTTTCCTCTGTATGTGATCATTCCTGCTTGTATAGTTATGCTCCATATGGGATGCTCGATTGGTGCTCTCTTTGTTCAAGCTCACAATTGAACAGCAGTAATCTGACTACCGGCATCTGCTAAAGCCTGCCTCTACTCACCTGCTGATGTGTGTGTACGATTCTCTTTGTGCGCATGTGTGTGTTGTCAAATACATTTACATTTGAAAGAGCTTCGATGTTATCATCCATGCGGAGTCTCAAGGAAATTGGCCATCATCAGTGCGCCTTGTTGCTCTTTCACAAGGATGGATTGTGCATGTCTACACACATACACAGATGTATACAAAGATGGGCATCTCTGGGTGATTTATTTTTAAATCAATATCAGTTCAGTTCCTTTCATCATGTGCTATCAATTAACATCCCTCCACAACAGGCCAAATAGATCTGCACAACTTATCCTGTCTCCAAATAACCAATACGTCTATCGACATAGCAGTGTAAAAGAATATATATTTATATACAGCTCCAATTACTCTTAGGAAGATACCTTTTAAACTATTTTTTTTTCTTAATGAATATGTTTCTCAGATTATAATTGAAGTATTTATATAAAAAAGACACACCAGGCGTCCAGAAATATGTTTTAATCAAGCTTTAACATATTGTCAACACAATGAGCAGAATGTAATTAAAAGGCTGAAGTTAATCACTGAGGGACTGACAATTAATGTACATAAACATGCCAGCTTTTGAGATTGTTTTGCTAATTTATGTATTTTTATTAGATGAAATGAGCGAAACCAACTAATACCACTAATACCACAAAATACAAACTATTATCACAGAAATAATAAAAATCATTGCTAATACCGTCACAATATCACTTCTTTTTTGCACCATTTCTCACCAATAGTCTGTCACTATAGTCACTAATCTCATTCATTATCACTTTCAGCTGTGCATCATTTATCACCTAGTTTGGTCTGTGTATTTAAGTCATGTGTTTTCAGTACTCTGTTGTCTGGTCTCTTCTAGTATGTTTGTAGATTCAACCTGTGGATATTATTAAATGCTATTTGAACTGTTCACTTCCTAGCCTTTGTATGCAGCTCAGATGTTGTTTTCCTTCCTGGATGATGTCATTTAAGGACCTTTGGCTTTAGTTATTTAAAGGGATATAGGCCTATACATTGATTATCAAGTACAACAATCAAAAATAATAAAAAAGCATGTAAATAAATATACAGTATATTGCTAAAAGTATTGGGGCACCCCTCCAAATCATTGAATTCAGTTGTTCCAATAATTTCCATGGCCACAGGCAGAGCCGGATTAACGCAAAGGCAAACTAGGCACGTGCCTAGGGCCCGATTGGCGGGATGGGGCCCAGACAGAGGGAAAAAAAAAAAAAAAAAAAAATAATAATAATAATAATAATAATAAAAATAAAATGTACAAATGTCCTATCTACAATTTATTTCAATATTTATTAATTAACTAAAAATAGTGACGATGTTTATCTTAACCATAGACTGTTACATTATGTCACATTAACGCCAGCCCGTGACTGTATTTATATAGAGGCGCCAGCCAGTTAAGACCGAGGAGTGAGGAGACGTCAGTGGCGGGCAGAGGTTAGAAACAAAGCTAGCAGGCAGGTGTGTTTTTTAAGTAGGCTAACATTCAAGATGCTTTCGGGTGCGGCAAAAACGTAAAAAGAAAAAAAATGAAGAGGAACAAAAGAAGAGACAGCGGGGGGCTTTACAGAAGTTTCTGTCGGGCAGCCGTCCGACAGCTGTGAACCTGCTCGAGTCAGCAGAGCCAGGCCCGGAGACACGGCCCGAAGACGCGGTGGAAGATGCGGCGGTAATATCTGTAGACCAGTGGCGGCTACTGGTCTGTCAGAGAGGGGAAGCTCATTTTCGGCCTACATCATAAAATTGTCTATTTATTTAAAAGTAAATTCTGCCCGACGTTCTTTTTCAAGAAAATGGTCTATGACCCTGTCGTACCAACTAGGAGTCTTTCAGTCAGCCAGCTAACTTTGTCATACCAGGAGAGCTGAAAAGACCTGTTATTTTTCCCTATCTTTTGCACTAAATCAATCTTAGGTGTTGATCTGCCCTGCTGTTTAATTCTAAGTTTTTCCTCGTAAGGAACACTTTCAAACGGCTTCGCCAAAATCAGGTCGACAATATTAGCACCGTCTGCCATCGTGCGCAGTTTCACCCACGACGCTAGCCTAGCCTACTAACGTTATATGAATGAAGGAATGAATGAATGAACGATCTAAAAAAAAAAATTAAACTCTGTAAAACTGAAACAAGGAATGTGGTGTATAATTGTGTGAAATGTATGATGAAAATCAAGCAATTTCGCCAAGCAAATATCAAAGAAATAGGTTGCAGCAGTTTTTATTTCGACTGAACTTGAGAAATCCGCGATGGGACTGAGCGCGAATAGCTTCAGTGATTCCTTATAGTACAGAATCGCTGTCAGTCAAAGGGAGATGCAGTCTTTCGACAGACCCTCCAATCATCACGCAGAAGCTCGGAGTCCGGGCCAGCCCACTCCCCATTCACCCCCAGAGACGCTGAGCGTCCGTGGGCGGGACATAATCGCAGCGTTTATCCAATGACCGTCTAGTTTCGAAGCGCTGAAAAAAAACGTTCAAAGCAGCCCCATTGAAGTCAATGGACGCTGGGCTTCAATAGGGAAATGCACTGTGACGCTGCGGGAATGTATGAGAAGGAAATCGAGTCAGCCGACCTGCTATATGTAACTGATTCTGAACGAACTCGTCTTTGAGATGAACGTTTTCTAACGCATTTTTAGTCAATAAAATATTAATACAATAGTACATATTTGACCATTAATTTTGTGACATTATAAGGGAAGCCGAGCTTCCCTTGCAGTCTTAAAAAAATCGCCACTGCTGTAGACCTGGAAGACATAAAACTTTTAAGCTGTGAATATAAAAAAAAACATGTTTTGAGTGAATCTGGTGTTTTTCACAATTCTTGAAATGTAAGAAGTATTCCATCCATATACAAGTCTTTAATAGTCTGAATACCTTTAGTTTTCCACAGTTTAAATCCTCCATCCTTATATTTATTATTATTTATTGTTAGACAGTTTCTAAATGGTCTTGATGAATGTGAAGGGGTCATGTTTGCCTTCTTGTTCTTAATTACAACATTTATAAATGTTGTAAGCTATTGCATTTTGCAGAAAATCTTAATTAAATGTGTTGATTAAATGTAAACAGAGCAAATAAGATAAACTTATTTGCTCTGTTTACATAGTTTACTGACACCTATTGGTTATTTACTGGTACTACTGCCTTAACAATGACACTCCCAATGGATGAGGATAATTTAATAGCATTTAATAGAGCCGTGTAATGATGTATAAATAATGAATATCAAAAAATAGTCTGATAGACTGTTTAATATACAACACAACCAATTTGTAACTAAAGACTATGCTATGTAAAATGTGAATTAACTTTTATTAGTAACTTTGGTAAGTTTCAGATTTCAGTTCATAAATAACATCGATGGAGGGGGGCCCAAAAAATGCAGCCTGCCTAGTGTAGTCCGTTTATTTAATCCGGCTCTGGCCACAGGTCTATAAAATCAAGCTTCTACAAACATTTGTGAAAGAATGGGTCGTTCTCAGGAGCTCAGTAAATTCAAGCGTGGTACCATGATAGGTTGCCACTTGTGCAATAAGTCCATTTGTGAAAATTCATCACTACTAAATATTCCACGGTCAACTGTTAGTGGTATTATAACAAAGTGGAAGAAATTGGGAACAACAGCAAATAAGCCACTAAGTAGTAGGCCACGTCAAATTGCAGAGCGGGCACAGTGGGCAGAAGTCGCCAAATTTCTGCAGTCAATAGCTACAGACCTCCAAATTTCGTGTGGCCTTCAGATTAGTTCAGGAACAGTGCGTAGAGAGCTTCATGGAATGGGTTTCCATGGCTGAGCAGCTGCATCCAAGCCTTACATCACCCAAGTGCAATGCAAAGGCATTGAACTCTAAAGCAGTGGAGAAGTGTTCTCTGGAGTGAAAAATCACACTTCTATGTCTGGAAAGCCGATGGATGTGTCTGGGTTTGACGGTTACCAGGAGAACGGGACTTGCCTGACTGCATTATGCCAAGTGTAAAGTTTGGTGGAGGGGGGATTATAGCATGGGGTTGTTTGTCAGGGGTTGGGTTTGACCCCTTATTTCCAGTGAAAGGAACTCTTAATGCTTCAGCATACCAAGACATTTTGTACAACTTCACTGTGCAGCAGTGCACAAAGCAAGGTCCATAAAGACAGGGAAGAGTGAGTTTGGTGTGGAGGAACTTGACTGGCCTCCACCCGATAAAACACCTTTGGGATGAATTAGAGTGGAGACTGTGAGCCAGGCCTTCTCGTCCAAAATCAGTGCCTGACCTCACAAATGCCCTTCTATAAGAATGGTAAAAAATTCTCATAAACACACTCCTAAACATTGTGGAATCCTTCCCAGAAGAGTTGAAGCTGCTATAGCTGCAAAGGGTGGGCAGACTCCATATTAAACCCCTACGTATTAAGAATGGGATGTCATTAAAGTGCATGTGCATGTAAAGGCAGACGTCCCAAAACTTTTGGCAATATAGTGTATATAATGTTGTTATATGTGTATATAATGCTCACTAAATTTAGTATAGTATAATTTAGTACAACCCCAAATCAGAAAAAGTTGGGACAGTATGGAAAACGCAAATAAAAAACAAAAGTAGTGATTTCTAAATTTACTTTTGACTTGTATTTCATTGCAGACAATATGAACACAACATATTTCATGTCAACTTCATGTCATTTGTAAATATGCATCCTTTCCTGTCATTCAGACCTGCAACACATTTAAAAAAAAAGTTGGGACAGTAAAGCATTTACCACTTTGTAATGTTGCCATTCCTTTTCACAACACTTAAAAGACGTTTAGGGACTGAAGACACGAAGTGATGAAGTGTTTCAGGTGTAATTTTGTCCCATTCTGTTACGTTACGCTGAAGGAAACTGAGGTGAGGACTCAATTGCAGGGAAAAAGGTTTTAATTAACAAAATAAACAGAAACACAAAACAAAAACCCACAAGGGGAAAACATAACATAATACTAAACATAACATACTGAAACGAACAACAAACCAAAAAGTCAGGGAGCGGAACACCGGGAAGGGAGACGTAGACATAACATACAACGTAACCACAAAGACTATGAGCACATGGGAACTATATAAAGGGGAAGAAATCAGGAGGGAACAGGTGGAAGAAATCAAACACTAATCAGATAACAAGGGGGAGGGATCAGACAAAGACACGAGCACAGCCCAAAACAAAAACACACCACATGTGCTTCACAAGACAGGACAGACATGTGACACATTCTTCCTGAAAACAAGTCTTAAGGTGGGCAACAGTGCGCGGTCTTCGTTGTCGTATTTTGCGCTTCAAAATGCGCCACACATTCTCTATTGGAGACAGGTCGAGACTGCAGGCAGGCCAGTCAAGTACCCGTACCCTCTTCCTCCACAGCCAGGACTTTGTAATGTGTGCAGAATGTGGTTTTGCATTGTCTTGTTGAAATATGCATGGACGTCCCTGGAAAAGATGTCTTCTTGAAGGCAGCATATTATGCTCCAAAATCTTTTCAGCATTAATGGTGCCTTCACAGAAGTGCAAGTTACCTTTGCCAAGGGCACTGACACAACCCCATACCATTACAGACCCTGGCTTTTGGACTTGTTGCTAGTAACAGTCTGGATGATTCTTTTCTTCTTTGGTCCGGAGCACACGGCGTCCATTCCTCCCAAAAAATACCTGAAATACTGATTCATCTGACCACAGTACACGTTTCCACTGTGTGATGGTCCATCCCAGATGCCTCCAAGCCCAGAGAGGTCGACGGCGCTTCTGGACACTGTTAACATAGGGCTTCCTTTTGGCACAGTACAGTTTTAACTGGCATTTGTGGATGTAACTACGTATTGTGGTACTTGACAAAGGTTTGCCTAAGTAGTCCTGAGCCCATGTGGTGATATGGCTTATAGATGAATGACGATTCTTGATGCAGTGCCGCCTGAGGGATCGGAGATCACGGTTGTTCAGCTTAAGCTTGCGCCCTTGTCCTTTACGCACTGAAATTCCTCCAGATTCCTTGAATCTTTTAATTATGTTATGCACTGTTGAATGTGAAATACCCAAATCGCTTCCTATCTTTCTTTGAGGAACATTGTTTTTAAACATTTCAATAATTTTCTCACGTATTTGTTGGCAAACTGGCGATCCTCGGCCCATCTTTGCTCCTAAAGGATTAGACCTTTCTTGGATGCTGCTTTTGTACCAAATCATAATTACAATCACCTATTGACATCACCTGTTTCAAATCACATCATTATTTAACCATTTTACCTCATTACTAGCCCTAAATTGCTCCTGTCCCAACTTTTTTTTAAATGTGTTGCAGGTCTGAATGACAGGAAAGGATGCATATTTACAAATGACATGAAGTTGACCAGACAAAACATGAAATATTTTGTGTTCATATTGTCTGCAATGAAATACAAGTCAAAGTAAATTTAGAAATCACTTCTTCTTTTTTTTTTTGCGTTTTCCATACTGTCCCAACTTTTTCTGATTTGGGGTTGTATAAATATAGTTTATAAACTATATTATATCACCTTAACATTAATAAAATATGTAAAAATAAAAATAAATATGTCACTGGTTTGTGAGATAAGGGATAAAACATGTTTTAGATGTTAAAAAATCTAAACTAACACAAATATCTCAGATAATGAACAATGTAAGGGAACAGGCTTGTTTCTAAATATTTGTTTCTTAAAATGTATAATTATTTACTCTGTCAGACACTAAAAAGCATGCTAATTTAATTTAAACTACCAAAAAAAACAATGTAAAGTCCTCAGCTGTGTAATATTGGTGTTCAATAAAGGAGCTAAGTCATACAATACATTTTCTGTTTATTTATTTTTTTTGTTTTCACACTATTATGAACAACCCAGTTTTTAAATTCCTAAATGATCCTCCCTCCTTTTAATATTAAACATATATCACCAATGTTCTTAGGTAATTAAGACATAATATCATGTAGTTCCATTGATTTTGTAACATTTTTACACAATAAATTGAAAAAAGAATAAGACATTTCTTTCAAAATTAACAAAAACCTTCACCTGACGGTGTAAAATACTGATGGAGTTGACAAGTACTGACAGTAGCTGTGTCTCATTTCGAAAGGCTGCATCCTCCGGAGGTCGCATTTAAAGGCTGCATGCGTCTGAAGGCCGTCTCATTTCAAAAAAGTAAGTAGGTTACTCCGAATGCGACCTTCAAATGCGCCCTTCTTTTCAGAAATTCGGAGTGTGCATGAGATGTATCCTTCGTTGCTGCAGATAACCCACAATTCTTTGCGTCGCCATTAACAACCGTCATATGTTTCTTTTTTTGTATTTGAAAAAGGCCGGCACCGGCTGATAACAACGTTACACATGCAAGCGAAGATGTTCATTCTTAATATTTACTATTGTGTTTAATCATGTTAATAAACAACTTCATTGTATATCTCTTTTTTGCTTTAGTTTTTCTTAAAATTATCTAAAAATCATGAACACTGGGTTAAATTATGTAATTTGTAGCAGTTTCACAGACAGTGCTCATCTATAATAATTCATCTATAATAATATTGTATTTGACCAAAATAGTAATATTATGTATAGATAAATGCATTTGTAATTATCGCCTCATTACCCTACAACTTACTTGAAACGTCCTCTGGTAAAAACGGATAAACTTTGTTCTTCTTAATACCCTCCTCCTTTATCTCTGTAACAGATATCTGTTGAACGTATGGCGCAGCTCCTCAAGTATTGAACAAAAAACAACAACAAATGAACACATCTTTTAAAAATTACTTTCCAAAGTTATAAATCATTTTCATTCATTTAACTGGGGTGAGTGAGAGAGCGCTGTGAATGTGTTGGCATAGCAACGTGATACTTCCGGTTTCCTTTTCTGCCCATGCGTCCTACGAAGAACGTCTCTTTAAATTCTGATTAAGGACACTCCATGTACTGCATCCTTCACAGCCTGCGAAATTAATGAAATGAGACACAGCAAGAGTTGACAAAGGTCGAGCTGAGGCCAAATATGCAGTATGTAAATAGAATCATGAAACAGCATTAGAAGAATTCCCCATATGCAAAAAAAAAAAAAAAAAAAAAAAAAAAACATTCAATTACATTATACAGACTTTTTGAGAGCACTTGTCAACCATCAGACATAAAACATGACAGAGTTGACGTCTGATGGAGTTGACAAAATTTAATTGTTTTCCATCTTAACCACGTGTTCTGTAATGGTCTTTTGTTTTGGATTTACAATCTAGTCATGTCATCTATTTTGAAGATTTGTTTTTTTCTTTATTATTGTTTCCAGTTTACCAACTGTTGTCTTTAGGCATTTGTGGATTATACTGAACATTTGGTGAGTTTAACTTATTTTATTTTTAGTTCTGGGGTCCATTCTTCAAATGATTTGACAGATGCCAGATCTTCTTATTGTGATATCTGATTTTTGGCTAACGCATTTTTCAGATTTGATTAAAATATCTGGATTAGTTGTCTGAGATTACTGCATTTTTTTGTGTTCAGTGGAAAGGGCAGATATATCGATACTTGACACCATAATTAGCAGTGCAGATATTATAGTACAGAAATCACTTGTGATATTAAAACACATTTTAGGCATAATATTAAGGATTGTGCATTGTATTACAAATAAATTTCAATCATTAAATTTATATCAGTAAATCTTAAGCAAAATGTCAGTAAATATATTAATGAATTTGTAGTATACTTAGTATGAAATTAACATATTTAAAATTTTAGTTTCAGTAGGGCAGGCTTTATTTTTTTTTACTGCAATGTGGTAAAAGATGTAGATTCTGGTTGTGATTCGGGTTCTCGTTTGGTTCTGGTTCATGTTCAATAGTCCCTTTTCCTCATCAAGTTATTGCATTGCTGCTAAGTTTGCTAGCTTAATTACTGAATTAAAATTAATTAATTCAGTTTGCTTGATTCTTTCTGTTGTGTAACTATGATGCATTAGGCTTGCTCTTCATCACACCTTGCTGAATTTGCTGCTAAAGTGTGTGTGTGTGTGTGTGTGTGTGTGTGTGTGTGTGTGTGTGTGTGTGTGTGTGTGTGTGTGTGTGTGTGTGTGTGTGTGTGTGTGTGTGTGTGTGTGTGTGTGTGTGTGTGTGTGTGTGTGTGTGTGTGTGTGTGTGTGTGTGTGTGTTATTGGGTTTCTCAAGATTGGTGTTGTTGTTTGTGGCATTACCAATATGTTAATCATAGAGAAGAAAAAAATAAAGCACCTTTGATGCTGATCATACATTTTATAATTTCATACTTGAGTGCTAAGCATATGTACTGTAGACACACAAACAGAGACATTAATTGGAGCCAAGAACCAAAGGAGCAAGTTGTTATTTTGTTTAATGCTACAATAAGTTGGAACATTTTTCAAATAGGCAGTCAGACAAGCCATCGAAAGTATGATTTGAAGTAAGGTCTTTAACATTAAGAATTTTAGCACACCTTAATACATGTGCTATGTTTTTCAACTCTCCTTATTCAGGACTGAGAGAGTGAATGTAATCACTATTCACAAAAATCACTGTTTGTATGTATGATGCTGAGAATTATAATATATTTCCTGTAAAGCCTTTGTATTCACATTTAATAGAGACATTCAGTATTTCTTAAAGGGCATATTGCAGGTAATTTTTGTTTTGTTTTTCCCCAAAATGAATATATAACCGTTTTGACCGTTTCGTTGACTGTTGACACGTGAGCCTAGTATCACGTAACAATTAGTGTGGATGGATATTTACGAGTGTGACATGCGCCTGATCAAAGCTTATTCATTTATGTTATTGGTAACCATCATAATAAGTATCAATACTCCTAAATTTGCTATTGCCTGATACTTGATAATAATCTGTACAGTTTTGGGATCTGAGCACAGTGTACAAATATCATTAGCTAACACTGGTCTCTCACTGAGACACCTGCTCTATGTGATGCGGTTCTCCTCACACACAACTCAATATATCTCCTCTATCGTTGCTCTGTCTAATCCTGGCCTGTCCCTAATTGTCTGTCGTATGGCTGTGGTCCGTGATATAAGTATGAATAAACATTTACAATTTCTTCAGCATCCGAACTGTCATTGTGATCCATTGTTCCCTTTCAGTCGGTCACGTTCGACGTACGTCGGAACTGACCGACGAATTGGGATCTATTTTCAGAGACCAATCTACTTTGAGTGTATAGAAACGAGCCAATAAACATTGGCATGCGGTTCACGCACCGCCCCGCAGCGCGGGTATAAAACACGGACGTGACCAACGCATACCGCTTTCAACTTCGGAGCCGATAGTTTTGCTGCTTACCTGCGCAAGACTGTTTCTGCCGAGAGTGTTCAAGAGAACGGGTCTGGAGAAGTGCTCTTCCTGGTGTTGGCGTGACGGCGCGAGTCAGCGAGTGGCTGCAAAAAGAGTTCCTGTGTTGGTTCGCTGGGCGTTTTCCTTTGAGTGCTCACCCGTGGGCTTGCACTATCGGACCGCGGGGAGCCGCTCTCCCTGAGTGCTTCAGCACTTTAAAAGAGCAATTTTCCATTCCTAAAAGAGCATACAGTTTGACCTGCGTCTTTTTCAAGATGTCACTCAAACTGTGTGTTTCTGGATGCGGTTGTTTCCTGTCCTCATTTGACGGCCACGATCTCTCTCGCATATAAACATGTGAGGCGTTCGTGGGTGATCCGTGTTCTCTCAGGAGAACGTGGTCACGTCGGCGGGTTGTTTGTCTCAAGTCTTTCTCGTAAGGGCTTGAGTGTTCAGCGCGCCGTGTGCCGTCTGGCGCGGCTGACAGCGGGGGTTGCCACGGCAACTCAGCGCGTCACTCGCGCTCTGGTGCGCGGTCGAGACTATGATGCCTCAAACGGGGTTGAGTCCCTTTGCTTATTCCCCGATCTAGTTCTTTTTCTGGTGCACCAGAAAAGCGCTACTTTGGTTAATAAGCCTTGGTGGCCTGAGGATTACAGTGGGGCTTCCCCGCCGGGTAACCATTCCCCGTGGGCCCCCACTCCTCTATCGCATCACAAGCATGTTGAGACTTTGTTCGTGGGTGGTTCATGTTCCCTTATGAGAACATGACCACGTCGACGCATTGATTCACCGTGCCTCTTTCTAATTAGGGGCTTGAGTGTTCAGTGCGCCGTGTGCCGTCATCGGGTCCCACATGCCTGCTGGTAGCTTACAGATGGGATTGCTGGTCCTTTTTTTTTTTTTTAAAAAGGGAGGGCCTAGCATTTCATTTGGGGCTCTGGCAGAGGACAGATGTCAATTGCTGCATCGGAGAGAGGGCTGTTATGCGCTGGAAATGACATGCTGAGTTTCCCACTATAATAGTGTGTGCTCATGCTGAATCAGATTCAGAGTTGACAGCCATGCTTTCTGGGGTGGCTGCCCGGATGTGCATTGAAAAAGCTTAGCAGTGTGGAACTATTTGGTGCCAAAATATGGAACGCCAAAAGGGCCATAATCTGTATAAGTTTTTTTCCTCTCTCACTGCCCTCTGTCCTGCATGCATGAGGGTAGTCCCGACCCAGGGGTTATGCAGGAACTGCGTGCGGTGATGGACCTCGCTCTCCGGGTGACGGAAGTCACTGCACGCTTTCTGGGTCAGGCGATGTCCACACTAGTGGTCCAGGAAGCTGGGGCTAAACCTGGCAGATATGCGTGAGCCCGACAAAGTTCGGTTCCTCAACGCCCCTGTCTGTCAGGCTGGCCTCTTCGGCGACGCCATCGAGAACTTCACCCAGCAGTTCTTGGTGGCCCAAAAGTAGATGGAGGTGGTAAAAAAAAAAAAAAAAATCCTGCCCCGACGACCAGCTGCTGCCTCCACCAGTCGTCGGCCGCAGTGCCTCCATCTGCTTGTCGCCGAGGGCGTCTCCCTGCGTCCGCCTCCGCCCCTGCTAACCCAAGCAGCAGCCTCCACCCGGGAAGCAGGGCGCCGGATGCAAGGGGGCCGCCCAACCCACTCAGGGCCCCGCTAAGTCTGCCGGCAAACGTAAGGGTAGCGGCCCTTAGATGGGCAGCCCAGGGACGGATGGATCTGCTCGGAGGGAGATGGTGTCCACACCCCCCCCCCCCCCCGGAGGAGGACCGGGGGGCCAAAATAGCACTTCTGCCACTAGCTCCTCGGAGCTCAGTGGGACCCACATTGTCAATAAAGAGCAGTCTCCTATGTCCCTGGGCCCCAAGAGGGCCAAGATCGTTGTGTGCGACGCCCCCGGGCCTTGCCACTCCAGTCTTCCCCTCTTCTCGCCAGGGGGAAGTGTGAGGCTAGAGGACGCCCCCGGGCCTTCTCTCCCCTACACTTCCCCACCGCGGAATGTTCAGACCCTTCTTCGGGTCGCCTCCGGGCCGTCCGAGTCAGGTCTGAACATTCCACCTCGCTGCCTCACCCTGGGTACGTCTGTGGTGCCGTTGGTCCCGCTTGCACAGTCTCTGGGAGCCTGGCTAGAGCTCCTGGGGCTGTCTCGCTGGCTCATCCGTACCATCAGACTCGGCTACGCGATTCAGTTCGCGCGCTGGCCCCCCAAATACAGGGACATCCTGTTCACCGCAGTGCGGAACAGCGATGCCCATGTATTGTGGGAGGAGATCGATGTCCTACTGGCGAAGGGCGCGGTCGAGCCGGTTCCTCCAGCCGATATGAAGTCGGGGTTCTACAGCCCCTACTTCATTGTACCCAAGAAAGGGGGTGGGTTACGGCCAATCTTGGATCTGCGCATTTTGAATCGGGCCCTGCACAGACTTCCGTTCAAAATGTTAACGCAGAAACGCATCTTCGAATGCATCCGTCCCCAAGATTGGTTTGCAGCGATCGACCTGAAGGATGCGTACTTTCATGTTTCTATCCTTCCTCGACACAGACCGTTCCTACGTTTTGCGTTCGAGGGGAGGGCATGTCAGTACAAAGTCCTGCCCTTCGGGCTGTTCCTGTCGCCCCGCGTCTTCACGAAAGTCGCGGAGGCAGCCATTGTTCCACTCCGAGAACGCGGCGTTCGTATTCTCAACTATCTCGACGACTGGCTTATTCTCGCCCAGTCTCGAGAGCAGTTGTGCGAACACAGGGACCTGGTGCTCCGTCACCTCAGCCTGTTGGGCCTTCGGGTCAACCGAGAGAAGAGCAACCTCTGTCCCACGCAGAGGATCTCTTATCTCGGTATGGAGCTGGATTCGGTCAACCGGACTGCGCGCCTCACAGAGGAACGAGTCCAGTCAGTGTTGAACTGCTTGAATACTTTCAAGAGCAGGACGGCGGTCCCACTGACATTTTTTCAGAGGCTCCTGGGGCATATGGCATCTGCAGCCGCGGTAACGCCGCTCGGATTGCTTCATATGAGACCGCTTCAACGCTGGCTACACGACCGAGTCCCGAGGTGGGCGTGGCAGAGCGGCCAGTATCGGGTCTTAGTTATTCCGTACTGTCGCCAAACCTTCAACCCTTGGTCCGACCCCTCGTTCTTACGGGCCGGAGTGCCCTTGAGACAGGTGTCCAGGCATGTTGTGGTATTCACGGATGCCTCAGCCACGGGTTGGGGGGCCACGTACAACGGGCATGCAGTCTCGGGTCTGTGGACGGGGCCCCAGCTGCATTGGCATATCAATTGCCTGGAGTTAATGGCAGTACGTCTTGCGCTAAGTCACTTCAAGAAGCTGCTTCAGCACAAGCACGTACTGGTCCGCATGGACAGCACTGCGGCCGTTGCGTACATCAACCATCAGGGTGGTCTACGCTCCCGTCGCATGCTCCAACTCGCCCGCCACCTCCTCCTGTGGAGTCAGAAGCATCTGAGGTCGCTTCGTGCCATTCATATCCCTGGTGCGTTGAACCAGACAGCCGACAAGCTCTCTCGCCAGTGTCCACTTCCGGGAGAATGGCGACTCCACCCCCGGTCTGTCCAGCTGATATGGGACCTCTTCGGAGCCGCGCAGGTCGTCCTGTTTGCCACTCCGGACTCGTCCCATTGCCAGTGGTACTATTCCCTGAACGGGGGTACCCTCGGCACAGATGCACTGGCGCACAGCTGGCCCCGGGACCTACGCAAGTATGTGTTTCCCCCAGTGAGCCTTCTAGCACAGACCCTGTGCAAGGTCAGGGAGGACGAGGAGCAGGTCTTGCTTGTTGCGCCCTACTGGCCCAACCGGACCTGGTTCGCCGAACTCACACTCCTCGCGACAGCCCCACCCTGGCCGATTCCCCTGAGGAAGGACCTTTCTCAGGGAGGGGGCACTCTATGGCACCCGCGTCCAGACCTCTGGAAACTCCATGTCTGGTCCCTGGACGGGACGCGGAGGTTCTAGGTGGCCTGCCACAAGCTGTGGTAGACACCATCGCTTCAGCTAGAGCCCCCTCTACGAGGCGCCTCTATGCTCTGAAGTGGAACCTGTTCGTTGAATGGTGTTCTTCTCTCCGAGAAGACCCCCGAAAGTGTTCGATTAATGTCGTGCTTTCTTTCCTACAAGATGGGTTGGAGCGAAGGCTGTCTCCCTCCACCCTGAAGGTGTACGTCGCAGCAATAGCGGCGTATCACAATGTGGTTGAAGGTAAGTCCTGAGGGAAGCACGACTTAATCGTCAGGTTCCTCAGAGGTGCGAGGAGACTAAATCCTCCTCGTTCTATCTCGTTACCCTCTTGGGACTTAGCCCTGGTGCTCAGAGCACTTCAAGGGCCTCCTTTTGAGCCTTTGCAGTCCGTTGAGTTAAAAATCCTGTCTATGAAGACGGTTCTCCTGACTGCATTGGCCTCAATCAAGAGGGTGGGGGACCTGCATGCATTTTCGGTCAACAAATTGTGCCTAGAATTCGGGCCCGGTAACTCTCACGTCGTCCTGAGACCCCGGCCCGGATACGTGCCCAAGGTTCCTACCACTCCCTTTCGGGACCAGGTGGTGAACCTGCAAGCGCTGCCCCCGGAGGAGGCAGACCCAGCCCTGGCTTTATGTCCCGTCCGCGCTCTTCGCGCTTACGTTGACCGGACACAAAGCTTTAGGGACCTCAGAGCAGCTCTTCGTCTGTTACGGAGGCCAGCAGAAGGGAGAGGCTGTCTCCAAGCAGAGGTTAGCCCACTGGATAGTGGATGCTATCGTCTTAGCGTACCAATCGCAAGATGTGCCTTGCCCGTTCGGGTTGCGAGCACACTCCACAAGAAGTGTTGCTTCCTCCTGGGCGCTGGCTCAAGGCGCCTCGCTGACAGACATCTGTAGAGCTGTGGGCTGGGCGACACCTAACACGTTCGCTAGATTTTATAGCCTCCGTGTGGAACCGGTTTCTTCCCGTGTACTCGCCTCCAACGGCCGGTAGACGCGAAGTACCCGTTCCTGTGTCGGCTTGCTACGCCACTCCCGCCTATGGCCGGATACGTGCGTTTTATCTTCTCCAGTTGTGTTCCCCAGAAATGGTGAACCCTGTCGAGCTCCTCCGTCACCCCTGCGGTGTCAGATGTTGCGGCCGTCTGACGCCAGGCCTGCACCCGTATGCTTGTGGAACGTGTGTGTTAGGCTGGGTCCATATGTAGCGGTTCCCTCACGGCGACCCCATATGTGTATTCTCCACGGTACCAGCTACCCTACCGGCTAGCCCCGTGTCTTTCCCTTGACAGAGCCCGCTCTGTCGTCTCTGGGTGTGTTCTTTCCCCCCTGGAACCAGGCTGGATCCACCCCAGAGACTGCCATATGTAGTTACTACCCAGATAGGTTAGTCCATATGAGTATTCTCCACCTCTCCTCCTCCGGAGGACGTGGCTCTGCAGCGTACCATCTCCCGAGATGGGCACGCTTTCCCAGCGTTATCCAATAGTCACGCTGAGTGGGTCTTGCAGAAACAGCAGTGTCGGACCTCCCTGCCTTAAGCCCTGCCTGCTGCTCCAAGTGGAGCACCCAGTGTGCTTAAGCAGGGCGCTGGAAGGGCCAGCACCCTGGCGTTTTTCTAGGGATCCCAATTTGTCGGTCAGTTCCGACATACGTCGAACGTGACCGACTGAAAGGGAACGTCTCGTTACGTATGTAACCCTCGTTCTCTGAAGGAGGGAACGGAGACATACGTCCCGTCGCCAGGTGCTGTGCTTCAGCTGCAGGCCCGAGTCACATCTCGGCTCCTCAGTTGTAAAAGCGGTATGCGTTGTTCACGTCCGTGTTTTATACCCGCGCTGCGGGGCGGTGCGTGAACCGCATGCCAATGTTTATTGGCTCGTTTCTATACACTCGAAGTAGATTGGTCTCTGAAAATAGATCCCAATTCGTCGGTCAGTTCCGACGTACGTCTCCGTTCCCTCCTTCAGGGAACGAGGGTTACATACGTAACCGAGACGTTTTCTTATTGTTGAAACTGACCATACTCCCTCCTGTTACGTCACTTGTTCTCAGTAAAATGTTCTCACAAAAACGACTCCTGGAGCCAGAAGCGTGTTTATAAGTATATTCTAAAGAAAATCTATTCCTAAATTATTTTTCTATACATTGAATCACTGGGGGCACTAACCTGCAATATGCCCTTTAACCATTTCCGAGAGCTGATAAGAGCATTCATGATGCAGAAATACATATACCACCCTTTCTCCTTACCCTTTGAAGTGTATGGACAGCCTTGGGCAGGCTGATAAATCACAGCCTTTGATGAGAAACTTATGATGGATTCCTCCCAGCTATAGTGATCAGTTATAAAATATTGCGATTTTCCGATAGCCAATCCTTATGAGTTTAATACGTTTTAGAAATGTAGATACAAATTATCATTGGAAATTTTTGTGTGAGAGAAATTGAATATGCCTAGATTTATTAGTTTCCATAATAATAATAATAGTTATGGTCCTCCTTTATATGAGATGGCTGTAACTACTATGTACTTACATAAAAAAAAAAGTACAATGTTCTTATTGTGTTTATATTGTATTGCAAAATCGTTTGAGGTGGGATTCGAGTAAAGTTAGGGACAGGTGTAGTGGTATGGGTCAGTTTAAGGGTAGGGTTAGGTGTAAGGGAAGTGTCAACAGTGTAATTATAAATGTAACTACAGAAATTAATTACAATTGCAATTACATACAAATATATATTTTTACATGTAAGTACAATGTAAAAACATGTACACAATAAGTGCATTGTATCAAATGATTAATTTAAATGTTAGTACATAATTAAGGCCACCTGATATAAAGTGGGTCAGTAATAATAATAATTTTAAACCTATTATTATTATTATTGATATATATATATATATATATATATATATATATATATATATATATATATATATATATATATATATATATATATATATATATACATACTGATCATATTTATTAAAATAGGTTTCCCCTGCACTTTTCAGTGGGAATATATGCATTGAGAAGACAACACTAAAAGCAAAATGCGATTACATTCCTTGGAAACCATTGCTTATCCGCACAGCTCTCGGTGTCTCTCCATCTCTCTCTCTGTCTCTCCCACTCACACAAATGTATTTATTTGCTCTGCAGCAAAGCAAAGATAAAGGACTGAACCGTGGCTGAACCACTAAACCACTCTCATTTGCTGTGTAATTTAATGACAACTTAAAGTTCATAGAAAACAATATATGCCTCCCAAACATTTTCAATTTCTTCCTAATTAAAAATAGATTATCTTGGAGTCTGACATTTATTATAATCATCGTCACTGACTTAAATAAACTAATGTAAAAATCCATAATCCTTTATGACACAACAGTGATTTGTTTATGGGCAAGTGTATGAGCTGGAGGCTGGCTGATCAATAACAGAGAATCAGAGCAAGAAGGTTATTATGTTTAATATGCTTTTCCCTCTCCTTTTCATCCTATAGTAAACTAGCAAAACCAGACTAACCAGACAAAAAAACGTACTAGTAATCCAGAAAAAAAACAAAACAAAAACAAATGCCTTCTTTGATCGCAGCTTTTGCAGTACAGTATGTTCTAAATCTTTCAATTTGCAAGTAAGTGCGTCTTTCACAACAAAAACGACAAAAACAAGTCTATTTGTTTTTCTCTTGTTCTTGTTTTGTGGTGCATTATTAAATTGTGATTCTCATTTTTAAAAATGTAGCTATACAAGCAGCCTGAACATGATACATTAATATTATTTAGGAGAAGTGTCTTAATGCCTTATTGATGGGCGTCACTTCACAGACACATAACAGGAGAGATTTATGCTGCATAGTTTTGATTTACATTGTATATGTGTGTTTGGACCCATATGCTTCTCAGGCTTTGCCCGGAAAACCTCATTAAGCTTTAATTCATCTGCGTATCCTATTTCTAAAACAGAGGATTGATTTTTACTTAGTGCGGCAGACCATAAATAATTCTATTTCAAATCTCTTTTTTTTGTGAGTGAGTTAGAGAAAGACTCTTTGTTTGTGTGTACAACTTTTGCTGAGCATAACCTGGAAACACTATATTTTGAAATATATTTTCAAAGTCTTTGTCATTGTGTGCCACGTATCCTTGAACACAGCAAGAGCCTGCAAGCTTGTCTTCTACTTGTCTGGCTGTGAACAGCTGTCAATCATCTGCGCTTGGACGAACGGGCAGATCTCAGAGATGGGACAGTGGGGTCAAGGTTAACCGTCTTACTGTAATGGTTTTGTTTAAAGTGAGGCTGAAGAGAATTTCCCCCATTTTACCGACATTCTGTAAATCTACCCTGGCTCCTTAGTTCTTGTCTCTGCTCTCATTAATTTCTTATGAGTTGAAGTTGGAATAGCGTGTGTGTGTGTGTGTGTGTGTCTCTGTGTGTGTGTGTGTGTGTGTGTGTGTGTGTGTGTGTGTGTGTGTGTGTGTGTGTGTGTGTGTGTGTGTGTGTGTGTGTGTGTGTGTGTGTGTGTGTTTATATATGAATGTGTGAAGTGTAAATGAAAAATATACGGGATGCATCATGTTAGACCAGTTCTTTCAATTTTTCAAGGTAGGCTAAATTCATAATTCCTATTTTCTTTCCCTTTTCCTTCCTTCCTTCCTTCCTTCCTTCCTTCCTTCCTTCCTTCCTTCCTTCCTTCCTTCCTTCCTTCCTTCCTTCCTTCCTTCCTTCCTTCCTTCCTTCCATCCATCCATCCATCCATCATCCATCCATCCATCCATCCAAACATTTTAGTGCTAATATTTCACTATAGTTTTTTTGTCTGTCTGTTTGCTTAATTTTTATGGATAGACGGATGAATGGATGGATGGGTGAATCTTTCTTTCTTTCTTTCTTTCTTTCTTTCTTTCTTTCTTTCTTTCTTTCTTTCTTTCTTTCTTTCTTTCTTTCTTTCTTTCTTTCTTTCTTTCTTTCTTTCTTTCTTTCTTTCTTTCTTTCTTTCTTTCTTTCTTTCTTTCTTTCTTTCTTGCCAACCAAACATTTTAGTGCTAATATTTTACCATAGATTGCTTATTTATTTGTCATAAATAAACAAACAAACAAATACATATTGTTTGTTTATTATGGATGGATGGATGGATGAAACCAGTGACATTATAGCTGTATAACTAAATATAAAAAATAAAAAAAATGTTTGATTGTTTAAGAATAATTGCAATGCAGTATCATTAAAGCTGTATAAATCATTTTCTCCATTAACACCATTTTTTTATTTTCTAGAATAGGTAAATAAAAAAGTATGCTAAAAATTGTGAAAATATGGGCAAATACAAACATTATTCAAAGGTCTTGTGGTCACATATCTATTGTGTGTTTTGAGGCCTTAATTTTAAAACAATTTCTTTTTGTTTTTTCAAAAATCATGCATAAACATATTTCTCTCAAAAATACAAGCATGTACATACATGTTGCTTAGATATTATGGTAGCCCAGTTTGAGCTGAATACAACTGCAACTGAAAAAAATCACAAACGTCAGAGCATGTCAAAACTTGTAAAGGGCCCCAAAACAGCTCAGACTCCTAGGGCTTAATAGTAGCCTACAAATCATGTACTAGCCCTGGTGTTTATTTTAATTATTGTCCATTTAAGCAGATAAGCAATCAAAAAATTAGCTCTATCAGCAACAGCACTGTGTCCATTATCTTGGCTAAAGACACACGATATCAGACAATCAGTTAGGGGTGGTGTTTGATTGATTTTCTCTGTTAGCCAAAGTTCACTCATTTTTTTCCACTGCCACTGAGATTCTGCCTTTTCTCTTTTATTAATGGTGAACTGCTCACCTCTTGTCATACCAGCCTCCTCGACCACGGACCTCTCTGCCTTTATCGGCGCCAAATCCAACACTTCATCCTCGGGTGAACGGCAAGCAATAACGGCAGGGGGAAATAACAGCGTAATCAAATCCTGTGCGCGGAGCGATCTGCCTCCTGTAACCCCGATGATTCCTTAATTTATTAGAATGGAGCTAAAGTGAAGGCAAGCCGAGAGCTGGAGAAGCCTCAAGAGACGTGCAAGGCGTTATAGTGTTTTATTGCTCAGAGTTACCTTTGAAAAGACTCTCATCCTTTTGCACTTAAAGTGTAAAATGCAACTATTTCAAAAGAAAACCATTCCTTTTTTGCAATCTATGGTGCAACTATTGTGCTGTGGCCTGATTCATATGTTTTTGTGCGTTGTGAATCAAAAACAAAAAAAAGACAGTGACGTTCTAAATTTGTTCAGAGATACACTTCTGTACACACCGGTTTGCACGCTTATGGGATTACACATGTAATATATTACAGGGCCCTGGGTATTGTGTTTAAGATATTGAGTTGTGCTTATGGGCAGCAGATTGCACAAAGAACATAAAAACAGGCAATGATCTCAGCAATCTCTAATGGGCTCATGTACTTTAATGTCTTCCCTGAGTCTTTTGGAGTTTGTGTCAATTTTAAGATGAAAAGAGTGACAGATCTTCTCAAATTCACATAACGCTGTTTTAGAATTCCTATATGCTCGCAGCATCTCCAAAAACACTTTAGTGTGTTCTGTGTTGGTCGCTGGTCTTTTGTCGGGTGTAAGCTCTGAATATCCTGCTCCATACATCATGTAGACCCAAGAGGGAGAGTTATTGAGTGGGTGTAATGACCAAACTCTGGATAATATCACCGCTAATTAGGTTTACTGTTAGTCTCGGGCCCAGAGCACCTTATGGGTCAGGGTCAGACTGGTCCTGAGAGAGGAAGAGATAGGGGGGTGAACTAACGGTAGACTTGAATAATGAATTATTTAGCTGAGTCTGAGCATCTTCAGGTGTGAAAAGAGTCCTTACTCATCTGGTCCAGTCCAGTCTCAGTCTCCATGGACCGCCCACTATTACTGCTCTGATGTATCAAAAAAATTACTGAATCTTTCTCCATTGACGACCATTCAACATGATTCATTTATTTATTTTCAATCATTTATAGTGCAAAAAAGTCAGTAGATGTTTTACCAGATTGATTCAATATTTTATAGTTATTTTATAGTGCTAGTTTATTTATTATAGTTTATTTTATAATATTTCAATATTTATTTACTTGCAAACAACGTTTTGTAGCACTAATATGTCATTATACATTGTTTTACTAGATTTATTTATTTATATAGTTTATTACAGATGTTTGATTAATTTTAATTTATTTGCAAACATTTTATAGTGCTAATATTTCACTACTATTGTAGATGTTTTACCAGATTTATTTATTTGCAAACAACATTTTAAAGCACTAAAATTTCTTTATGCATTAGTAGATGTTTTACCAGATTTTTTTATTTATATAGCCTACAGATGTTTGATTAGTTTGTATTAATTTGCAATTATTGTACACTCACCTAAAGGATTATTAGGAACACCTGTTAAATTTCTCATTAATGCAATTATCTAATCAACCAATCACATGGCAGTTGCTTCAATGCATTTAGGGGTGTGGTCCTGGTCAAGACAATCTCCTGAACTCCAAACTGAATGTCAGAATAGGGAAAAAAAAGGGATTTAAGCAATTCTGAGCGTGGCATGTTTGTTGGTGCCAGACGGGCCGGTCTGAGTATTTCACAATCTGCTCAGTTACTGGGATTTTCACGCACAACAATTTCTAGGGTTTGCAAAGAATGGTGTGAAAAGGGAAAAACATCCAGTATGTGGCAGTCCTGGGGGCGAAAATGCCTTGTTGATGCTAGAGGTCAGAGGAGAATGGCCCGACTGATTCAAGCTGATAGAAGAGCAACTTTGACTGAAATAACCACTCGTTACAACCGAGGTATGCAACAAAGCATTTGTGAAGCCACAACACGCACAACCTTGAGGCGGATAGGCTACAACAGTAGAAGACCCCAGCGGGAACCACTCATCTCCACTACAAATAGGAAAAAGAGGCTACAATTTGCATAAGCTCACCAAAATTGGACACTTGAAGACTGGAAAAATGTTGCCTGGTCTGATGAGTCTCGATTTCTGTTGAGACATTTAGATGGTAGAATCAGAATTTGGCGTAAACAGAATGAGAACATGGATCCATCATGCCTTGTTACCACTGTGCAGGCTGGTGGTGGTGGTGTAATGTGGGGGATGTTTTCTTAGCACACTTTTGGCCCCTTAGTGCCAATTGGGCATCGTTTAAATGCCAAGGCCTACCTGAGCATTGTTTCTGACCATGTCCATCCCTTTATGACCACCATGTACCCATCCTCTGATGGCTACTTCCAGCAGGATAATGCACCATGTCACAAAGCTTGAATCATTTCAAATTGGTTTCTTGAACATGACAATGAGTTCACGGTACTAAAATGGCCCCCACAGTCACCAGATCTCAACCCAATAGAGCATCTTTGGGATGTGGTGGAACGGGAGCTTCGTGACCTGGATGTGCATCCCACAAATCTCCATCAACTGCAAGATGCTATCCTATCAATATGGGCCAACATTTCTAAAGAATGCTTTCAGCACCTTGTTGAATCAATGCCACGTTAAATTAAGGCAGTTCTGAAGGTGAAAGGGGGTCAAACACAGTATTAGTATGGTGTTCCTAATAATCCTTTAGGTGAGTGTATAGTGCTAATACTGTATGTCACTATATATATATATATATATATATATATATATATATATATATATATATATATATATATATATATATATATATATATATATATATATATATATATATATATATATATTATTATTATTATTATTATTATTATTATTATTATTATTGTTTTATTTATTTATTTATTTTTTTTTTACAAACTTTTATAGGTGCTAATGTTTCATTAAATTATTGTAGATGTTTACCCGATTATTATTTTCAGGTTTGTGGCATCATCATGTCTTATGGAGTTTTATTTGAAACACTTAAAGGCAAGCAAATTAGTCTACAGGCAGAATTGTGCAGCCTCAGAAAAACAAAAAAACAAAAAAAAGTCTGGTTATCTAATACTAGTTCCAGTTTGACCTTTTGTCAAGGTTACAGGCAAATGGTTACAAAAACCTTGAGTAAAACAAAAAAATAAAAAAATAAATCCCATCCATTAAGTTGTGTATATGACCGGTTTGACTGCACAGTCCATGTGAGATATATCTCAATGACAGTCAAAGGATTTTATATGACTCACAAAGCACAGATGACATGATGATAGCTTTTGTTTATTGTCTATATAAAAGCAGGTACCCAAGTCTGCTAATGTGGATTTAATCCAGAGTGAACGCTATAGTGCATAAACCGTGTCATATATTTTTGCAGACCAATGTGTAATATTACCCACTCTCAAAATCCCGGCATTACAAGAGAAGTGCATTCTACTCAGATTGCTTCCAATTAATTGTTTCAGAAGTTGCAGTAATATAAGCAATTAAAGGAGACCATTTGAGGAGACCACTTTCACTGAGACTGGAGGGGAGCTTAATTACTCTGACTCTTTTGATCAGATGCTCATAGAAAACATCTCTCTCGCTCTCTTTCTCTGAATTCCAGTCTTCTCATGCGCCATTGAAAAGCTGTATTCAGAGTGTTGGAAGCCGATAAATCAGTGTGAAATGTTAATAATCTTCATTCATTTGGCAGATATCAAATATTAATTCTTAATACAAACAAGTAGAAAAATCAGATGAGCTGGTCAGTAAGCACCTCATTCTCTGGCCTCCACTATTTTTCTCTTCAACAAACAAACACATGTACCGGAGGTCTCAGATACGTTTTTTTTTTTTTTTTACCTGCCCATTTTCATTCAGCTGAGGGGTGTGTGTGTGTGTGTGTTTTTGTGTCTGAATGTGGGTCACTGTTGTTCTCAGGCTCTCAGCCCTCCCCTTGTTTACATCACATTAGGTCACTTAATTTTCTCTTTTTAGCCTCCATTAATCTGATTGTGACCGACATTATAGAGCTGGAACAATTAAATAATGGAGGGAATGGTCACAGTTTTACTCAACATTTGTCTTAACCTTTTGCTAGAACTGACAGTATATTTGTCTGTATTGTTTTTCTTCTAATCTTCAGATACTTGCTCATACTTGCATATACACTAACCTAAATGATTATTAGGAACACCTGTTCAATTTCTCATTAATGCAATTATCTAATCAACCAATCACATGGCAGTTGCTTCAATGAATTTAGGGGTGTGGTCCTGGTCAAGACAATCTCCTGAACTCCAAACTGAATGTCAGAATGGGAAAGAAAGGTGATTTAAGCAATTTTGAGCGTGGCATGGTTGTTGGTGCCAGACGGGCCGGTCTGAGTATTTCACAATCTGCTCAGTTACTGGGATTTTCACGCACAACCATTTCTAGGGTTTACAAAGAATGGTGTGAAAAGGGAAAAACATCCAGTATGCGGCAGTCCTGTGGGCGAAAATGCCTTGTTGATGCTAGAGGTCAGAGGAGAATGGGCCGACTGATTCAAGCTGATAGAAGAGCAACTTTGACTGAAATAACCACTTGTTACAACTGAGGTATGCAGCAAAGCATTTGTGAAGCCACAACACACACCTTGAGGCGGATGGGCTACAACAGCAGAAGACCCCACCGGGTACCACTCATCTCCACTACAAATAGGAAAAAGAAGCTACAATTTGCATAAGCTCACCAAAATTGGACAGTTGAAGACTGGAAAAATGTTGCCTGGTCTGATGAGTCTCAATTTCTGTTGAGACATTCAGATGGTAGAGTCAGAATTTGGCGTAACCAGAATGAGAACATGGATCAATCATGCCTTGTTACCACTGTACCACTGATGTTTTCTTGGCACACTTTAGGCCCCTTAGTGCCAATTGGGCATTGTTTAAATGCCACGGCCTACCTGAGCATTGTTTCTGACCATGCCCATCCCTTTATGACCACCATGTACCCATCCTCTGATGGCTACTTCCAGCAGGATAATGCACCATGTCACAAAGCTCGAATCATTTGAAATTGGTTTCTTGAACATGACAATGAGTTCACTGTACTAAAATGGCCCCCACAGTCACGAGATCTCAACCCAATAGAGCATCTTTGGGATGTGGTGGAACGGGAGCTTCGTGACCTGGATGTGCATCCCACAAATCTCCATCAACTGCAAGATGCTATCCTATCAATATGGGCCAACATTTCTAAAGAATGCTTTCAGCACCTTGTTGAATCAATGCCACGTAGAATTAAGGCAGTTCTGAAGGCGAAAGGGGGTCAAACACAGTGTTAATATGGTGTTCCTAATAATCCTTTAGGTGAGTGTACAAACTACAAGTATGTCAAGGTTGTCATGTTAATGGTACTCCTATAGAACTTTTCCGTAATAATTTAAAAACTTACAATACTGATGTACTGTACCTTAAATGTAAAGGTATTTTTGTCATGTTGTTAAACTGAAAATTCAGCTTTCCCCGTCATGATTGAATCACAGGACCGGATACCAGTCATTTTCCAAGAGAGCTCTTATTTATTATTTCTATATGTCAGACATAGTAGAGACATTGAAAAGTTATTGTCTCATGCCAGCTGTATGTTTCTCCATTCTTCCGTTTCTCTACCCTCTCCCTTCTCCATCCTCCCCCTGTCCCTCTTCCTCTATCTCATTGTCGTCGTCGTCGTATACTTCATGATTACATATGTTGCACAATCCACTTTCCTTATAAAGAATCAGTTGACAATACATCATGTAACAAATGCATGCTACTGTATGCATCAGTGGAAACGTGCTATATGCAGTCCCTCCAGAAAAACGCAATTATGCGATCGCATGATTTAATGCATAATCAGCCAAAGTCTGCATATTTATGCGGGGGCCATTTTTTCAAATATGCCGCACTTTCGCTATTTCCGCGTTGCAAATATGCGGGGCTAGCATGATTTCATAATCCCCGCACTTTTGTTGCAAAAAAGTCATATATATTAGCAGAAAGTTGAAAAATGTCAGTCTACTTCACACAAGAGCCACCATTTCCCCCTATTGCCATGGGAACGTTTTGAAGTGACGTAATTACCCGACGCGAACGTCATCGAAAAGCTGCAAACCCCGTGGTGAAACCATAGATATCGGTGAAACCATGATGAAGCACGCAAATTCCCATTTGCCAACAAAAATAACGCGCAAAGCAGTTTCTCTGTGTTTTACATGAAAGTGGAGGCAAATTATTTTGCACTCCGTGCAACTGCATGTTGGACCACAGACGGAAGTCAACGCAGCACAACCACTTTGCCACCGCCAAACATTTGAGGATGGTTGAAGCAACAGCGGAGGTAGCCAAGAAGAAGCAGCTCACCTACACTGAGGCATCAACTTCTAAAACAGTTGCCAGGGCTGAAAGAATCAAGGTCAGTAGCCTACAAGATTAAAGAAAGTAAAATTAAGAAAATGTTGATAGTTAAATTGAAAACAAAATGAAACAGAGAGAGGTGTGTGTGTGTGAGTGTTAATGAGATTTCCAAGTATGTTGTGAGTGGATGTAAGTTAACATTAGGGTTAGATAGCCTAACAGTAGTGTAATTTCCCATGCAAGATGATTGATTTTGCCATGAAAGAATTATATTTTATTTACAGAAACACTACTGTTATGTGAAGGCTGACTGTAATTGATTCTGTTTTATACTGCAATTTTTTGTACAGTGTGTGTGTGTGTGTGTGTGTGTGTGTGTGTGTGTGTGTGTGTGTGTGTGTGTGTGTGTGTGTGTGTGTGTGTGTGTGCACAATACAGCCCAATGATACAAAAGTATTTTCTGTTTGTAGATTTGTGAAACCTGGGTTGCCACCTGCACTGCCATCAGCATCCCACTGTCTAAGAGTGACCAAAATTTCTGAATGAGAATGTCATCAATGGCGGCGCCATTCCAGGGTTTCACCAGCTTCAAGATATGTACTTGGGAGCAGTATATGAGAGGGAAAAAGAGGAGCTGAAGACACTTCTTGCAGGAAAACCTCTTGCTGTGATATTCGATGAGACTCCAGATGTTGAGGGGAGATGTGTCCTGAATATCCTCCTTGCAGCACTCCTTGAAGGATCATTCTGGGAGGATCTTGGCCTACCTTGCATATACTGTTTCCTTGAGCAGTGCAATCATTCCACTGTATCTGTGGCTGTTGTAAGGTGCCTTCAAAAATACAGCATTAAAAACGAGGATGTGATTGTGTTCGACACTGATAATACAGCCTACATGAAGAAGGCATTCACAGCAGCTCTGCAGTCGTTGTTCCCCAACTCACTACACATCACATGCATGGCACACATAATGAATCTCATTGGCAATTCCTTCCGCAAACCTTTTGTTCAGTTGAACAGCTTCATGCTAAGTTTCTCCCAGATGTTCTTCAATACTGGTTCACGCAAGAGAAGATACCTCTGCTTCATGACAAACAAGCTGCCAAGAAAAAAGGCGGTCATGCCTCCAAACCCCTGTGCAACACACTGGAACTCCTGGTTCTCTGCAGTGCAGTACCATGCACAGTACTTTGGACTGTACAAGGAGTTCATAGAGATGGAAATCGAGGTAAAAACTTCCTTCACATAATTCCTCAATACAATTAACACTTCCTTTTCTTCATCAGTTAACTTAGGAAGTGTTTTACCTTTTTACAAATTACATTTTTTACTTTGATCTTACTAAACTATTCATGTTTGTGTGTGCAAAGGGGTTGCACACACAAACATGAATAGTTTAGTAAGATCAAAGTAAAAAATGTAATTGCATTGAACATAAATATTGTATGTTTGACCTAATTCCTCTATTTCTATTTGTGTTTTTTATGTATAGGTGTGTAGCAGAAGTGCTCCACAGTCTGTGGAGAAACTCCATGAGATGCTTCAAGACCCAGATCTAGCTCAGTCCCTGAATGTCCAGATCAACATCTTCTCGATGTCTTTCAGAGCAGACCTGTGTCCTGTGACCACAAAGATAGTCACTTATCTGGAGGATCTGCAAGTGGTCTTTGCTGCCAACAAAGAGTTGCATTATGAGGCGTGTGCTGAATACTTTGAAGGGTTTGACTTACCACACACCACGAGGACACAGATCCTCTGCACAGTTGGTCAGGCATATGAAAACGCTGAAGAAAAGCTCACCAAGTACATGTCACACGGGTAGCCAGCCATTGAGTTTCTCCAGGAGGTCAGGGTGTTTGACCCTCGCAACATTGCATTCCTAGATGACTCCGTAGCAAGCTACAAGGCCATTCCAGGTTTCACTGCAGTGCCAGGGTATGAATTTGATTTTTACTTCAAGACTCTTGGTCCAGCAGCACTCAGAGCTGCACCATCTGGCGTGGCGGATTTGGATGTGTTTTGGGATGGCCTACAGGAGAGACTTCCTGTTCTGAGTTCCTTGGCCAAAAGGTACAAAGATGCTGTCTCAAACTCAGCTGATGCTGAACGCAGCAACAGCATCTAAAAAATGGTGTTGTCTAACCGAAGAAGATCAACTACCAACCAAAATCTCAAAGCCTTGGTCTTCCTTTACCACAACCAACGAGTCTGCAGTGGAGCATTTGAGAGGGAGGAGATGGTGGAGGGGGAGGAGATGGAGGTAGAGGGAGAGGGGATGGAGGATGAGTATGGCTAATGATAGGCCAGTGTTAGAGGCTACACAGTTATAGTTCTCATGTTCACAGTGGACTGTTGTATCATCCACGAGTTGATGCAACTTTACAGTTGTAAGATTGCACTTTTTTGTTAGTATATTAGTAGTATGTAAGTTTACGTTAACTTAAAGGGTTAGTTCACCCAAAAATGAAAATCCTGTCATTAATTACTGACCCTCATGTCGTTCGACACCCGTAAGACCCCCGTTCATCTTCGGAACACAAATTAACATATTTTAGTTGAAATCCGATGGCTCAGAAAGGCCTCCATTGGCACAATGCACTTTACACTCTCAAGACCCATAAAAGGTACTAAAGACGTCGTTACAAACTCCATCTCACTACAGTGGTTCTACAATAACTTTATAAAGTGACGAGAATAGTTGTGCACAAAAAAACCCTAAATAACGATAATTATATAGTGATGACCGATTTCAAAACACTGCATCAAACACTGAATCAGTGAGTCGAATCAGCGGTTTGGATCGCCAAAGTCACGTGATTTCAGCAGTTTGACACGCGATCCGAATTATGAATCGACTCACTGATTCTTAACGCTTGAAGCTTCATGATGCAGTGTTTTGAAATCGGTCATCACTATGTAAGTCGTTATTTAGGTTTTTTTTGCACACAAAAACTATTCTTATCGCTTCATACAGTTTTTGTAGAACCACTGTAGTGAGATGGACTTTGTAACGATGTCTTTAGTGCCTTTTAATGGGTCTTGAGAGTGTACAATGCATTGTGCCAATGGAGGCCTTTCTGAGCCATCGGATTTACACTAAAATATCTTCATCTGTGTCTGAAGATGAACGGAGGTCTTATGGGTGTCCAACGACATGAGGGGTTAGTCATTAATGACAGAATTTTAATTTTGGGTGAACTAACCCTTTCAGAGATTGCACTTTGCATTGGAAGCACTCAAATGTCTGTTTTCTATAGCTACCTCTGTTAAACAGGAAATTATTTATACATTTTTTGTAGCATATTCCTTTTGTAAAGCTACAGAACTGTTTGACTCAATGTTTTGTAAATTTGAGCCATGTGTATACTAAGGTCTTCAATAAAACAAGATAACTTAAATATTCCCAGCACTTTCTGTGATGTAACCGCAGTTCCCTTTCGTTCAGTCACTACGACGTACGTTAGTGACTAACGAATGGGGGTTTCGCTTAGAAGCCAATTATCTTCGAGAATTCAACAGCGCCCAATGGCAGTGCCAATGCCATGGGCATGCGGAATTTGCATGCGTAACTCCGCCCCACCTCGTGGGTATATAAGGAAGTACGCTGGCAATATCGCATTATGTTTCTGCTTTGGAGCCAAGAGTATCTCTTCACTCCTTCAAGCCTGATCCTGAGTCTTCGACAAAGCTTTGAGACGAGCAGCTTTCCAGAGACGTTGGTGTTACGGCGCGTTCCAGTGATCATCATACTGCCTGCCTGCTGATCTGCGCAGTGGTCCGTCTGACAGCTGGTGTGTGGTCCCTGGGCGCTTCGGCGTTCTCTGCGAGGCTTTCCTCTCCTAAAAGAGCTTGCACGTGACGCGTCCTTTTCAGGATGTCTCGTCCGTGTACTTCTGGGTGTGGCCGGTTGCTTTCCCCTTCCGATGGGCACAAACACTGTCTGGTATGTCTGGGCTTTCAACATGCTCAGGCAGCGTTTGTGGATGAGTCATGTTCCCACTGCGGGAATATGACCATCGCGGTGTTGCGGTCAAGACTCCATGACCTTCGTAAAGAAGTGAGAGTCCCCTCTACCACACCCCGATCTACTGAGTCCCCGAGGCCCAGTACTTCGGCTGGTGGTCAGGGTGACCTGACGGTTACGGTGTGGAACAAAGCCCCGACGCTCATGCCTCGGGCCACACCCCCGTCTTGCACACTGCAACCCGCGAGTGTCCAGACGCAGATCGCGGGGCCTGCTTCGGCCCCCCCGCGTATCTCGTTTGGCGCTCCGGAGGAGGATGCGATGTCGGTCACCGCATCACAAGGTGGGCTCGAGTCCTCTGAGGATGATGACTCGGCTGTGTTGCCGCCTTCGGGCGTTCCAGCATTGCCCGAGTCGGACCCAGAGCTGACAGCCATGCTGTCTCGGGCAGCCGCGAGCTTAGGGATAGAGTGGAACCCTCCGCCCTGTCCCGAACGCTCAAGGCTCGATGATTGGTTTTTGGGAGCCCGCGCTGACAACCGTCAGTCCCCGCCCCCAATACCTTTCTTTCCCGAGCTGCATGAGGAACTCGCGCGGTCCTGGAAGTCCCCGTTGTCTTCCCGTGACCGGTCAGCGACTTCCTCCGCCTTCTCCGCCCTCGATGGGGCGGCGGCTAAAGGGTACACTGGGGTCCCCCCGGTTGAACGTTCTGTTGCGATGCAACTGTGTCCTCAGAGCGCTTCGACTTGGCGCGGTGATCCAAAGCACCCCTCCAAAGCCTGTCGATTCACATCAACCTTGGTGGCGAAATCGCACAGAGCCGCGGGGCAGGCCGCCGCTTCTTTGCATGCCATGGCGATCCTTCAGGTCTACCAGGCCAGGATCCTCAAGGACATGCACGAGGGTGGAGTTGATCTGGGGCTCTTAAATGAGCTGCGTGCCGCCACCGACCTCGCTCTCCGGGCGACGAAGGTGACCGCACGCTCCCTGGGTCAAGTGATGTCCACAAATGTGGTCCAGGAGCGTCACCTATGGCTGAACCTGGCCGATATGCGGGACACCGAGCGAACCCGGTTCCTCGATGCCCCCATATCCCAGGCCGGCCTCTTCGGCGGGGCGGTTGAGGACTTTGCCCAACAGTTCTCAATCGCCCAGAAGCAGACTGAGGCTATAAAGCACGTACTGCCCCGGCGGCCAGCTGCTGCCTCCACCCAGCCGCCGGCACAGTCGCCTCAGTCTGCTCCACGCCGAGGACGCCCTCCTAAGGCTCCCGCCCCTCCCACCCGGTCCAAGCAGCAGCCTTCACCCGGGCCGGGTCGTGGAGGAAGCCGTAGGAAGGCGTCCAAGTCCCCTCAGGCCGCCCCGCGCCCCGCTAAACGCCAGGCCAAGCGGCGCTCCTGAGACGGACGGCTCAGGGATGGGAAATTCTTTCAAGGAGATGGTAGCAGGACCACTCCTTCCCCCGGTGGAGGGCCGGGGGAGAATCCTTTGTTCAGCTGCTGGCCCACGGGTCAGCAGCACCCTATTTTGGTCAAAGAAAGAATTAACACTCCCATCCCTGAGCCCACAGAGTCCGGCGATGACAGTGCGCGCCACCCACGGGTCCCGCCACTCGCATCCCACTCTGTCGCCAGCCTCCTGGCAGAGCAGACCCCAGTGGAACGTGCGTCCTTCCCTGGTCTCCTCTGTCAGGACGCAGCAGTCAACCGTGCCCCCGCACCGGGACGCCCCTCAGCCTCCCATGTCCGGGCCGGTGACGCTGCATCGCTGCAAGCCCACACCGGGTACGTCTGTGCTCCGAATGACCCCGCTGGCGCAGTTTTTGGAAGTCTGGCTTCAGCTTCCAGGGCTGTCCCGCTGGGTCGCGCGGACCATCAGGCGCGGCTACGCGATTCAGTTCGCGCAGGTTCCTCCCTGCTTCCGGGGAGTCCGCTCCACTATGATCGGGGCCAATGCCCCCGTCATGCGAGCGGAGATTGCCACCCTACTGGCGAAGGGTGCGATCGAACCTGTCCCTCCAGCCGAGATGAACTCCGGGTTTTACAGCCCGTACTTCATCGTACCCAAAAAGACCGGTGGGCTACGGCCAATCCTGGACCTGCGCGTCTTGAACCGTTACCTTCACCGGTTTCCGTTCAAGATGTTGACAGCGAAACGCCTTTTCGAATGCGTTCGTCCAGACGATTGGTTTGCAGCGATCGACCTGAAGGACGCCTACTTCCATGTCTCCATTCTACCTCGACACAGACCGTTCCTACGGTTTGCTTTCGAGGGGCGGGCATATCAGTACGCAGTTCTACCATTCGGGCTATCTCTGTCCCCTCGCGTCTTTACGAAGATTGCCGAGGCAGCCCTTGCGCCCCTTCGGCAGCACGGGGTTCGCATCCTGAATTACCTCGACGACTGGCTCATACTGGGTCACTCTCGGGAGCAGGTTTGCGGACACAGAGATCAGGTGCTCCATCACCTAGCCCGTCTGGGCCTTCGGGTCAACTGGGAGAAGAGCAAACTTTGCCCCGTGCAGAGGATCTCTTTTCTCGGTATGGAGATCGACTCGGTCGCCATGTGCGCGCAGCTTTCGAGCGAGCGCGCGCAGTCTCTGCTGACTTCCCTTCGTCAACTCGAGGGCAAGAGTGCGGTTCCACTGAAACTATTTCAGAGGCTCCTGGGGCATATGGCATCTGCAGCCGCGGTGACGCCGCTCGGATTGCTTCATATGAGACCGCTTCAGCACTGGCTACGCGATCGAGTCCCGAGATGGGCATGGCGGTCTGGCACGCTCCGGGTCCCAGTGACTCGGGCCTGCTTACAGACTCTCACCCCGTGGTCGAACCTCAGTTTTCTACGGACCGGAGTGTCCTTAGAACGAGTTTCCAGGCATGTTGTTGTATCAACGGATGCATCATCCACGGGCTGGGGTGCCATGTGCAATGGACAAGCAGCCGCGGGCTCCTGGACAGGACCCCAGCGTCTTCTGCATGTCAATTGCCTCGAGTTACTGGCAGTACGGTTCGCCCTGCACCGCTTCCGAGCGTTGCTGAAGGGTCAACATGTACTAGTCAGGACAGACAACACGGCCGTAGTAGCGTACATCAACCACCAGGGCGGTCTACGCTCCCGCCGTATGTCTCAACTCGCCCGCCATCTCGTTTTGTGGAGTCAGAAGCGCCTGAGGTCCCTTCGTGCTGTCCACATCCCGGGAGACCTGAACTGTGCAGCCGACGAGCTCTCACGGTTTCAGCCTCTCCCCGGAGAGTGGAGACTCCACCCCCAGACGGTCCAGCTGATATGGGAACGGTTCGGCGACGCACAGGTAGATCTGTTTGCCTCCCAGGACTCTTCCCATTGCTCCCTGTATTATTCCCTGACCGAGGGCACCCTCGGCACGGATGCACTGGCGCACAGCTGGCCGCCCGGGCTACGCAAGTATGCGTTTCCCCCAGTGAGCCTTCTTGCACGGGTACTGTGCAAGATCAGGGAGGACAAGGAGCAGGTCATGTTGGTCGCCCCGTATTGGCACGGCCAGACCTGGTTCTCAGAACTTCTACTCCTTGCGACAGCCCCTCCCTGGCCTATTCCTCTGAGACCGGACCTCCTCACTCAGAGACGGGGCACCGTTTGGCACCCGCGTCCGGCGTTCTGGAAGCTCCACATTTGGCTTCTGGACGGGACGCGGCAGGTTTGAGTAGTCTTCCACCTGCGGTGGTCGCTACCATCACTTCCGCTAGAGCTGAGTCTACACGACGTCTCTATGCGCTGAAGTGGAACCTCTTCGTCACATGGTGTTCTTCCCGCCAAGAAGACCCCTGGAAATGCCCGATCGGGTCCGTGCTATCGTTTCTCCAGGAGGGGGTGGAACGAAGGCTGTCTCCTTCCACCCTTAAAGTGTACGTGGCCGCAATTTCTGCCCATCACGATCTCCTGGGGGACAAAAAGGTAAGTCAGCACGACCTGATCATCAGGTTCCTGAGGGGGGCGAGGAGACTGAATCCTCCTCGCTCTCCTCTCGTACCCTCTTGGGACCTCTCAGTAGTCTTAAGTGCTCTGCAGAGGCCTCCCTTTGAGCCTTTGCGGTCGGCTGAGATTAAATTCTTGTCTATGAAGACTGCTCTGCTGACCGCATTGGCTTCGCTTAAGAGGGTCGGGGACCTGCAAGCATTTTCGGTTGACGAAGCGTGCCTAGAGTTCGGGCCGGCTAACTCTCACGTGATCCTGAGACCCCGGCCCGGATATGTGCCCAAGGTTCCCACCACTCCGTTCCGAGACCAGGTGGTGAACCTGCAAGCGCTGCCTTTGGAGGAGGCAGACCCAGCCTTGGCATTGCTCTGTCCAGTACGCGCTCTCCGCGCCTATGTAGACAGTACGCGATGTTTCAGGACCTCAGTCCAGCTCTTTGTCTGTTATGGTGGAGAGCGGAAGGGAAGTGCTCTCTCGAAACAGAGGTTGTCTCACTGGATAGTGGACACCATTGTTTTGGCTTACCAGCAGCAAGGTCGACCATGTCCCCTTGGGGTTAGGGCACACTCCACTCGGAGTGTGGCCTCCTCTTGGGCTTTAGCGCATGGCGCCTCGCTAACAGACATCTGCAGAGCTGCAGGCTGGGCGACACCCAACACATTCGCCAGATTCTACAATCTCCGAGTGGAGCCAGTGTCCGACTATGTACTCGCCCCTACGGGTGGCCGGTAATGGGCCAGGCTCAGGTGTCTTCGCTTGCTCGCCATTCCACTCCACGGACTGGATACGTGCGATATTTTCCCTCAGGTGAGCTCCCCGAGAGCCCTGAGCTCCTCCAGCACTGCTGACGCCGACATCAGTTCAGTCTGCCCTTTCGAGCCCAGACCCTCATGTCCAGGCCAGGTGCTCCGTGTGCATGGTTCCCCTCCGGCGACCCCCACACGAGTATTCCCACCGTAAGCCTCCTCAGCGAGCAGGTGTCTTTCCCTCGGCAAGTCCCTGCCACCCCTAGGGTTAAAAATCCACCTTCGGCTGGTACCCTAGAGATCTTCCATATGCAGCCCTTAGCGGGTCATATGTGTATTCTTAAGTCCTCCCTACGGGCAGGCATCTTGGCATTCCCTCACTGGGATATGCTTCCCAGTGTACCTTGGTAATCCTGTGATAAGTGGGAGTCCTTCGTCCGTACTAGTCTTACGACAGGGTACTCACACTTACGCAGGGCACTGGATGACGGCTGAGTGGCGTTGTTTTATTGGAACCCCCATTCGTTAGTCACTAACGTACGTCGTAGTGACTGAACGAAAGGGAACGTCTCGGTTACGTATGTAACCCTCGTTCCCTGAGGAGGGAACGGAGACGTACGTTTCCTCTGCCACGTCAGCCGTGCTGCCTGGAACGCGGAGTTCAGTCTTGGCTCCTGCAGCAGTAACATAATGCGATATTGCCAGCGTACTTCCTTATATACCCACGAGGTGGGGCGGAGTTACGCATGCAAATTCCGCATGCCCATGGCATTGGCACTGCCATTGGGCGCTGTTGAATTCTCGAAGATAATTGGCTTCTAAGCGAAACCCCCATTCGTTAGTCACTAACGTACGTCTCCGTTCCCTCCTCAGGGAACGAGGGTTACATACGTAACCGAGACGTTTTTGCAAGTTCCGCAATTTAAGTTTTTTAAGTTTTTGCAAGTTCCGCAATTTAATTGCATAAAATTGCATAAATATCCCGCATTTTCCATCGCATTTTTTAAGAAAACGTGCCACATAATCAAGGATTTTTGCCCGCAACAATCACAAAAAAAAGCTGCATTTTTCTGGAAGGACTGTATATGTATGCACATTCCTGTAACAAATATAGCTCATCCATGTCTCTCCTTGGGACACATGTACAGACACAGCCTGACTTTACATTGTACATTATACAAATAATAATGAAAAATAATAAAACATAATAATACTAAATAAAAATAACAATAAACAATAAAATTTCAATCTTCACATGTCAAGTGTTTGGCATGATAATGGATATGACATTGTAAATGTGTTTGGTCTTTGTGGAATCGATATGTTATCTATTATTGCAGCTGCTGCAGAGCAAGTATGGGACTTGCTACACAACAAGCTGATGTGATCATCTCAGGTTACAAATGTAACCATTGTTCCCTGAGAACAGGGAACGAGACGCTGCGTCAGCTACGGGGAACACCTCCAGCGTGACTGGTGCCTGAAATCACAATCAAAAAACATCAATCCTATTGACCGGCGACAGCCTTTGATGTCATCAAGGTGCGACCAGGAAGTATATAAGGGCACCTTGCTAACGTGACAGTATCTCATCGTCTGAAGGGACTGTTTCGGCAGGCAGGCCCTGCGGCATGGCAAAGTGACGCAGCGTCTCGTTCCTTGTTCTCAGGAAACAATGGTTACATTTGTAACCTGAGACATTCCGACGGGAGTGCATGCCCACTGGCAGTGACAACTGTCAAAACAAGCAAATTCTACTGAAATGCCTGAACCACTCCCCTTCTGGTCACATTAGGCTGTCAGTGCTCCCTACGGTCAAAGCCCAAGCTATCGCCTGAGAAGGAAACCTTCACACACATGAGGTCCTTCCCAGGCCTTGCTCGAAGGCCTGGAACCAGCCCATTCGACTTGGAAGGGGTTCCTTTAAGGGAACGTGGCAAGGGAACTACGAGGGAACCCATGCCAGTCACTATTCAGGAGGTTCACCAGGATGCCACCAGGGAGACCTGACCAGGTGACCCAGTCTGTTATGGGACACGTAATACGGTCAACCCTGTCTGTACAGTACAGAGCCTCTGGTACTCGCCTCCGAAGAGACATCCCGCTAGGGTGCTGCAAGAAAGGCAGTGTCATCCACTAGCCGGACCTCAGAGACGGGTTAAGTGCTTTCAAACCCTTGCTAGCGAGGGGAGTCTAGCCGCTCGATCCTCGGATCTACCAAGCACTTACTTTAAAACGTGCTTAGGAGGCCAAAGGCCTTACAGGCTGATCGTACCAGGGAGGCCCTGAGGGGCCTACAACCATGAATCAGCGCCAGGCGGCCGTAAGCTCATAACAGACCCTCACTTGAGAGGAGCTCATAAGCCTGCCCGGAAGGTAACCATGCCGTAGGCAGACTATGAAGGTCCCGTCCTGTAGGGACCGCATAGCCGCAGTGACATCTCGTCATGCTAGGGTAAGAACACCGCCTTCAGGACTCGCGAATGGCCAGAGACCGGCGCCTGATAGCGGGTGACCACTAGCTGTCAGCGTAAAGCCAGTTGTGTGTTCCTGCCTGGGGAACTCGTTCCGAGAGGGGCCTCCACCTGGTAACCTGTGCCGACTGCTCGCGCATCCAACAGCAGCGCTCGCCCTCAGGAAGGGCATACGGGCCTGATACCTGATCGCAGTTGTGCTAGCCCTCGAGGTAGCTGGGAAGACCAGGGACTCGCTTCATCAGGGAGGCCTAGCGGACCTACCAACTGCAAAAATGGTCGGGCATTTCTCCATCACAGCCCTCTGCTCAGTGACTGGACCTATCCAGAAATCACGAGACAGGAGCGTGCCCTCAGAGGAGGCCGCGTGGGCCTACTACTCCAAAGCGAATCCCGCAGGAAAGCCCCATGCAGCTTGCCTGATAGCAGCCCATGCTACGATCCGTTACCGAAACTGGGGACCGGGGAACGATTTCAGGGATGCGCAATGCCTCCTCCTGATAGCAGAACATGCCGTCCATAGCACTTCACTTCGCTAACCGTCTCAGCGACTGAGAATCGGGAGCTCGCCCTCAGGGAGGCAACAGTGCCTACCACCTGATAGCAGAACGTGCTATTCATAGCACTTTATGCTCATTGCTACAGCGACTGGGAAACCGGGAGCTCGCCTTCAGGGAGGCAACAGTGCCTACCGCCTGATAGCTGAACGTGCTACTCATAGCACTCATGCTCACTGCCACAGCGACTGGGAACTGGGAGTTAGCATTCAGGGGGGCCCAGTGCCTACCACCTGATAGCAGAACGTGCTACTCGTAGCACTCCATGCTCACCCACAGCGACTGGGAACCGGGAGCTCGCCTTCAGGGAGGCCCAGTGCCTACCACCTGATAGCAGAATGTGCCACTCATAGCACTTCATGCTCACCGCCACAGCGGCTGGGAACCGGGAGCTCGCCTTCAGGGAGGCCCAGTGCCTACCACCTGATAGCAGAACGTGCTACTCGTAGCACTTCATGCTCACGCCACAGCGGCTGGGGAGCCGGAACTCGCTGAGGGAGGCCGGTTGAGGCCTACTACCTACTAGCACTCATGCTAGCCATCCAGTGACTGGAGCCCAGGAACGCCCTCCACAGAGGAGGTCAAGTGAGCCTGCTAACCCCACAGCAGGCCCTTAGGGAGGCCCGGTAGGGCCTACCACCTATTAGCAGCTCGTACCAGCCGTCTAGGGACTTAATGCCAGTAGTGCCCCCTCGGGGGAAACCAGCAGCACCTGAGCGAAGGTAACCCAGACCGGGAGCCTACCCCTCAGGGAAGGCCTGGCAGGACCTACCCCCAAAGAGGAGGTCTGCAGATTCCAGGACCCTGCCGTGACTTTAAGAAGGCTGGCTGCTGCGCCTGGGCTGACGGCAGCTGTCTGCTGCTGACGAAGGCCTGGATATCCAGTTGACACCTGGGGACTCATCCCCAGGGAGAATAGTTGACGAGGTCACTGCTGAAGTTGACACCAGTGGAGAAGATCCTCCAAGGCACACTCGTGGGCCGTGGTGTCGAGACTTTCTTGCAAGGAGGCCGGTTGACGCCTACTACCTGTCCTGAAGTCCTGCTGCCCAGACCGCCCAAGCTGGCTACTAACAACCAGCTGGCTCTTACGCCCACACCTGGGGCTGGCTCCATCCCAGAGGCAGCTAGGGACAACTGATTCGCTTTGCTTTCGCTTTTGTCTCGGGCAGTGCCTACAGACATGAACCTAATCACATTGCCAACAGCAGTGTACTCAGCAGAAGTGCTCAACGAAAACCCTCTAAAGCAAGGGGAGTACAACTTACGTCACCTGCTTCGGGGTGGCTGTCTTACTTTCCATGCAGCGGCCAACCATAAATGCGAGGGCGTCAGCCATTGGCAAAGCTCGGGCCTCAGGGGAGCGTTCAACCAGAACCGCAAAGATAAGGTTTATCTGATGTTCAGCTTGACCTGAGCCCTAAAGAAGGTGGAGCAGAGACATAAAGCAAGGGAAAAATATCACATAAATATGAAATCCACCGGCCATACCGTCCTCCAGGAAGAGGCCGGGGGCCGCCAGCAGATGGCGGCCACCAAGCTCCGAAAGGCGGAAACAGCAGATAAAGTCTAATCGCAAACCGGCGAAAGACGCTTAATTCCACCCCACGACCACTGGCAAAGTCGCTGTCTCCTGCAACACCTTGACTGAATTACTTGTGACCCCAGAATGCAGAGAAGGGGGCGGGCCTTGGCCGGATGACTCTGTAACAAGAGGAGGCTGAAACAAGGATGCATAAACAAAGCCCTGTTCTTATATCAGAAGACAGGCCAGGGGCGAAAAACCTTCATTAAAAGGGAACGCCCCCATCCTTGACAAAGCCTAGGCCAAGTGGTGCGACATAAGTCCACACTAGATCTACTCAGGGCTCAGGAAAGAAATATTATCACCTCTAATATTACACAATGAGGCCCCGAAAACCCTTTTCCCAAAGCCCCGCAGAGCTGGGCGCAGATCTCACTATAGCTCGTGCATTAGCGCATACCCGGTCTTCAGCTACTTCCCACTTTTACGCTAGGAAAAACACAGCTCGCCCCCTACACTACAAGCCCTCGGGCAAGAGCACGATTCAGTTACCCACATAGTGGGGAAAACATAACACGGAGAGGCAGCAAAACTCTACTAGCAAAAGTGAGGCATTCACACACAATCACATAATGTTGCAAAGAAGATCGTTCTTAGCTTACTCACGGGGAGCTGCAGGCCCTGCGAAATCCAGTGACGATCCAAATTTCCGAGCGAAATTCGCTTCAGGCGAGCGAAGGTACAGAAGCCCTGAAAAACATAGTTTTGAAAATGTTTCACCCTCATAGAGGGGGACTCACCAATCGCTCCTCGCGGTGCTTCAAGCCAGCCGTCGAGCTAGTATCCGCCCGCCATCCTGAGGGGGGCGCTCTCAACAAACAAGCCAGGCGAGCCGGCAGAAACGTACATTTTCTGCTCATCATAGGTCCACTGGCCTGATGTAAAGCGCCCGGGGGAAAAACCAGAGGAAGGGAAAAAGGCAGCGTTCATCTCCGCGACCTCGGAGGTGGAGTCCGCTGCCTGCGCTGGTTCCGGTTACCAGCCCCGGCTTCCTTCCTCTTCCTGTTGCGGGTGTCCACATCTGTCTCCAAGCGACGAGCCAGATCCATCTGGGAACCACATGATGTTTAGACACCGATTAGCCTCAGCTCGAGCGGGGCCGTTCCCAGATGCTGAAACCTCTCCCCTCGAGAAGAGGTCCAGCCGAGAGCGGAGCATTCCCAGAGGAAAACGCTCGCAATACTTTCCACAAGAGGTTCGCGAACAGTACTCTTCTCCCAGACAGTAAACGCAAAGTGTGTGTGTATCCAAGGCCAAGCTACCTGGTACACGTTCAAAACACACCTGCAGAAGTGGCGTTGCTTCTCAGCACACTTCATTGTTATCCTTCTTGCAGACGTTTCACGTGAAGACAGGCAAAACAGTCCCTGAAGACGAAAAGATACTGTCATGTTGGCAAGGTGCCCTTATATACTTCCTGGTCGCACCTTGATGACATCATAGGCTGTCGCCGGTCAATAGGATTGACGTTTTTTGATTGTGATTTCAGGCACCAGTCACGCTGGAGGCGTTCCCCGTAGCGTCAAGCTGACGCAGCGCGAGTTCCCTTTCGAAAGGGAACAAGTAAGACTTGCTGCTGTAGGCTACAATTGCGTACATGAATTACCCGTAGCAGATCTATACAGGTGGAGCTGGGGAAGGTGGAAGGTTTCTGAAAGCATGCTGCAAACTGAAAGTCGAACAGCAAGCTCATTAAAGCATGCAAGTAGTTTGAGTTAAAGACCTATGAGCTTGCACCATAGAGTGTCATGACATAATTTTGTATGTATGTATGCACAGCTTTAGAAATCTATAAATGTGACCTTTGCTGGCAAAAGGAGTCACAATGAGCAATTTTACAAAAATATTTTCACATTCTCTGTTAAAAAAACTTCAAAATGATGTATTGAATTAGACAAAAAATGACTGAGCTACATATTTTAAGTCAATAGAGTCAGCAAAGTCAATTTTGAGAAAAATCAAGTTAAAGTTTCCTGAAGGTTCCAAAACAAAATCACCTAGCAACCATAACTTTAAATCCCTGGTGATAACACCAAATTTGGCACACATCAAGTCAAAACCCATACCTACAGAAAAAAAAATAAAAAATATTGAACCATTCCTGAACCATTTTTGCTTTGTGGCAGGCGCATTATCCTGCTGGAAGAGAATTACTGTTTCCATGAAAGGGTGTAATAGTGTGCACTATGGCAAGAAGGCAAGCCGGATGAGGCAGTGTGATGCTTTGGGCAATGTTCTGATGGGAAACCTTGGGTCCTGTCATCCATGTAGATGTTACTTTGACATGTATGACCTAACTAAGCATTGTTGCAGACCATGTACACCCTTTCATGTACACAACTGTAATAGTGTGGTTGAGTACTATTTACTATGTTCTAGTATTTATTTTATTGCTGTGGTTTCTGTTGCCACTTTTGATTACTTGTATTAAAATATTTAGAGTTATTTTTGTGTATCTGAAATTGTTTGATTATCTCCATTGTTTAGTTTTCTATACTGTGTTGACATCTGCTTATGCCTAGTTGACAATATAACTTTAAATTTCACCAGAGAAAACAACCGCTCAGCTCACTACAATAGCTGCAATTGCAAACACCCACATCCCCTTAATTGTTTACAAAAGATAGTATTGTTGTACTGTAATTGTCGCCACATACAGTGTTAGAATCATTGCAGTGTTTTACAATGTACACAGCAGGTGCTGCTGAAAAAAAAAAAAGCTAACACAACTTCTACTTTGATCTGATCTAAGAGCTGTTTCAAGAAGACAATGATATACTGATGTTTGATGAAGAGATCACTACATTTATAGCTTTTACAGATGTATAAAGGAACTCTAAAAGGGAGTACAGCAGTGTACTGTATTGTCTGTATTCTGAATGTTTTGCAAAGCATAAATTGCCTTTAGTGGTGGCCTTTCAAATCATAGTTTATAATGTGTGCTACTCAACTGAATTGAGAATTCCTGAATTTGAATTGAGGTATCAAATGAATGCCAATGCAGAGTTGCAATTTGAATTTAAAGGGATAGTTCACCCAAAAATGGTTCAAAACCGGTATACATTTCTTTGTTCTGCTGAACACAAATTAAGATATTTGGAAGAGCCAAGCAGATCTCGGCAGCCATTGACTACGGGAGGGAAACTTCAAATTAATAAGCCTGTATTTTAAGGTTTTTTAACCTGGATGAATGGATGGAATTGCCACCTATATAACTTTGTATTTAGTTAATATATTTCATTATATTTATTATGATGGGAGGTAATAATAATAATAATAATAATTTGTTAAATTTATATAGCGCTTTTATAGGGACTCAAAGTGCTTTACATAGAAAGGGGGGGGATCTCCTCAACCACCACCAATGGTAAGGTTTGAGAGAAGAAAAAATGCGATGGATGGATGAAGTGTGGCAATTATAAAGGAATGGGCGCTGAGGGGTTTAATAACTTTCTACCTGGCGTCAGACCTTGATATAAATAACAGACCCCAAAATAAAGATTGACATCAGTACTGACTACACCACCCCGGGGGGCCTCATTGCGGGGAAAAGCCCTTAATAATTGAGCAAAGCTCACAGGTTCGTTACAGCTGAGTCAGGTATCAGACATGGGTTGAGTACAAAAGAAAAGATGACTTTATTTAAAATCTATTAAGCTTTAGAAACACACAAACACTAATCAAAAGGAACAAATGATACCACTTCAGAATTGGGGGCGGACACTCTCAAGCAGGATGGACACAGCGATCATACGTGCACACTCACACCACAGCACACCTCACTGTGAACACGGCACTCAGGATGGAAACCCACCACCACAACACAGGGAGATACTGATCCTCTACAGCTAGCTGCCCCAATTCTGAAGGAAATAAATATAAATGAAACAAACACTGGACAATAAAAAGAAAAAAAAAGAAAGAACAGTCATAAATCATACAATTAAATGAGAAACTGAAATTCACAAAAATAACTAAATTCAGAAAACCAGTCCAGCCCGTCAGAGGTGCCACATCCGACAACCACACTTCTTATACGGTGGACTGGAATCAAAACACAAATTACAGAAAAGATAATTGCAAAAAAACAAAACCACCAACAAAGACAAACAACCACTTAAAGATCAGAATAAGCAGATACGTATATGAACAACTTGCATCAAAATATATATATGAAACAATATAATTTAATTGCAACCAAAATAAAACAAAAACGACTGGTGACAGTTAAGTGGCTGACTGTTTATTGTAAGCCATACATGGCTTTGAGTCACTTGTTACTCACGCGTGTTTCAGTCACTTTTGTTACTCACGGGTGTTGCGTTTCATTAAAAGTCGAAGCACCACGTCACAGGCCCAAACCAGCGGTCCAGCTGATCCTGTACCACCAAAAATGCTGCAGATATGCACGGTTAAGAAGAATGAACCACTATGGTGCAGCAACAGACGAGCGGATACACCGATTTACCAGTGGATCGTGCACTCTCGCACTCCTCATCTCCCAAGAGCGATTGAAGTCAGTAGAACAATCCGATGATGTAAAACAGAGCAGACACGCAGAGTTCAAACGACCGTATGGATAAGACCCAAAGCCCACTGCAACGTTCGTTGCACGTTGACCCAAACCTGTTGTTTATCGACTCATATAGTGCAGAAAATGCGTGTTACACAGATTTCCATATAAACGGCTGTTGCCGAAGGCATCCCGCAAAGCTCCTCAGGCCAACCTTTAACAAAATGAAACCCTGAATGCAGGACAAACAAAACAGACCACAACGCAATCACGGACAGCAGTTCCTACCTCGCAGACATTCACACACACCCCGCCGGAAGTACGATGGCTCGCTCACAAACGTGGGGGAAGACGCACACACAGCGTCATTGTGGCCACCTTTATACGCTACCAAATAAGGAGAATAATTGAACCACTCCTCTTACTATTAACTTGAATACTGCTACATAAGGAAGATCACAATATGATGGTAGGTGGGGTTTGAAAGAAGAATACAATACATATTTAATAACATCTATACTGTGTGTGAAGTATTCCAATCATCTTCATAAAAAAAGACTTCATAAAAAGGTCATAATGGTCTTGTAAGTCAGGTATTTATAAATGTCTTTCACGTGACTTGTGCAGCAAATGTTGAAGGTCATTCGGCACTAATGACTCACTTATTAGAATACGATGATGTTTCATAATTGACCTTTGTACAGCTTTTATCTTTTTTTTTTTTCTCTCCCCATAATGAACCCCGAAAGCTGCCTCTCGGGTACTTTTATCAAGATATTGATATCTGCATAAGTACTTTTATCACAATATCGATTTAGGTAGAATTGAAGTGCTTATCGACCCTTTTTAAGTGAGACATTTGTATCAAACTAATTTTCCTGGGACATTGTGTTCTCACAACCCAATATATAAGTGCTGTGACACACAGCTTCAGAAACTTGGGTGCACTTAAACCCATTGTTTTGTGGATCAGGGACCGTGAAGCACTTTGTCTATGGTAAAGGAATTGCATGGTCTGCAAATTGCCATCTTCAGCAGCATCCACAGGTATGTCATGGACAGTCAAGAATAATGCCTGTCATCCATTCCTGTTCCCTTCTCTTCATCCCTTCTTCCCTTTTTAAGGTTTAAGGACATTTTGGCCAGAACAACCACTATAACCTTTTCATGTTAGCCAAATTTGAGATAGCAGTTCAGTAAGGTTCAAAAAGTGACGTTTTTTATTTAAAAAAAGCTTCATTTCATAAAGCTTAGTTTATTTCCAGATGATTTTGAATGTAAGCTGGTTTTCTCAGATGGTGTACATGTGAACATGTACATTTTCTCATTTCTGCATTACAATTAAAATTTCACAGTTTCAACTCGTTCCCCTCTTTCGCAGATAGATAAATGACTGGCAGATATTCGTTACACACTTGATCCGTTTCCATGCCTTTTGCTTTATTAACGATTTTTTTAAATAAAACAATCTCTCTCACGCCCAGAAATAAAATGCACAGATAACTCACTTTAATTAGCACTGTCATGCGGCACCATCCGTCACAGACATCTCTTAACGGGGGTCTAATTTTAAACTTTATTGCCACAGAAACCAACGGGAGTGATGAATATGCGGGTAAAATAATTTTATGTTTCGTCTCTATTACTTTTGTCCCTGTTGAAAGTGAAACAAGTATTAATCTGGCAATTATGATTTCATTAAAATCTATAAATGGCCAAGCATTAACAGTAGATAAATTAGCTCATTCGTTTCAGCCCCGGAGCTTAGGGAACATTAGGGCACGCCCTTTCTGTTCCACAGACTGTTCATGTGGGCATATATATGCGCGATCATGCACTTTACGAACCCTGAGACCATACAATAAAGATTTAAATGCTGTTTAGTGTTAGAGAAGGTAGACTACTGATGGCTGGGGCAAAAGGGCCATGTTTTGATAGGAAATGTCCTATTTGGATGAATTGTTCTATCCAGAGTCACTGATCACATTTGTTATTGCGGCCTAAAGTTATATTTATAATCTGTGTGCATACATCTATTAAGTATAATATAAATTATATTAGCTGTGTGTTTATGTCCCACACACACACACACACCTGCCCCTAGACGTTATCAGTTTACTCCATCATATTGAACCAAATCCATCTTGGCGCCACTTACTTCTCGGAATCACCAATACATCAGCAAAAAAGAGCGTGCGTACACCGCAAACAGACACACACAATATACACACAAATAGAAAAAAGAGCACACACACACTCTCTCACCCACACACACACTGGAGACATCCAGCTGCCACCACAGACCTCAAAACAAACCTCAGGATTAATATTTAACAAACCTTTCCCTCTTCTCTGACCACTACATACCAGAAATACACACACACACACACACACACACACACACACACACACACACACACACACACACACACACACACACACACATCCATACACACGTTGGCATATATATATATATATATATATATATATATATATATATATATATATATATATATATATATATATATATATATATATATATATATATATATATATATATATTAGGGGTGTAACGGTACACAAAACTGACGGTTCGGTACGTACCTCGGTTTTGAAGTCACGGTTCGGTACGGGTTCGGTTCAGCAGTTTTAAAAAATGGCTTTTAATTTATTTTTTATTAAACAGTGGTTTACTGAAAAAATTGTGTCTGTCCTTAAATGAATTAAATTATAACTAAAAGTTTCTTAAAGATGCTGTAAACTTTATAGGGAGCCCTTACTTGCACATTATTACTATAATATTAAAGGTTAACTACAGAGCCCAAACTATGAGCCTATATTCAGCTGACATTCATGTTTAGATATAATAAGCAACACTCAAATAACACATTGTGTGCAAACATGTAAACTTCACATAAGGCTAGTTTTTGCATTAACTCCTAAATCTAATTATAAAATTATGTTTTTTCTCCAATTCGTTGTTGAAATATAATCTTAGTGACTGTCATTTTCATGACAGATTTATCTAAAATAGCATTAAATAATCAAATATATAGGCTAATATAGTGCATATATTTAGTGAAAGAGTTGATTATTGATTTCTCTAGTGAATTAACAGCTGTGGACACTGAAGGACTACTGACTCAAAGGTAAATGATGCTGCGTGACATTGTTTACAAGCTGTTTGACGTCTTTCCGTGATTGAAACACTGATTGAGCGATTACACGACATATGATACGTTTCAGTAAGTGTTATCATCTACATACCTTAAGATAGTATTTCATGTTTATTCTTCTGAAAGAGATGATCGCGTTCACTCGCATGCGCGTGCCGCGGCCGCTTGAATTGGCGCGTCTATACAGTGATCAGTTGTCACATTGAAGAACGTCAAAACGGCATTTATCGTTTGAATTTTGTGATAAAATGGAATGAATACTTAATATGTTCGAGTGGGAACTAGGATTGAAGTGTATTCCGCGCTTACAACAAGCCGACTGTTAACTGTTAAAGATTGCATTTGTAACCGTTCGTTACACACGAGAACCGAACCGAGAGCCCTGTACCGAAACGGTTCGGTACGAATACGTGTACCGTTACACCCCTAATATATATATATATATATATATATATATATATATATATATATATATATATATATATATATATATATATATATATATATATATATATATATATATACACTCACCTAAAGGATTATTAGGAACACCTGTTCAATTTCTCATTAATGCAATTATCTAATCAACCAATCACATGGCAGTTGATTCAATGCATTTAGGGGTGTGGTCCTGGTCAAGACAATCTTTTGAACTCTAAACTGAATGTCAGAATGGGAAAGAAAGGTGATTTAAGCAATTTTGAGCGTGGCATGGTTGTTGGTGCTAGACGGGCTGGTCTGAGTATTTCACAATCTGCTCAGTTACTGGGATTTTTACACACAACCATTTCTAGGGTTTACAAAGAATGTAAACCCTAGAAATGGTTTACATTCACCAGATCTCAACCCAATAGAGGATCTATTTGCATTCACCAGATCTCAACCCAATCAACCTCACCAGATCTCAACCTCAAACCCAAGCATCTTTGGGATGTGGTGGAACGGGAGCTTCGTGCCCTGGATGTGCATCACACAAATCTCCATCAACTGCAAGATGCTATCCTATCAATATGGGCCAACATTTCTAAAGAATGCTTTCAGCACCTTGTTGAATCAATGCCACGTAGAATTAAGGCAGTTCTGAAGGTGAAAGGGGGTCAAACACAGTATTAGTATGGTGTTCCTTATAATCCTTTAGGTGAATGTATGTATATATATATATAAAGATGTACGAAAACTATATTTTGAAGTATATCAAAGTAGAATAAAAAACAGCAAATCAGAGAAATACTACATCTGTGATTTGACATCAATATTTTTTTTTCTTTTTATGTGATGTTCAAAATGTGCATGACCATGACAGGCTATGAAGTTCTAAACCTTAAATTCACACTTGTGCCCATACTTGTAAAGAAATGTTGACAGATTGTCTGTCCAATAAACTGTCAGTTTAAGGATGTAACTAACACAATGTCTCACATAATTGGCTCCTGTGCAACATTTAAATGTGTTTGTGAGTGTTTGAGCGTGCGTGTGTGTGTGCAAATAGGCTGACAAGGCTGAGGGAGTGTGTTTCACACCTTCAGTAGCTCTGTCAGATCCATCTGCTCAAAGAACAACTTATCACGTTCTTGACATTTACCACACACACACACACTGATTTGTAATATCATCTTTCTTAGACCAATTCAGTCCCTCAACCATAAGCCTGTATCTTGTCTCACATCCTGTCAGCATGAGTTCCGTTGTGTCGCCTGGACATCATCTAATTGCATCGTGTTCTGGTAATGTTATGTTTTCTGACTACGCTCAATAACAACCTACTGTAAATACCACCCAATGTTCGGCTTCACAAAGCGTCTGTTTCTCAAATGTCCTTTTCAGTAATTAGTAAAGGCCAAGGTTTTCGCTTCTTTGACTTAGAAAAGAAACAACAGTTAAAAACCTAAATGTCATTCATGACTCTATGCTACTGTTCACTTTTTATGCGGAAAAAAAGGGGTTTAATTATTTATTTATTAATTCATTAGTTAATTCATTCACATGAAGCTCTTTTCTATAAAATGTTATAGACACGGCCACATGTCAAAAATGAATGGGGACTTGCACATTTAAACTAAATCTAGTATTAAAATGAAAATGAAATGAAAAGTATCAATTAAGGCATTCAATTTAGATCTGCTCATATTGCACCATACTTTTTACACGGTTTACAGCGTTGCACACTATAACCAATCACACACGACTTATGAATCTTGATCTTATGAATGCAATGGCCAATTAGAGACCATAAGGTTAGTAAATCGCTGAAACACCAGAGTTTTGTTCACTGCGCGACCTGAACTCTCGTCATAAACTGATACACATAAACAGATTTGGTGATTGTTCTCATGAGAGCATCAAAACTAATATAAAAAGGTTTATAAAAAAAACTTATGTTTGCAGCGTTGAGCAATGTAGCCAATCACAAACATCTGATGATTTCTTGAACACGGCCAATCAGACGTGTTTAAGTTAGAATCCCCTCACCACTCAAAACGTCATTGTCCAGTGCTGAGATCTGTACACTCAAATTCTCTCTTAATAATTTAACTTGTAACAAAAAAAGTGTGGACATTATGTAGGCTAATTAAGATATTCATTGTACAGTCAGCTTAATCGATTAGCAGAACTTTGTGAGATTGTGATGAATTAAGATGAGTGACAGCTTAGTGGTTATAAATGCAATGTTTTTTTACACTTTCTAGGCGATAATCCATTCAGAATTGGAAGAAAGCGTATGTTTTGCTGCATTAGGCAAGGAAATGGTTAGGCTATTTATTATTCGAACTGGCTGCCATGCCAAATCACACATATGCTTGCCTGTTCAAATTATAGAAAACATAACCACTTTCATAAAAGGAATGTTTATGCTGGGATGTGTAGATTGTTGATAGGTGACAAGTAACTATTTCATGACATTCTATTTAAATGTGTTTTTAAGGAGGAATCACATCTAGCCATACCCTTGGTTCACCCTCCGCCTATGCTTCACTTCCCCATCAAGGAACAGGCTAATACGCATTCAGTCCAGAGCATTCTGACCCAAGAACAATTTCTTTCTGCAAGCAGTCAGGTATACAAATGATTATAGGTTTTGTCGGGTTTGAGATGGCTTCCAAGTTCAAGAGATAATGGATCGTAAGTTAATACTGGTGAAGCACTGCGTCAAACATAAAACAAATAAGACAAACAAACTAGACAAAATACCAATCTTGCGCCATCTTGAATCCTAATTCTGAATATGGTTATTGGTTAATAATTAACCCGTTTTTCTGTTTTGAATGCAAACCAATATTAAGGTTATTGGTTTGCATCCAAACCAGGACAACGGGCTAATTCAGTATGCTGGTTTTTGGGGAGTTATTAGTGTTTAAAGGAACCGTTTAATTTTTATCCATTGTCATGATGTGCTAAAAATTACTATAAAGTTGACATTGACTTTGAAATGAACAGCTATGTCGAGACTATAAACATACTTTTGAAAGAATTTGACTGCTGTTATTATCACATTTAAAGTAAAATATCATAAAAAGATATGGCTTAACCCATGTTGTGATCCAGGCTATCCTATACTCGCCTGAAAATGAAAGTTGTCCGACTGTTCAGTGAGATTGGGATAAGGTTGCATGTAATGATACCAAGATGTCCTTCAACCGGAAGTGTGAAGAACTCCAGATATTTTTCAATTCTTCATATCTGCGGGATCACTCGCTCGCTCTTTCTCCAAGCCTGCTTTTTCACATTCGATAGCGACGCTACTCAAAATCTCTCCGACAAGTTTCAATCACAACTTCCTTCTTCCCATCAAGCCCCTCTAGGGTCTGCAGTGGACTGTATCTTTCTGATTTTGTCTGACTATTGTTACAGTGGCACATCAGCGAAGCCGTTCGGGATCAAAATGAATCACAAGTCAGAACCGGTCTGGATTCCAAAGCTGTTTTAGATCATGGGTGAAGACAAAAGAACAAAATAGAATGAATTCGAACCTCTTCTAGTAATGTATCAAGAGTTAATGAAATGCTTAAATGTCACATAAACATTACCCATTACTCTCTGCAAGAGTGTCAGAATGACTGATCACAGCATCTGACTGTGGTGAGGCTACACACTTTCTAAACTACATTTATTGTAGTGACTCATGCACAAACTACACAGGCTTTTATTTGAAAGGAGATAACGTGCTTCCAAATACATACTATGATGTTATCATACAGTGAATCGGGATAATACCACGGTATCTGTATATATCATTGATATATAGCATAGGACGAAAGATTACAGTATTCATAAGTGTATGCAGTATATTCCATGGTACTTCAAAGAAAGAAAAATGTATTAACATAATGGCAATACGTGGTATTTTTTTCGTTAATGACAGCAGTTTTGTAATGAAAGCATCAAAGAAAAGGTCCGTCAGGGTTTAAATAAGATGCAATAGATGAGCTGGGGTGGTGGGTGCTTGGTGAGGTGTGTTGAGGACAGATCTATGTACATTTGAGTTATCTGGATACAGTTGATGTTTTGATATGATCCTGAAATGTTCTGTTCTGTTCTTTAAAGCTTATCTCTGAGCTGTCTTGATGGCAACCAGTCCATAAACCCAAACCCCTAAGTGTGGAAGAGGTTGTGACTGTAAACAAGATTAGATCTTGGATTGTATCTTGAATTTCACTATAGAAACAATGTAACAGGTAAACACGTACAACTTTAATTCATCCTCAACTTTCTTCTAGCTCTTTCTCCTTGTTTTGGCTGTGTTTGAAGTGTACTGGCTCTTTTAAATTCTTTAAAGGGCCTTCTGTCTGATTTGACGTTTCATCTTTTTAATCTCTTCATCTTTTTTTAATCTCTTATGCTCATCAAGCCTGCATTTATTTGATCAAAAATACAGAAACAAACAGTTATATTGTGAAATATTATTACAATTTAAAATAATGGTTTTCTGCTTTATGTTTGTGATGCAAAGCTGAATTTCATCAGCCATTACTCCAGTCTTCAGTGTCACATGCTCCTTCAGAAATCATTCTAATATGCTTATCTGTTATCAATGTTGGAAAGAGTTGTGCTGCTTACAATGTTTTTGTGAATTGTGATACTTTTTTCAGGATTCATTGATGAATAAAAATGTAAAAAGAACAGCCAGAATTAGCCCAAATGGCTTTTTTTTTGCATCTGTAGACCTGTAGATCTGTAGATTTTGGTCAGAGAAAATAATCCGCGAAATGGGAACAAAAATATAAAATAAAAGCACAGGTACATGATCCCACATGGAAATAATACATTAACAGAAAATGTTATCAAAACATATATTGTGCTACATAAGAATAAGAGGTAAAAAAATAGGGGTTAAAAAGAGATACTAATGTTGCCAGTGCTGATTAACCAACCCTTTTTTTTAGATTAAATTTAAAAGAACCATATGTATCCTGTCTTCTAATTGTTGATGGGATGGAGTTCCATTCCCTTGATTCTCTGACTGAAAATATAGACTGACTAAATTAACTTTTTCTGAGAGGAATAATGCAGTCCCCTCTTTCTCCACCCATTGTGGACCGATATGCAGTTGTTCTAATGTTTGCATACTTTTTTAACAGGGAAGACAGACTATCTTAAACATAAGACAAATATCTACATATTTGATCAGGTTTTCCCAACTTAGCAAATTATATTTTTAAGTATTGAGCAATGATGAAAATTAATTGATTTCTTATCAATAATTGTTACTGATTGTTTGTACAGAGACTCCAATGATTTTAGAGTAAAATGGAAAATCATTATTTTAAATTGTAATATTTTTTCACAATATTACTGTGATTTGATTAAATAAATGCAGGCTTGATGAGCATTAGACTTCTTAAAAAAAAAAAAAAAGGTATGTTTTAACTTTTAACCTGTACTGTATATTGTAGCAATGTAAAAGTCTTGTCATTTTTGATCATTTTGTTTAAGTAATAATTTCTTAAAAAGAACCTGACACCAGACTTTTGAATGGTTCATTATGAATTATTTACATTTATAAAAGTATTGTACGAACAATTTTGCATATGTTTCTACAGATATTTTAAGTGTATATTAAGACATTTCACTGCATTGCTTAAGATCTTTGCCAATGTCGATATATATGTCTTTTCCAGTATACACAAGAATACTCAATTATCCGTGGCAACACAACCCGGCTATTCTAATCAAATCTGCATGTGTGATTGAAGAACCAAATTAGATAGAGAGGAATTAGTACGATTAGTGGAATCTGGCGCATTAACTCGGATGTATTAAACAACGTACAAAGAACAGGACCCGGGATTCGCAGAGGCAGGGTAATAACAGCGAGACGCAGCAGTTTTTACATAATCTGTTGTGTTTAGAGCAGTCTGTCAGATCTGGCACATTCAAAAATGTCCAATCCAGCTTTCTTTGAACTGCTTTCTGTTCGTACAACTTTATCAACACTGAATTAAATGCAAATAGATCCCTCCCTCCCTCCCTCTTGCTTTCTCTTTCTGACTCACAATAACAAACAAACAAAGCAGTATGGAAGAGAACAAAGCTGAGGTATTGTCTCAAAGGACTGCGAGGAATACAACATTTATAAGCATTCTGTGGATGTACGCCCCATCCTCTCAGCAGTCAAGGCTTTTAACTCCAACTGTATGGCCACGCTGGTGCGCACTCGTGTACGCCCCGAGATGCAAAATGTTTAAAAAAGAAACATGTTTCCCATTTTAACCTCAAATGCACACAGTTTTCCTCAAGATGCATGTATTGTAAGATTGTAAAAATGGCACAAATTCTCTCTCTCCCTCTCTCTCTGTGTATAGGCCTATATATGAACGCAAAGCTTTTTGAAGCAGACTGAGATCTGACAGAATGTTTACAGTTCCGCTGTATCTGATCTCCCTCTGTGTGTGTATTGATTCGGTTCTGTGGTATATTCCGTCAGCCCTTCGAGCTAACTGACCCTTTGATCCTTTTAAACAACACGGCACATTTTGTTACATCACATTTGAAAGTTTTTGGCCGCATTTGAAGTTGGTCTCACGAACGCCTCCTGAAGGTCCGCTTCCATTTCAAGCTACTTTCAGATTATATGAAGATTATAAACTGGCAGAAATTGAGTTGATGTGCCTGTTAGCTGTCTGATCTCACTTATCCATCTTTAGGTGGTAAGCTACATCTAATAGACAGACTTGTTTTGCGGTGTGAACTCTATCATGCGATGCTGAGGCAGCCTCAGACCGCGTTCTTTCTTTCTCTTTGCCCATCACTGGAATATTTTAGTTGAAATGCAATTCTGCAAGACAATTCCATTATTTCGAATGAATTATGAATTTGGGACTGTTTACAATGAATCCCCTCTAGTGAGATTTGGAATGACAGAGAAAGATAGAAAGAGTTAGAGATAGTTTACCCTGGAGATGTTCTCTTGGTTGAAAGGGCCTCCCACATACTGTAGACAGCCAGTCTGTCTGTTTGATTCATTTCCTATGTCTCTGTGTGTGTGTGTGTGTGTGTGTGTGTGTGTGTGTGTGTGTGTGTGTGTGTGTGTGTGTGTGTGTGTGTGTGTGTGTGTGTGAGTGAGTGAGTGAGTGAGTGAGAGAGAGAGAGAGAGAGAGAGAGAGAGAGAGAGAGAGAGAGAGAGAGAGAGAGAGAGAGAGAGAGAGAGAGAGAGAGAGAGAGAGAGAGAGAGAGGGTATGGAAAAGTGATTGAGGGAGAATGGAGGATATTTCATCATATACAGCAAATGGGTGCAGTGCCCTCTTGTGGAGTGACAAATCGCTCAAATCAGTTTCTTACCTAAATAAGCTGTTCCTGGACCTCTTGACAGATTGCGGTTCAGATAAATAACAATTTTGGTCATTATTTACTCACTTTCATATTGTTCAAAATCAATAGTTTTGAGGAATATCCTGGCCTGAATGCGGACTTTTAGAAGTTTTCCGTAGCTGTAAAATTTGTGTGATGAACCGATAATCGCTGATGATCTTCATTCTCCAGTGAGCTGTTTGGATCATTTAGTCAATGAAATTGAGAACAGATCAGCCTGATTTGTGAATGAATCATTCAGAACAGTTTGGTATATGGTAAAAATATAAGATTTAAAATAACTTTAAAAATGTTCAAGAATCTGATGATACTTGGCTCACAAAGAGATAATGACTTTTTGGTCTTTCATAACGCAAACTTATTTGGCTTCAGAAGATTAGATATATATAGTGCAGAAGTCATTTGAAACTTTGATTATTTTATTTTTTTATTCTATATTCTTTTTGTCCTTTAGCACTCTTTCAATATGAAAGTGGATGATGATTTGGGGCTGTCAAGCTTCAAAAAGCATAGCAACAACACCATAAAATTGGTACACTTCTTGTTTTGTATTTCAAGTCTTCTGAAGCTGAACAATATAGATTTGTCTGACGAACAGACCAATAATCACTGATGATTTTCCCTCCAGTGAGCTGTTAACAGTTGTGACTAGATCATGGAGAACCGAATCAGCCTGATTTCATTCCAACTGGTTTGGTCAACTGGATCAACAGATTCATTGAAAAGATTTGACTCAAAAGAACAGCTCATTCTGGAATCTGGTGCTACTTCCCTCATGGACAAACAAAGAAGAGCAAGAACAAATAATGACTTACATTTTGGTCTGTTGGATTCAGAAGACATGAAATAGTGCACAAGGCATATGAATCACTTTGATGGTGGCATTTTGTTATTAAGAAGCTTTATAGCCTCAGTCCTTGATTACTTTTATAATATTAAATTGTAACAGTAGCCAGGATGTTCCTCTAAAATTCACCTTTTGTGCTCCACAGACGAAATCAAATCAACACAGGTTTGGAACGACATGAAGGTGAGTAAATGATGGCAATTTCATTTTTGGCTGAGCTATTCATTTGCCTACAGCTTAATGAACCAGTCATCACAGATCAGTCTCTCTTCTACACTAAGAAACAGGTGTGCAGTTCTCCCAAATGGTGTCATCTGTTCAAATGATATGAAAACAAGTTTCAGCAAACATGTCTATATGGCACTGATATCGCGTTAGGACAAGCACACATTTTGCAGTAGCTTCAGAGGGGGGCTGGCAATGAATATTCCTTTGCCAATGTCAAAAAGAAAGTGAAAGGGAAAACATAATTCGTCATTCATCTGTTATGACTTTTTTTCTCTCTGAGATGAGCTGGAAAGGTAACAGAGGATGTCAAGGTTGTGCTAAAGCAGAATTCCAGCAAACTTCTCTTTTTCTCTCTTTCACATGCACACATTCTCCTTTCAAAGTGTAAGAGAGAGCAGCCGTGCCCTCTAGCCTCACGATGTCGGACCTTTCTGCTGAGAAACTCTGAAATGTAAGATAGGGTTATTAAACAACTAGACTGTCCTGCAGTCTGAAGAAATCTACCCATAGTGTTTGGGTCACTGACCATGTGTAAACGCTTGTTGCTTTTCTTTGTTCCTGTCAGAACCCTGACGTTTTCAACTGCAAAACAAAGAGGTGTATACTGTACAGTTCTTCACTTTACTGCTCTCAGAACATTCAAGGTTCACAGTGTGATTTTGTTTAGCAGCGGAGAGCCATTCAGTTTCTTTTTCCTGTTAACAATCTCCTGTTAACCATCTTTCATGTTAACCTGTTAACCATCTCTCTTTCTGTCATGAGGGTCTCACACAAAGAGAAGATATCTGATGATGGCTCCCTTGGATGAAGTGTGTTGTGCACCTTTTTGTATAGAATTTTTTTTCTTTACATTTTATGAATGCATTTCATATTAGTATCATATTATATATATATTTTATTTTATTGTATTATATTATAGTCGTCAAATGTTCTGCTTTTAATCAGATTTACCATTTACTGTCATCTAACACTTAAAGTTAATATTTAAAATCAATAATTTGGTAGTACTGTTAAATATATTAGGAGAATACATCTTTTATATTTTCAGTTATAATGCTGGGATTTCTTGATTTGTGTAACATTGAACCATTTTATTTATTTACACAAAATTGTCCATTTATTGTTTGTCAGTATTGGCCAATTAGTGCATTACTAATTAAATAAATGCACTGATATGCACAAATGTTGAGTTAAAAATAAAACAACTATTTCATTGTTTTGTTTTATTAAAGGGGAACATCAGCGCTGGAAAGATGCGTGTGTATTTAAATTTGGGTCGTTTATGTAGTAGAAATGTGAAATTATTTTTGAAGTTGGTGCCTTCTAGACTGAGAAAAGCCAGAAAGTGTATTTTTGGCTCATATGGATGAAAGACAACAACTCTGCACTTGCTTCGCTGCCCTAAGAGGCCACTCCCAAACCACGCCTACCGGTTACATCTCTTGCCCACTGTGGCACCACCCCACCGTCGTTTTCATTTTTATAGTAATAAAATCATTTAGTTCAGTTAGAGAACAGACACTGCAATTAAAAACCGAAAGTGTCGAATGAGTGTCGCAGCACAAACGTATCAGGAGTCAGATTTAATTCATTAGAGAGTGAGGAGCTGACAGACCAGATGATCGCGGAAAATTTGGTTTCAAAGCGAAATGCGCCTATTTAAGTGAGTTTGTCATTGTACTGTTTTGTTGTTATGTTTTCATGAACCCACAATTTAAGCAACCGGCCCGGAATTGGCGCTAATTTTAACCGGAACTAAAATGAGCACGGAAGACCGGCATTCATTCATGGCTGCATTGTCAGTCATTCACAGCCGCACAGTGCGTGTCCAGTCTGGCGTGTTTTCAGTTCATGCCTATGGAAGCTTAGCTATCATATGAATTCATTGAGAACACTCGCTTTGCTCCGCACCACTCCATTATGAATGCCTGTGCATGTATGCATGTATGGATGTATGTACTGTATGTCTGTTTGCTTAGTTGTGATATTATAAGTTCCAGTAATTTGAGTTTCAAGAGAAATTAAGGGTCAATTGGATGCACCACGTGAATACTTAATGCCTGCTACAGCTTTTTAACTTCAATAAACTTGCAATAATTTTCAGTACCAATCATTTTGGATTGGAAGTTTCATGTAAAATCCACTTGTCTTAAAAACAAGGGCATTACTTTTCAGGCTGTGTTTTGTCAGTAACAAAATTCACCAATAACAACATGTCTGTTTTTACCCATTTTTGTAATTCCTTTGGAGATTAAAGTGGGTCAACAAATAGGATGCTGAAAACACTTGCATGCCTTATCTTGATTGAATGAGTCTGCGTCGCATTCTGCCTCTGACCTTTGGCTGGTTGGATTACCATAATCCATAATCTAGTGCTTGAATTGAGTTGGGCTGTGGGCCGCGACCGTTTGGGTGGACTGTATTAGGTGTGTGTCTCTGAGCGTAGGGGCACTCTGATGATTAAAGGCCCAGATCTGACATGAATCTGTGTGTCTGAATCAGTGTGTCGGCCTATGGACACGGAGCTTTGTGCTCAACCATCTCCTGCTTCTCTATAACTCTTTAACAACAAAGCAGATCAGATTGAGGCAAGGGATAGACGACGCATTAACGTTATTACTGCAACATTAAGGGAGCTGGAGGCAGGAGGCACTTTGCGGCATTGCATACGTGAGCAGTGTGGGGCTTTTCTTATTTCATTTGTCAGCTTGTAAGCTTCAAAGTATCTATGCAGAGAGACTAGAACAACTGCTCCTTGAACAGTCTGGGGTAAGATAGAGGTTTTGACACACTGACATATAGTTCATTAGCCTAACGGTAGGCCATTTATGGTTTCCAAGCAACGTACCAACTTGCTGTATTAATATACAATTCCAGAGACTTAGGTTTGTGTTTTAACAGTGATTGATTATGAAATTTCCCTACCAAAATATACAGATGCACAGTGTTTTCGCCTACGCTGTGAAATTGCATGTTACTGCTCATCACTTGTTTTCGTTTAGAGTGTTTGTGTACGTGTTCATCCAATATATTTTCTACATAGAATAAAAACCTCTAAACAATGCAGGAAGGATGATTTTATTTTAAAAATCCTGGTTCTTTTACAGCTCTTGCTTGTTTTATGCAGTGTAAAATTAAATGTGCATTTAACAGGTGATTTAAATAGAACATGATTTCATAAAATGAATAAAAAAATAAAAAATGTTCTGTATATACAGTATTATATGTATCCAAATATGTTGGGGCGATCTGTCCCTTTAAGGGTTTCTAAAGGGTTAGTTCACCCAAAAATTAAAATTTCGGACATTAATTACTCACCATCGTGTCGTTCCAAACCCATAAGACATTCGTTCATCTTCGGAACACAAATTAAGATATTTTTGATGAAATACGAGAGCTCTCTGGCCCCTCCATAGACAGCAATTTAATGAACACTTTCAAGGCCCAGAAAGATAGTAAAAACTGTTGTTAAAACAGTCCATGTGACCATGTGTCTATGTGACTATGTGATTAATGGTTCAACCTTAATTTTATGAAGCGACGAGAATACATTTTGTGTGAAAAAAACTATCAAAAAATAACTTTATTCACTTTATTCAACAATTTATTCCCGTCTGTGCCAGTCTTCTACACTGTTTATGTTGGCCAGCTCCTGCGTCAGCATCACACACGTGTTGTGGTGCTTACATGAACAGCTTCGGCCAATGGTAAGCCAGTGTTCTGGTGTAGCTCTGACATAACTCGGAAGTGCTGGACTGTATTTACTACGTCAACAGCGTAAGAGTCTGACACAGATGTGGAGAAATTGTTGAATTAAGTCGTTATTTTGTTATTTTTTGCGCACAAAAAGTATTCTCAACCACTGGAGTCACATGGTCAGAGAGCTCTCGGATTTCATCAAAAATATCTTAATTTGTGTTCCGAAGATGAACAAAGGTCTTACGGGTTTGGAACAATTTTAGTGTGAGTAATTCATAATTTTTAAGAATAATTGCAATAATTAAGACATTTAATTGTTGGGTGAACTAACCCTTTAATTTCTTGAATATCTCTGAAAGGACAACCAGAAAGCATTCAACAATTGCTTAGCAAACAATTTACAAGTATCATGTTGTTAGACCTCCTGCTGTACTGCTACTATACATGTCCAGCATTTCCATCACATCTATAAACACTCATTTTACAACGGTTAAAGCTGCTGAATTCCAACCCAATTCCACATTATTCATGATAATCAGCATTGGCTACTGTGTAATCTCTATGGTGACCCAACAGCTGATGGATAATCTCATTGTTATATTGATAGTCCTCAGAGTTGCAGAGACAACAAAATAACAATGCTCACAAACATTAAATCCACACAGATTCTAATCTACCATTACTGAAATGAAATCTAGACTCTAATCACCTTCATCGCTGTGCAATTTTAATGCGGCAATATAAGGACATTGCTAAAATAGATTTACTCCATTTATTTATTTATTTATAATATTGTGGGCCATTTGTACTTTGAGTGATTACATTTACAATCAAACAGCTATCTTATGTGGGTGATTGTGTTGGCTAAGTGCTTTTACCTTCATTGGTAACAAATTCAATTAGATAATGTTTGTTAATAACATTAACTATGAGTACAATTTCTTGACAGGGTTCATTTGTTACAGTATTTATTCATCTTTATTAATGTTAGTTAATAAATTGTTACAAAATTGAATGAAGAAGGACAAATAAGTTGGGGTTGGCAAGTAATACAAACTTTATTAGCCTCAAAAATAAACAAATAAAAACCTGTGGGCTCTCTACCAAACACAGTCCCAAACTCAGGATGAAAACACAGGTTAAATCTCTCTTTTTTTTTTAAGTCTCTCTCTTTCTCTGTCTCAGGTCTGCGGGTGCTTATATCCAGTGGCGTAGGCAAAAAGTTGATGATGGGTGGGCCTCCAATAGTGTGGGTGGGCCGGAATAATTCGCATTACCCCTTAATTTGAAAGAAAAATCCCCAAATCCGACTGAAACATAGCAAAATAGATACAAATATTCTGCATATGTTGGACCTTTTATTGTCTATTGTCTTTTAATATAGTCAACTTCTACATTTTGATGCCTTCTCACGCCCCCGTACGAGCTGTGTTTGTGATGTTTGAACGCGACGCATGGATGGACTGTTTGGTTTAAAATTCCACTAGTGCTACTAGTGAAACTTAATACTGTACGCACTAAGCTCCGTGCGATCAATCAAGTGTGTGTGGCTGCAACATAAAAAAAATGAAAACAAAAACAAAGTAGGAGAGAGATCCAATTCGAGTCCTAAATGTGTCATAAATTAGCCTGATGTTGTCATACTCAATTCTAGTCAGAATATAAGTCTGATACTGCTCCATTGGGCTGTGATTATGGGGCGTGTTTCAACCGAACCAGGAAAGACCTCAATTGGATAGACCTACAACCAATCAGAGCAACGGAGCGACGCATAACGTTAGTTGTCAAACGTCAACAGAACTCAACTACAATGTGTTGCCAAAACCGCAGGTTGTTTTCCATGTCTGCGGGTTGAAACGACCCCAAATATGTGATATATAGACCCAGGAATGCGAATTTTAGCAGGCAAACCTTCCAAAATAACACATATTCTACCCCCAAAATGGCATTTTTTTCTAGAGAACCCCCCCCCCCCCCCCCCCCCCCCCCGGGAAGCTACTGGGCTAGTTTTGAGTAGCAATTGGGCGGGTTTTGTTGTAAAAACTTGGCAACCCTGTCTGCACGCACGCTGGAATAAGTAACGTTAGAAGAAAAAGATGAGTGTAAACGATCTTTGCCAGTGTTGTAAAAAAGAATTTAAGGATACACAGAGTACTTACCAACATGATCATCATTTCTGAAGGAAATAGTAAAGGTGAATGCATATACGAACAAGTTCTCTGTTTAGGATTATAACAAATTAAACCAAAGCGCTCTTTGGTAACGTAGATGATTACGTTACTGTTTATCATCTGTCCATCTTCGTATAAAGATACCAAATAGCTTCTGTTCAGGCATAATTACGCCTCTACGGATCAAGTCCAGACCGAACTTCCAGAGCTCAAATGTTGTGGGCGGGGCTAAGTTCGGCTGGCATCCAGGCTAGTCACAAATTTACATTTACATTTATGCATTTGGCAGACGCTTTTATCCAAAGCAACTTACAGTACCTGTATTACAGGGACAATCCCCCTGGAGCAACATGGAGTAAAGTGCCTTGCTCAAGGACACACTGGTGGTGACCGCTGGGATTGAACCAGCAACCTTCTGCAGATCAGTTCAGTGGTTTAACCCACTAGACCACCATCTCCACGGTATGGCAGTTTAGTCATTTTTTTAATAACAAAAAAGGTGCTGCTTGTTGGATTCGAATCCAGATATTGCAGCGAAGAAGAACATGCCATTACTACTGGCGTGACGTAACTGAAGAGACAAATTAGCATATTTTGATTAATATTAGAATAAAGTTCTAATGCATGGCAAAATAAGTCACATTTAAAATAATTATTGAAGAATTGTTAAACGCTAGAAAATAGTATTATAAAAAAAAAATATTTCCCTGGATCTGACAGGATGGGCAAGCTGTCAATGCCCAGGCCCACCCGTAGCTACGCTAGTGCTTATATCATGTCACTTCGCCAATCACTGGAATTATAGAAAAGTATTAGTTATCATGCACTTGACCTCCTTATCACCGCTCATCTCTGCACCCGATCCCCTGCTGCAGACCTCGCTGATCCACACTACCCTCGCCACAAACATTTTTTTTAGTTTAACTAGTTCATATTAGTTCAAATCCATTAAATAATATTATCAGATACATCCATTCAGTCAGAATTTTTTTAATTTTTTATTTTTTTATAAGCATGACTATTTGGATGTCTATTAAAAATGTTGGCATTTGGCAATCCCATGTTTTGGCTGCTATACAGAAAATTAGATATTCATTCAAGAGACAATGGCTTATTATCCCCAGAAATGGCACCGTAAACCCCAGAATATTATCAAGGTAATCCCTAATTATTTGCCTACATGCTGTTTAACATGCAGGCAGCAGTAACACTCAGACATGTGCAGTTTTGGAATGGTGATCTAATTAGCTGAAGTCCAGATGCTGGAGGGATAATCCCTCTACTAGGGTTATGCTGGACCGAACCCTGTGCACACACACAATCTAATTGCCCTAAATGCAAAGAGTCATGTGTTGGAAACATCTGACCATTATTGGTCACATTGACCTTGCGAAATGCTAGTCCGCAGTGACTTTTTTACATTGCTCCGAGCCTCTGGCTGATTAGCAAAGGTACAAACAGGTCTTTTTTTTTTCTTTCAAAGTGATGACTTAATTCTGCAGGGGACAGGCTAGATAGCAGAGCGCACTGATGTATCCACGTGCCATTTCTCAGGTGTTGATGCAGTTCTCTCCCGGAGATCTATAGCACCTGCTAGCAGAGGCTATGGTTCAATAACTCCCGTCCGATAACAGCAAAAGACCAGCGTTTGACATTTGAAGAATAAGCTCAATAGTCCAGCCAGTCAAACATGGATAGAGCTTCTATTGATCTTTGTACGGTGGAGTGAAGATAGTCCTTCCTCGGTTTCCCCATTAGAATTGTGTCTTGTAATAACCAACTCTATGTTGCTTGCTTATTTTTCTCCCTGGCATGATCCATACTCTGCATGGTGCATAAAATATGCAACAAAAGCCTAATCACTTTGAGTAAATGAGGTTAACACTGGGTATCGTGGGCTTTGGAGTTCATTATGTTGTCACTAGGTGCATTAGCTTAAGAACAAAAATGTGTTTCTCGCTCAATTAAACCACAGTCTGTCATATACATTTCTGCACAACCATTCACTCATATAGTAGGGATCTCTAACCATACTCCTCTCTACCTTTAGTCCAAGCTGTTTAATGCTGATTTTCTGCTGGTTTAGAAAAGTCATGCTTTTATTTATTGAATAATGGATGAATGGATGGATGGATGGATGGATGGATGGATGGATGGATGGATGGATGGATGGATGGATGGATGGATGGATGGATGGATGGATGGATGGATGGATGGATGGATGGATGGATGGATGGATGGATGCATCAGTGACCATTTTACTTTGGGTAAGATCAATACGCAAAAAACGTAAATACTTATCGTTTGAAAAAAAGGAAAGTCAAGTGGAAAAAAATGGCTCAAACACCTGAGTGCAAACCTAAATCACCTTGCATGATTGATTTAAATACTCTCCTCCCATAAATGTTGCTTCTGAAAAGGAAACTCCTACAAATGCATATGTAATAAGGTCAGCAGCAAAAATTAGATTAGATTAGATTAGATTCAACTTTATTGTCATTACACAAGTACAAGTACAAGGCAACGAAATGCAGTTTAGGTCTAACCAGAAGTGCAATAGCAGCAAGTGCAGGATATACAGTGGTTGTGTAAGTGCAGGACATGGAAATGTACTGAATATCTATAAATATGTATACATAGAGAGACTGTTATTACTATAAACAGAACTGAATTTACAGGTGAATATGTACAGTGAATAAATATACAGATGGCTATTACTATAAACAGGATTTACAGGTGAATATGTACTATGAATATAATATACAGATGGCTATTACTATAAACAGAATTTACAGGTGAATATGTACTATGAATATAATATAGAGATGGCTATTACTTTAAACAGAATTTTACAGATAGAGGTATACAATAATATGTTAGGCTAATATGAGGAATATAGCAGTGGATTAAGGTAGTGCAATAAATTATGGACAGAGCTATCCGAAAAAAAGTGTAAAAGTGCAGTGGAAAGTGGTTGACTGTGTCCACGCCTTTTCAGCACTAATTTATCACTGAATGTCTTTATTAAATCTTGACAGTAGTTTTTTTGGCCCCACTTTATATAGTGTACATACATGTTTTTACATTGTACTAACATTTAAAAAAAATACCTGCATGTAATTACGTCTGTAATTAATTTCTGTAGTTACATTTGTAATTACACAGTTTACACTTCCCTTACACCTAACCCTACCCTTAAACTGACCCATACCACCACACCTGTCCCTAACTCTACCCGTATCCCACCTCAATATCAGCAAAAGTGTTTTGCAATACAATTTGAACACAGTAAGTACATTGTACTTATTTTTTGATGTAAGTACATAATAGTTAAGGCCACCTAATATAAAGTGGGGCCATATATTTATTCTCAAAACACAAGAGAAAGAGCACAGAACCACAGCGTGGAAACAGAGCATGGAGATCCACAGCGCGGGTACAGAGCAGGCATCCAATCCGGAAGGTAAACTGGAGCAAACAAAGAGGCAGAGGCAGAGTGGCGCAGGGACGCAATGGGCAAACCACAGCAGATGAACTCCAGGAACAGGAACAGGAGAAGTGACTCGAGAGCGGCCCAGACACACACACAGGAAATGACAATCTGACAAACAGGAATGGGTGATGAGCAAATAAATAGGCAGGTGTAAAAAATGGCTGTGATAATGAGCGGTGTTAATCAGTGACTCTGTCTCCAACACAACCATACACACACAGAGAGAATGAGTAAGTGAATGCATGAATCATGACAGATATAGAATTATGCAGTAGAAGGCTGTTTGAATTTAAGTCCGTCTCTCATTCTTTTGATTGATTTGATGCAGTTTATATGTAAAAGCAGTTTCTGTGGGTTTCCTTGTGGATTCTACCCGTGTCACTCTGAGTTCATTTAAAGGTCGTTGAAATGTCTCGGTTACGGATGTAACCCTCGTTCCCTGAGGAGGGAACGGAGACATACGTTAGTGACTAACGAATGGGGGTTTTGCTTAGAAGCCTATCATCTTCGAGCAGATAGAAAACGCCCAATGGCGTGCCAATATAATCCCGCCACTCAGCGGACGAAGGATACGGACGAAGGACTCACGCTTAACACAGGAATACCAAGGTACACTGGGAAGCATATCCCAGTGAGGGAATGCCAAGATGCCTGCCCGTAGGGAGGACTTAAGAGTACACATATGACCCGCTAAGGGCTGCATATGGAAAACTCTAGGGTACCAGCCGCAGGTGGAATTTTTAACCCTAGGGGTGGCAGGGACTTGCCAAGGGAAAGACACCTGCTCGCTAAGGAGGCTTACGGTGGACATACACGTGTGGGGGTCGCCGGAGGGGAACCATGCACACGGGGCACCTGGCCGGACACGAGGGTCTGGGCTCGAGAGAGGGCAGAGAGGGCACTCAACACTCCGAGTGGAGTGTGCCCTAACCCCAAGGGGACATGGTCGACCTTGCTGCTGGAAAGCCAAAACAATGGTGTCCACTATCCAGTGAGACAGCCTTTGCTTTGAGAGAGCTCTTCCCTTCCACTCTCCACCATAACAGACAAAGAGCTGGTCTGAGGTCTTGAAACATTGCGTGCTGTCTACGTAAGCGCAGAGGGCGCGTACTGGACAGAGCAATGCCAAGGCTGGGTCTGCCTCCTCCAAAGGCAGCGCTTGCAGGTTCACCACCTGGTCCTTGAACGGAGAGGTGGGAACCTAGGGCACATATCCAGGCCGGGGTCTCAGGATCACGTGAGAGTTAGCCGGCCCGAATTCCAGGCACGCTTCGTCAACCGAAAATGCCTGCAGGTCCCCAACCCTCTTAAGAGAGGCCAATGCGGTCAGCAGAGCCGTCTTCATCGACAGGAACTCAATATCAACCGACCGCAAAGGCTCAAAGGGAGGCCTCTGCAGAGCACTTAGGACTACTGCGAGGTCCCAAGAGGGTACGAGAGGAGAGCGAGGAGGATTCAGTCTCCTCGCCCGCCTCAGGAACCTGATGATCAGGTCGTGCTGACTTACCTTTTTGTCCCCCAAGAGATCGTGGTAGGCAGATATTGCGGCCACATAAACTTTAAGGGTGGAGGGAGACAGCCTTCGCTCCAACCCCTCTTGGAGGAACAATAGCACGGACTCGATCGGGCATTCCCAGATGTCTTCTTGGCGGGAAGAGCACCAGGTGACGAAGAGGTTCCACTTCAACGCATAGGCATGCCGAGTGGACTCTGCCCTAGCGGAAGTGATGGTGGCGAACACCGGAGGCCACTCAAACCTGCCGCGTCCCATCCAAGAGCCACACGTGGAGGTTCCAAGATCTGGACGCGGGTGCCATAGGGTGCCCCGTGTCTGAGTGTCTCAGAGGAATAGGCCAGGGAGGGGCTATCGCAAGGAGTAAGAGTTCGGGGAACCAGGTCCGGCCGTGCCAGTACGGGGCGACCAGAAGGACCTGCTCCTTGTCCTCCCTGATCTTGCACAGGAGCTGTGCGAGTAGGCTCACTGGGGGGGAACGCATATTGCGTCGGCGACTGAGGCGACTGAGCCGGCGGCTGGGGCAGCAGCTAGCCGCCGGGGCAGTACGTGTTACAGCCTCAGTCTGCTCTGGGGCGGCCGAGAAACATTGGGCGCAGTTCTCAGCCGTGCCGCCGAAGAGGACAGCCTGGGATAAGGGCGAGTTGAGGAGGCGGGCTCAGTCAACCCCCCCATATCACCAGGTAAGGCCAGGAAATTCTCCCGGACCACAGCTGTGGACATCGCCCGACCGAGGGAGCGTGTGGCCACCTTCACCACCCAGAGGGCGGGATCAGTGGCGGCACGCAGCTCAAAAAAGAGCCCTGGGTCAGCTCCACCCTTGTGCATGTGCAAAGGGGCGGCGGCCTACCCCATAGCACTGCATGACCACGCCACCGAAGAAGACGAGCCCATAGGCTTAGGGAGGGTGCTTAGGACAGCCACGCCACATCAAAGCCCTCTGTGGACACCGTAGTGCGCAACAGAGTGTTCAACAGTGGGGGGGGCTCCAGTGTACCCTAGGCCACGGCCCCATCAAGGGCAGAGAAGGCGGAGGAGGCCACCAAACGCTCACGGGAAGTACGGGGACTTCCAGGACCGCGTGACCTCCTCATGCACCTCGGGAGCGAAAGGCATTGGGGGCGGGGCCCAACAGCTGTCGGGTGCCGCCCACAAAAACCGTTCGCGCAACCACGAGCGGAGTTACGTGTGCAAAATTCGCATGCCCCATGGCATTGGCACGCCATTGGGCGTTTTCTATATGCTCGAAGATGATAGGCTTCTAAGCGAAACCCCCATTCGTTAGTCACTAATGTACGTTGTAGTGACTGAACGAAAGGGAACAGCAAGGATCTGGTTTGACTCTTTGTCTTGGGAGTCAAACATCTTCATTGTTATCTTGGTGTTTGTTAAAGTTTGCAAAGCAAAAAATACTTAGCTGTTGTTGTTTTTTTCAGGCTGATGCAGACTGACTGGCGTCAACATCACTTAAGGCCAGAAATGAAGCTTATGCGCAAGTTCTGGCAGGAAGATTCAATGTTACGTCACTGATCACATTCAGACCTATCCAATCAAGTCATAATTCTCAGAGTATAAAAGATCGGTAATTAACACATGTCTGAGTTCACAGATGCTGACGCCAGCATTACAGTTGACGATCCGGACGTTCCGTAGCGGTCGATCGCTGGTCCTATTATAAAATTAATAATGTGCAATACAGTGGCGTTCAAAGTCCATGTCAGCCTATCATTCTGTTCATTGGGCTGCTGCGGAAACAGACACGCGTCTAGATCCGGAACAATCACTTTCAATGGAGGACTGGGCATGTTATCAAAGACACGGCTGTGATCTTCATCACCATTCTGGCGTCATCACTTCATCAGCATTCATCACAGTGATATGTATATGATTATGCATTTCTGATATCAATCGGGTGTAGTATTTTACTCTTTCTCAAATTGTCGCAAGCATGCATGCACGAGACACGCACCTGCTTGTGCAACGTTGCTCGTTATCGCTTGCTCGTGTTGTAAACTATCCATAGTGCCTCGTAAATGATTCGCATGACACCGGTTACCGTTAACGATTGTATTTTGTTTAGAAAAACTGAAACAGAACAGCTGGCACAGCATATTAGCCTCTATCATTCTCCCCACGAATGCAAGGAAACCAACACGGGTTTTAAAGCGACATGCACCCAGTTAATCGGGGCTTCATGATTAACAGAAGTTAAGCTGAAATCGCGAATGGGTTCAGTGTTATCAGATCGCTAAAGTTGAATTAACTATGCTAATTTGCTCAGCATAGATTTTAAAGTACAGCACTGACATCAGTGCTTGATCCGTTCTCATTCATTCGTGCTATTCATCTTGCAAGCGCTGTGAGTTCGTCACATACAAAATGCAATTGAAACTGACACAATAGTTTCAAGCTTAGAAGTGTTTTGGGCCTGTCATCCAGCAGAGTACATATTTTGCTCAAACATACGGGGCACCCAGTGTTGAAATGGCTTCCTTGTGTGATTCGACACGGCTTCCTTTACTATGAGGAAGAACCGCGTTCTGTGCTCATATAAAGGTGCCATTGCTTATTGCTTTATAAATATGCGCTACATATTAATAAATTCCAATAATAACCATCTCATCAGTATACTGGACATTCATTCATGGTTATGTGCTGCTACAACAGCAACTGAACGCAGGATTGTTTGGTGGTCAAGATGGTCGTCAGCATTTTAATATTATAGAATGCGCAAACCTTCAGGTAATCTAAGATTACCTATGTGTCTTACCAAGCATCAGGTAAGTTACAGTTTATCATTTAACTCCTAACTCATGCACCCACGCTGTCTTCTCCTCACTATGGGCTATAGCAGCCTTCTCTGCACACTGGCTTATCATTCTCAGTCACCGCGTTTTTCTTGTACCCTCTCCTATTAAGGCTGTATACATGGTCTAGCCTGGCAGTCATACAGCCTATGTGTTTTTTTTTGCACCCCGGCCTATCGAGGCAGTATACACGGCCTAACGTGGCAGTCCATACAGCCTACGCAGCTTTTCGTACCCCGGCCTCTCGTGGCAGTATATACGACCTAACGTGGCAGTCATACAGCCTACGCGGCTTTTCGTACCCCGGCCTATTGAGGCAGTGAATATATGGTCAACGTGGCAGAACATACAGCCTACGCAGCTTTTCGTACCCTGGCTTATTGAGGCAGTATACATGGCTAACGTGGCAGTCATACAGCCTACGCAGCTCTCTGTACCATGGTCTATTGAGGCAGTGAATATATGGCCAACGCGGCAGAACATACAGCCTACGCAGCTCTCCGTACCATGGCCTATTGAGGCATTGAATATATGGCCAACGTGGCAGTCCATACAGCCTACGCGGTTTTTGCAGTAGCATAACAATTCCCTCTGTTTATTGGTTAACACCTATGTCAATATCCATATCTATTGCATGTTCAATGTCCATATTCTAATTAATCCTCATGCAAATACTGGTGGTGGTGTCACAGCGTCACATTCTCAGATTATTACTCATCCCGTTCGTCAGTCTCTATAGCTCTTATTCTTCGTCAATTGCCTAACGTGGCCTTTGTCTCCAGGTGGCCTTCGTCTCCAGGTGGCCTTCATCTCCAGGTGGCCTAACGTGGCCTTCGTCTACATGCAGCCTAACGTGGCCTTCGTCTCCAGGTGGCCTAATGTGGCCTTCGTCTCCAGGTGGTCTAACGTGGCCTTCATCTCCAGGTGGCCTAACGTGGCCTTAGTCTCCAGGTGGCCTTCGTCTCCAGGTGGTCTAACGTGGCCTTCATCTACATGCGGCCTAACGTGGCCTTCGTCTCCAGATGGCCTAACGTGGCCTTCATCTACATGTGGCCTAACGTGGCCTTCGTCTCCAGGTGGCCTAACGTGGCTTTCATTTCCATGCGGCCGATCAAGGCTCTGTCTTGTGGCCGTTCAAGGCTTTTGTCTCTACCTGGCTGATCAAGACCCGTCTGTGGCCGTTCAAGGCTTTTGTCTCTACCTGGCTGATCAAGGCCCGTCTGCGGCCGTTCAAGACTTTTGTCTTTACCTGGCTGATCAAGACCCGTCTGCGGCCGTTCAAGGCTTTCGTCTCTACCTGGCTATCAAGGCCCGTCTGCGGCCGTTCAAGGAATCGCAGCATTTACGACGGGCGAGTATACAATTCTTTCACAATTTTTGGGGGTGAGTAGGTCCCGTCCTGGAGGAACTAATTTCCTCTACCAATTCTTGGGGGGCGGCTGCGCCCCTGCCTTCATCTTCAGGCAGGAAATGCAGAGTCCGTTACCCTCGTGACGAGCGCTACGGACAGGGCCTAAGCCAAAGAACCTCTAATTTAATACTTTCTGGTCTGCTAATAAACTTGTGGTGTTATCATACTTTATCTGGTCTCCCGAGTCTACCTGGTAGAAATGAAGCTCAATGTTACGTCACTTATCACATTCATACCTATCCAATCAAGTCATAATTCTCAGAGTATAAAAGATCGGTAATTAACACATGTCTGAGTTCACAGATGCTGACGCCAGCACACAATATTGTAACTAATTTCTTTTAAAAGTAACTTTCCCCAATACTGTTGTTTAGCATTACCTACATTAATCAGTTTGGTCTGTCTGTTAAAGCTGGTTGACCAAAGAATGTTTTCTGTTTGAAAAACCTTGGTCGGGGAACCAGCATCCAGAACACACAGATATCATGCTGGTCTTTTCAAAGTGGTACATGTTTCTACTAAAACAGGAGGGTGGGAGAAAAAGAGAGAGAAATAGTAACATATAGCTAAAGAAGGAGAGAGCAAAAGAGAGCTTAACCTTTGAAGAACACAGCTGACCTGAGGGAGAGATGGTGCTAAAGTGGGGTTTCCGCTGCCTCAAGGGAGCAGAGAAAGAAGAAATCAATCACACACACTTGTATGCTCACACGCCTTGGGAGCAAACACAAGCTTACATGCAGACACACACTCACAGGTTGTGCTCCTCACTCCATCTGAGAAAATATAAGCTCTACAATCCTTTATCTCACCTCCAAAAGAGAAGAAAAATACAATAATGGGAAAGAAAGAAAACGAGAGGGAGAGAGACAGAAGGAAAATGCAAGAGACACATGAGCAATGGTGGGCTGAGAGAAAACAAAAGACTTGAAGAGAAAAATAATGTAGACAGTATAATATCAATCTCAGTGTCCAGCTTTTTCCTCAGGCATGGGAACAAGACATTCCTATTTCCCTGCCGTTTTCTTTTAACGTAGAAATCTGAATGAAGCTAAATAACAGAATTGTATAAAATCAGAAAGCCAGTCCTTTTATTTTGTACTAACACAATCAAAATGTTTGAGCCTATAGCAAAATAGTCCATCATTGTCGAGTTTTATTTATTTATTTATTTATTTTAGCAACACATATTTTTTCTGTATGAGGAGGTAATTTTTTTTTTTTTAAGGTGCAGTGCGATTTCCAAGAAACGCTGTTGAAAGTGGATCGGATCAAGCTCCATCTCGTGATGGAGGAGGAGGTAGAGTGAGCAAGAGGGAGATTTGAAGAAAGATGTGTTAGAGATGGTTAAAAGTCATTACACAAGAGAAAATGTCAAAGGAATATCACTGGAAAAATAAAGGTTATTATCAGGCATGAGCTTTAGGACCTGTGATAAAATTAGAAAAGCTTTCTAGCGCTGGAGAGACCTATGCAGGAAGGCCTGGAAGTCAAACGAATACAGAGGTTGCATTGTTTCTGCTCCATACGTGAATAACATTGGTTTGTTTCACAGAACCAGGATATTCTGTTGTTGAAATATTAGCCGTAGTTACAGGACAGTTTTGAGGGTAATTGTTTATCTGGAGCTGGTGTGGTGCTGGCAACTAACAACGAACACTTGCTTGTATATAATATAGTGTATGGTTTGTTCATTTTCTGTTATTTCTTGTTGTTCGTTCGTAATCTATTTCGCTTCACTTCAGCTATGATAAACAGACATTCACTCTTGCATTGCGTGTTAATGCATTTTGGGGCAGAACAATAAAGGATGTTAAGTAGGTTTCTGAGGCCTCATTAATAAAACATGCATATGATTTGATCTTAGTGTGCGTATACTAAAATCGACACTATCGTTCATATTTATTCAAACGGTCTTTGACATTGAAAAGTACCTAGCGAGGGTCTAAGCAGACGTATACACTTTTCCTTGTGGCAGAGAGTCAGAGTATTGCAGGCATTTGGAAATCTAAGCAATTCTTGCCACTCACCATTCTCAAGTAAAGGATTTGGACGTTGACTTGGTGCTCTTTCTGAAACAATTCAACAAATCAATTTTCAAGAAATGTAGAAATGATTGTAATCTCAAATGTACGATTTTATAAATGAGGCCCCTGGACTGTATTGACTGGAAAATATGATTTGTTATCATCGTTTTACTTATGCACATCGGAATATACAAAGATAGTGAACACGGTTATACCGCTAGCATTAGCTTCACAGAAATACGGATGCATTCAACTTCAGAGTGTTTTAAAACAGAATACAACAAATATCAATATAAACAAGGTTTAAGCCCATATTTGTGAAAATTAAACTTACTTTCAACGTCATTAACACTCATCTATGACTTGAATACACACATGCCCTGTGTATTCAAGAAACTCTGGGGGCGTGACTAAGTTATGACTGTCAATAATTCCCAAAAGACCAATACAAATCCACTTACTGAGCCTTTTCAACAAAGGGTGTGTGTGTTTGGGTTGATTTCAAATATCAACAGTGTTTCTCAAAAATCGCTTACCTTTAACTGTGCTGCTTGGTTAAAGCTAGATAAACATTGACTGCATCGGAAAACTGGAAAATGCTGCCTTTGGAAGACACATTTCAAGGTAGGAAGGCATCAAGGAATGTCCAAATCCAATGTTAGCATCACTTCATGTTTCCTGAGATGCCTTCATCTGATACATTTTTTTTAAGGCAGCATAGATGTATCCTTCACTGCCTTTGATATCCCACAATCCTATATGTTCCAGTGACAGTTGAGCTAGAAAAAGAAATATGATTTCTGAAAGTCACGGTTGCAGGTCAGTTTGTGGGTAAATGTATGTATTTTCCCACTTCTGATTTAATTCTGATTGAGAAATTACTACTGTAGTAATTAAATATTTGTTTAGTTCTCACCAAAGCTCACTCTATTTTGCTGTAGATCATTTAAACTGTTACACTGCCTCAGAAGTCTGTCCGAAATCAGTTTTGTGAGGTACCTGTGTGCACAAACACTGTCTGCAGAATCACTGCCTAATAAGGTAGCGAGGCAACAAGTCAGCTGCCTAAGTTTTAGGATGCAGCCACTGTTTTGTTGAAAGGAGGTCACAATTTTTTTGTAGAATACCTCTGTGTCTGGCTGCTCGAGCCTAATTGCTTGTTTGCAATAAACCATGTCTGATTATGGAGTTAAGTAGATGGTAGTTAATGTCAGATGACCCGTGGTTAAGTCGTTCAGGCAATTGGGTAATGTGGTTGAACTGTGGTGGAATCAATATGCCATTAGTGGCAAGGTTTTAATTGTGGTGCTTAACCAATCAATAAATAACCAGGGGGTAGTTATGATTAAGAGTATAAAAAGGCATCGTTAGTCAAAAGTGAACATGTAAAATAATGGAGATGTTGAGTTTAATTAACTGTCCATTGCATTTCATTTGTTGGATCTGTTGTAAAAGAGAGGGGTCTACCATGGCCTGATGCAGATGAAAGAGAGAGAAAGCGAGATAGAGCGAGATAACAGGCACTACCCTTGGGGTGGAAGACAGTTCCGTTATAGTGATTGATTGATTGCACAAAGCTGCCAAGAGCATGAGGGTACCGGACACCAGGAAAGCAAGGAAAAATGGCTGGAGTTGTGAGTGAGGAGAAAAAAGGGACAACTTCTCTTCATTTCAATAGAGAGAACTACTTATGTTGTCTGAGAAAATCGATTTGGAGAGGAATCGGCCCTTGTGAGGAAAACGGCAAGCCTTTTTTCCTCCTCCCGTGTGTTCTCGAGTTTTCAAACTTGATGAAAGGTCTGCACCATCTTTGCTGAAACTCTGAGACAAGTGAGTTATTATACAACAATAGTATTAAAAAGCAATTTTTTTCCAATCCACCCATCTGTTGGTTTTTTTTTGTTTAGTTTTTTGCCATTATTTCTGCCTACGTGTATGTGGGTTATTTTGCCAACACAAAAGTTCACGGATATGTAATTATACTGAATGACAGCTGTCAGAACTCGACTGTTTGTCGAACTGGTGCCCGAGAGGGACAGAGCACAAGAGGAGAGAAAGCTTCTCTGAAGCCTCCTAGTCAGCTGCCAACGCCATCTCTTGATGCCATGTTCTCTCTGCACTTCTCGTCACATCTCCCCTCTAGAAAATAACAAAGAGCTGTTCAGATACTCTGGATATGTCTATAAAACCTAGCATGAATGTGAGAATTACTGTGCACATTGTAGGAACCTTGTTGACATTGACTTCTTTTTTTACCTTGTAAATTGTGCTTTTTTTTTCTTTTTCTTTTTTTTTTGTCATCTTAAAGGGACAGTTCAACCAAAAATTCATACAGGTTTGGGACAACATGGTGAGTAAATAATTAATTTATAACATTTCAAATTCAGCTGTTGCTCTCAGGCAACATTGTATATTGTGGAACACAAGTATTACCAAACCATCATATCAAGTCATCTTCATCCTCATCTCCATCTTCGATCTCACCCTCACTCTTTCCCTGCCGGATTGTCACTATGACCTCATCTTCCTCATCACAGTGTGCCACTTCATCCTCACCCTCACCAACTGGCAGTTGTGTTGTATACCTTTTTTTTAAGTGCTATAGAAAATGTGCAGATCACAATATGTGCAGTTATAGTATGTGAATTACTATTCGTTATTAATAAGTGCATTACAAAATCATGCAAAAATGCAAATATATTTAGAGAATTCTAACTCTTTTCCTTACAAATATACTATATGTGTATCCAACCTATTGTGTCAGGTATGGCCTTATGCGATTACATTATAGTACAATGTTGCATTGAGGCAACACACAGTTTTTTGTTATTTACTCATTTAATTAAAACATTTAATTATGTATATTGTAAAGTTCTTGAAAATACTTCTTTACAATGAAGGTGACTAATATTTTTTTATGGGTGATTAACTGGACGGAATGGAGGTAACACCGTACCATAGAGGGTTAAAGCTGATGTGTATGTTGTTTTTGTTTTTTTTTGGTATTGATTAATTGAGCCACTATTAGCCTATATATAACTAAAACAGAATTGTGAAAATTAATGACATTTCAAACAGGCTTCCCTAACTGAATGACTATTAGGCTGACAGGTCTAGTTATGGCATTTTGATTAAACACTAAAAGGTCTCTCTTTTTTTTATGAAACATATACATAGATTAAGTGTTCGCAATAATATCTATAACATGCAATTATGCATTTCATGATGACTTCAAAAAATGTTTGTTACTTGTTTGCTTTTGTACACAATTCGCTTGGCACAGGAGCTTTTTATTTATTTTTTCCCGAACTTTTATCAAATACACTACCAAATAGTTGTAATAATACAAAAAAGGAAAAGGGGGAAAAAAATTTCATTAAATTATACACTACACATCTGCTCTCTGCATTCATTTGGCATTCCGGTCTGCACCTTTGGCACATCGTTTTCTTCTCTGTTTCTGTCAGTGTTTCTCTTTCTCTCGCTCCCTCATTCACTCCCCTGTTAGAGGTAATTCTTATGTAATGGCCTAGGGTCGCAGTCTGAACGGTTATGTCTTTACACCTCATTCACTTTCATTGCCGCCGTTTCCCACTCGCACACTACCTCTTCATTTCTTGCATGCCTGCTAACTCTCCACCACCAAATGAAGCAGTAGGAAGGAATAAAAACGGTAAAATAAAATAAAAATAATAATAAATAAAATAAAGCATGTGTGTGTGTGTGTGTGTGTATATATATATATATATATATATATATATATATATATATATATATATATATATATATATATATATATATATATATATATATAAATAACAACTCTGAAATGAAAATACTTTCATTCTATTCAGTTGGTCTCAGGAGCCAGTCAATCGGAAAAGTGAACATACACACATAGTTTATTGAAAGGTGTGGTGATATAGTGACCTGCCACTGAAGAGAAAGGTTCAGTGCACAGAATTATAAAGTGCAGCCTGCTGGAAAGGCTAACCATACAGCTACTTGAAAACCCCTTACAGCAATCTGTTTAAGAGCCATCTCCTTAATTGCCACTGAGCTTCAAGTGGACCAACGACTCAAAAACCCATCAAAATATGTCTGCCATTTTTTTTTTTTTTTTAATCCTCTGTAGCCTGCTGCAGTGGTGATGAAGGCATCACTTGTAAAAAATCTCTTACCTACATCACTGAGATTCTTTTAGAGCAAGTTTTCTGGAAAACATTGCGTTACTTATTTAAGTGGAACATTTATATTAGAGATGCACCGATGTATCGGCCGCTGATATTTAACGGCTGATTTTGGATCAATTTACAACCATCGGCATATCGGCTATAGCATGAAAAAGGCAGATATAACAATCCGCTCTCAGGTTACATATGTAACCTATATTCCCTGAGAACAGGGAACGATAAACTGGGTCGGTTCGACGCATTGGGATATAACGTCACAGCGTGACAGGTGTCTGAAATCATTATCAAATCACGGTAATCCTATTGACCGGCGACAGCCCATGATGTCATCAACGTGCGACCCGGAAGTATATAACACACATACACCTTATCATCTGAAGGGACTGTTTGGTAGGCAGGCCCCTAGGCATGGCAAAAAGACGCACTGTCTCGTTCCCTGTTCTTAGGGAACATAGGTTACATATGTAACCTGAGAGCATTCCCTTTCAAAAAGGGAACTCGCACTGCGTCGGTTTGACGCATTGGGAACGATATACCCTCACCGCCATGCTGAGGGGAGTGCCTGCCCATTGGCAGTGACAACTGTCAGAACAAGCAAATTCACATGAAATGCCTGAACCACTCCCCCTCAGGTCACTCTGGGCTGTCAGTGACAGCATCCCCTACGGTCATAGCCCAAGCTATAAACCTCAAGAGGAACCTTAATGCATATGCATGAGGTCCTACCCAGACTGCTCACAGGCCTGGGACCAACCACTTCAACAGAAGGGGTCCCTGAGGCTAGGGGACCTGAAGGAACCCCAGCCAAATCACTATGATATGACCGGGGAAAATGTTCACCCAAATGCCACCAGTAAGGCCTGACCTGGTGTCCTTTATCTTGGACACTTCGGTTTGGCCAACCCTGTCTGTTCAGAAACAGAGCCTCCGGACACTGCCTCGGTGAGGCATCCAGACTGAGGACTGAAAAACTGGCAGTCCTACTCAGACCGAATCTCAGAGGCGGGTATCCCAGAGAGCAATACTCAGCGTAGCGCTTTACAACCCTTGCTAGCGAGGGGAGTCTAACTAATCAATCCAAGGATCTACAAAGCACTTTAAAAGCACTAAGGAGACCGCACAGGCCTACAGATTGTTCTAACAGGGAGGCCTCACCCCTCAAGCAGCTGAGTTTACCTTCAGGGAGGCCTGATGAGGCCTACAACCTGATAGCCAGCCAGGCTAGTTGTCCAGATGCCATACATCGGTACTTGCCTTCTGGGAGGCCTGGTGAGGCATACCACCCGATAGCAAGTCATGCTAGCTGCCCGAGCACCTTGACTCTTCCTCAGGGAGGCTTCGTAGAGCCTACTAGCTGGTAACAAGTCTTCTCAAAACCAAAATCCTTATGAAGCATATCACACCAATTCACACAACGCTAGCTACCTGGTCACAGCTTCTATGCATGTCCCCCAGACAGAGAAAGAGGGTGGGCTCTGACTGAATGACTCTCACATGAGAGGAGGCTGACAACACAGGGATGGTAGATGAGCTCAAATTCATGTAGTGAACAGCCTGAGGTGACAGTTCCTCAGCAACGCACCTCCATCAACCCTAACAGCCTAGGCCAACTAAACCAGCATACCCAACTGAAGCTCCAGCGTCAGTCTCTAGCAAACACACTCTAGAAGAGACAGACTACTCTAACCTGAGGTGGCTAAGGGAACCGAAGACACATAGTAAAACAACCTCAAGCAGTAGCAAAACACTCCTAGAAGGGTGTTCTACCGCTTAGTAATCTGCTAACATTCCATTGGAAATGAGCGGCGGCCTCAACATAACTCTTGCCATGAGAGGAAGCCTAAGTTTACATACACATCCACAACATGAGCGGTGGAACCCGTGAATCATCAAAGGGGAAAGCCAACACATACTCACACACATAGCCCAAACCTGGCACTGTATTCAGCCACCTATAGGGGAAACCTTTAGTTAACTATCTTCCTACCTTCCTAACGGTTGACACAAAACCCAGACCAACTCATCTCACCTGTGGAGTGTAGAGTGAAGACTCACCACACAGTTCTCATATGACCTCTGTGTCTATCGCCCTTGCATGCCTGAACGCGGCGCTCTCACTAACCAAGCCAAAGCGGGCCATCAGAACATAGTTCCACTCATCATAGGCCCACCTCAGGCCTGATGTAAGAAGCGCCTGGGAATAAAATGGAAGAAGGAGAGGGCTAAGATATAAAAAGGCCTCAGGGAGGTGATCCATCACCAACGCCGACCACGTTTGTCCTGGATCACCTCCCTCAAATCCTTCTTCCGGCAGGAATCCCATCTCCTCTGAGCCTTACTCCTCCATGGAGGAGGCTCACAAGAGGAGACGCTATCCCTCTGGTCCTGCCTACGGCCCAGGCCCCGCCTGCCTGGGTGTGGACACGGATCTCAGCAGTATGTATGTCTTAAATGCTGCTGAGCGTGCCTTCGCCTCCCTGAACTTCCCAACAACCGCCTTCACTGAGGTTAAGAAAAGTTCAGACAGTGAAACCGGCGAATCGAATAGAAAGGCCTTCTCTTTCTCCCCGATGTCGGCCAGGTTCAGCCACAGATGCCTCTCCGTGGCCACCATTGCTGCCATCGATCGGCCGATTGCGGCAGCAGTCAGCTTGGTGCATGCTCTTCACCCAAACATAACACACAGAGTTCATGTGTGTCACCCAGCGACAAGAACCTTGGGCACAGGTCTGCACACTTCAGAAAGCGCTGTGCCTTCTTAGAACTCTTCATTCTCTATATAATACCTGTAATTTGACAGCTCCTTACAGACAGACACTCCTTTAAGACGAAAAGATGTATGTGTGTTTGCAAGGCACCCTTATATATTTCCGGGTGACACGTTGATGATGTCATGGGCTGTCGCCGGTCAATAGTATTACTATGATTTGATAGTGATTTCAGACACCTGTCACGCTGTGACGTTATATCCCAATGCGTCAAACCAATGCAGTGCGAGTTTCCTTTTCGAAAGGAAACAATGGTTTGTTAATTAACTGCATGAAGGCACTGAGCGGTATAATGTCTGTTGCATAATCCAATATTACAATGTATATTCATGCTGATCTGCTGTCTGCGTTTTAATGTTAATCAAACAACAAAAGAACAACAGCAAAAAAATCACTCACTACTTTTGATTAAATAACGTTTTAACCTCATAAGGATTCATTTCCCCGATGTGGAAAACGCAGTCGGAATCCAGTCATAAAAACGGAATTTACTGCATAACTCGGAATGTCACAGAATTTGTTTTGATGAATAAATAAAACATAGGTCAGTACACTTCGCGATATATACTAGTGTCTGTGAATATTAACATTTAAATGCATACCTCGGGTCTTTAGCGACCCAAGATGTCATTCACTACCCTCCTCCTCATTCATTTTTTAAAGTTAGACATCAACCTTCTTAGTATTCCTCAATCAATCCATTTTAAACACGTCCCCTTGGAATTATAAGGTTCTATCTGACGTTTTTGTCAAAATTGAGTTATTCACATATTCTTATTCTGTGACAACTTATTTACATTATGTGATGTTTTTTTTTAAGTTGTGTACATTTTGGGACTTTTTATTGAAAAAACAAAAAGGTTCTATCTACAAAGTCGAATCTGACTTGGCTCTATAAGGTTCTATCTGCGTGAGCCAATCAGCACTTCGAATGCACAGACGAGGACCAATCAGGATCAACTTTATATGTCTTGTCGCCGGCTATTTCCTTGACAGGAAAGATCACAGACACACAGGCTGCGTCCGAAAACCTAGGCAGCTGACTCGTTGCCTCGCTGCCTTATCAGACAATGGCTTGTAAGGCAGCGTTTAAGCATGAAGGCACCTCACAAAACTAATTTCGGACAGACTTCTTAGGCAGGGTAACAGTTTAATGATCTACAGCAAAATAGAGAGAGCTTTGGTGAGAACTAAACACATATTTAATTACTACATTAGTAATTTCTCGCTAGAAATCACATCAGAAGTGGAAAATGTTGGTAAAAAACACGTACATTTACACACAAACCGAACAACAAACGCAACTTTCAGACACCATCTTTTTTTCCAGCTCAACTGTCACATAATGGGAAGCACAGGATTGTGGGATAGCAAAGGGAGCGAAGGATACAAATATACTGCCTTCAGAAATCGATCAGATGAAGGTATCTCAGGAGACAGGAAGTGAAGCTAACATTAGATTCGGACGTGCCTTGGTGCCTTCCTGCCTTGAAATGTGTCCTCCGAAGGCAGCATTTTCCAGATTTTGTACGCAGCCACAATATCTGTGAGGATTATGGCAAGCAACGCAAAGTTTTTAAAGGTCCCATGGCATGGCATTTTTCTATTATTTTATAATGTTTCCTGAGGTGTGCTTATATTGTTAGTATGATTTTAACATAAAAAATGTCATAATTTAGAAATAAAAGGCATTTTTTCTATACTGTTATTACCCCTCTGGCTGAATGTTTCAAGGGGTGTGTCTGCTGTGAGACTTCAGTGAAAACGCCCACTGTTGTGATTGGCTGACATCTTTGCATTTGAAATGAGTGTTAGATTATGTTGTGGAGGGGGTGTGGTTTAGCGAGGCACTGCACGCACTGCACACATGCACTGCATGCATGAGAGAGAGAGACTGACAGGGCACTGTGAACCAAGGAAAGCTGGAGGAAGTTTTATTGTACTGAGTTGTTGAGAGCGCTGTGCTGTTAGTGCAAGCTTATTTGTAGCTGAGAGTCCCAGTCACGTCGACTCTGTCTTCTTCCACCTTATTCTACGAACTTTGTAATACATGTAATGTACCATTACAGCTGTCGAGATGAACAAATCGCCAAAGTGTGGATTATAGCATTATTTAATGATCTATTCCTATCACATGAAAAGCTGCAGTGATGAGCATTGAGTAGACAGATAGTCTGTTGATCGCGTGAATGCTGTGATCTCGTCATTGCAACGCGTTTTCTCTCACAAAATGCTTTGACCACAACTAACAGCAAACACAACGTCGATATGAATACAGTAAGAGCTTTGTTGTGCAGCATAACAGCGTCATTCATCATAACGGCAGATTGGGCAAGTGTGCAGATACACTTGCGACGTGTGATTGACAGCTCCGGACATTATAAAGAGTGTTCTTTGATCGCTCTCTGTAGTTTAATCACTTAAATAACTGATTTGTTTCATGCTACTAACAGAAACGATCATTTTAGTCACTGGCTTGATTCACTGATGCATTACGCTTAGGGCATCAAGACGGCGATCATTAAACGATCTAGAAAGAAAGTCTGAGTGAACTTGAATGATTATCAGGCATTAATGAACACTGTTACTCACTGTTTGTCACGGTGCTGTTGAATCCATATCGTAAAGTCTGTTTGTAAAGCCTGTGCTGACATAAACTGAATCCATTTTCTCCACATTCTCTGGACGGGCAAACAGAGGAAGGGGAGGTAACCTTTCCTGTTATGACGTTATAACAGGAAAATTCAAGATCAGCTCATCTGAGTTCTCATTTTCTCAAAGGCAGAGAAAGACAGCCAGAACTCGGTTTACACCCATCAAAAATTCTAGCCACTTAGGGACCATATAAAGGCTAGGGAAATCATATTAATGTTAAAAAGCCTCATAAAATGACATTTTCATGCCATGGGACCTTTAAGAAACCTCAAGATCGACAATTTTATTGACGATCTTGTCAAGGACAGCAGCCCGAATTCCAGGCAAGTTCAGTCTTTTTTTTTTTTTTTTAGGTCTTGCTGAGGAGATTGTTTTCATAGTTAGACACCACACTAGCCAGCCTGATATTAAGAGGCAAGCACTAAGAAAATACAGAAAAAACAAATGAACCTATACTACTCAAAATAGTGCGGTTACAGTAAGTTATGATCGTTATGTGAAAATTTGAACATGTGAAAGATCGTTAAAGCAGTTACCTCAGTATTAAAATTATTTCAGAATGATTGTAGCCTGTAGCTACTCAATGGTATACCATATATATATATTTTTTTGTCTATTTTTGTAATGAACCTGACATATCCAGGAGGGGGAAAAGTAATGCTTAAAACAACAGCAGGAGAACGAGAAAGAGTAACAGAGAGTATTATAGTTCTGTGTTTTAAAAAATGAGTCTGACATTTTTTGTGATTATATATAGTCAGTGAATAATTTAATAAAAAAAAAAAAATCATAGACACGCTATTTCATTTACCTCACACACACTGAAACTTGCAGTGTTTTTCAGCCTCTGCTGCCTCGATATATGAGGACATAAATGTCCAGTCATTTCATTCTACAAAATCTATCATCATATCATAAACACACACACAGGAACTTGAAGGTCTTCACGGCAACCTGTCAAAATAATAGTTCCGTTTAACAAAGTAATTGTGACAGAAATATGTTAATGTTGTACAGTAGAATTTAGCTATGTCTCAATGTAATAATAGTATATCGTCGCTGTCCGATGAAACTCACGTATGTCCAAAACGCTTACTTTTCAGGAAGTGAAAAAAACACTGTATTTCAAAAGCAGTTGAATGTAGCGTTGTCATACTTGGTACGGCATCTTTACATGTAACCATATTCTTGCCAGTGTAATGATATAATCCACATTTGACCAAAATTGAGTTTAAATGGACATACGTGCATATTTTACAGTAACAGTGGTCGATACGCGTTCTTCCGATCATTAATTAGAATGGCAAAGTCGCGTTTCAGCAGAGGAATACGTGAGGAATACAGAGGAATACATGCTGGATATTCTCAGCCTCTGGCAAGCGGTGATAGCAGTATGAGTGAGGCATGTTCTAGTGACAATCATGACAGTAGCATTACAGGCTATAATTTGATCAGTTTGACTGAGAAAAAAAGGCTGAATCTTATCAAAGAGACCGAGTTTATTTACATACTAGCAAGCAAACTAAACTGCGGAGAGCTTCAATGTCGTACTATCGGCTATCCAGTGCTGAGCTTCGATGAAACAACTTCACGATACCAGCGAGACCGGCGAGATGCTTCCACAGGGCGGGAGATACGCGGCGTGATTGACAGCTTTGACACCAAATGGATATACATGAAAATCAGATGACATGATTTCACAACTTTTCATTGGCCATTTAGATATGTGACGCATACTGTATACGGAAATGAACCTGGACATTCAATCCGTCGAAAAATCTCAAAATCGGCAAAATGGACATACGTGGTTTTCATCGGACAGCGACGATATGTATATAATTTATACAGTGAAGAATATGCAGTGTTATTTAACATTTGTTTACTTTATTTCTGTACCTGGAAACTGTTAAACCTACCTAACAAGCGCTAATTATTTCACATGTATCTTTGTTCTGTTGTATTTATGATGGCCTGCTGAATGTTAAATGGATCAAGTCTATGTGCATTAGAAATTATTTGATAATGCAGTAATAAACTAGCTAGTAAGCTATAAGTTAATGTTTGTTTTTGTTTTTTTTACTTTGCTGATTTAAAAAACACTATCTATTTTAATGACAATTTCAAATATCGGTATCGGAATCAGACAATAATTGTTTGTTAAAATCGGTATCAGCCCCCAAAAAATCCTATCTCTGCATCCCTAGTTTATATACAAATATCTGATGTGCAATATTGTATCAATAACTCGTGACAAAAATCTGTCTTTAGATACATTTTTTGCATTAATATTTGTCATTCAGAGCATTTTTTTTTTTTTTTGTGTATGCAAAATATCTCAATATGCCAAAGTTCTGAATAACTATACATTAAATAAAGAATTTCAATATTATTATGTTGTGACTAAGAAATTGATAGAATGGATTACCTCACCCTGACTCCCATCTCTAATACATCTACATACATCCTAGATCAAAAAAATCATAAAAACATTAATTGTATGTTGTTCTAGCAGGTAATTGAGCGAACAATGAGGAATGAACAATGAATTAACTCAATTATATTTTCCAGTTTTGATACTGGCTTTTGGCATTTGTTGGATACACCTCTTAGTAAATTTGGATTTATGTAGATGTGGCATTTTGATCTTTATATTGTGTATTATTACAGCGTCTTTAGATTTGAGGATATTGATCACATTACCATTAGTGGTAGATGGTGGTCCAGTGGGTTAAACCACTGAACTGATACGCAGAAGGTTGCTGGTTCGATCCCAGCGGTCAACACCAGTGTGTCCTTGAGCAAGGCACTTTACTCCACGTCGCTCCAGGGGGATTGTCCCTGTAATAAGTGCAGTGTAAGTCGCTTTGGATAAAAGCATCTGCCAAATGCATAAAATTAAAAATATTACCAAACAACTTAGTTTAACGTTTCTAACATGTAAACACATTTAAAATGTGTAATGCTATTTAAACGTATTTATACCTTATAATTAACAGCTTAAACCAGCCTTAGTTGTTAACTGGACTGCTAGCCAAGTTGATTAAGCTGGTCTGTTTATGTGAGGGTATTTTAGTACTTTTCCACTTGGCCAGGCTGCAAGACCAACTAGAAAAACTGGAACCAGCTAAACTGGCTAAGCAAATAACTAATTTTAGCTTTATAACTCTTTCCCCACCATTGATGGACATTTCTGTCATTTATGAGACAACGCTTCCCTGCCACTGTTGGAAATTTCAGGCTTTCCATATTAACGTATTTCCACTGTTATACGTTAGACGGCACTATTACACATCTTCTGAAAGAGTAAATAATCTCCAGATCAAAACACAGGCGAAAAAGAAGCAGGAACAAATTATAGCATATGTGTATATGTAAAATAGCACAATCATCAACATTAAACAGCATAAAAATAAAAACTGCTAAATGTTACCGAATGAAACCCCACATCAATGATAAAAAATATTGGTGGTGGCTGGCAATGTTTAAAAAAAAAAAAAATGATGGTGATGAAAGAGTTAGGCAGGATGTCTTTCTTTACGTTTAAATTAAACCTAGTACGCTACTGAAGTGCAGAGCAGGGGCGTCGCACCCGTGGGGGATGTGGGTGTTTTAACACCCACACTTTTCCCGGTGAGAGGGTTCAACACCCACACTTTTTCCGCAGTTTTGCACAAACGCTTTCGGAATGCCACAATTCTCATTATAATATTAAACCGTTCGGTACGGCATTCACGGGTCAATTCGCGCGTGTGAATTGCGTATTGTTTTTGTTTTTTTGCTGTGTGCATAGTCTACGTGCTGATATGAGCAAATATGCAATCACTATACACAGTGCTAGACATGCTTGCAATGCTGGTGTCAGAGAGTTATACTCACAGAACACTAGGCCTATAGTTATTCACAATCACGAAAGTTCATTATTTGCATGCGTTTTAAAGCCTTGCCGGTTATTCGCGTGCTTATCATTTTAACGTGCAGAGCGCGCGCACTAAACTTGATTACTGGACTAAGTAGTCTTACTGCGCTAATACTATCAAATACACACAAGGTTAACATAAACACAGTCGATAATGTGTAAAGTGAAAGTAAATTCGCGTGTGTCTGTATATTAGATGCACGTCTTACATTGACAGCAGCGCCTTTAGAGAACGCGCTGTCCTTAAAGGGACAGTTCACCTCTAAAATTATGTCATTATTTACTCACTCTAATGTTGTTCCAAACCTGTATTCATTTCTTCTGTTGAATACCAGACAGTTGATGGTAGCCATTGACTTCATATTATTTCCTACTATGGGGATGTTAATGTTAATGTTAATGTTAATGTTAATGTTGCCTCTGCTTGGCGTGCTCAGTTGGGGACACTACATTTTTCAACTAAACATTGAAATAAATCTAATTAATAAACTAAATTAACCATTTAAACTAAATTACTGATCGAATTATTGATCTAATGCCCAAACTGTCACTGTATGATAATTGAAATGAACTGATGACATCAGCGTTTAGCTGAATAAAATTATGCTGCATTATTTTCCTGTTTAACACTGTAAAGCTGCTTTGGAACAATCTACATTGTTAAAAGCGCTATATAAATAAAGTTGACTTGACTTAATAAAACTACAAAAGACATAGAAAATCGCTCTGTTCTTGACTGAAAAACATTAATACAGTAGCTTTAATAAGAATCAATGTATATTTTATAGTGAAGTCTATGTAGTGTTTTATTTTTACATTTATTCATTAAATTTCATACTTAAATGCTGCTGTACAGCTTTGAGCTGCCAGTGTAAATCTTTATGTATATTTATTATATATTATACTATTCACTAGGAATGTGTACACGTTTTTTTAAAGTAAGTTTTAAGTTTAAGTAAGGTTTTTCAAGTCTTTTAATTAAAATAAAAAAAATTAGCATTTTTTTTCTCCTTAACCTCTTTCTGTCCCCGTCACCTAAGAATAGAATAGCAAAAAACTGATGTGACTAGCCATCAGAACCCAACCGAACACCGTGGTTAAAAAAATACGAGGTATGTATAATATATATATATTATATTTTGTATGTTATACCTTTTGTACCCTTCTGTCATTGTATTCATCGTTTTTATTGTTAACAAACAAACCACATCCATCCCCCACACTTTTGAAAAGCTTGCTACGCCTCTGGTGCAGAGTATTGGTTTAATCTACTGGAGAGCAATGCCAAACAAGGGAAGTCTTTAAAAATCAAAAGCTGATGAAACCTAAATCTGTAACTTAAAACAAGAACGTCTCAAAGGAGACAAGCTGGTTCTTAGAACAAAATGGTTCCTCAGCAAGGGTGTTTTTTTCCTGTTTGTGCAGTCGTTTCTAAAGATCAGAAGTGATATTTCACTCAGATCACAGATGGAGAAGGACCATTGAGTCATTTACATCAGCATAGAGCATTGTTAAGTTTAAGCTTTTACAAATTTACACTTGTGATATTGCAAGCACAGCAGCGTTTGTTTTAAGTGGTGTTTCGGTTTGGTCATGCCAGACACAGGTCATGCGTGGGTGATGGCGTGATGCACAAGAGAATCATATTTTTGCTTTTATTCTATATCAGGAGAGCTCACTTATGTAACTTACTTATTTTCTGATAACGTACACACCTGCAACCTTACTGGGAAACGTACAAATGCAATCTGTCATATGAAACGAGCTGAAACCCCTTCACATCATATGCAAGTTTGGCTTTACTTCAAGCTTAAATTAAACCATAGAAATTTAATCTTGAAAGCAGACTAGCTTGTTTCCAACCATTCCCCATGTCTAAATGATTTTCTTGTTAATCCATCTTTAGGTCATTCGGTGAAACACGTGCCCTTTCTAGTTTGCTATATAGAGATTTTTGAAGTCCTTTTTTGTGAAATTTGTATTATTTAATCAGAACAATAATGTGCTGTAATGTCACTGTAATGTTGTTGTTGTTGTTGTTGTTGTTGTTGTTGTCTTTTAAATTACAGTTGAAATTTGATAATACATTATGTAAAAAATTGTGGTAATCAACATTCTCAAGGTGCAATGTGAAAACAGACATGCTGGTCTCTCAAAAAAAAATGGTTCATGCCCTATATAGATATGACACATTTAAATTTAGTTCACTTTACGTAAACATATCTAATTAGGAGTCATATATATTTACATTTAATGAGTATAAGATAAAATATGTAATTAGTGTAATCTATGAAATTTAAGTTTGATCAACTCAATTTAGTTAATTTAGGAAAGAGGTGTCCTGCACATGCGAATCCAAACAAATGAACTAATTCTCACATTCTAAATTTGACTTTATACTAATTTAAAAAAATAAATGTTGTATTTTTTTTATATAATACATACTGAAAACCTCAACCATTAAACCCTTAGTTAAATACCTCAATAAATAACTTCACTGTAAACCCACATAAATTGGCAAAATTCAAAATATTTGAGGTCAGTTACATCAAATGTTTTAAGTGAATAAATTCAAAGTTTAAGTAAGCAGAACTGACAGATTTTTATTTTGCACTCATACATTTTACATTTACTCTCCCTTTTGAGTGTCATGGCAAAGCATGCCGGGAAATATAACTTCCAGCCCAGTTTCAGTTAAATTTAAGTTGGTCTAAATTAAAAGAAACAAGTTCACAGAACTCAAAACAATGAAACATTTCAGATTACTTAAAATGTGTCAGTTTTGTGAACTCATAAGAAAAAAAGAAAGTTCTAAATACTCATAAAAGTTAATATGATTACAGTGTTGTTTAGCACAGTTTTCTTTCTTTTTTTCCTTTATATCTTTCTTCTTCCTCCTCCTATTCAAACCGGAAATTAGGACAAAAATGTAGTGCAACATGGATGGTCAATGTTGTTGGTCCAATTTTCTGGAAAAGAGATGGTAAAAAAAAAAAAAATCTGCTAAAAGATAATTTTGTATGCTTTTAGGAGTACACTAGAATAGAGGACGCATACTAAAAGCCAAAAAGCTAACATTTTGATGTTCTGGGTTTTAAAAGTTTTTTTTTAGTTTTTTTTATTACTGTTGTGCAGTGTGTTTTAGTCCTTGTTTGCTATCATAAGTGCTTAATTGCCTGTGCACATGATTTGACACACACAATAATCCAAGCTTGATTAGAGCTCTGTTGGCACAGGATCTGTGGCATGGCACCGTGAACTACCACCCAGTAGTATGTTATCTGTGCCAAGCAGGGCACTGTCATGCCAATCTAGGACAGTGTCAGGCATGGAGTGAAGCCAAAGGAAGCCGTGGAAGGCAGGCATGCTTGTCCGCTGCCCACTGCTTTGCCAAGGTCAAGCATGTTTGGCAGTAGTTCTGATCTCCTGTCTCCAGTGATAAAATGCCCAGACTGGGGGGAAAAAAATGTGCCAGATGAGGTCAGATACAAAACATGATCAAATAAGATATGAGAATAGGTGAGTTAGTGCAGTGACCCAGTTGAATGTGGACAGGAAGTACATATTTTGCCCTTAAAAGTGTGATAAAAACTGTTGGCTAGATCGCACTGCCCCAATAAACCAGGCAAAACCAGGTTGGGTTTTGTTGGATCAGTGGTTCTGTAATTCAAAGATACCTGTGCATATTTTGTTAAAAAAGCAGTATGTACGGTTCATTGGTTAGGGGTAAATCCAAGTAATCCAAGTCGGCCACCTGTGGCTTTTGCACTGCTACAGCGGCAGAAGCAAATCTACCGAAACGTTTATACCAAGGTGGTTCCTACGCTACTTGTACTTAAACCTGCCTCCAAACTTCAGCACTGTATTAACACTGCTGACAAGCTGCATGTGTAGTTAGGAAGAAGACTTGACTATGATTGCCCATTGCTTTGTCTGATAATTTGTCTCACAAGGTTATTTGATCATTTAAAAGTGACTTTATTAATATTTTCAAGCTTTCGTCTCCGAGCTCGCACGCACTCGAGTAGACATGAAAAGAGTTACCAAATTAGCTCATCTCCTGGTACAAGTGAAAGTCTCCCTGTTGTAGTTTTTGTTTCATGTCTAGGATCAAAGAGACTTGACGGTTTGCATGTGAATGACACGGCCTGTTATCTCGAGCCAAAAACAAACTCATTTTCATCTCATTTCATTAGGCAGCAACAGACACTGAGAGAATCATCAGCATGCTACTCGCAGACTATGGTACTGCCCCCGCATGTTGCATGAAACGATTGGATTAATTTATGGTTGTCAGATGTCAATGCAAATCTCATTTACAGACAAACTTCTGGTTTTCTATTGGGTTTTTTTTGTTAACGGTTGGTAGTCTAGATCTAGACTAGGAGTCTGGTTTTTGTCTTATGGAAGCCCCCGTTTCCGCCTCAGAGTAAATAAATCAACCCAAGATTATTGGAGAAACGAGTCTATGATTTCCTGTAAAATGATATTACATCAGTTTCATGACACGTTTGAAAAGAAATGTTCTGTGAGTGGAGCTAAAAGCGTGTTCAGTTTTATTCGGAAAATAGGAATGTGAATCTGGTAATGTTTTATTACATTGGTTGTTGTATGTATCGTGGCAGTTCAGAAATGAAATGTCCGGTTGAGGCTCTAAAAGTTTAATTTCATTTTAAAACAGCGTACCACCAACACTAAACCATAACCAAAAACTTACCGATTGTGTAAGTAAAAGCAAATGTCAGATAAAAATGAATTTTGCTGTATCAACCTTACCATTTCTGCTGGCTTCAGTTTAATATGGAGCTGGTTATGTGATGCAAACATCAAAATGTATTCGTTTTACAAATCACACACTATGGTGATAAGTGTTTTGAGGTCATAATATGGTATTGTGCAAAAGGAGCCGCACAAAAATAAGTCTTTATTAATCAATAATCGGTAACACTTAAGAATACTTTTCCTTCATTAATTAATAACTACACTTGAGTCATTACTAGTGGGTTACCATTACCTTAATATTATATAATTAATTATATGTATTATTCATGTTAATTATGAACCTGAATATAGTAGTTCTTAGTAGTCCTCTGGGAGGTATGAAAAAATAGTAGTCATTGTTTAGCTAATGGTGAACTACCACATTCAACTAAGCACTATTACTTACCAATATGTTAATCAGAGTAATTAGTTACTTACTAATTAGTTAATAGTGGTTACTAGAGTTTTAATAATGCATCACTCATTTCTTCCTGTGTTACTAGTCTATAACCGTGCCTTGTGAGAGAAGGAATAAAAGTTGTCTGTAAAAGTCTGTTTTACTGCCACTATTGGTCATTTCAGCTGGAAACTGCAGTGAATCATACGTGTAGGTACTTTGTTGAGCCTATGTTGTGGGGACAAAAGTAATGATAATTGTAATAAAATATAATTGCAATTCGGGATAGTCAAAATCACATTGTAAGATTTGATGTTGCAATTGTGAACAATTCATTTGAAATGTCTGCAATTGAGGAAACAAAAAGTAATTCTTATATATAAAGTCAGAATTTAATTGAGACACTTTTTGCAATTGAGATGAATGGGGAAAAAACGTCCAATTATTCTGAACCCTACCTTTCACATTTGTTTCCTCAGTTGCAGAATTCGGGCTTTGTTGGTTCTCAACCTTTGGAATGTAACCCAAAAATTGGTTGGATCGTGGCTAACTGCAAGTGTAACCGAGGCCAGCCGGTAAACCTCACTCCCCTGACATCAAGAGGTATGCTTGCGACTGATGCTAGTTTGTGGTCTTTAGTGTCCTTGTTAGTGTGGCTGTCTCAGTGCCGGTTGACGCTGATTTGAAATCCGCTCAGAGCTGTGCAGTTAGGATCAGTTAGAGGTGGGGTAAGCTATATTTCACAAATGCTTTAGAAAAGTGTCTCGGGCCGAGTACCAAAACAAACTTGTAGCCAATCAGCAGTGTCACAGGTTAACCTGTTGACTATCTAAATTTGAAATTGCAAACATTCACCCATTTCACTTGTACTATGCATTGCCGGCAATATTAACATCTGTGTACGCATTAGGAAGGTGTTATGGAGTTTGTTTTGTTCAGTCTAAAAAAATTTGTTTCTGCTGTGTTTTGTTCTAGTTTTCAAATTTTCTTAAGTTTTTCATTATGTTTCTACATAACAAAATGCCAGAACAAAATAATTACCTTTAATTTTCCCCACAATATTTTCACAAACCTTGTTGCAGTTAAACTTCCCAGTTCACCAACCCACTCTGTAAAACAAACATTTCTTTTAGGTCAAACTGTCTTTTAAAGCAGCAGCCACATCACTTCCTGTGGAAGCTACCATTTTGGTGTGATGTCAGAGGGGTAGAATTTAGGAACAGAAGTTTTGCCATTTAATTGGATATTAAACTCCTTAATGGTTGCTGTATAGCTGTTTGGAAGTTTGTCTTGTTGAAATGGGTTACTATAGTATTTAATTGTATTGTTACAAACATTTAAATTTGTTTCTATTACTTGGTATGCCCTGTAGGTGGGGCTTCAGCCTATAAATAGGCTTGCTGGCTGAGAGGATTTCAGTTCTGATTATGGATTAAGTGGAAGCACATACTGAGCAGTGTTGCAAACTTGGGCCCTTTGGTTTAGCCAAATTAGCACATTGTTGCTGTTTTGTTTCCTTTTTGTACAGTTTTTATTTATTCTTGGTTTCTCCTGCGTTGTACATATTTTGGCACCTACCAATAAAACACCCCTTTTGGATTTCGCATTCACTTTTTGTACAGCACGTCATGGACACACAGGACGGATATTAGCCGAGCGACACAAGATGGTAGATAATAAACAAAAGTGTCAGGGTTATGGACATTTTTGGCCACTAGAGGCCCCCACTGCATCTTTTTTTCAGTCTCTATCATTATGTCAGATTGTTTTCACCTGTGCCTTGTTTCCTGTTTGTGTATTTAAGCCACCCTTGTCTTGAGTACTTTGCTCAGTGTTTCCCTTGTCATGACCAAGGTTAGGTCTGGTTCATTATGCTGTGCTTTTTGGATTTTCCTGGATAAACTACTTTGTGTACCTGGTATGGTTCCTTTGTTTTATTTTATTGACATTTTTTTCCTTTGAAACTTTTTGAGTTACTCAAAGATTTTTTTTGTTAACTTTTTGGAATGCCAACTAAATTGTAAACTCTTGGGATTTACCTTTTGGTACTACTGTCATTTCTCTATTTTTTTTAGAAGTTCTTTGTATGCCTTCATTTTTGGGAACATTTTGGAGTACATTTTTTTTGGAGCTTGCCTTTTCGTCAAATTAAAGATTTATTAACATTCCCCCAGAGTCGTCATCTGTCTTTCTGCATTTTGGGTTCACCTTTTTAACTGTTTTCACACTACTCCAATTCCTGGGTTCCTGACAAAAAGTGGAAAATGTCTGTGGAACAAAAGAAGGCTTACAATCAGGCAAGAAGAAGGACCCATGTGAATATTGGATCAGCTTTCCAGCGCTGGAAAGAACTCAAGGAACACTAAGGCCTGCAATCGGATGCAAAGGTTGCTTTATTTCTTCTCGATAAGATTAGATTCATTAGATTAGATTCAACTTTATTGTCATTACACAAGTACAAGTACAAGGCACCGAAATGCAGTTTAGGTCTAACCAGAAGTGCAATAGCAGCAAGTGCAGGATATACAGTGGTTGCGTAAGTGCAGGACATTGATATGTAATGAATATATATATATATAAATAGAGATGGTTATTACTATAAACAGAACAGAATTTACAGGTGAATATGTACAGTGAATAAATATACAGATGGCTATTACTATAAACAGAAATTACAGGTGAATATGTACAGTGAATAAATATACAGATGGCTATTACTATAAACAGGATTTACAGGTGAATATGTACTAGGAATATAATATACAGATGGCTATTACTATAAACAGGATTTACAGGTGAATATGTACTATGAATATAATATACAGATGGCAAATTACAAAATTTTACAGATAGGTGTACAATAATATGTTAGGCTAATATGAGGAAAATAGCAGTGGATTAAGGTAGTGCAATAAATTATGGACAGGGCTATCCGAAAGAAAGTGAAAAAGTGCAGTGGAAAGTGGTTGCATATTACAGTTAGTAGTACGGTGCAAATGTAAACAGTGGTACTATACAGTCGGCAGTGCAAATGAGCATAATCCAGTTAAGATATGGCAGTGCAAGATGCATATGTAAGTGAGTAACATTGATTTTGTTTTGTTTCACAGAACAAATATATTATTTTTTTTTATTTGTATTTATAATATGCTAGCTTTTTCTTGAAAATGCTTGTGTGTCATGTTCGCTTGTTTGTCCATTTGCAATCATATATGCATGCTATGATACCCAAGACCCATTAATTTCCACATCCTATAAACCACGGTGTGTCCGAAAAGTAAGGAGATAAACTCCTAATATATGATTGTTTCCTTTGGGTCCTCTTTTCATGATCCATATAACCCTCCAATCTTGTCATAATAGAAATATATTCGTTAGTTGGACTGTCGTGTTCGTGCTATCAAGTTGTTCATGAGAACTGTGTTTGTGTGTTGGGATGGAAGGGATGACTTTTTCATTGAACATTCGACCTGGATTACCATAGTAACACACATTGCTTTCACTTATTGATGTCATCATAGCCTCGGCCGACTTGTACAGCAGATTCTGCGTTGCGTATGTATGTGTGGAGCGGAGCTATCAAAATAGGGGTGAGACCCTTTTGGGAAAGGGGGTGTTTGTTTTGATTATTTGAAATATCAACATCGGTTACCAGATATGGTTTACCCCACCTTTAAACAAGGCCTGAGAATTCTAAATGGAAATAAGAACATGCAAGTAACCATATCATTATTATAATTGCATAGTTAGGAGAGCAAAATATGCTTTTTAACTTTTTTTTTACATTTTTGTTGTTGAACTTTTAAAGATGGTTATCAACTCAAAGTGCACACCATTTTGTTGTAAATTCATCTGTCATTTGATAGAATTGAGCCAAATCAGACAGATGTCAGCATGGATGGGCTGTGTGACATGCTCTCATACTTGAAAATCATGGACAAGGGTAAACATGATTTGTGCCAACTACAAGTGTTTTGAGCAGTGAATTATTGACTGCTGAGAGCGTGAAACCTGAAATTGGAGAGATATTGTTGAGCCAATGCAGTTGTGGTATTAATGGATTTCATTGTTTGATTTTTGAACATGTTGGTGCTATGTTGGGTCGCCACTTGATGTCCAATGTAAAATGTAGTTCCTGAAAAACAACCAGTGTCTCCATGTTAAATTGAAGATAAAGAAGAAACTAGACAGCAAATAAATAAACAAGTTAGTTTCGGAATAGGCTGAACTCATTTTTTTGGGGTTACAGGCAAGGTAATATGGTATGTGTAGCTCAAGGAAATCTTGACATTCAGTCATATAATCTGTTTAAAATGCTTCAAAAGGTAGACTCAAATAATTATTATCAAAAAGGGAATATAACATTATATAGTGAAAGCAGAAGAAGACTCTTCCAGTTTCTCTCAGGGCTGACGTGAGGAGACATTTAAAGATGGATGAGAGGCGTTCATGTCTGTCAAAGAGGCTGTGAATTATTAGAGCATGCCCCCCCGGTGGCCATCTCAGTTCATGCACACCTGAGTTTGAGTGCCAAGGGCCACCTGGGGAACAGGTGCAACTAAACTTGCATCTCGCACCTGAATAACCGCGCCCTGTGCTTACGTGTGTGTATATGCATAATAATTAACGTATGAAGCCAATTGTCCTAATTGTGTAACAGTGCATGTTGAAGCATTAATATTTTGTTAAGCATATTTCCTGCGGTTTCATTTGAAGTATTCATTAGCATTAAAGGAGCAGTTCACCTAAAAATTATAATTCTGTCTATACACATCTCCATGTTGTTCCAAACCTGTTTGACTTTTTCTTTAGTAAGATTCCATGCAATTAAAGTCAATGGAGTTCAAAATTGTTTTGGATCCCATTGACTTTTTAAATATCTTATTTTGTGTTCCACAGAGGTAACTAACTCATACAGATTTGGTACAGCCAACACGTTCTCACTCCCAATTCGTCACATATTGATGCTTCATCAGGACCCCTTTCTTTGCATTTGTAAAAGTAGACATGATTTTATAAATATATATAAGCTACTTTTATATTTTGGAGCAACTTACCAACTCCTACCCTAAACCTACCCGCTTCTCAACATAAAACACGTAACTTTAACAGGCAAATACAACTACAGTCACAGGTATTTATTGCAAAAACTGACCAAAAACAGTATACAAGTATTACCTCATATTGCATTCTAAGTCTTCTGAAGTCATTGAGAGCCAATGACATTTTACAATCAAAGCTGACGTAACGTTGCTTTGGGCAGCAATTTTTGAATGTGTGCATGATCTTCGGCGGATGGAGACGCTGATCGCTTTTGGGGATTTTCTTCACACAAATCAATCGTTTGGCCTCGGAACACTTTTTGAATAAACTGTGCCTGTAGTCATAGCTGCCTGTTATATCCTGTGTTTTATATCCTATAACACACAAATGGGTAGGTTTAGTGATGGGGTTGGGTTAAATGTTCAAACGTGTCTAAATAAAAATAAAATAATAAAATAAATGTAAATACAATTATGATGGCTGATTAAATAGAGAATAACACTCCAACATGTCATGATGCCAAAATCATAACCCAATATATAATTTCATCATGAAAATAACATTCCCATGCCCAACACGTCTGTGTATGACGCCAAAGGTTTCTCATCGAAATCAATGGATTAACCTGTGCATCGAAAAATTACGCTATAGGGGGACCCTGTGCATTAAAATGTGATGCTGAAGGGTCCTGACCAAGCCTCAATATGTGACAAGTTGGGTGTGAGAACGTGTTGGTACAACATTCAGGTGAGTAAATGATGGCAGATCTTTAATTTTTTGGGTAAACTATCCCTTTAACATTTCTGTTTAACTCTGTTGTTATAGTTAGTTGAAATGGTGCCAGCAAGACTAAGGTCACGATTTCCAGGTTCAATTCCCATGGAACATAAAAACATGCCAGATGAATGAATACATTTATAATTGTCTGTTTTCTATAAACACAGAGCTCTGACAAAAGTCCAATTATTGAGATATTTTTATCTGTGTGTGTGTGTGTGTGTGTGTCTGGATCGAGCTGTATATTCAAGAGAGTGGGTGCTTCCTTAAAGGCTTTCTAATGACCCTCTTGTCCTCTGAATGTGGGTCCTCATTACTGGCGAGGCATCCATGAATATGCTTGAAATGGCCTGGCAGCTCTCATCAGGCTATAATAAAGACTGAAGAGTCTCTCGTTTCTGCTTTTGTGCTTTTCTTTCTCTAATGTCCTAAAGAGATCAGTGGTCCTCTCCAAGCCCAAATATATCAGGCATTAAGGACAAAAACATCTATACTAATGGAGGAGGTAATTGACCCTCAGGCACACAACAGATGAGGAAACTCAACGATGTACAGCCGCTCTTTGAATTAAGTTTTGTCAGCTGAACGCATAAACTGATAATTGATTTATTTAAGTACATAAAGACCACAGACAAAGCCATAATTGATATCTGTAGAGATGTGCTTCTAAATGCATACAATTGAACAAAAGCAATGATTTAGCAGGTACTTTGTGTTCACATACAGTGGGGTTTGATATTTTGCAACCATATAAACCTGAAGACAAAGTATATTGATCTAGTAGAATCTGAAATATTCATTCATTTTACATCATAACATTGTAATAAGTTATGATGCAAAATAAAGAAGAAACCATTCAGATACGACACTGACTTTATAATTTGTGATATTACTGTATGTAGGGAATTATGGGAGAGTGATCTGCTTGTAAACGTTGTAACATTGCGGTGCTGAAAATCATATTAAGTGATATGACAGGTAAGACGTGGATGCTATCAAGCCATACACGGTCAGAAAAAAAGGTACAGTGCTGTCACTGGGGCGGTACCCTAAGGTACAAAAGTGAAAAGGTACATCTTTGTACCTTACTCACCCCTAAATGGTACATATTAGTACCTTAAAAGGTACATATCAGTACTTTAAGAGTGCATATTAGTACCTTAAAGGTACATATTAGTACCTTTTTGGTTTTGTACCTTAGGGTACCGCCCCAGTGACAGCACTGTACCTTTTTTTCTGACAGTGTATAAGCATTCTCATTTTTCGTTTTGTGCTGTCTTTTTACGTTCCTCTGTACACTTTTTCGGGTGTGTAAACATCTACGGATGTTTCTGACCATTGTGCTGCATCTCGCTGCTTTTTCTTTTTTAGAGACTTGTGCTTAAGCACCACATTTTTTTTAATATGCAAGCTTTGGGACATACTACTTTGTCATCTATAACGGACTCTGTTGCTTAGTTACATGCATCCCATCACCATTTAAACTGCCCTGTCAATCATCGTCACAGTTCAAATCCTCCACATTCAATTTAAATTCCTACCGTATCGGAGAGAAATGTAGAAGCACATTGATCTGCCATTCGTGGGTCTTTAATGCAGAGACTCCTCTCTTGTGTTTGCAGTTTAAATATAATGATGCATTTAAAAGTTAATGGCCGAACATATCATTACAAAAGTTCACAATGCTGCTGCAGGTGAAATATGTGGTGAAAAAATGTGGATAACATTTAATAAATATCTTTTCGTCAGGTTAAATACTGATAATTGCTCACTCAAACCCCTTTATCTAACCCTCTCTACTTAACCGTTGGACTTGCATACCCGTCATGTTTTTTAACACTTTTTTATCCGCGTTTGTAGTTCTAATCGAATCCTCGTCCATCTCGCAGTGGGTTGTAGGCAATATCAGCCGTTAGAGTGCGCATCGATCTGCACTTCGAATTCTGACCGGAAATAATGGACCATCCGGAATACTCTTTTCAACATACTACGATTTGGGACATACTAATTATTTTTTCGAATACTATTTAGTACGGATAGTATGCGAATTGGGACACAGCGACCGTCTTGTCGATGCACATTTTTAAAAGCCTCTATTGTGTCGCATGAATAAACACCTCTTGATATGTGGTGGCAGAAACTTGTTTCCATGGAGAGAGAGAGATCTTTCAGACACACACATCATTAAATACATGTTTTGTTTTATTGCCATGTTGGTACTGTTTGGAGCAGCTCTGTACTTTGAGCTGAGTTGAGTTACAGTTTGTCTAAATTCTAAAGTCTAAGTCTAAATTTAGCATAGACATGCAAACACAGGTGCGTACACATACACACACATACAGATGAACATACACACACTCTCGACACCTGGTTTTGTTTTTATGTGGATCACATGTTGTTGTTGCAAAATTGATTTGGGACAGTTGTTAAATAAACAATTGAACTGAAAAGAATTGTCCCTGCCTATCCGTTTAAATTGTATTGATCACTGAGATGGCATTGATTGGAATGAAGTTTGTTCAATATAAAAAATAAAAATAAAAAAAGCTTAGATGGAGTAAACTACTTTTGCCATGTTGCTGTAGCTTAGCTTGCCACCGTTCCCAGGGGGTAGCTTCAGTGTAGTGCAGCTTAATTTAATGTAGAGTAACTGCTAGCTTAGCGCACTACATTTTCCAAGTAGCTTGCCCAACACTGCTAAAATGTCTGCACTCGGGTTATTGTTTTAATACTTTTTTTTTTTCTCAGTTCCACTGTGTGACTGGTCCCTTATACAGTGTAAATGCAGTGTAAATGGGCGGCAGTGGCTCAGTGGTTCATGTAGGTTGTCTACAAACCGGAAGGTTGGTGGTTCGATCCCCGGTTCCACCTGACCAAGTGTCGAGGTGTCCTTGAGCAAGACACCTAACCCCAGCTGCTCCCGACGAGCTGGATGGCGCCTTGCATGGCTGACACCGCCGTCGGTGTGTGAATGGGTGAATGTGAGGCAAGATGTAAAGCGCTTTGGATGGCCATTGGTCTGTTAAAAGCGCTATATAAATGCAGTCCATTTACCATGTAAGAACATTGCCTTTCTCTTTCAGGCTTGCCATCATTGGGTCAACATCTTAACAAAGTTCATGCTTAAACTCCATTTGACAGGTGTCCAGTGGCGATTTATTGATGTAATTCTGATGTGAAAGAGTCCATTTAAAGTAATATTCTTTATTTTCAGTTCAGCAGTTTGTGACAGAATAAACAGTAGCTATGTGGAAATAAAATCCTTTGAGTAGATGTTACGGAAATGTCAGTGCCGGCGCACTGTACTGGTGATGCATCGGTAAGTCAGTTGTGTGGCTACTGGCTAGAGACTGAATTACGACATTCCCTAATGAATCACTCTGTTCAAACAGCACATACAGTGAAATAACTGTTTAAATGAATCAGCTCAGTTGAGTCAGGTCATTAAGTGAATCAACATAAGTCTCTTTTGTTGTCTCGGTTCATAGAGTTCAGGAAAATCAGGATTTCATGAATAGTCTGGTTAGTATCTATCTCTATCTATCTCTCTGCTTGTGTGTTTGAGTGCAGTTGTACCAACTAGTACTTGTAAAAATAAACAAATGGAGAGAAAAGGAGCAATTTTAGGAAGAATAAAAGAGAGGAAGAAGAGGAGGGAGAAGAATATATTTAGAAGCTGTGTGCTCTGAATGGTGAGTGCTGGCATGTCTCAGAATGTGATTTATTGTCTGAAAGATAATTCAGCAATGTTCAACACTCACTCAAGGCCATAATACCCAGCATCCCTGAGGGGGCCCGGCCCTGGCCACACACACATAAACACACACACATTGATGTCCAGGTGGCTCAGGCTTGATTACTGGCTAATTTATGGTCAGGCCCCTGTCAGCCCCTGGCTCCCAGCATACAACTGGTACTGACACTTGTATGGAATAAAACCCTTACAGCTGCCTTAGTCTATTATTCTCTCTCCTTCTATCTCACACTCACCCCCCTGAGTTTAACTGAGCAGAATTAGTGCAAAAGCAGGAAAGTCGAGGCCTTGGAGCCACACATCAACTCCAATTAAACTTCAAAACAACACAGGGAAAGTCAGAGAGAGTCACTGCTGCAGTTCAAACCTGGTCTACACCATATTTACAACATAAATGAACAGGAAGTTCACAATTATAGACACTTCCACGTGGGCTCCTGCTGTGAATGTGGATAGATTTCGTTTTGGTGAAAAACTTGCCCGACCCTTTCAGAGTGAATTGGTTATGAGCGAATAAGAAGATTGTCCTTTAATAACCCCCAAACTTTTTCTATTCTCTTTCTGTCCAACTTTTTTCCTCTTTTATCTTCCACTCCTCTGTCTATACTCCGCAGTGCGCTAACCAATCCCGTTAGTCAGGTCACATTGGCATAAAGCGATTTGAAATGTTTCATATTAGAATGCATTGACTGAGCCGTAGAGTTCTGAGTTCTTCCAGTATACAGATATTCATTTCATCGATATTGATGTGAACAAGATTTCCCTCAGCGCCAAGGTCCCCACTCACACCTTTTTACATTTAAAGAATATTTACAGTTTTTTCAGACTTTAATGCTTTCACAAATACTTCACGGCCAGATGAAATGGCATATTGAATCGCTTATCTGGCCATGGAACTGTGCACTTGATGGCTTCACCGCTCTGAATGTGTCACTGACACCTGCCTATGTACCCAGACTAACTTAATTAGTGCTCTTTCTCTGCCTCTGTGAAATTGTATCATGGCACAAAGCATGTAAATTACATTCTAGGACTCTTTTAGTGACTCTAGTTACTGCAGTAATGACATAACCGACAATAAGAGAAGCAGCTTTAGAAAGCAAGTGAATCAAATGATCCAGACATTTCACAAGATTAGAAGAAAGGTAACCGTGAGAGGGTTATTTTGAAGGAAAGTGGAGCCAAGTAACTGCTATGAGCACCTTTTTACCTTCAGTCCAATAATGCAGAGTGTCTTTGGCCAAAGGACTGAAATACCCTGAAGAAAGTGGAGAGGAAAAGAGACACAAAAAAAAAGCTCCTGTAAGGGCGGCTCGACTATGACTTAGTAGACATGTCTTGACCTTGACCGTGTGGACAAAACTCGAGCTGAGTGCTGCTAATGAAGTGTCAGGACTCATAAGACCTTATGAAAAACTAGGCCATGGTGTGAGAAAGGGGGGAAACCGGAACGTTCTCTTGTTTCAAGCACTTTTCAAGGTGAATCACTGTACTCTTATTTTGTACCACTGTACCTCTCTTTTGTCTCATTACCGGTCTTTAACGCACATTCATACTCAAGGGCACATGCAATACACTGTTTAATCATGTTTTAAAAAGTACTTTGAATAGACAAAATACAATATGCTGTTACTTTTGGTATATTCATTTTACAATATACAGTGGAAAATTTATATTTTAATGTAACTGGAAAATACATGCAATCTTACTGAAAAGGTTTTTTTTTCAGTTTTATTTACTAAAAAGATGACTAACAGTGTGTGTGTGTGTGTGTGTGTGTGTGTGTGTGTGTGTGTGTGTGTGTGTGTGTGTGTGTGTGTGTGTGTGTGTGTGTGTGTGTGTGTGTGTGTGTGTGTGTGTGTGTGTGTGTGTGTGTGTGTGTGTGGGTGTGGTAAAAAACAAAACATAAAAACATTGGATCTTTTTTTTTTTCAAGAAATTAATACTTCTATTCAGCAAGGATACCAAAGGTGACAGTTAAGACATTTATAATGTTACAAAATATTTATATTATATTTTCTATTATTATATTCAAACAAAGTCCCTTTAAAACAAAAAACAAAACATCACTCAGCTCCTATCTCTTTGAATGGGGAAACATCAGATTCTCCAAAACTTTTCACCAAGCTTACGATTAAATTTCATATTTGAAATCACCAATGAAATCTTACAACAACTGTCTCATAAATTGTTTCTAAACGCTGAAATCATGACAAAATATATATATATTTTTCAGTCTGGACAAAGCATAAGCAAACGCGTGTCTCAAAACATATTCTATAGCGACCGGAGCTTCTAACGGCAGCTGCAGTGACGTGATGACTTTTCTAATCAACAATTTGCTCTTTCAGTTAGAAGGCGGGGCTTATTTGCCATATTGGGCGTTGCAGTTTTTTTCATTCATAAGTAATCGGAGTGTACTGTTTTCCTATAGAGGGTATGAATTGATGTCACTTTCCTGCCGGAACACGTCCCCTCAGCCAGACTGAGTGGCCTTAACTACTATGTATTAACATTTTAATTAATCATTTGATACAATGCACTTATTGTATACATACACGTTTTTACATTGTACAAACATTTTTAAAAATACCTGCATATAATTACGTCTGTAATTAATTTCTGTAATTACACAGTTGACACTTCCCTTACACCTAACCCTACCCTTAAACTTACCCATACCACCACACCTGTCCCTAAATCTACACTCTAAAAAAAAAGGTTCTATATGGCACCAAAAATGGTTCTTCGTTGTAATCATAGGGGAACCACTTTTGGTGCTATATAGCACCATATCTTAACATGTTCTGTATATGGTAGCGGTGCTATATAGCACCTTAGTTAGCGGTGCTATATAGCACCTTAGTCAAAGAACCGGTGAAGAACCACTGAAGCACCAAAATTGGTGCTATATAGCACTTAAAAAGGTTTCCCTATGATTACGAGCCAAGAACCATTTTTGGTGCATTTGATGTAAGTACATAGTACTTAAGGCCACCTAATATAAAGTGGGGCCAAACAAACAATTATCAGTTTAAACTAAAAGCTGGATTCAATATAGTTCCTTACAACTTAAAGGGCCTCTTCAGTGGTTTAGCATTAAGCTTTGTATCAGTAGAAACCCCTTAGTATATTTGAATTATGGTACTTTCCCCCCTCATATTCCCCTGAGACGAGAGAATTATGCATTTTATTTCTGGAAAATCCTCAGATGACGCAATTATCGTTGCGTCATCTGAAGATTTTTTTGGACAGAGGCTAAAAACTACAGTCAATAGAGGGAGCTGTTCCGCATGTTATCAACCCCGGTTTCAACTTTTTAACAAATTCTTATGAAAGTTTAGCTTTCCATAATGCGATCAGAAAACACGCCAGACTGGACACGCGCTGAGAATGAATGCCACGCTTACCTCAGCTCTGCTCAGATCTTACTTCGTCTCGTGCTGAATGTGATCTGACTCCTGCTGCGTTTGTCCTGTGACTTTCATTCGGCTCAATCTCACGTTATTGAAAATCCACATTCAGTTTTTAATTGTAGTGTTTATTCTCTAACTGAACGAAATTATTGTATTATTATGAAGATCAAAATGACGTTTTGGGCGGTGTAGGGAGTGGCCTTGTAGGGCAGCGAAGCAAGTGCATTCTGGGAGTTGTTGTCTTTCATCCACATGAGACAAAAATACATTTTCTGTCTTTTCTCAGTCTAGAAGGTACCAAATTCAAAAATAATTTCACCTACATAAATGACACAGTTTAAATACACATTCATCTTCCCAGCACTGAAGTGCCCCTTTAACAAAGATCCAGTGATCCATGGATATTGACATGCAGCCAAAAATCGTGTTTCCTGACATTTTATATGTGCCTGATTTCGATGCCAGGGAACTACATAAAGCAAATTTTCCAGTGAACGTTTTATTTAAATGCAACATAGGTAGGTCTAAATCCGAGTGATCACTTATATTAATGTTTTATATATATATATATATATATACAGTGAGGAAAATAAGTATTTGAACACCCTGCTATTTTGAAAGTTCTCCCAATTAGAAATCATGGAGGGGTCTGAAATTGTCATCATAGATGCACGTCCACTGTGAGAGACATAATTTTAATTGAACACCTGAGAAAATCGATGTTAATATTTGGTACAGTAGCCTTTGTTTGCAATTACAGAGGTCAAACGTTTCCTGTAGTTTTTCACCAGGTTTGCACACACTGCAGGAGGGATTTTGGCCCACTCCTCCACACAGATCTTCTCTAGATCAGTCAGGTTTCTGGCCTGTCGCTGAGAAACACGGAGTTTGAGCTCCCTCCAAAGATTCTCTATTGGGTTTAGGTCTGGAGACTGGCTAGGCCATGCCAGAACCTTGATATGCTTCTTACAGAGCCACCGCTTGGTTATCCTGGCTGTGTGCTTCGGGTCATTGTCATGTTGGAAGACCCAGCCTCAACCCATCTTCAATGCTCTAACTGAGGGAAGGAGGTTGTTCCCCAAAATCTCGCAATACATGGCCCCGGTCATCCTCTCCTTAATACAGTGCAGTCGCCCTGTCCCATGTGCAGAAAAACACCCCCAAAGCATGATGCTACCACCCCCATGCTTCACAGTAGGGATGGTGTTCTTGGGATGGTACTCATCATTCTTCTTCCTCCAAACACGTTTAGTGGAATTATGACCAAAAAGTTCTATTTTGGTCTCATCTGACCAGATGACTTTCTCCCATGACTCCTCTGGATCATCCAAATGGTCATTGGCAAACTTAAGACGGGCCTTGACATGTGCTGGTTTAAGCAGGGGAACCTTCCGTGCCATGCATGATTTCAAACCATGACGTCTTAGTGTATTACCAACAGTACCCTTGGAAACAGTGGTCCCAGCTCTTTTCAGGTCAATGACAAGCTCCTCCCGTGTAGTTCTGGGCTGATTTCTCACCGTTCTTAGGATCATAGAGACCCCACAAGGTGAGATCTTGCATGGAGCCCCAGTCCGAGAGAGATTGACAGTCCATGTTTAGCTTCTTCCATTTTCTAATGATTGCTCCAACAGTGGACCTTTTTTCACCAATCTGCTTGGCAATTTCCCCGTAGCCCTTTCCAGCCTTGTGGAGGTGTACAATTTTGTCTCTAGTGTCTTTGGACAGCTCTTTGGTCTTGGCCATGTTAGTAGTTGGATTCTTACTGATTGTATGGCGTGGACAGGTGTCTTTATGCAGCTAACGACCTCAAACAGGTGCATCTAATTTAGGATAATAAATGGAGTGGAGGTGGACATTTTAAAGGCAGACTAACAGGTCTTTGACGGTCAGAATTCTAGCTGATAGACAGGTGTTCAAATACTTATTTGCAGCTGCATCATACAAATAAATAGTTAAAAAATCATATATTGTGATTTCTGGATTTTTTTTTTTGATTATGTCTCTCACAGTGGACATGCACCTACGATGACAATTTCAGACCCCTCCATGATTTCCATGTGGGAGAACTTGCAAAATAGCAGGGTGTTCAAATACTTATTTTCCTCACTGTATATATCTCTATCGTCATACCGTCCAACCTTAAATCGTGTATAATTTTTGTCTTTGTTTATTTAAAAACATTAAATTATACAGAACAATACAGTGTATCATACCCAAAATGATAACTGAAAATCCACATTTTGCTGCCTGGAGCCCAGTTGTTTCTGAATTTCAGCGATCCATTATCTTTTCTTTTTCTGTAGCTTTCAGCAGTGTGTAAAAATATACCTAAGACTTCTTGTCAAATCTATTGGTGCAGTCCATTTCAAAGCTTTTTTTGTGGCATTCACGCTGAAAACCAATGCTGCCTGTCAGTCTTTTTGCTTCTCAGTGCGGGCGTAACCGCAGTCACTCCTGCTGATGGTGACGGGTTATTTTTTTACAATAAACTTTAGTACAAAAGTATTTGCGAATCATAAATAAAATGTAATCATGATTTGTTTGTTAAAACGTTCAAACTCAGATTTAATGCACAAATAATGGTAAATGTCTTTTTTAACTTTTTTTTTTTTTTTTTGCTTTGAAAACATAAGTTTTGGGTCAATAAAATTGTTAAAGTGGCAGTATGTATTAGAATTAAGTTATATTTCATGTTATATAGTTTTAGTGGTGTTACTAAACAGCTTGCATCCCATAATGCCTTCACCACAGATGATGGGTTTTTACAATTAAGTGCCAGATTTACTAAACACGGTAAATTATCGTGAGAGCGTAATTCCATAAAAGCACCGATTGGAGTTTACAGTTCTGATAGATAAATTTAAAAAAGCTGATTAAAGCACACAGAAGCAGCCGGATCATTTCTATAATGACCAACGCAATCTATTCGTTAGCATCTGGTTTAAGACTTGCTTTTTTTTTTGCGGTAAATAATTGTGCAAACCAGTAAATTTACAAGCACAAACCCTTGTAAATCACCTCCATTCATTCATCCATCCATCTTCTTCCGCTTTGTCCGGGTCGCGGGGGCAGCAGTCTAAGCAGAGATGCCCAGACTTCCCTCTCCCTAGACACTTCCTCTAGCTCTTCCGGGGGGACACCGATGCGTTCCCAGGCCAGCCGGGAGACATAGTCCCTCCAGCGTGTCCTTGGTCTTCCCCGGGGCCTCCTCCCGGTTGGACATGCCCGAAACACCCGGCAAGGCGTTCAGGAGGCATCCGGAACAGATGCCCGAGCCACCTCAGCTGTCCCCTCTCGATGTGGAGGAGCAGCGGCTCTACTCTGAGTTCCTCCCGAGTGACTGAGCTTCTCACCCTATCTCTAAGGGAGCACCCAGCCACCCTGCAGAGAAAGCTCATTTCGGCCGCCTGTATCCGGGATCTTGTCCTTTCGGTCATGACCCAAAGCTCATGACCATAGGTGAGAGTAGGAACGTAGATTGACCGGTAAATCGAGAGCTTCGCCTTACGGCTTAGCTCTTTCTTCACCACGACAGACCGGTACATCGACCGCATTACTGAAGAAGCTGCACCGATCCGTCTGTCAATCTCCCGTTCCATCCTCCCCTCACTCGTGAACAAGACCCCTAGATACTTGAACTACTCCACTTGAGGCAGGAACTCTCCACCAACCTGAAGTGGGCAAGCCACCCTTTTCCGACTGAGGACCATGGCCTCGGATTTGGAGGTGCTGATCCCCATCCCAGCCACTTCACACTCTACTGCAAACCGTTCCAGTGCATGCTGAAGGTCCTGGTTAGAAGGGGCCAACACGACAACGTCATCCGCAAAGAGCAGAGACGAAATCGTGTGGTCCCCAAACCTGACACCCTCCGGCCCTTGGCTGCGCCTAGAATTTCTGTCCATAAAAATTATGAACAGAACCGGCGACAAAGGGCAGCCCTGCCAGAGTCCAACATGCACCGGGAACAAGTCTGACTTACTGGACCGGTCAGCCCTCAGCAAAGGACCCTGGACCCAATATTCCCAGAGCACCCTCCACAGGACGCCGCGAGGGACACAGTCGAATGCCTTCTCCAAATCCACAAAACAAATGTGGACTGGTTGGGCAAACTCCCATGAACCCTCCAGCACCCTGTAGAGGGTATAGAGCTGGTCCAGTGTTCCACGACCGGGACGAAAACCACACTGTTCCTCCTGAATCCGAGCTTCCACTATCGGCCTAATTCTCCTCTCCAGTACCCTGGCATAGACTTTCCCGGGGAGGCTGAGAAGTGTGATCCCCCTATAGTTGGAACACACCTACCGGTCCCACTTCTTAAAAAGATGGACCACCACGCCGGTCTGCCATCCCAGAGGCACTGTCCCCGACTGGCACGAGATGCTGCAGAGGCGTGTCAGCCAAGACAGCCCCACAACATCCAGAGACTTGAGGTACTCAGGGCGGATCTCATCCACCCCCGGTGCCTTGCCTCCTCTGTGACTTCAGCTTGGGTGATGGACGAGTCCTCCTTCTGAGCCCCCAGCCTCTGCTTCCTCAATGGAAGACGTGACGGCGGGAAGTATTCCTTCCACCGTCCGACAACATCCCCAGTTGAGGTCAACAGCCGCTCATCGCCACTGTAAACAGCGTTGGTAGGGCACTGCTTCCCCCTCCTGAGGCGCCGGACAGTTTGCCAGAATCTCTTCGAGGCCAGCCAATAGTCCTTTTCCATGGCCTCACCGAACTCCTCCCATGCCCAAGTTTTTGCTTCCACAACCACCCGGGCTGCAGTCCGTTTAGCCTGCCGGTACCTGTCAGCTGCCTCAGGAGTCCCACAAGCCAGCCAGGCCCGATAGGACTCCTTCTTCAGCTTGACGGCATCCCTTACTTCCGGTGTTCACCACTGGGTTTGGGGATTGCCGCCTCGACAGGCACTGGAGACCTTGCGTCCACAGCTCCGAGCGGCCGCTTTGACAATGGAGGTGGAGAACATGGTCCACTCGGACTCAATATCTCCAGCCTCCCTCGGGATCCGGTCAAAGCTCTGCCGGAGGCAGGAGTTGAAGATCTCTCTGACAGGAGACTCGGCCAAACGTTCCAAGCAGACCCTCACAGTACGTTTGGGTCTACCAAGTCTATCCAGCTTCCTCCTCCGCCATCGGATCCAACTCACCACCAGGTGGTGATCAGTTGACAGCTCCGCCCCTCTCTTCACCCGAGTGTCCAAGACATACGGCCGCAGCTCAGATGAAACGACCACAAAATCGATCATTGACCTATGACCTAGGGTGTCCTGGTGCCATGTGCACTGATGGACACCCTTATGCTTGAACATGGTGTTCGTTATGGACAAACTGTAACTAGCACAGAAGTCCAATAACTTAACACCACTCGGGTTCAGATCAGGGGGGGGGGGGGGGGGGCGTTCCTCCCAATCACGCCCCTCCAGGTTTCACTGTCATTGCCCACGTGGGCGTTGAAGTCCCCCAGTAGAACTACGGAGTCCCCAGTCGGAGCACTTTCCAGCACCCCTCCCAGGGACACCAAGAAGGTCGGGTAGTCTGCACTGCTGTTCGGCCCGTAGGCACACTGGGGGGCTATAAGCAAGCCCACACCAGCCCGCCGCCTCTCACCATGGGCAACTCCAGAGTGGTGAAGAGTCCATCCTCTCTCGAGGAGTGTGGTTCCAGAGCCCAAGCCGTGCGTGGAGGCTATCTCTAGTTGGAACAATCTCAGGCCCTTTCCCCGCCAGCGAGGTGACATTCCATGTCCCAAGAGCCAGTTTCCGTGTACAGGGATTGGGTCGTCTAGGCCCCCACCTTCGACTGCTGCCCGATTCACTTTGCACCGGCCCCTTACGGTCCCTCCCGTGAGTGGTGGGCCCACAGGAAGGTGTCCCCACGTCGCTCTTTTGGGCTGAGCCCGGGTAAGGCCTGGCCACCAGGCGCTCGCATACGAGCCCCAACCCCAGGCCTGGCTCCAGGGTGGGGCCCTGGCTGCGCCGTACCGGGCGACGTCACGGTCCTTTTCTTTTGTCATCATAAGGGGTTTTTGAACTGCTCTTAGTCTGACCCGTCACCTAGGACCTTTTTGCCTTGGGAGACCCTACCAGGGGCATATAGCCCCGGACAACGTAGCTCCTAGGGTCATTCGGGTACTCAAACCCCTCCACCACATTAAGGTGGCAGTTCATGGAGGAGTGTAAATCACCTCACATTATTCATTTAAATACTCTCCTCCCATAAATGTTGTGCCTGAAATAGAAACTCCTACAAATACATATACAGTACAATAAGGTCAGCTGCAAAAATAACCCTGTCCACAACTTTGTAGTGATAATTTATCACTGCACATCTTTAGTAAATTCTGTCATTTTTTTAATGCCAAAAGATGGTTTGCACTGATGCAAGCTGTTAGTAAATCTGGCCCTAAATAAGTAAAAATGAGCGAGAAAGTAAACTCATTTGCAAGCAAGTACACATAAAATTAAATTTCCAGCTAAAAGCCTTGTTTGTCATGCATTCTCATTTGCATTGCTTTTAAATATTCATGGTTTCATTTGCATGAACTGGGACAGTGTCTGTGCACGAAAATGTCACCCTGCGTTCCAAAGATGTTTTAGTTTGACATTCCACTCAGTGCTATAAGGGACACTAATGTGCTCTACCAACATCACACACACTTAAGATTTACAAATATAACCATGTAGCAGTGCATACTTTCCTTTCAAGCAACGAATGTCCTACTATATAATGGTACACAGAAAGCTTTCAAGGACGGAAATTAAATGCCAAGATGAAGGCAACACAAATGGCCCAATTCATTTAGTGCATCTTATATTGTTGTTTTGTTTTTTTCTTTAAACTACCTCAACCCCACAGCGACCTCAAATCCCCCCCCCCCCTCCCCCCCTCCATAACATCAACAAGGCCACATAACTGTCTGTAACTAAAATCAGGGTGGACCAGGTCGGTTGCATGACAGCGAAACAATGGCATCGTTGAATAGCCTTGGTGTCATGATTCGGCCTCGTTGCACATTTGTGTCTCGATGTGTTTGCTAAATGCACGCTCTCATTCCATTACTGTCAGAGGCTGGTGCCTGTCACAGCCGGAGTGGGCCGGTCCTCAGAGATAGAGGAATTCTGTAAATATTTAACTGTGAGCTATAGGGGGAGGTAGAGAGAGCCGAGAGCTACAGATGTGTAAATAAGTAAATACAAAAAAAGAGGCTAGTTGGGAGCTAAAAGGGTAAAAGTGCTTCACTGTGTAATTTAAAAATAAAATAAAAAACACATGGAGATACAGGATTGTACGGGTGAGGGAGGAGGCAGTGGAAGCCAATTGAGACATCAAATCACTGTAGGCTCTTTTACACACACACACGCTTAAATAAAACACACTCAGGGCTTGGCCCTGTTTCCACACATCACACTACATGTTTATGGCAGGACTAACAGGGCTTGAATTTTAATTACCTTCCTCGTTCATCTAGCGCACACGCATCTCTCAGCAAACTTTCTACATCCTCGCCTGGGTAAACTGAGGGGCCGAACTGTAACAATACATTACACTCGGAGAGAAAGACGGCTTTTCAAATTTTAACTCAAGCTAAAGAGCAGGTTTGGCTCTGGCTGCTTCAGTTAGTGTTGAGTGCTGCTGATGTTAGCTATCTCCCTTTCTCTCTCTCTCTTCCTTTGTCTCCTTCTTCTCTCTCGTCTTGCTGTCAGACTGATGGTGCGTAGGTTTGACACAAGCAGACGGTTGGTCTCTGAGGCGGATTAGAACTTGGAGGTGAAGGAGTGCACAGACCGAGGTCAGCGTCTGACAGCCCACAGCTTCAAAAGACCCTCTCTAATTTCACTCCTTGCAAATCAATAGTGAAAACTTGCTGATTACAACTGCACATCTTTTGAATGGGATACTATATACATGCAGCAGATGCCCAAACCATGTGGTAAGAATTAGTTTCCTGTGACTCTACATGATTCCCTTTAGGCAAAACAACATGTTGTGTATATCATGCTTACAACAGTTCTTTCTGGTTCTCGAATCTGATTAGCTAAGAGCCTTTTCCAGCTGATATACCCCCAGTATCATTACTGGAACCGTTTCATTGTTTGTATCACTCCACTTGCGGCGACTGCATGGCATTTATACATTTTTTTTTTTTTAAATACTACTTTTTGAGTCACGAAATGTAGTTTTAAGAGTTTTAGGTGATATTGTAGTTATTTAGACCTCAAATATGTGACTCGTATATAAACATAGCACCTATTTTATAATTTCTTTAGACGAGGCCGTCAGCGGCCATTCAGTGCTCATGTACCCGTAGAGAACAGCTTCATCTCAGCCAGTCCTTGGATTTCTTTCCGCTGGCTCTTATGTAGATAGTGTTTAAACATGAGGTATAATTCATTTGTGGTATATCAAATGGGCAATCTTTGGGTTAACGGGAAAATTACGATTCATATCTTTATGGTTAGGCTATTTAAATTAAAGGGTTAGTTCACCCTTTAATGAAATTAAATGAAAATGAAAATTAGCCCATGATTTACTCACCCTCAAGTCATCCTAGGTGTATATGACATTCTTCTTTCAGACGAATATAATCAGAGTTATATTACAAAAGTACAGGCTAATCCAAGCATTATAATTGCATTAATAGTTGCTCTGTTAAGTCCATAAAAAAATAAAATGCATCTGTCTATCAAATAACTGCTCCACACGGCTCTGGGGTGTTAACAAAGTTCTTCTGAAGCAAATCGATGCATTTGTGTAAGAAAAATATCCATATTTAAAACTTTATAAAGTAAAGTTTCGGCCGAGCGCCTTCCGTGTTCAATTTATGGAAAAAGTGTTGAAAGGTCCTCTGCTGATCGAAAGACTAATGAGACCAGGTATGCTTGTCATGACGTCAAATACGCATCTTGAGTTTCACTTTCAACTTTCACTTTTCACTTTTCCACGGAAGGCGATCGGCTGGAACTTTACTTGATAAAGTTTTAAATATGGATATTTCGATTCGCTTCAGAAGGCCTTTATTGACACCCCAGAGCCACGTGGAGCACGTTATTCGATGGACAGGTGCATTTTTTTTATGGACTTCAAAAACAGAGCAAGTATTACTGCAATTTTTTTAATATAACTCTGATTATATTCGTCTGAAAGAAGAATGTCATATACACCTAGAATGACTTGAGGGAGAGTAAATCATGGGCTAATTTTCATCTTTGGGTGATCCCTTTAAACCCTGTACTAGAGCTTGTTTTTGTACGTTTTCCTGAATTGTTTATTTTCTATTTTCTTTTATAATGGCTATTGTTGTTCATTTAAATATTGTTATTCAATAAATATTATTTTATGTAAATAATATGCCGTATTTGGTAAGAAATAGTCCGTAGTGATCCTGATATGGACTTCAGTGAAAGTTACATTATTACGCCATTATGGTGGCAAAGGCTGTCTTAATGAGTGAGTTAGAACAAGGATGTTTTTAAGCAAAATACAATAAGCTTCAATGAAACGACTCAGCGTTCCTTCATTACTAGATCTAAAGTGGTATTTTAGGATTGTTAACAAAGGCTTGGCTCAACTGTCAAACCGTCAACTTGAGATTTGAATCCATGGTGGAAGTAGTTCTGCACAAAAGAGGGATTTTCCGGTGTTGTTGTTACTTATTTACTCACTTGTGCTGTCAAACTGTTGTATAAATACAATATCACACTCGTAGCCATGCAATATGGCTGTATATCAGCATGCTGTGATTACCTACAGCCATGCTGCTATACAGCCATATCGCACTGCTACTTGTGTGATCTTGCTCATAATACTGTAGGTTGTTCTCTATTCTCTGTCTACTCACTCACTCACTCACTCACTCACTCACTCACTCACTCACTCACTCACTCACTCACTCACTCAGCCTTGGGTGCACTTGTCTTGTTTTCCAGTAAAATATATTTAAAACAAATATGACACAAAATTGCTAATAATATTAAAGGTGCACTGTGTAAATGTTAGAATTGCAACCGCTCACCCCTCCCTTTTGAAGCACATAGAGTAGCTACGGTGGCTGACACAGGACAAAGATGTCGTCGTCTGAGACAGCAGAGAGTAGGTAGCGCTCTGTTTAGCTGTTTGTCCATTTTGGGCTACTCTAGAAACATGACTGTTGAAAAAAACTCACTATATAGCCAAGAAAAAAAGAAAAAAACTTGAATTTACATTTTGAAGTATGTTAATACCTTATGCAATTTTGCTTCTCAAGTACATTTGTCTTGGTTTAATTGGGAAAACAAACCAAAAATAGTGATTCCATTTTTTTTTTTTTTTTTTTGCAGTGCGGCCCACCAATTTTGATCCAGTGTGTCAGTTCCTGTCTCCCACGCAAGCTTCGTATTTAGTGTGTCTGTATATGCCTAGGTTTGTGTATCTGTATGCAACTGTGCGGATGTCTGTCCATGCGTGTATGTGCACGGGTATGTGTGTGTCAAGGGCTGGCAGCAGCCAGACCCGCTCAGCCTCAAACGGGCAGTGGCCCAAACCTCGCTGGGGTTGGTGCTATTTGAGTCGACAGGGCTCTCACATCCCTCTCTTCCTCCATCTACTTCTCGTCTTTTCCTCCGCCCTCTCCCTCCAGCCCACCCCTCACCAAATCACAGCTGACATGTCAAGCGCCTCCTGGGGCCTCCGCCAGGCTTAGCTCATTTGGCCACTTGTCTTTATTTGTCTGACTCCAGGGGAACATTTATACATCCATTCATTCATCCTTCCCGTTCTTTCAGCCTCTGAATGCATTTTTTTTCCCCATGCTAGTTATACACAGAGAAAAAGAAATCATAGACTGGGGTTGTTTCTTTTAGTCCTAATCTGTGTTGCAGAATAAACCGGGGCTAGTTGTCACAAAGAATAGATGTTAGTAATTCTAAGTGATGTTTAATTAATTATTTTTTGTTTTATAATTGTTTAACATATTCAATCTCTTCTCTGGTGACGTGTTTACAGGCACAATGGCGGAACAACCTGTCACTCACATGTGATTGCAGCAATAGCAAACGACAAGGATCCAACAATCCAAAAGATTCCCGATGGACAAAATGAAATCCCACCCTACATTTTTTTCTTGTTCAATAGAATAGTACAAAGTAATCTCTTCACAATAGAGAACAACATATTATATCAACTTCCGTTTCATGCCGACTTTTAAGGGAATCTTTTAACCCAGCTAACAGGGAACGTTCTCAGAACATTGGCTAACATTCTGGCAAGTTATTCATCAAGTAGCATTAATAGAATGGGCATTCAGACCTATCTGGTCTTTAATGTTAGCACAAAAAACAGTATTTATTTTATACATTGTTCAAGGCATTTTTTTTTTTCTGAAACGTTTTCTGTGGATGATTGTCTAACATTCTTTGAATGTTACTACTTGTTTCAGAACATTCAAAATTCAAAAGTGTTTGAAAAACTATAAATTGGAATTAACTGAATTGAATGTTCACATAACCAAATGTTTTACAAAATGAAAGCTTTAGCAAAAGTTCTGCCGGGAAGACTTAATTGTCACGTCACTTCAACTTTTTTTATCTATCCAATCACATTCTAATACTTGGGAATAAAAGATCGGTACTTACTCATGTCTGAGTTCGCAGATGCTAACGCTCCAATTCACCGCCATCCTCCCCACCACCTCCAAGTCAAATCCTTCCCTACATCCACCCCACCACCACCAGGATGGTCCCTTCCATACCTCAAGGGGGGGTCGGCTGCGCCTCTGCCTTCATCTTCAGGAAGGATATGCAGAGTCCGGACCCTCAGATTGCGAGCTACGGACGGGCCTATGCCAAAGTACTTTATTGCTTGCTGGGTCATTAATAAATGGATAATTGTCACAGTATTTATTCTCCCGAGTCTTTCTGGTAGAACTGGAATTTTTTTGAACATTCAGAGAACATTCAAGTTCCCATAACTAAATGGGAACGTTAGCAAAATGTTCTTGGAACATATTTTTGTTTGCTGGGAAAAGACTGTTTAATGGCCGTTTCCATTATTATATGACAACGTATCCCAATAACATGATTTTGGTCATTTTGTCACATGTTCAACTAGAATCTTTTTTCTGAATTAAAAAAAAAATGGAATGGTCCAAATCTCTATGCATTGCTTTCTTGTGTGAGACACAGAGAAGAAACATATTTTTTTTGGTTTTGTGTAATGAGATCTCTTTTATGTGGCATATTACACATTACAGTCCATGACAGAAGTGTTTTGTTGTCGAGCGTCACTTTACTAAGATCAGTTTTGTTTTTCCCATAAGACATGGCTTGTTTGTCCTCGCATTTCTCTTGGCAAGAGCTTGTATAGATTTGTAATTTTCTCTTTGGCATTGATCTTAACTGTATTTTCCCCTAATCTATAAACAGAAAGAGAGGGAAGGGAGCGAGCAGCGCACAATCGCCCATACTTCAGATAATTTTATCTTAATTACCGCAGGGAGCAAGCAAAGGCAGTTTAAAAATGAAATGGGAAAATAAATACTAGCTGAAGAGTGATAGCTCGCGGCTCTGAATCATAACAGGTCAGAGAAAAACAATCGAAATGAATGTCCTTTCCCACATCTGTTCGGCCCCGGGGCCTCATATGCACTGTAACCTCTGTGACACCGCGCTTTGCCGGCTACAACTGGAACAAACCATAAGGGATTCTGGCTTTTTGAAACTTCAAATTAATTCAGAGATTCAGTCTTTTTCTCTTTTTTCTGTAATGTTTAACTCCTTTTTTCACACCCGTTGATCTTGATTTTAATTATTCATAAATATGAGAAGATATTATGATGAACCTTGACCTTTTCTTGACAAGATGGTGACATTAAAGGGCTCGACCCAGGGGTCTAAGTCAAGCTCAGGGGAAAGGGGACTAATGACAAGATGTATCAAAACACTCATGTCAGGCTTCATCACACCTCAGCACTGTATAAACTAACCTGAGGGGGGTAAAGGACAGTAGGTTATTTCTTAATAAATGCAAGGGGTCAGGTTCAGCTGGTTACTGAGGATTTTTTTTTTTTTCTTTACAAGAAACATTACAACAACAAAAAAAGTTATGCTTTTAAAAGCATGAAACTGACTTATTTTCCATTGTCTGCTAATTTTTGAAATCAAAGTAACATTAAATAGCTCATTTTAAAATTCTATATTATTTTGTTTAAATAGATTAAAAATAAAATAGTAAAAAAAAATAAACGTAAATGTTTACATTAATTTAGACATCCTTATAATGTACAGTATAAAAGCTATATATTACATTTAACAATATTATTAAATTATGCATATTTTTTTGAATATTTTTAAATATCATATTTCAACTTTGTTATATTAAATGCCAGTAAAGATAATCTAAATTTAAACAAGGGTAATATGAACATGCACATCGGAAACATCCAGTATTGACAGAAAAAAAAAAAAAAAGTCTCAGTTTTTGTCAGATAATTAATATGGTATCAATGTTTTGTGCATTTCTAACTAAGATGACAAGTAATACTCACAGATTTTTTTTTTTTTCTCCAAGTATTATACAACTCGATAATACACAACTGTGGGGATTCTGGGATTTTTACAGTAGCTACATGGTGAAATTTCTGGCTGTTTTGTCATTTACGACAAGATGAGTGTTGAAAACACTTGAAATGTGTGTGGATCTTTAGTGTACAACATTTCAAAACAAAATACACAATGGAAACCGTGATAATAGGCCACACTGAAAGTTTTTCAGTATGTTTGACTGATGCAGGAAGGGGCAACTAATCTCTGCTAATACAATCCAAACCTGCAACGCATGTCTTAACAGTGCAGCCCACGTATCTAGATTTCCATGTCACTACTTTATAGCTTTCATCTAAAGATAAGACAGCCACAAATCCATATATTCAGTAAGGCTCTATTCTTTGTTCCATTTTTTTTTCTTCCTTTTGTCTTTTGAGAGCATAAATGCGATTCGTGGAGTGAAAGTTGTTCTGTCAGGAGAGTGTTAAAGTTAGACAGTCATGCTGTCAGCGGAGAAATAGTTTTTTTTTTTTTCTTTTCATAAACAAACTTCTCAGCCTCATAAGACTTCCAACGAGTCAAACTCATGCACACACACACACACACACACACACACACACACACACACACACACACACACACACACACACACACACACACATACTGCCCACACTGAGTGACTCTCCAGATGGTGCTGTGAAGAGTGCTTCAGACTTCAAAACGCTTGTCACATTGCTCATCAAACCCATCATATGGATTCCCAATTAAAACAAATTAGCTACATTTCCTCCCTATTCAGTTCTGGTAAACACCATTATCATTTGTTTAACTGGCCTTGGCGACCCATCGATTGCGTTATGTGCCCTGGTGTCACTTCATGGTGTCACAAAGCTAACATCACCAGAAATTGCAATAAACACCCTTCAACTAGCACAATGCTAATGCCAATCATTCCTGACTTTGCAGTCAGCCGATGAACTGTGCAATTTGCAGAACATCTGTTCTATTACAAATCACAAACCCACAAGCTCTGTTTTTTTTCCAGTTGAAAAAACACTTTCAGTTCTTGAAAAGTTTACATATACTCCCACCACGCAAATAAGATTTATTCTTGTATTTCATACTCAACACATCTATCTTTCTGTCTAATTATGGTTCTTGCGATGCAGCATATGAAGTGTGTATAAAAGCTATGGTTCTTTCTATGGAATAATGCAGTGAGAGCCTGTTTTACCCTTGGAATTATTGAGGATTTTTTTTACTTTTCCGAAACAGCTTCATGATCTTTGGTTAAAGCTGTTGCCGTTGGCATTCTGGTGATGATGAAGATATTCAGGAAAGAAATAAAAGCTCTTCTGATGATGTCAAACAAAATAGCTACAGCCAAAGGCAAGTTCCAATGCTGCTTTTATGTGTCTGATATTACAATAATATCACTGGAAGATGTTTAAGCTGGCAGAGAAACAGATAATGTTATTTCTTTTCTTGGATAAGTATAAGTACAGAGCGTTCAGAAGAAACTTTGTGGTCCAGTTAGCAGCAGATGTGGTAATGTTTGGAGCCACAGCTGAGAATCTATTTATCTGTTGGTGGAATCAGCAGTGCTAACTTAGATGTGGTGTTTCTCTGTTGTTTCCACACACGTTCACTCAAACAAGGATGAGTTTAACATATTGTAGTTATTATATGGCTATATATTTCTACACCAAAACAACAGGTTGATCTATGAACAAGATAGCAGCTGTCGTACTTGGTGCATGCAGTGTGTTGGTACCCAAACTTATGTGCGTTTTATCTCTGGAGATACATTAGGAATGTCTAGAGTGCTGCAATTTAAGGTCTGTTCACACTCATTAGACAAACAAATGTTCAGTTGTTAATTTCTTCATTGAAATGGTTGAATTATTTATACAAAATAAAGAAGAGTCTGCATACACACATATATATAAATAAATAAATATATATATAAAATATACAGAATTCACAGTGTATAGTAGGCATATGTGTACAGTGCAACAGCAAAAAGCAAATGCTTGTATACATTTTAGTCAAGTCATGTAGCGATACTGAAGATGACCACATGGAGATGCAAACAAACAAATTGAGACCATGGAGACATTCAGAATTACTAAACACAGCAACATGACAAAACAAAACATTATCCTGAATGTGTGTGGAAACAACGTGAATGTAGTGAAATGTGTCTGTGTATAACTACAATGTGCGATGTGCGTTGAGAGCAGGGCACAACCTAACGCTTTTTGACTTTCTCCGTTTGTGTAAATCCACTTGTGCAGTATTTATTTTTTCCCACATTAATTGTACAATTATGTTTCATTAATACAGTGTAAAAAATGTTTCTTGATTTTCCCCGAAAGAATGGAAGTGAAATGTGACAACATGCCCCATACATTGTAACATGTGAGGGGCACATTGTAACATGACCAAATTACAGCTTAAAATGTTATCTGATATAAAAAAATATTTAAAAAAATCCAAGACAAAATAAAATATTTTGTCAATGAAATGCAATGATTAACTTTTTCAAATAAAATAATGCCATTTTTTAAATAATTAAAAATAAATGATTTATTTTTTAGTTTGACAACAGACACACCTCAAAACACACTTATAAAGCATAGTTAAAAAAAAAAATAATTAAGCATTTCTGAACATTGACTATCAGTCTTTATTCACCTTTTTCTCATAGTTTCTCAATAGAATTCATAAAAGTTTACACTATAATAGCATAATTCTAGAGGCTCATTGTAATGCAGTGTTACAATGCACCCCACCTGCACAACTGAGATTTAACCCCGGCTTGTGTCTTCTGCTGGTTAGATCAGCATTAAAGAACTATATAAAATTAAAATAATATCAGATTTGTCTTATTTTAAATAAACGCAAAAAAACAGAGATTAAAAAAAAATTACTTTTTTTTTTTTTTACTTTTGCTATGTTTAAATAAATGTTCAGTGATATCTTCCAAAGATCTTTTAATTTTGATGCAATTTTTTTCTCTAAATGTTGATATGGCAACTAGTAAACACACTTAAGTTTCCTCATCCTGGCATGTGTGGAAAGTGTTAAACCATGTGTGTTACAACTAACTTGTAAATAGTTTTCTAGTTAAAAAAAATAAAATTTCAAGATAGCACGTGAAGGCTAGCCTAGAAATTTAGACGCACCCTAGTGGCAGCAAATCTAATTTGCCGCAAATGTAGTCTAGCAACTCTCAGTAGACCTGCGAGCTGGAAAAACAAACTCTGGTCAGGCCAATCACATCGTGTATAGAGTCAGTGGGCGGGCTTAACATAACGACGGCAGAGTTGCACTGGTTTTGCGTGTTACTCGTAAACAAAGAAGCTGGCGAACAGCGGTCTTTCCAATCGGCTTTGGCTGCAATTCTGGAAGACTTGGAGTGAAGCTTTTCTTTGAGAAAAGAACAAAGAACGGCACTGAAGTCATTCTTAAAAAAGGAAGATGTGTTAAGAGTTTTGCTGACCGGATACGTTAAAAGTTTAATCTATCAACTAACGTTAGCTCCGCTTCACCTTCTTCTTTGCTCTGGATGGTTGTGGCACTCGTGGCGCTATCCATGGGCTAATCCTCTCGGGTTGAGCCCTGCTAATGCTGAGTTTCCAGACCCAACATCTTGATGTGGGTCTGGCTTGTCAGGCTACGTGAAGGCAACTTGGCTATAGGACTCCTGTATGTCACCGTAATCGCCTTTACCTTGATTGCAATCCTCATCCATCAAAACTTTACTAGTAAGACACTGGTTTGCTTTATCCAACCGAGAAATAGTTTGCGTATCATCTTTGGCCGTTGGGATGTTTTGAAGTTCCATTCAGTCTGTATTTTACACAGCATAATGTGTGCCGTGAGGGCTGACGCTCTTCAGAAACAATCACAGAATAGACCTATGACAGAGAGCTCGTGTTTTAAAGCGAAACACACATTGAAATGAATAATTTGCTGAATAATTCTCTGCTCTTTTTGATGTGTTTGATATAATCATATTTACATTATAGCTGTTTTGAAATGATAAACTCCTGAGTTTTGAGTGCATGAGTTAAATTACGTTAATGGCACAATTTTACGTGCTTCAGTAATTAATTTGCATTTTTTGCGTTAAATTATTTTAACCCATTAAAGATTTTGAAATAATCACTTATTACACATTTTAAAATGCCATTTATTTCTGTATTCCTAATTATATATATTCCTTTATTCCGAAACTGAAATTCCAGCAGTCTTCGGTTTCATTATTCTTCAGAAATCATTCTAATACTGATTTGGTGTTAATTTCTTATTATTGAGCTTGACAAATTGATATACATTTGTTATTTTTATTTAGTTGTTTAGTAGTAAGATAAGAGAAAAAATAGGGGGGGGGGGGGGGGGGTAGATTTAGGCCTATAGAGCATTCCTGGTATGCTGTGATCGATAGAGAATGAAAATGCTGATCACATCATTGCACCTTACACCCAGGCATCTCAGGGCATGAACGGCAAAAACAAAATGAATAATGAATAAACACACATACAAACACTCTCACCAACACACAAGACATTTGCTCATTATGGCAGAGGTGGCTTGACAGTGGTCACAGAGGCTAGGCAGACAGACAGGTGTAACATCTGGACAATCTGTTCCTATAAACACATCACTTTTTCTGTGTCTCTCTGTCTCTTTCCCTGACAGCTGGGCTGTGTTTTACCTAGCCTGACCTGCTCCTAATGGGGTCTATAGCTGCCAAATGCCAAACACACACCCTAACACATGCCAACACTTTGTTTCTATACTTATTTATCCTCATGCTCATTCTTGTTCCTTATTCTGTTTTTTGTTTTTTGTTTTTTCTCCTGTCGGATCAAATACTTGACATCTGCTGCATATAGATTACGGAGGATGTTTCTGGATTTGTACCGGAGCCAAAGATTCTTTACAGAATCTCATATAGGTAACGTGGTTGCATGGCTGTTCAGAGGTGTGAGATTTCAAAACGTCAAAAGGTGTTGCCTTAATTAAATTTTTCTCAGCATTTATGGGCAGAACCATGTGATTTGTGAGTTGTCATTTGTAACTGAGTTCGATCGTATGGGAAGAAGGAGGCGGGAACCGGCGAACATTCAACAAATTTAATACAAAATAAAATGGCGGCAGCAGCCCCTCACGGCCGACTGCCGCCTACATACAAACAAACACAAAATAAAATGGCTGCGGCAGCCCCTCACGGCCGACTGCCGCCTACATACAAAAACAAAACGTAAATAAAACACAACACAAAATCCATGCCTGGTCCTCTCTCGTCCTTCACTGTCGTCGCTCCTCCTTTATACTCCCTCACTCCTCCGTGAGACACGAGACCGCTGCAGCGCGCAGCTGGCGCCCATCCCCACTGATGAGCACGGCCTCGTCCCGCTCTCACAGACCCTCGGCCTCGCTGCTCGCCACATCATTCTTGTATTGACATGTTTCCAGTTAAAACAGGAAGATTGGTGAGAAATTTTGAAGACATTGTCCTGTTCTATTTAATCTGTTTTGTTCAAATCTAACATTTAATTTCACATCTGCATTTGGAATTAGTATCAGTATTTTATTTGTTTTTCCAGAAGAGAAGTTTGGGGTCAAACTTCATAATTTTATTCAGCAAGGATGCATTAAACTGATCACAAGTGACAGTAATGACATGTATAATGTCACAACACATTTCTATTTCAAATAAATGTCGTTCGTTTGAACTTTCTATTCATCAAAGAACCCTGCAAACAAGTATAATGGTTTCCACAAAAAATAATAAACAAAAGAACACCAAATCGGCATATTAGAATGATTTCTGAATGTGACACTGAAGCCCGAAGTAATGATGCTGGAAATTGAGCTTTGCCATCACAAGATATGTCACATTCAGTCATTTTAAATGTTATTATATTAATAATTATTCACAATATTACTGTTTTCACTTTATCTTTAATAAACACAGATTTGGTGAGCATAAGAGGCATATCTGCTTTAAATTGAATTTTGTTGATGTTTAGGTGAACCGAATGGGATAGCATCAAAGCTGATTTTGTGAGGCCATTAAAAGAAGCAAGACCTTGACAGGAAATGTAATTTGATGTACTACCATTGTGATCGTGGCTGCTGTCCCTGATTTGGTCAGCTAATATGCAAGAACATTGGTTCACTTCGTACCTTGTGAAAAAGGCAATACATCGTACATCCGTTCTATTGCATTACAATTTTCTGTCACATTAAGATGTCCATAAAATATGACTAAAGTAAATTAGCTTAACCAAAACAGGCAAGCAGGCTGTTATTACCTCTTTCACACATAAAGTATTAGTCAGAAGTAAATGTCACCTTTGCATAGCGTTCTGTTCTCGATTCGTAAGAGCAGTTGTCAGGTGCAAAGACTGAGGTCGCTTGCCTTGGACTTTTGTCATTATGTAGCATTAGGTGCTGCATCCATTTGTCATAAACACAATTATCTAATTTAGTCGCAGGTCCTTTATTCGTCAGCGTGCAAAGATGTCGACCTGTAGTCTGTACCTCATCTGCCTGAAATAAAATAGATATGTGCGACTGAGAAATATGAATACTAATGCGTCTCTGCCAGAAACAATTAATAGCTAGTAAGCATACGGCGACCTAGCCCTCTTTAAATATGAGTGTTTAATTAGGTTGAATTATTAATTGGGGCTTTATCATATCTCAGAACAGAGAGGGGGAGAGGAAGGTAAATGGGTTTTAAACTAATGACTGCTATAGCAGATATTTAACTCCACTCATTTTGACAAGACAAAGCAGATAATAATGTTATAGTGGCTCGTGAATTATGGACTCAGTCTATATAAAGAGATGCATTAGTCTCATCTTTGGAGGATGAGGTTGAGCCATTGCATTTGTTTAAAAGGCCATCACATAATGACCCTGACTGACACCTGTAGAGAGATTATGGTCTGTTTACGAGAGACTTTGTGGTTGTTGCTTCTTTTTTTGGCTCAATTTGTTCATTTATATTGGCCACCTTCATTGTTGTCATTGCTCTTAAAGTCCTCATGAAATCAAAATCGATCTTATTTACTTTGTTAGCACACATTACAAGTCCTAAGCCCTATTCGGAGAGGATTAGTTTTACATGGGGAGGTGGGGGTAAAGTAATTTTACCTCAGGACGTCTGTAATATGAATGACCAATTCGCACGGGATAAAACATCTCAGTAAAACAAGCAGAAGTGGGAGGGTTAACTCACTTTACGCACCACCGTAACCTCCTTGTTGTCATGTGTGTATGACGTTGCTTCCTGTTTTCACGTGAGCTATATATATATATATATATATATATATATAAAATACACATATACATATACATACATACATACATACATACATACATACATACACATATACGTACATACATATACATACATGTAGTGATTGAGGCGATTCAGACACTCAATTGCCTGTTACATTTAACAAATATGTTTTAAATACTTTGTGCCGAATAACAGACCTTCCCCCCAACACCACAGAGAAGGATCTTCGGTTACCCTGGAAACACAACTGATAAGATGTTTTACGACCCCAAAGGAATGTGGCCACATGGAAAGTTCCCAACTAAAGACACAAAGCCTGTAAAACACACATTGTGGCCTCAAGTTATAGACAAATCATCTATAAATGAACATGCACCCCAGGACATTGTATGTACACATATAACTCTCTTGTAATGTGTTCCCTATCATTGCATTCCCTATGTATCCATGTCCTATGAACGACTTACTATTTCATGTAACCTCATATATGTCATGTCTCCTATCAAATTAATGCACGCTTCATAACTTACACTTCCACGTATGTCATGTCCTTGTACGAAGCAATATGTGTTTGTTGCATTAATTAGAGTATGCCTGAGCACAGTCTCATCAATTTCAGGCTTGGAACAAAGAGCAATAAAATTCTCCAGAGGAATTACCTGCTTGGAAATCCCAACAATCTAATTGGTCAAGCCTGCATCCAGAGGGTGGGACTATTTCCCGACCTTAAAAAGAGAGCTCTCAGAGATCCTCGTGCTCTTCTCCTCCTGCTAACACGGACACAGCATGCTGTGTCTGGGGGGCTCTCACCCAGCAGGGTGCCCACATGACAGGCCTCCACAAACACAGAGCCAAAGGCCTCACAAGGCCATGGACCAGAAGGCCCAAACGCTGCATGCCATGTGCAACTTCCTCTATGGATTCGAAGCAACCACGCAAGCTCATCATCTCTTCTTTATCCAATGCAGAAGAACTTGATCGCCATGTCAAAGCCATCGGACGGAACCCACAAACTTTCTCCTGCGATTTCACCTCGGACAGTCATCTACAGCTCAGGCTAAATGTAAGTAAAGTACGAAACAGAAATTGCGGTGTAGTTACAACAAAGGAGTTTATTGAGGATGGTTCTTTACAAGGTATAAACTCTCTGCATAGATGCATCCATCTATTCTGCCCCTTTCCCTTCCAACCACTCTAACCTTAACTCTTGTCATGTATGTTTGTGTATGTGTATGTTTGTATGTTTCATGTTAGTTGTAGTCTTGTTCCGTGATTTAGATAGTTTGTGCACAACATATGTTTGGTCCTGACTCCCTGCCTGCAAACAAATTGTCCCTTAAATGATCGATCTTGCTACGTGCTCTATAGGCGCTTACATAAATTAAGAGAAATAATTATTTTTCTGTAGCCATGAAAAAAATCCTTTTCTAAGAATTAATTAATAATCAATACTGAACGTACATAGGACTAACTGATTGATTGTAATGTTAACGTAGCCACGTCAAGTTAATATATTTAACTGATTTGAATATTCATAATTAATCATAAGGAATACTCATAATGAGTAATGAGTAATTATGAATATTTCCCCTCAGAGCTAATTTGCTACATACATACACACACACACACACACACACACACACACACACACCGGTGTGTATATATATATATATATATATATATATATATATATAAAATATAATATAATATAATATACACATACACACAGTGAGAAAAATAAGTATTTGAACACCCTGCTATTTTGCAAGTTCTCCCACTTAGAAATCATGGAGGGGTCTGAAATTGTCATCGTAGGTGCATGTCCACTGTGAGAGACATAATCTAAATAAAAAAAATCCAGAAATCACAATGTATGATTTTTTTAAACTATTTATTTGTATGATACAGCTGCAAATAAGTATTTGAACACCTGAGAAAATCAATGTTAATATTTGGTACAGTAGCCTTTGTTTGCAATTTCAGAGGTCAAACGTTTCGTGTAGTTTTTCACCAGGTTTACACACACTGCAGGAGGGATTTTGGCCCACTCCTCCATACAGATCTTCTCTAGATCAGTCAGGTTTCTGGCCTGTCGCTGAGAAACACGGAGTTTGAGCTCCCTCCAAAGATTCGCTATTGAGTTTAGGTCTGGAGACTGGCTAGGCCACTCCAGAACCTTGATATAGTCTTGTGACCGAGATGGCGGCGCGAGTAGATCGCGAGGCTCAGCGTCTCTCCAGATTCTGCAATTTTGCGGTATTTTTCTTGCTCATCTCGGGTCTGTTCGTGCAGAACAGTTGTGCCTTTACATCGTACACCCGCGCTGAGCTTTTGGATATTGGTTTGCGAATTTCCGACAGTTTTATGGACAATCTTCGACTCCTTCCTGAGATCGCTAGGACGCCCGAGGCGATGCGCTCATCCCGGCCGGGCGGAAGTGCACGCAGAAGGCGGCGAGATCGTAAACAAAGGCGGGGGAAGCGTGGAGGATTGCGGGCTAAGCTAACGCGTTCTCCTCATCGGCTCTCTTTACCCAGCATTTTCCTTGCTAATGTACGATCGCTAGTGAACAAAATGGAGGAGATTCGACTCAGCATCACACACAGTAAGAAACTTTTGAACTGTAACGTCCTAATCTTCACTGAAACCTGGTTAAACAGCGGAATACCGGACACCGCTATCGAGCTAGCGGGACGCCACACACTCCGGGCAGACAGAACATTAGATGGCTCCGGGAAGACCAGAGGTGGTGGATTGTGCATTTATATTAACAAAGCTTGGTGCACAAACTCTGCTATTGTTGGGAGTCATTGTTCAGCTAACCTGGAGTTTCTCATGGTTAAATGTAGACCGTTTTATCTACCGCGGGAGTTCACTTCCACCATTATAACTGCTGCTTATATTCCACCCGATGCTGATGCCAAGCTTGCTATGAAAGAACTTCACGCAGCCATCAGTAAACAACAGACTGATCACCCTGAAGCTGCGTTTATTGTTGCAGGTGACTTTAATCACTCAAACTTAAAGTCAGTGCTACCCAAGTTTCACCAGCATGTTTCCTGCCACACCAGAGGAAACAAAACCTTAGACCATGTCTACACAAACATGGAGGGAGCTTACGTTGCAACACCCCTCCCCCACCTGGGACAGTCAGACCACATCTCTTTGTTCCTCAGCCCCAAATATGCACCCCTCATCAACCGTGTGAAGCCATCAGTGAAGACAATCAAGGTGTGGCCTGCGGGGGCAGATTCCACACTCCAGGAAAGGTTTCTAAACACAGACTGGAGTATGTTTGCTTCTCAAGCCACCAGTGGCGCTCACACGGACATTAACTCCTACACCTCCTCAGTATTGGATCATATCAATACCACCATTGACAGTGTTACAACCCAGAAACAGATCACCACATACCCAAATCAGAAGCCTTGGATGAACAGGGAAGTGCGACTCCTGCTGAAGTCACGCAATACTGCCTTCAGATCAGGAGATGCACAAGCCTACAGCGCATCCAGAGCAAACCTGAAGAGGGGCATCAAAAAGGCCAAGCACTGCTACAAGCTAAAGATAGAGGGACACTTTTCCAACTCTGACCCTCGACGCATGTGGCATGGCATTCAGGCCATCAGTGATTATAAACCCACCCACTCCACCCCCGCAACCACTGATGTCAACTTCCTGAACGAGCTAAATTACTTTTATGCTCGTTTTGAAAGAGACAACAGAGAAACTGCCACCAAGCTCAAACCCTCAGCTGACCACCCACCAATCACACTCTCCTCCACAGATGTCTGTAAGGCACTGAGCCGGATCAGCGCGCACAAGGCTGCTGGACCAGACAACATCCCTGGTCGTGTTCTCAGGGCATGTGCGGAGCAGCTCGCTGGGGTTTTTACAGACATTTTCAACCTGTCTCTCGCCCAAGCAGCTGTACCATCATGCTTTAAACGCACTTCCATTGTGCCAGTGCCGAAACACTCCAGCCCGAGGTGCCCTAATGACTACCGCCCTGTAGCACTCACACCCATCATTATGAAGTGCTTTGAGCGGCTGGTCCTGGAACACCTAAAAGACTCTATACCATCCACATTGGACTCACACCAGTTTGCCTATCGCAGCAATAGGAGCACAGAGGATGCAGTTTCCATGGCACTGCACTCTGTGCTCACCCATCTGGACAGTAAAAACACCTATGCACGCATGCTGTTTGTTGACTTCAGCTCAGCATTCAACACTGTCATCCCATCCAAGTTAATTGCCAAACTTGGAGACCTGGGCATCAACACTTCAATGTGTAACTGGATTTTGGACTTCCTAACTGACAGACCACAGAATGTTCGATCAGGATCCACCTGCTCCACGTCCATCACACTCAACACTGGTGTACCACAGGGCTGTGTGCTAAGTCCGTTTCTCTACTCCCTCTTCACCTCCGACTGCAAGCCTGTGTATGGAACTAATTCCATCGTCAAGTTTGCGGACGACACTACGGTGATTGGTCTCATCAGCAACAACGATGAGACTGCCTACAGGGAGGAGATCCAGCACCTGGCCACATGGTGCACTGATAATAACCTGCTCCTCAACACCACCAAAACGAAGGAGCTCATCGTGGACTTCAGGAAGGAGTCAAGAGGCACACACGACACCATCCACATCAATGGAATGGCTGTTGAGCGTGTCTCCAGTTTCAAGTTCCTGGGGATCCACATCTCGGCGGACATGTCGTGGACGACCAACACCTCCAGCCTGGTCAAGAAGGCTCACCAGCGCCTCTTCTTCCTGAGGACACTGAGGAAGAATCAGCTCTCCTCGGCTATCCTGGTGAACTTCTACCGCTGCGCAATAGAAAGCATCCTGACCAACTGTGTCGCAGTATGGTATGGGAGCTGCTCTGTTGCGGAGCGCAAGGCACTGCAGCGGGTGGTGAAAACTGCCCAGCGCATCACAGGGACTCCACTACCTGCCATCGAGCACATCCAGAGGAAACGCTGTCTGCACCGAGCTCGCAGCATCCTCAAGGACTCCTCTCACCCAGCCCACAGACTGTTTTCTCTCCTGCCCTCCGGCAGGCGTTTCAGGATCCTCCGGACCAGGACCAGCAGACTAAAGAACAGTTTTTTCCCCAGAGCTGTCTCTTTACTGAACTCAAACCCCCGTTGATCCACTTCCCTCATAAACTGCAAACTCTCCTACCTCACACCTACATTCACTTTGTTATTTGCACTACCGACTGTTTATTACAGTAACAACTGTTTACTTATGCATTTTGCACCACCATATCTTAACTGGAATATGCTCATTTGCACTGCCGACTGTATTTATAGTAACCATGTTTACATTTGCATTTTGCACCGTACTTCTAACTGTAATATGCAACCACTTTCCACTGCACTTTTACACTTTCTTTCGGATAGCTCTGTCCATAATTTATTGCACTACCTTAATCCACTGCTATATTCCTCATATTAGCCTAACATATTATTGTATACCTCTATCTGTAAAATTCTGTTCAAAGTAATAGCCATCTGTATATTATATTCATAGTACATATTCACCTGTACATTCTGTTTACATTCTGTTTATAGTAATAGCCATCTGTATATTTATATTTATTCACTGTATATATTCATCTGTAAATTCAGTTCTGTTTATAGTAATAACCATCTCTCTACTTATACATATTTATATATATTCAGTACATTTTTATGCCCAGCACTTACGCAACCATTGTATATATCCTGCACTTGCTGCTATTGCACTTCTGGTTAGACCTAAACTGCATTTCGTTGCCTTGTACTTGTACTTGTGTAATGACAATAAAGTTGAATCTAATCTAATCTAATCTAATATGCTTCTTACAGAGCCACTCCTTGGTTATCCTGGCTGTGTGCTTCGGGTCATTGTCATGTTGGAAGACCCAGCCTCGACCCATCTTCAATGCTCTAACTGAGGGAAGGAGGTTCCCAAAAATCTTGCAATACATGGCCCCGGTCATCCTCTCCTTAATACAGTGCAGTCGCCCTGTCCCATGTGCAGAAAAACACCCCCAAAGCATGATGCTACCACCCCCATGCTTCACAGTAGGGATGGTGTTCTTGGGATGGTACTCATCATTCTTCTTCCTCCAAACACGTTTAGTGGAATTATGACCAAAAAGTTCTATTTTGGTCTCATCTGACCACATGACTTTCTCCCATGACTCCTCTGGATCAAAATGGTCATTGGCAAACTTAAGACGGGCCTTGACATGTGCTGGTTTAAGAAGGGGAACCTTCCGTGCCATGCATGATTTCAAACCATGACGTCTTAATGTATTACCAACAGTAACCTTGGAAACGGTGGTCCCAGCTCTTTTCAGGTCATCGACCAGCTCCTCCCGTGTAGTTCTGGGCTGATTTCTCACCTTTCTTAGGATCATTGAGACCCCACGAGGTGAGATCTTGCATGGAGCCCCAGTCCGAGGGAGACTGACAGTCATGTTTAGCTTCTTCCATTTTCTAATGATTGCTCCAGCAGTGGACCTTTTTTCACCAAGCTGCTTGACAATTTCCCCATAGCCCTTTCCAGCCTTATGGAGGTGTACAATTTTGTCTCTAGTGTCTTTGGACAGCTCTTTGGTCTTGGCCATGTTAGTAGTTGGATTCTTACTGATTGTATGGGGTGGACAGGTGTCTTTATGCAGCTAACGACCTCAAACAGGTGCATCTAATTTAGGATAATAAATGGAGTGGAGGTGGACATTTTAAAGGCAGACTAACAGGTCTTTGAGGGTCAGAATTCTAGCTGATAGACAGGTGTTCAAATACTTATTTGCAGCTGTATCATACAAAGAAATAGTTTTTAAAAAATCATACATTGTGATTTCTGGATTTTTCTTTTTTTAGATTATGTCTCTCACAGTGGACATGCACCTATGATGACAATTTCAGACCCCTCCATGATTTCCATGATATCTATCTATCTATCTATCTATCTATCTATCTATCTATCTATCTATCTATCTATCTATCTATCTATCTATCTATCTAGCTATCTATCTATCTATCTATCTATCTATCTATCTATCTATCTATCTATCTATCTATCTATCTATCTATCTATCTATCTATCTATCTATCTATCTATCTATCTATCTATCTATCTATCTATCATTTTATTTATAATTTTAATATATATATTTTTTATGTATATATTTTTTCCTTTTAAACAGGAAATTATGGAATTTTACCGTACATTTTTACAGCGGGTCTATTCGAACAGGATTAGTTTTACCCAAGGTAATTTTTTCCGGACCTTTTTACAGAAGGTAAAAGTCTCCGTAATCTTTACTGACATTGTCCGTAATGATTACAGAGATGGCACATTCGGACGGGACCAAAATCCCTGAGAACCTCTGGTAATAATTACTTCACCCCCACCTCCCCATGTAAAACTAATCCCGTCCGAATTTGGCTCTAGTGTGAATAATCCGTGCAAATTTAATACACAGAAAAAAAAAATGTTTGCCGTGGTAATCTTTAATCAAAATCTGAAAAGTAACTTCCGGTCTGGAATGGCTTTCCCTTTCCGATGACGGCAGTTTGACGGCTTGTGTTGGAATATCCTTAACCACTCCCCTCCAACCATTAGTCTGCCATGAGCGAGAGATGGAGAGGAGGAACACTGAAGTAAAACCCTGCCCTCTTTTCATTATACTGTTTCACTTGGAAATACGTCACAGCACTGAAATAAAATCAGCTGCAACTTCCGGTTCACTGGGACTTTAATATTATGACCCAATCACATTGATTTCAGCACTGAAGATCAGGTCAGTCTCTAGGAAGCTCTTTTCTTGCTGGATTATGAAACCCTATTTGTGGGCTGCGCAAAGGGATATAAATATTGAAAATCCAATCAAATAGATGTATTACAAATAAAAATAAGATGGCTGTTTTTACAAGGAATCTGTTTGTTAATTAATATTCTGCAGAGGAAGGCATTTGGATATAAATTATAGCAGTGCATAAATACATAATATCTATCATAAATGTGATGAACAATTATCAATTCATGAATCAATGCTGACAATTTCTTACCCTGTTTTTCATGCATTCATAATTAAAAAAAAATACTGTATGTGGGCAGAGATGTGCTATATCATATAGAACACAAAAAAAAAAAAGCTTATTAACTTATCTTCCATCATCATGCAATTCTGTCTTGACGCACATCCTGTCACCACAAATCACAAACTCTCATTCAAAACGAATGACTTCACATTCCTTTAGTGACGTGTTCCTTCGAAATTATACTTCTGTAGGACACCAGACTTAATTCTGTATGCTTTTAGAGTAAAATATCTTTGTGCCATAATATTTCACTTTTTAAATTATTTATAATTAATCATAATAAACTAGAACTCACGACTTCAAGGTATTACGAGTAAAATTTGTCTTGCATATCAATATCCAACATGAAAGAAAAAAAACATATCATTAATAACATCATGCTGTTAAATCAATATTCTGTCACTGTTCATGTCAGAATAAAAGGAGGATATTAAAAGGAGGAAATTTGGCTTGTTTTTTGTATGTTGTTTGAACAACTATGACATCTATTTAAGCAACATATGACAGCTGAAACAAACAGATATGAAAGGAAAATGTCTCCCTTATAACAAGCATGTTTAATCTCACTGCAGTCATTAATATTACAAAGAAGAACTGACTCTTAAAGTGCCTTAAGGCAGAAAGATGACATCTCAATATCAGGATTTATGTGTGACCCCTCAAGTAGCTGTTATCCTTCTGGTGACTGTATGCCCTTGTGTGTGTTCCCGTGAGTGTATGTGTGTGAAAGTGACAAACAGAGGTGCTAATGGTCGAAGCACAGTGATCGTTTCACACCTACACAACTTGCCAAGTGACATTTTAGCAGTCTCTCACTTCTCTCATGCACACCGTGGTTGAACCACAGCTAGTTTTATATAGTGTATGAACTTGTATCTTTTTCCGGATTTGTGCGGTTTTGTTTTTGTGCCCATTTTGACCCTCAAATACTTTGAATTTACACGTCTCGTCTCAACACCGCACCAGTTGCCCTTTTATTCTAGAGACAGAACACCGTAAGGCATAAATGCGCACACACACACAGACACACAGAGACGTCCTACTTGCTTCACATCTCTGTGACGACCCATTTACATGGGAATCATAATGAGGGAAAATTGAATCTGTGCCTCGGATGACCTCATAATGGCCAAGTCGGGTGGTAAGGGACAGCTTCTGTGTGTGTGTGTGTGTGTGTGTAGAGAGAGAGAACATTGTATTAACTATCAAAGATTGAATCAACCACAGCTCCAACAGAACAGGGTTTTTTTTTTTCAGCGCAAATCATTATAGTGTTAAATTTAGACTGTCCCTTAGAATGACTTCACTCAAAATACAAGATATATAGATGTTTCCTTTTACCAGTGACATTTCTGAATGGTGCAAGACTGCTTTGTGTAAAAAGGAGAACGCTTCAATAACATCTGCCTATTTGAGGTCAGTGGCACTAAATGGTTTTGCAGGGAAAATAAGAGGTTTATTTTCAAAATTACTATTATTGTTGTTATTATAGTACATCATCGGGATCTCTGGGACCTTAAACATAAAAATAATAATACAATCAATCTCACCAGAAGATGAGGGTTATTCCATCTGTGTTAGGACTACATAATTTCCGTCCACACTAAATGGATGTACATCAATTGAAATGACCTTCTGGATGCAGATGGAGATTTGATTGGTAATTTGAACCCAACATCATCTGTTTATTTAATTATGTCTTTTATTTAATTTATTTGCCCTAGTAATTTAAAAAATGTCTAGCATTACTGAAACTGCAAGGGATTTCTAAATCCCAGAAAGGTTTGCAGGATGGATACAGTAAATGTTGAAGTGAATCGCTATGTTGAGTGAGATGACAAAAGAGGTGTGCTGCATCTTAGTTTGCCGCCTTATACTATGCCCTAAAAGTTTTGTAAAGAAAAAATACATGCTTTTGAGTATGCAAGTTTTGGGACCTACTGCCATGTCATAATTGTGTGTTTAATGCACATTGCTGTCATATAGTATTTGCATGCCTCCTGTCACCGTACTGACCTGTCAATAATCTTGTCACAGTTGACGTCCTCATTTACACACTCCACATTTCAGTTAATTTAGTTTATGCTAAAATTCTCCCTAACGTATTGAAGAGGAAAGAAGTAGCACAATGATCTGCCGCACAGCCTGTACTTGAAGTTTATTTTAAGTATACTTAAGTAAAGTTCAATTATATTTTAAAGAATACTTTATGAAGTAATGCACTAGTAGTATACTTATTAGTGTAATATTTCAATAATACTAAATTGGCCCACTTTTTAGTGGCATAGTATGCAAATTAATACCTAAATAGAAACCTGGTAGTATACTTAAAGTGCAAAAATATAAACAGTAATCTATAAGTAAGTTCACGTAAGGAAAACTTACAAGTATACTTGCAGTATAAAACTACTAAACTAGTAGTGTACAAATGTGCTACAAGTCGTTAACTAGTATCAATATATCTATAAGTTCACCTTTATTATACTACGGGGCCATTGAATGCTTGAATCTGATTGGCTGATGAACGTTCTGAGGTGTGCAATTGTTTTTTGGGAAACGCACAGCGAATGTAGTTCCAGGCATCACTCTTGACCGCATTACAGTTCCATATCACTTTGCATAGTTAACTGTAATAACGGAAATTACAGGACTAAAAAAAAACAACATGACAGACGATTTTCCTAAAGTAAATTTTTATATTTATATTTTTTCACTAGCGAGGTAATAATAGCACTGTTTAGAGACGAACAGAGGTAGCCTAATTCACGCTCACGCTCTCTCTCGCTCTGGCTATCTCTCGCTCTGGCTCTCTCTCGCTCTGGCTATCTCTTGCTATCTCTCGCTCTGGCTCGCTCTCGCTCTCTCTATCTCTCGCTCTATCTATCTCTCGCTCTCTCTCTCTCTCTCTCTCTCTCTCTCTCTATCTCTCTCTATATCGCTCTAATAACTTCATTACTTCATTAATAACTGCAGTAGAATGCTATCAACGGCTCAAACCTCCATTACCAGCTTTAAAATTATGTTTCGGAACTAGCAAAAGAGCCGTTGGATGAGACCCGGAAGAAATAGTCCTACTCACAATAGCGATTTAAGTACAAAAACCAGACGAATCCCTTTAAATATATCATCGGATCGATGTCTTGAGGTGTGGTAACCGTAGTATAAGCGGAATAATTGACGACGGGCTGTTGAATTATTAGAAAAATAATGCACACCCGAGGTGGTGATGCAGTCACGACACGAAGCGGAGTGTGCATTATTTTTCTAATAATTCAACGGCCCGTCGTCAATTATTCCTTACGTATAGTTGCAGTAAAAACGAAAAACATAGTTGTAGTGTACTCAACGTTTACTACTGTTACACTTAAAGTAAAGTATACTTAAAAAGTGGGCCAATTTAGTCCCAAGTAGTACAGAAATAATACACTTACAAGGGTTGCACTTTGTTTTACAGTACATGCACTTACATCGGTGTACTTCCCTAAGAAAGTGGTTAGCTACATGGGGTACGGTAGGGGTAAGTTCAGGGTTAGTACAGTTAATACACAGTTATTGAAAAACTATAATAATTACATGGTTTGTACTATGGGTTAAACAACTTGAGATCTTTTAAAGTCAACGTTTATGTGGTGAAAGTCTATGTCGGTGATGACATCATTAATGAACAAATAAGCCTCAAGATGAGACTCAAATGCGGGATGCCTTGTGCACAGCTAGGCTATTGCTCCTACATAGTGTCAGTGAACGGAGAGAGGACCCAAATGCAAAGGTGCAGAACAGAAATGTTTATTCAGTCACAAAAGGAACTTAGGCAGACTGCCGATCACAGGAAAGGGCGATGCAGATCTGGAGCTTAACACAGGAAACAAACAATGACAGTCCTTGGAAACAGGCCGGTCACAGAGCTCGCAACGGGAAGGCAGTGGCGAGCGAATCAGCCCCAGTCAACGCACTCAGCACCACAGACAGCGTCCAGGTGGTTACTCACATACAGCAGGAAACTGGACAGAAACACAGGTGAGACCAACACGACAACACAGGTCGATTCGAACAGACAGACAGGGCAAACGAGAGACGTGAACTAGAGTGAAAAGCATACAATAATAATCCGGCAAAGAAGCCACAAACAGAAGGCACTAAATAGCCAGAAAGATCAGTGAAAAGAGGAACAGGTGCGTCTCAATCAGAGAGCGCGCTGATTGCGATAGCAAACAGGTGGGAAGGAGAAGAGAGCCAAACCCAACTCATGACAGTACCCCCTCCCTAACGAGCGCCCCCAGGCGCTCCCAAGGAAGGGGACTGATGAGAGCGAAGGAAGTCCTCGATGAGCGAGCGGTCCAGAACGTCCCGGGCCGGCACCCAGCACCTCTCCTCTGGACCGTAACCCTCCCAATCGACCAAATACTGATGCCCCCGCCCCCGGGGTCGCACGTCCAGCAGCCTCTTGACCCTATATACGGGAGAACACTCGACAAGGGCAGCGGGGGGAGAGGGGTTGGAAGGAGCCCGAATGACGGGTTTAATGCACGAGACGTGAAAAACAGGGTGGACACGGCGCAAAGAGTGAGATAACCGAAGGCGCACAGCCACCGGACTGAGAACCTTAACAACGGGAAAGGGTCCGATAAAACGAGGTGCCAATTTCCGAGAAGATGAGGAAAGAGGCAGGTTACGTGTGGAAAGCCACACCTTTTGTCCGCAAACGTACCTAGGAGCTCGCGAGCGGCGACGATCGGCAGCACGGCGGGTGCGTTCTCTGGTACGGCAAAGAGCTTTCCGCACCCTCTTCCAGGTACGGCGACAGCGCAAGATAAAAGACTGGACCGAAGGGACAGCCGCGTCAGGTTCCTGAGAAGAGAACAGAGGCGGCTGATACCCCAGACAACAGAAAAACGGAGACAACCCGGTAGATGACGATGGTAACGCATTGTGAGCATATTCAGCCCATGTAAGCTGCTCACTCCAAGACGACGGATTGCGGTTGGCCAGGCAGCGAAGTAATCGCCCGAGAATCTGGTTGGCCCGTTCGGCCTGGCCATTAGTCTGTGGATGAAATCCTGACGACAGGCTGACTGTGGCGCCAACCTGCCGGCAGAACTCCCTCCAAAAATGCGAGACAAATTGAGGCCCCCTATCAGAAACGACATTGGTAGGAAGCCCGTGAATCTTAAAGACATGGTCAAAAACCAGCCGCGCAGTCTCCTTAGCAGAGGGAAGCTTAGGAAGGGGAATAAAGTGGACCGCCTTCGAGAAACGATCAACAACCGTAAGGATCGCCGTATTGCCACAGGACGGGGGAAGCCCCGTAACGAAATCCAGGGCAATATGGGACCAAGGACGAGAGGGAATCGCGAGGGGTTGGAGCAGACCCGCGGGAGGAGAATTACCGGACTTAGCCTGGGCGCAGACAGGACAGGCAGCAACGAATTGACGAACCTCGCGAGTCATAGACGGCCACCAAAAACGCTGGCAAACTGTGGCCAAGGTACCTCTCACCCCAGGGTGAGCGGCAAATTTGGAAGCGTGACCCCACCGGAGAACGGCGGATCGAACAGTCTTAGGAACAAACAATCTACCCTCTGGGCAACCTTGAGGAACCGTAATGTGGGCGAGCGCTCTCTTTACAGACCGTTCGACCCCCCAGATGAGCGCACCAACCACACAGCCCTTAGGCAAAATGGACTCGGTGGTGGAACCCTCCCCCGAGGAGCCGAACTGACGAGAAAGCGCGTCTGGCTTAAGGTTCTTAGAGCCTGGTCTGAAAGAAATGGTGAAGTCAAACCGTCCAAAAAAAAGCGACCATCGTGCTTGACGCGAATTTAACCTCTTAGCAGAACGAATATATTCAAGGTTTCTGTGGTCGGTCCAGACGATAAACGGAACGGCCGCCCCCTCTAGCCAATGACGCCACTCACCAAGAGCCAGCCGAATGGCCAAAAGCTCACGGTCTCCCACATCATAATTTCGTTCCGCAGGTGAAAGTCTGTGAGAGTAGAAAGCGCACGGATGGATCTTGTTATCAATAGACGAGCGTTGTGACAAAACCGCTCCCACCCCCACATCTGAAGCGTCAACCTCCACAATGAACTGTCTCTGGGGATCAGGTGTAACTAAGATAGGTGCAGAGGAGAATAACCTCTTTAGACGTTCGAAGGAGAGCGGAGCGGAATCTGACCAGAGAAAACGCGATTTGACAGAAGTAAGGGCGGTAAGTGGAGCTGCAATCTGACTGAAATTACGGATAAACCGTCGATAAAAATTAGCAAAACCCAGGAAACGCTGAAGAGCCGTACGGGAATCGGGAACGGGCCAATCGATGACAGCCTGTGACTTAGCGGAATCCATACTAACTCCCTCTGCCGACACGACGGAACCGAGAAACGTTACAGAATCAGAATGAAATTCGCATTTCTCAGCCTTGACAAAAAGACGATTCTCTAAAAGGCGCTGTAACACGCATCGTACGTGTTGGACATGCTCCTGGAGCGAGGACGAGAAAATTAGTATATCGTCTAAGTACACAAAGACGAAGACATTTAGCATATCTCGCAAAACGTCATTTACAAGCGCCTGAAAGACTGCGGGAGCGTTTACCAGCCCGAAAGGAAGAACGCGGTATTCAAAGTGGCCTAGAGGGGTATTGAACGCAGTCTTCCACTCGTCTCCTTCCTTAATGCGTACTAAATGATACGCATTGCGGAGGTCCAGTTTCGTGAAGACTCTCGCTCCCTGCAAGATCTCAAAGGCTGACGACATCAACGGTAACGGATACCGGTTCTTAATGGTTATGTCGTTCAGCCCTCGATAATCAATGCAGGGACGCAGCGAGCCGTCCTTCTTCTTCACGAAAAAGAACCCCGCCCCGGCAGGAGAGGAGGACTGGGCAATAGTTCCGGCGGACAAGGACTCAGACAAATACTTCTCTAGCGCTTCGCGCTCGGGTGCAGATAGAGAATATAACCTCCCGCGAGGTGGGGTCGTACCAGGGCGAAGATCGATGCTACAATCGTATGGTCGATGGGGAGGGAGAGAGGTGGCCCGTGAACGACTGAACACTGCCCGCAGATCGTGGTACTCCTCAGGAACCCTAGAAAGATCAATAGACTCCTCCTGAAAAACAGAGATAGAAGAGACAGCGGGGACAGCAGATACAAGACATTTGACATGACACGGTAAACTCCAAGATAAAATAGACCCCTCCACCCAATTAATCTGGGGATTATGCTTTTGTAACCATGGGTGACCTAAAACAATAGGGGCTAGTGGGGAATGAAAAGTAAAAAAAGAAATAGTCTCTTGGTGATTACCAGAAATGGTGAGACTCACTGTTACGGATGCTCGATGAATGTTTGACAGCACACGGCCATCTAATGCAAAAGCAGTGGGAGGATCAGACAGTTCCCGTAAGGGAATACCATGTTCAATAGCCCAGCTCTCATCCATGAAGTTTCCCTCAGCACCGGAGTCAATAAGGGCAGAACAGGGAAATGATGAACCCCGCCAGCGCACGACAGCATCAAACATAGTGCGGTTCTTGTGAAGTGGGGACATGGGGGTTGCGCTCACCAGTACTCCCCGATCTACTGGCGAGCTCTTGCTTTTACTGGACAGGTAGCCGCGTAATGACCAGCGCCGCCACAGTACAGGCAGAGACCCTCCTGTATGCGCCATTGACGTTCAGTGGAAGAAATCCGTGTTCTCCCCAGCTGCATAGGTTCAGGATCAGAACTAGGTTCAGAAAAGGGTGCGGCGGAAGGATACCTTGGTTGCTCTGGGTTGCTACCGCGTGCTCGTCGACGCAGATCAAAACGTTTGTCAAGACGGATCGCCAGCTCCGCCAGTTCGTTAAACTGAGAAGGGATCTCACGTGCAAAAATCTCGTCCTTGAGCTCGTCGTTTAACCCGTCCAGGAAACGTGCAGATAGAGCGGGTTCGTTCCATTCACAGGTAGCGGCCAAAGTCTGAAACTCAATGGCAAAGTCAGTAGCGGAACGCTTACCCTGGCGCAAGGCGGCGAGCTGCCGAGAAGCTTCCTTTCCGAAGACGGAGCGATCAAACACTCTTATCATTTCCTCTTTAAAGGTAGCGAATTGCTGACAGCACACGGAACCAGCCTCCCAGAGAGCCGTCCCCCAGTCGCGAGCCCGTCCCGTGAGGAGAGAGACAACGAAGGCAACCCTGGAACGTTCCTCAGCATATGTGGTAGACTGAAGAGAGAAAATCACCTCGCATTGCGTTAAGAAGGCACGACACCCAGAGGGCTCACCTGAGTAACAGGGGGGATTATTGATTCGAGGCTCCGCAGAACTACGAGATGCGCCCGCAGACTGCTCCAGGCGAAGATGGTGAAGCTGGTTCGTGAGTTCGGTTACTTGGACTGCCAGACTCTCCACAGCATGCTTGGTGACAGAGAGCTCCTCCTCATGCTTGCCGAGCAGAGCTCCTTGCATCTCAACAGCAGTGCGGAAAGGCGCCTCCTTTGCTGGGTCCATACTGGCCGGATTATTCTGTCAGTGAACGGAGAGAGGACCCAAATGCAAAGGTGCAGAACAGAAATGTTTATTCAGTCACAAAAGGAACTTAGGCAGACTGCCGATCACAGGAAAGGGCGATGCAGATCTGGAGCTTAACACAGGAAACAAACAATGACAGTCCTTGGAAACAGGCCGGTCACAGAGCTCGCAACGGGAAGGCAGTGGCGAGCTAATCAGCCCCAGTCAACGCACTCAGCACCACAGACAGCGTCCAGGTGGTTACTCACATACAGCAGGAAACTGGACAGAAACACAGGTGAGACCAACACGGCAACACAGGTCGATTCGAACAGACAGACAGGGCAAACGAGAGACGTGAACTAGAGTGAAAAGCATACAATAATAATCCGGCAAAGAAGCCACAAACAGAAGGCACTAAATAGCCAGAAAGATCAGTGAAAAGAGGAACAGGTGCGTCTCAATCAGAGAGCGCGCTGATTGCGATAGCAAACAGGTGGGAAGGAGAAGAGAGCCAAACCCAACTCATGACACATAGCTATTTTATTGGTAAATTACAGATCAGTGTTGACAATACATTTATGAGGTACTGAATGTTTCTTTGTGTGCGTGTGTGCAAAATTTTTTCAAATTCATACGAGTGAGGTCGTACAAATTCATACGAATCAGCCACCTCGTAAAATACGAACAAATTGCTGTGAGATTGTGCTGTATAATCCAACACATTTTGTGGAGCGCTCTCGGAGTATGTCTTTATTTGTCATTTTAACTGTTTGGAAACAGCGTAAGAATGGACTTCAAAGATTTCTTATCCACTTGCTCCCCCTATAGGCCGTGATCAGTGACTAGTCAACATCAACCTTAAAGTGACTAGTCTGTGCAACCTCTAGTAGGTACATGGGAACAGGGCTGTAAAATAAAGTGCTACCCTTATGAGTATACGTGTACATTGATATTAGTATATTTACTAAATAAAGAATACTTAAAATATACTTGAACTTTACTTAAGTGTACTTAAAGGTCCCGTTCTTTGTGTCTTTTTGAAGCTTTGATTGTGTTTACAGTGTGCAATATAACATGTGTTCATGTTTCGCATGTAAAAAAAACAGTATTTTTAACACAATTTACTTATCTGTACACCGCTGTTTTCACTGTCCTGAAAACGGCTGATGACATCCTATATTCTATGAAGTCCCTCCTTCAGAAATACGTAACGAGTTCTGATTGTGCCAGCGCTTCCCGTGTTGTGATTGGACAGCAGCTTAGCGAACGTAGCACGGTCCTGTGTTGTGATTCGACAGCAGCTTAGTGCACGTGGAAAGGTCACGCCTCTTAACGGGAGATATATGCGCGCTTAATGATCTCTACAGCGTCCCTGGGAAAGCCAAACAAAGGTGATTTGACTCTGGGATGAAAATAACAGTGTCTCGACGACATGGCGACAAACACAGTCAAACGCAACACTTCCTTTTCTCCACGCGACACGTCCTCTTCTCCACGTGGGACAGCAACAAGACCACGCCCCCTTTTTTGCGTAGTCTTGTGGGCGGAGGTTAGTCTGTTCTACTGTTCTATCGACGTCATTTATGAAGGAAGTACCAGGATGTAGTCCAAGCCAGCCGTTCGCTGTAGGCTTTGAAAGGGAACTTCTGTTAAATAAAATATCTCGCTTGGCATTGAACTTTGAGCTTTATCATTTTACAGGTATTATTTATGCTCTAACAGCAACATTACACACTAACTAAAGTTTGAACAATGGGATCACGAAGAACGGGACCTTTAATGAAATGAGCTTTAAGTATACTTATTTTTTGTAAGGTAGCACTGTCCACTGTTCAGTTCAGACAAATAATTATGTCCTTGAGTGAATACAACAGACAATAAACCCATGAGGAAAGCTGTGTATAGCGAATCCTTGATCTTGATGACTTGAATGATTTGTTTTGAATGTCAAACAAGCACCATTGTTGATGCCGCAAAACTCAAAACCTTCAATACAGTTCATATTAAAATACTTTTTTATTTTCAAATCGGCGGTCAATATCCTGATGCTATACCTTTTGTATGAATTATTTCTGTTGCAGTATAGAGCTTTCTTACTCCTACGAAAGTTCAGTATTTACATTTACATTTATGCATTTGGCAGACGCTTTTATCCAAAGCGACTTACAGTGCCCTTATTACTGGGACAATCCCCCTGGAGCAACATGGAGTAAAGTGCCTTGCTCAAGGACACACTGGTGGTGACCGCTGGGATCGAACCAGCAACCTTCTGCATATCAGTTCCATGGTTTAACCCACTAGACCACCATCTCACGGGCTCTCAGTATGGTCTTGAAAGATAGCAAAGGATGCTCCACAGTAATGGAAGTGGCTTGTGTCTTATCACCCTCTCTCACCTACCCCACATGTGTGTAAGAGGAAGATTTATCACACAAATGAACCTGTGAAAATAACTTTCTGCATGACTACCATCTCTGATCACAGCCACTGTCTCCCTCTCCTGAAAAATGGTGTTTGTGCGCTACTAGAAGTAAATACATTTTGCTTTTGGCTTTTTCTAAATTCTTACACAGTTCACAAGGCCTAGATTTTTCCCCGTGATCCGAGCTTTGAGCCTTTTAAAGAAATATTTTTTATGTAAAATAAAATGTGGATCTGTCAGTCACGACGCCCACTTGCACGCTCACAGTCTTAACCTTACCCTCCAAACAGACCAATGAAAGCGATACAGCTATATCCATTTCTAGAAAAGCACCTAAGGCTAAACACAACATTTGCTCTCTTTCACACACACAAATATCACCAAACACACCCCAATTAACTATCGCACACCATATCCACACATTTATATGCCCGAATAAACCTCCTACATAACTTTCCTTCAACAGTTCACGCGAAGCCAGAGGCATAGATTCCCTCAAAAGCTTCAGGCTATTCAGCCATGACGTTCTGGCGTGCCAGTGGTCAGTTATATAAGAGGGCTGCGGATGTTTGTGCTGGCCAAGGGGACTGCGGATCAAAGGGTACTGGCCTGCCCAACCAGCCGGAAAACTAGCAGCATGTCTGCTATAGTGTGGGTACCCTGGGTGCTGGAACCAGGTGTGAGAAAGAGATGTCATGCTCCAGAGGGCAAGCCAACTATCTACAACACCCCATTAACCTACTACTGAGAGGAGAGGGACGACTCCAGTTGAGAAAGAGACCGAAAGAAAGAAAATAAAAATGGAAAGAGAGATTCCACTGCGGGAAGAGGGAGATATGGTTGCTGGTTGTTGAGACTATTTGAGGTGAGGGGCAGAGGGACACAAGAAACCAAAGTGACAAAGAACAGAGAGAGAAAAGAGCAACAATAGAAAACATTGGGGATATAATGGAGTAAAAGAGGGAAGAAAAGAGAACATTAATAGAATCCTAAAGGATACGATTAAAGACGAGCCAAAAAGTAGAATTTTTACTATGATTTTTTTGCATTATTTCCATTGTGCAGTACGCTACTATTCAAAATGTTTTTCTTTAAAGAAACTGATATCCTTTATTTAGCAAGGATGCATTAAAGTAACAAAGACTTTTACAAACATTGTCCAAAAAAAATCAATTGCAAGCAAATGCTGTTCTTTCTATTTCAAAACATAGAGGGTATGCATTAACGTCACTTTCTCACCAGAACAAGCCCCCTCAGCTGGGACTGAGAGGCAGATGCATGACTGGATTTAATAGGGGAAAAATTATTTAAATACATTTTTTTTTTTAAATTAAATAAATGCAGTTTTGGTGTGTGTACAGTATTTTAGCACAATGTTCAATGTTTATTGGGTGATATCTTTGAATTGGTTGCAGCTACTTGATGTTTACTGTTAATTGTTTTCATTTAAACCAATAATTGTCCAGATTATGCATCTATTTTATTCAATTGATTCAATTAAACTACATAGAAAACCTGTTTAAGCATTGCTCAAGCTGAAGGTCATGAGTTTGATTCCTATGGATTTAATGAATTTATAAAATTGAAATATAAGCCAATTTCACATAAACATTTAAATATAACATGCAAATATTGCCCTTGAAAATCAGTCCAAATATTGCTCCTAAAAGGTTAATTTATGACTATTTTCCATGGTATGTATTGTACCATAAGCACCATCTGATACATAAAATGTTATGGTACCCATGAAGGACATTTTTGTAAGTGTAAAAGAATGTAATCACACCTAAGAGAGAGAGAGAGAGAGAGAGAGAGAGAGAGAGAGAGAGAGAGAGAGAGAGAGAGAGAGAAGCTAGAAGCTTTTTTAAATTGAAATTTCACTTTTGAAGAAGCAGTCTGCTTAAAAAAAGCATACAAAGAGACAGTGATGAAGTCATGATAGACTTTTTAGAAGAGTAGCACCAATTTCTGTAAGATGACGAGAGATAAAGAGCCTTTTAGCGTGGCTATTTGAAAACGACGAAATGAGAGGCTATGTTTGGTTGGAAAAAAATGAATGAGGTATGGAGAGAGGATATAAAGGAGACGTGTGTGTATGTGTGTGTTTGTTTGTGAGCGGATGGCTGTTTGGTTGTGGGTGGGAGCCTGTTTATAGGGCTGTCAATAAAAGTGGTCTTCGAATGAAAACCAGCCACAGAAGGAGTCAGAGAAAAAGACAAGAAATGCCAAAATCGAGCACACACACACACACACACACACACACACACAAACACCATGTTCTTTCTATAGCCGTGGCTCATCTGTGTGGGTGTGGGTTTGAGTTACAGTCACGGGGGTCCGATTTGACACGTCTTAGTTACATATGGTTAGCAGCGCAGTGTACAGTAACCGTTGTGTGACAACATTGGAAAAGCATGACAGAAAAGCAGCATGGAGAATCTGCCTGCTAAATGGAGTGACAACAGAACAGCCTCGCTCATTGTCATGCCACTTTGTGTACGTGTGTGTGTTTTCTCAGAGTGTGCAAACATTGGATCTGAGTCAAATATGAGTATGCGTGTCAGAAAGAAAGGGCTATAGTGATCATTTCTGGTGCCCTGCAACCCTGTCTAAACTCGGATTCTGTCAGTGCCGAGGTGAAATATTGTTGCAAACGCCCCCAACGCTCCTTTCATATCTTGATGTCATCATTACTTCCAGATGCATGATTTTTCTGACACATGTCTGCAATTCTGCATCTTGCAGTGTCTTGCATTCAGCAAAAAAAATATCTCTTATGGAACAAACCAAGGCTGTGGCTGTGGTAGTTCTTTACCGAGACGCTCTGGCTCTGTTTTTTCCCCCTCTGTCGCTCTTTTCTTATTTTTCACCTCCATGTTTTGGTGTCTCTGGGGTCTTTCCTTTGCTGTTTGGAGTTAAGAGGTGCTGTTTATAGAACAGAATAAGGTTAAAGTGAGAATGACAACATAGCAGAATTCTGTATGTCAAAAGGTGTGTGTGGGAGTATTTTGATGTTCTCTGGTACTCAGAATGTGAAATCTATCAATTTTGGACTTCAAAGTTATTTTTAAGGTTATGTTTCTTAGATAAAACGTTGTACTTGTGTTTTAGATATTGTATATGCAATATTCGTTTGCGTCATCTGTCTCTGTTATCTTCTATTGTCAATTCTGTTGTTTATTGTTATACTGACAAATTCAGATATTGTAATTGTGCATTTTGGTGTGATTTTGACAATAAAATGTGAATTTGTAACATAATTTTAAACAAATGTAATATCACTCACTTTAAGTTTTATGTACAATTCACTTTTAAAAAGATCCACATTTCTCATTTTCATTCATGGTGATAACGGATAATGTGCCATGGTTTAATGGAATATTGCTGTCATCAACTGGAGAACAAACACTTTTAAAATTAAAATAACGTAAATTTAAACTATATATTTGCCATTTACTCATGGGTAAAGTTTAGTAGATTTATGTTTAGACATTATAAAATAATTATTATAACAATAAAAAATAGTTTTTTGTACTGAAGTATAAGTTTTCAATTATGACAGTCAAACCTGAACATAGTGTTATAGTGTTATATATGTGTTTTATGTGTTATATGGGGGTATGTTGTGTGTGTTTACATTCGTTCTCAATCACGGATGTGTTGAGGTGTCACTAAATAATTTCTGTGTGTTCTGCATTGTAGCTGATTTATTTTTGACAAATTATGTAACAGAGAGCAACTTATGGCAGCCCATTTTTCATTTCTTATAAGTAATTGTGTGGGTTGGGGGGGGCGGTAGTCAGGGTGTTGTGTGTGTGTGTGTGTGTGTGTGTGTGTGTGTGTGTGTGTGTTTACTCACTCAATTTAGTGTGTTTTCTGCACTTTTCTTCATGCTAACATACAAGCAGATAACGTTCAAATGTATTGATTTTATTAATTTATTTTTTGTTTTAGAGCAAGTGTCAACCACGGCATAAAGTCAAACAAACAGCGCATAATTAAATGATTAAACTTTTAGTTTTAACACGCAAACCTATCTAAAAGTTTATATATATATATATATATATATATATATATATATATATATATATATATATATATATATATATATATATATATATATATATATATATATATATATATATATATATATATATATATATAATATACTGACTCACCTAAAGGATTATTAGGAACAACATAATAATACTGTGTTTGACCCCCTTTCACCTTGAGAACTGCCTTAATTCTACGTGGCATTGATTCGACAAGGTGCTGAAATCATTCTTTAGAAATGTTGGCCCATATTGATAGGATAGCATCTTGCAGTTGATGGAGATTTGCACATCCAGGGCACGAAGCTCCCATTCCACCACATCCCAAAGATGCTCTATTGGGTTGAGATCTGGTGACTGTGGGGGCCATTTTAGTTCAGTGAACTCATTGTCTTGTTCAAGAAACCAATTTGAAATGAATCGAGCTTTGTGACATGGTGCATTATCCTGCTGGAAGTAGCCATCAGAGGATGGGTACATGGTGGTCATAAAGGGATGGACATGGTCAGAAACAATGCTCAGGTAGGCAGTGGCATTTAAACGATGCCCAATTGGCACTAAGGGGCCTAAAGTGTGCCAAGAAAACATCCCCCACACCATTACACCTCCACCACCAGCCTGCACAGTGGTAACAAGGCATGATGGATCCATGTTCTCATTCTGTTTACGCCAAATTCTGACTCTACCATCTGAATGTCTCAACAGAAATCGAGACTCATCAGACCAGGCAACATTTTTCCAGTCTTCAACTGGCCAATTTTGGTGAGCTTGTGCAAATTGTAGCTTCTTTTTCCTATTTGTAGTGGAGATGAGTGGTACCCGGTGGGGTCTTCTGCTGTTGTAGCCCATCCACCTCAAGGTGCGTGTTGTGGCTTCACAAATGCTTTGCTGCATACCTCGGTTGTAACGAGTGGTTATTTCAGTCAAAGTTGCTCTTCTATCAGCTTGAATCAGTCGGCCCATTCTCCTCTGACCTCTAGCATCAACAAGGCATTTTCGCCCACAGGACTGCCGCATACTGGATGTTTTTCCCTTTTCACACCATTCTTTGTAAACCCTAGAAATGGTTGTGCGTGAAAATCCCAGTAACTAAGCAGATTGTGAAATACTCAGACCGGCCCGTCTTGCACCAACAACCATGCCACGCTCAAAATTGCTTAAATCACCTTTCTTTCCCATTCTGATATTCAGTTTGGAGTTCAGGAGATTGTCTTGACCAGGACCACACCCCTAAATGCATTGAAGCAACTGCCATGTGATTGGTTGATTAGATAATTGCATTAATGAGAAATTGAACAGGTGTTCCTAATAATCCTTTAGGTGAGTGTGTGTGTGTGTATATATATATATATATATATATATATATATATATATATCGTCGCTGTCCGATGAAAACCACACTGTAACGGATTTTTGTAATTTGAACAGTATTTTACTGTAATATGTACAGTATAATACTGTTAAATGTACCAACAGTATAATACTGTTAATAGCAAAGGATTATGGGAAAATATATGTTTACTACTGTAATTATTCTCTACTGTAAATCGATTTACAGTAGCGACAATGCCCGCGAAAGTCTGACCAATGACAATGGAGACTTCTTTTCAAGTTTTTTTTTTCGGTTGGTGGGGGCAACTGAGGAAAGACTCAACGAAAAGGTATTATTTCTCATTATTTTATGTAAAACTGAGATATTTTCAAATGCATTCACTTACGGTATTAACAACAACCTAACATGAACCAGTGCTTCAAATTGAGTGAGTTAAGCAAATTCCTGTCAAGAGCCTTTTTTTTCTGCCTGTTTGTCAAGGCGGGTGGTTACGTGACTGCCGTCATCCTTGTGATTTAACGTTACTTCAACGGGGTGAATAAAGTTTACATTGACTAATAGTTAGTGAAACGGGGGGAAAAAAAGCTATTTTAATGTTCCTCTACCACTTTAATGTAAATTAGCTAAGCAGGAGGACTTTCGTTAACAGCAAACTATCTTAAAATACCGAAAAGTGAGGCAACACTAAATATGGAGGTTGTAATAACAGTATTTTGAAATGAATCTTTTGTTTTTGTTTAAAGTTTGCTGTTAAAACCGCCATTTGGAACGTCGGAGGTGTTCTGGAGTTATTTTCTGGCGGTGACCGTCATCTGAGGAAACTGGTAAGCAGAAGCTGGTGATTATATGACGTTATATGACTCTTATATTAAAACGTTAACCTTATATCGTTAGCAGATGGTTTAAAAAAGCAACAGTCAAGATGGTTGCGAAGTTTGTGTGCAAACACTGCAAGTTATCTGTGCGAACTAGTGATGTGTCGTTCATGAACGATTCGTTCATTTTGAACGAATCTTTAATATGACTCGGGACTACCGAGTTGTCTCAGAGAGTGATTCGTTCATTTTGTGTTGACCGCGCATGCGCATTACGCTGAATCTGTACTGGAAAGAACAAAATCATTAGTTCATCATCTTTCGAGTCTCGAGTTCGGGTTTGAGTCTTTCGTTCTTCCTGTCAGTCCCATAGATTCTATGCTGTCAGTAGCGGAAACAGAAAAGATTCGTTCTTACGAGTCTTTCGGGTTTGACGTTTGAGTCGTTCGTTCTTTTGACACGTGACTTGTCACCGTATTGAACACTAGTTCACAACCTTTTTACTAACAAGCACGTAGTTATTTTTTTATTTTATTTTTATTTTTTTATATATAATTCTCAGTTAATATCAGACATATACAAATATGGGAAATATATTGACTATTCAAGTCTAACATCACAAAATCAAGTCAATTAGACTATTACTCGTTTTGAATCAACTGTATTTTATTTTTCTCTATTAGGTTATATTATTTTTTGTCCTTGTGTTATTAATGAATAAAAATCAGTTTAAAAATGTTACCTAAACCTATAGCTTATAGGCCTCACCTATACAAAAACATATTACACACACACACACACACACACACACACACTATATATATATATATATATATGTATATATGTATATGTGTGTGTGTTTGCGCTATATGATTCAAAATGAGTAATAGTCTAATTGACTTGAATTTGTGATGTTAGACTTGAATAGTCAATATATTTCCCATATTTGTTTATGTCTGATATTAACTGAGAATATGACAGGAAGAACGAAAGACTCAAACCCGAACTCGAGACTCAGATGAACTAATCATTCTGTTCCCGGACCTGTGTCACATGGCCCGGCCCAGCCCCAGATCAGAGTCAGACACAGACGAGTCAACAACTAACGTCTCGAGGAGTTCGAAGACACGAGAGGCGGAGAACAAACGTGATAAATATGAAGTTGCAAAAGAAAGAATGTCTCGGATCAGGAGGTGAGGTGAACTAACAGAGTTAGACTGCAATAGCCTGACCCAACAACTAATCAATTAATTAAACGTTTCAGTTTCTTATCATTTGGCTTTGGTTGCAGTACCCTATAGTTTATTTTTATTTAGTTTTACAAATGTAATCAACATTTTCATAAGTACTAGATGGGTTGGGCTATTTAACATGTCATTTTAATTATATTTTTCTGAAATGAACGAAATGACTCGAAAAAAGATTAGTTCATTTTGCTGAACGAGACTCAAAGATCCGAGTCAGTAAAATGATCCGAACTTCCCACTACTAGCGTGCATATGCTACGCAGTTTTTTGCGTGCATATGATACGCTTTTGGGTAGGGTGGGGGGTTCTTACGTATAATACGCCATAAGGTGCGTATCATATGCACGCCAACACTCCTTTTGGCGTATACATTCCATGAGATTCTCCCAATTTGTATAGCTTGTTTTCTTTCTTCTTGCTGATGTAAGTATTAATGCTATTTGAACAGCTGATTCTAGAGAATACTGATTGTAATTAGTGTCATAGTTTCTTAAACAAGACATTTCTAAATTACTATTACTGTTTTTGTATTTATGTGTCATGCATTTGAAGTTCAATTTAATTTTCATAATCATTTATCATCAAACTTCTATTTTGCAAGATAGGCAGACATACTTGGTTGGTCAAGGGGTTGTATCACAAGATATCACAAAGTGACATATAAGCATAAACTTGATTGGAGAGCACATTGAGAAGTATTTTAAAACAAGATGCAAGTATGTTCTCTATATATGAAATTCATTTCTCCAAACCTTTTGTTAATTGCTCTACTTTTAGGTCACTGCAACTCCAGCAGATGTAGAGGGAAGCCTCTCTCTGCCCAGTACCCCAAGACTGATTGCACTTGGTAAGTCTATTAAAATGCTTTTTTTAATTGATATGCTGAGATTAAAGTTGGCCAAGTCCAACATCTACCAGCAGACCGACACACAAGTGTCAACACAGATTATTATGGATATGTATCAGGTATAATACATGGAACATTTTCTTAAAGGGTTAGTTAACCCAAAAATGAAAATTCTGTCATTAATTACTCACCCTCATGTCGTTCGACACCCGTCAGACCTCCGTTCATCTTCAGAACACAAATGAAGATATTTTTGTTGAAAGCTGATGGCTGAGAAAGGCTTCAGATAGGCCTCCATTGGCATTCAGTACATTCACACTCACAAGACCCATAAAAGGCACTTAAAACGTCGTTACAAAGTCCATCTCACTACAGTGGCTCTACAATAATTTTACGATGCGACGACAATAATTTTTGTGCGCAAAAAAAAAATCAAAATAACACCTTTATCCAACTTGTTCTTGTCTTCCGTGTATGCCTCCACGACGCATGCGCGAGAATATGACGTAGCGGCAGCGTTCGGGAAACCATGAAATACACACTTAAGCCCCATTTGAGCACTACGGCGAGACCTAAAGCACGATCAATGTAGAATTCAACGGCTTAGATACGCGCGTCTTCCTCTGCTTGTAAACAGTGTTTCAGTGAGTCGAATGAGCAGTTTGAATCGCCAAATTTCAGCAGTTTGGCGGTTTGACACGCGATCCGAATCATGATTCGGCTCACTGATTCATAACGCTTCGAAGCTTCATGATGCCGTGTTTTGAAATCGTCATCACTATGTAAGTCGTTATTTAGGGTTTTTTTTGCGCACAAAAACTATTATTGCCGATTCATAAAGTTATTGTAGAACCACTGTAGTGAGATGGACTTTGTAACAACGTCTTTAGTACCTTTTAAGGGTCTTGATAGTGAACCGTGCCATTGTGCCAATGGAGGCCTTTCAGAGCCATCAGATTTCAACTAAAATATCTTCATTTGTGTTCCGAAGATGAACGGAGGTCCAACGACATGAGGGTAAGTAATTAATGACAGAATTTTCATTTTTGGGTGAACTAAACCTTTAACTGAAAACAGGATGACTAATCGATTCTTGGGATTTAAGAATCAATATTGTTTTGTAAAAGTGAGAATCTATTAAAATCGAGAAATCAATATTTTTTACCCAGCCCTATTCATCAGTCATCTCCATCTCCGACTGCTGTGGTTACAGTAGGCTATACTGACGGACATCAGCCGGACATCTGGAAAAAGGGTCCAGAGAAAAATCGCCAGCCTAAATCCCCTTGTGGCATCTTTAATCAGAGAGCTTGTTGACTTCGATTGGCAAAATTATTGAAGGCTTGTTCTGATTTTCAGCATGTTTACATTTTTAGCCATGTTAAATACACGGGATGAATTCAAACACATTTGTAAAATGTACTTTTTAAAGTAAATGTTAAACAATTAAACAATTAAACAGCATATTTTAATGCCAAATGTTCATGAGGACTCATTAATTTTTTGGGGGTAAAAAACATAGTTTACAGTGCTGAAGTGGTTTTTCATTATTTAATCATCAGTTACACCTGTTGTTAATTTCATTAATTGCTTTGTCTTTTTAAACTCTGTGTCTGGTTTGGTTGTTTTGTTCCTTTGTTTTCTGAGAATTTTGAGTTCTGTGTTAAATAAAACTGACCGCTGTGATTAGATCCGTTTCATCAACTTTATTGCAACCTTACCTATGGCATGTCGATTAAAATCAAATTAATTTTGTTTAAAGTAAATTAAGCTAAACTCAAATCGTAAAAAAAAAATATAATTCTGTAATAGGAAATCAATTCTAATACTGTAAATAAAAATACAGTATTCATACTGTAAATAAAATATACAGTATTATTACTGTAAATGAAAATACGGTACTTGTACTGTAAATAAAAATACAGTATTCATACTGTAAATATCAATACAGTATACATTATTATTACTGTAAATTGAATTACAGTAATGATACTGTAAAGACTTTTACAGTAACTTACTGGCATCCAGCTGCCAGTAAGTTACTGTAAAATTTACAGCAACCTTTTTACAGTGCACGTATGTCCATTTTGCCGATTTTGAGATTTTTCGACGGATTGAATGTCCAGGTTCATTTCCGTATACAGTATGCGTCACATATCTAAATGGCCAATGAAAAGTTGTGAAAACATGTCATCTGATTTTCACGTATATCCATTTGGTGTCAAAGCTGTCAATCACGCCGCGTATCTCCCGCCCTGTGGAAGCATCTCGCTGGTCTCGCCGGTCTCGTGAAATTGTTTCATCGAAGCTCAGCACTGGATAGCCGAAAGTACGACATTGAAGCTCTCCACAGTTTAGTTCTAATCTAGTTCTTCACAGATTAGTTTGCTTGCTAGTATGTAAATAAACTCGGTCTCTTTGATAAGATTCAGCCTTTTTTTTCTCAGTCAAACTGATCAAATTATAGCCTGTAATGCTACTGTCATGATTGTCACTAGAACATGCCTCACTCATACTGCGATCACCGCTTGCCAGAGGCTGAGAATATCCAGCATGTATTCCTCTGTATTCCTCACGTATTCCTCTGCTGAAACGCGACTTTGCCATTCTAATTAATGATCGGAAGAACGCGTATCGATCACTGTTACTGTAAAATATGCACGTATGTCCATTTAAACTCAATTTTGGTCAAATGTGGATTATATCATTACACTGTCAAGAATATGGTTACATGTAAAGATGCTGTACCAAGTATGACAACGCTACATTCAACTGCTTTTGAAATACAGTGTTTTTTTCACTTCCTGAAAAGTAAGCGTTTTGGACATACGTGAGTTTCATCGGACAGCGACGATATATATATATATATATATATATATATATATATATAATATGTTTTTTATTTTTATATATAGTTATAAATAAATACAATTATAATTTATTTGTTTTGTAAAAACTTTTTTTATCATTTATTTTTCATTAATTAAATTGCACAGTCAACATTCAATGTTGAAATTCCATTGTAATGAATATCAATTTCTACGAAAATTGCTTTATGAACTGCCACATCCCCATCTCTGAAAGTTGTAAAAAGAAAAAAAAATCTAAGTTTACCTCAGGCAATTACTTTGTGGTGGTGTTCATGTGTGCTGATATGTGGGCTCTGACATGATATGAAGGCAGTAAAAGCAGGTGCAAGGGTTTCTTCGCCTACACCATGTCACATACACAAACTGATATGAGTTTATACTTTTCATAACATCATCTCTTTGTGGCAAGTCTGAACAAGTGTAATTTATCCATGTATATGCGCTTCAAATGAATTCCTGTATCAGCTTTACCCATTTTACCCGCAGCTTTCCATATTTGTGTTTGTTGTGGTCTTGCTATACAAGTCTCAGAAGGAAGTGCTGTTGGTATTTTAGCAGATTCGTTATATTGGTTTAGCTGCGAGTGGAGCGCGCAGTTCAGCTTGCTCTGTGTGGGTGTGCATTAACAGCTGATGGGATTCTGGGCAGAGTTTGTAATTTCACACCTGACCACTCATCCACGCCACCGCTGGGCACTTAACCGAGCTGGCAGCCAGAGAACACACACACACACACACACACACACACACACACACACACACACACACACACACACACACACACCCTTAGCAGGTTTCCATGGACATGATGCTCCTTGAATGCTAGCCGCCCTGTTAAGTGACTGTTTAAATATGAGAGAAGAGGTACAAATGGGGGCTGGTGTTACTGCTCACTGACATGAGAACAGCTGGTGTAATTGATGACAGTAATGACGAAGATGTTTACGTATATTTCATGAGTCATCTCTCCTACTTCTTGCACTACACTGTAAACCCTAATAAGTTGAGACTACTCAAATGATTTGAGGAAAGTGATTCCCTCAATTCATTTGAGTAATGGGGAAACTGACAACTCAGTTTAATTGAGTTGACCTAATGTAGTCTCTTCATTGAATTAACTCAAATGTTTAAGTACAGATAACTCAAATGTTTAAGTACAGGTAACTTAAATGTTTAAGTACAGATAACTCAAATGTTTAAGTACAGATAACTCAAATGTTTAAGTACAGGTAACTTAAATGTTTAAGTACAGATAACTCAAATGTTTAAGTACAGATAACTCAAATGTTTAAGTACAGGTAACTTAAAAGGCAAACAGGCTAAACTCATGATTGGAGGAAAGGGATTCCATCAGTTCATTTGAGTAATGGGGAATTGATCATTAAATCATTCAAACAAGTATTGTTTTTCACAACAACCACTTTATTAGGTTTATACTACATATAATTAATGGTAGCATTGCTCATAACAGTAAGCTTTTAAGTAATTGTTAAGACAAACAAAACCATAAGCTCCTAATTTTTAACAGTAAGTTCATTTTCAAAAGACAAAAAAAAAATCATAAGCTCATTTTTAACAGTAAAAGCTCATTTTAAAGGACAAACAAATCATAAGCTCATTTTTAACAGTAAAAGCTCACATTTTAAACAGTAGTCTTCTAGTTTTTAACAGTAAAAGCTCACATTTTGCTGATCCTGTTTCTCCTAACCAAACAGCTGATTAGCCAAGGATTGTACAGTATTTTAGGCTGCAGGTCTTTCTGCCCCATGGAAAGGACAATGCGTTGAATGAATTCAAATGTGTACTTCAGCGACTTTGGGTAATTCAAGTGTAACTCATAAATTAGTCCAAACAGAAAGCACATTGATTCAGGAAGGTTGTGTAGATTGTCCATCACAACTTTTCCCTCAATTACGATCCCAAATGAGGAGGGAGACAAATGCAGAGAGTTGAGGGGCTGAAGAGTCATCCCATCCTCAACTATTACAATCCCCACTGGCATGTCAAGATTCACGCAGCGATCATCGGACATCTAGTGTAGATGAATAAAACTCATTAATTAATAAAACATTAATTCTCATGAATGCAAGCTTATGTACAGTACTGTGCAAAAGTCTTAGGCACGTTAGTATTTTCACCCCCAAAAATGGTTACGCCAGTTATTTATACATTTTGTAATAGTGTGTCAGTAGGTAATATCAGTTTACATTTTCAAACATTAATTTTGCCATTATTTGTAATAATCCATTCCAGTGAGATTTTTGTATGCAGAAGGAGTCTGACAACAGAGCTATGATCCACACAGATCTGATCTCACCATCATCGAGTCCGTCTGGGATTACATGAAGAAACAGAAAAAACTGAGACTAAATCCAGAAGAACTGTGGCAGCGTCTCCAAGACGCTTGAAGAAACCTTCCTGTAAAGCTACAGTACTTAGACACTTGTGTAAAAATGCTGTAAAGTCAGGAAGCTTTCAAAAATAATGTCATAAGTAGACTGTTAATTTTTTTGATCAATTAACTTCTATTAACTAAATCAAATCAGTGTTTGTGTGACCACCCTTTGCGTTGAAAACAGCTTTTGTTTTGGGACACTTGCTCATAGTTTTTTAGGGAGCTTTGCAGGAAGGTTTCTTCAAGCGTCTTGGAGACGCTGCCACAGTTCTTCTGGATTTAGTCTCAGTTTTTTTATGTAATCCCAGACGGACTCGATGATGGTGAGATCAGATCTGTGTGGATCATAGCTCTGTTGTCAGACTCCTTCTGCATACAAAAATCTCACTGGAATGGATTATTACAATTAATGGCTAAATGAATGTTTGAAAATGTAAACTGATATAACCTACAGACACACTATTACAAAAGTTATAAATAACTGGCTTAAAACCATTTTTGGGGGTGAAAATACTAACGTGCCTAAGACTTTTGCACAGTACTGTACATTTCAAATGGTGCAACTTCAACTTAAGGGTTAGTTCACCCCAAAATGAGAGTTCTGTCATTTATTACTCACCCGTATGTTGTTTCACATCCACCTTTGTTCACCCAAAAATCTAATACTGTATACATTTATTTGTATTGCAAAGGAAGATATTTAGAAAAGAGTTTGTAACCAGGCCGCTTTGGGCCACCACTAACTTCCATAGTATTTGTTTTCCTACAATGGAAGTCAGTGGTGGCCCAAAGCGGCCTGGATACAAACTTTTTTCTAAAAATCTTTGCATTCAGCAGTACAAAGAAATGTATACAGTATTAGATTTTTGGGTGAACTATCTGTTTAATTATGTCTTTCTTGCCTTTATGGACAAGGGAAGTGATAGTAGCGTTGGCTCGATTTGGAGGGACGGAAACCTCTTGGATTTCATTAAAAATATATTTTTGTGTTCCAAAGATGAACAAAGGTCTTATGGGTGTGGAACGACATGAGGGTGAGTAATTAATGACAGAATTCTCATTTTTGGGTTAACTAACACTTTAGATTAAAATTGATACAGTGAGTGTGAAGGTGTATGTGTGAGACAGTGTGAATGTATGTGTGAGACAGTGTGAATGTCTTTTGAACATTATTTTCTACTTGGAACACTTACCAAACATGTCTTAAAGAAAGCAGGGGAGTCATCTCCAAACACGAGAGGTAGTCTTGAAGCACTAAAGTTCGGACCTCAGTTGGCTCTGACAACTTGAGTGGAATTTATAAAACAATTTTATTACATCCAACCACTTGTTAATACATTTATATATATATATATATTTATATATATTCCTAACAGCATTCAAATAGTTGAGCACATTTACTCAGATCAACTATGAAGTCTGTATAGCAGATTATACAGGTTTAAAGGGTTAGTACCCCCAAAAATGAAAATAATGTAATTTATTCGTCACCCTCATGCAGTTCCAAACCCGTAAGACCTCTGTTGTTCTTCGGAACACAAAAAAAAAAAATGAAGATATATATTTAAATCAGTTCATGTGAGTACAGTGATTCAATATTAATATTATAAAGTGACGAGAATATTTTGGGTGCGACAAAAAATAAAATAAAAAAACGACATATATAGTGATGGTCGATTTCAAAATACTGATTCATAACGCTCCGAAGCTTCATGAAGCAGTGTTTTGAAATCGTTATCACTAATATGTCATTATTTATTTTATTTTCGCACCAAAAATACTCTCGTCACTTTATAATATTAATATTGAACCACTGTACTCACATGAACTGGTTTAAATATGGTTTTAGTACATTAATGGATCTTGAGAGAGGAAATGTCATTGCTGACTATGCAGGCCTCACTGAGCCGTCGGATTTCAACACAAAAATCTTAATTTTTTTGGTGTTCCGAAGATGAACAGAGGTCTTACGGGTGTGGAATGGCATGAGGGTGACGAATAAATGACAATTTTCAATTTTGGGTGAACTAACCGTTTGATAAATGTACTTTCTTGAAATACATTTATATATCTATGAAAAATTATTGGGATTTTTAACAAACCTTTGTTTGCTTCAGAAGGTTCATCAAGAGCTGACCAGCAACTCCCTTTTTGGCTCTGAAAATGTCCAAGAGGCATGTACTATGTCGATCAAGGGTCTCGTAAAATTCCTTTTTCAGGTTTTTGCCAGCAATCCGGTTAAACTCCATGTAGATCTGAAAAAAAAAAAAAAAACAATGTAAGAAGGGGCAGGTAATAGCATGTAGAAAAGATATGCTTGTTTATATTTCAAAATAATATTAGATTCATCCCAGTCAAAAATGTGTTGACCTAAAATGAAAATTCTCATTATATAGTCAAAGGGATAGTTTACCAAAAAATAAAATTTTGCTGTTGATTTACTGTCACATCACTACAGTGGTTCTACAATAACTTTATAAAGCGACAATAATAGTTTTTGTGTGTAAAAAAAAAACCTAAATAACGACTTATATAGTGATGACCGATGTCAAAACACGGTATCATGAAGCTTCGAAGAGTTATGAATCAGTGAGTCGATTCATGATTCGGATCACGTGTCAAACCACCAAACTGCTGAAATCACGTGACTTTGGCAATCCAAACCGCTGAATCAACTCTGATTCATAATGCTTCGATGCAGTGTGTTTTGAAATCGGTCATCACTATACAAGTCATTATTTAGGTTCTCTCATTGCTTCATAAAGTTATTGTAGAACCACTGTAGTGAGATGGACTTTGTAACAACGTCTTTAGTGCTTTTATGGGTCTTGGGAGTGTACAGTGCATTATGTCAATGGACGCCTTTCTGAGCCATCGGATTTCAACAAAAATATCTTCATTTGTGTTCCTAAGATAAACGAAGGTCTTACAGGCGTCGAACGACATGAGGGTAGTAATTAATGACAGAATTTTCATTTTTGGGTGAACTAACCCTTTAACGTTCTTGCACTCTCTCTAAAATATTGCCTAATAGATTTAGAATTTATGCCGCGTAGCAATTTTCACTTGCATGTATCAGAGGATTATTACGAATTATGAAGGCAGCTGACCTTAATGGAGGTATTTTGCAGCTTTATTCGCAAACTACAATTCCTGTTCTTCAATAAGGTGAGAACCCAAATGCACTTAAATTAACTGTGTTAATTAATTGTACATGAATTGAAAAGTGTACTATCAAAGCAGTAATAAAGATGTTTGCAATCGTAATATTGCTCGAGCCCAACCAAACTGTGCTCTGGCCCACCTCTTCCAAGTGGGCCAGGGCCAGCTAATCGAACCGTACCCAGGCACGGAACGGCGTTTTGGGTTTTATTGTGTTTCGATTCAGTGGTTCAGAGCATTAAAGTCAAGTGATTTTAGTAAATGAGGCTTCATAACGTGGCGAGTGTTTCTAAATTTCAATGGTTCACGTGAATGTAGCAGTATAATTCATGCTACGAATATTGTTGAATTAAGTTATTTTATTATTTTTGATAAACGAAAAGTATTCTCTTTGCTTTATAATATTCAGGTTGAACCACCATCGTCACAGTAAACATGTCTTTAGTAGCTTTCTGGGCAATGTAAGTGTTAATTATCTTGCTGGAGATGCAGGCCTCACTGAGCCATTGGATTTTATGAAAAATATCTTAATTTGTGTTCCGAAGATGAACAAAGGTCTTATGGGTGTGAAACAATCCCATATAATAATTAAAGACACTGGGAAAGTGCCCTCAAAGAAACACTTTTTTAACATTTATAGGTTTATAAAAAATACATTAAGCACTTTCTGTACATTCCTGGATGTGTATTCCTATTCTAAGGTACTAATATACACTATTTAGGTGAGGATATAGTGCAAAGGTTTTCCATTCCAGGGTACTGCCCCAAATGTGTTACCCTACAGTGAAAATCATATATATATATATATATATATATATATATATATATATATATATAAATATATAAAAGTCTACAAATCGCTCCCAGGGACATACACACAGCTCTGATAATGTTAACTTTTTTATTTTATTTTAAAAAGTAGAAAAATCCACAGATACGATTGAATACATTTAATAAAATCTATTAAAAAAAAAAACCTAATGTTATGCACCAGGGACACATTACATCAACAGAACTAATAATTAAAAATATAGGCTTATTTCTGTAAATGTGTCACAATTTCGTTCATTTTAGCCTCGCATTGTTCCCCTCTTTAGGCGGGAAATGGTCTGCAGTTTTTAGTCAACATGACTGGCCAAATTATTTAAAAGATAACATCAGTAATCACGCAGCAATCCAATTTTTCACCAAAAGATTTCACAAAACCACGTACACAAGGGGAACGTACACAACGTACATTTCAGTGAGCCATTTCGAGCCACGTACATTTCGAGTAAATTAACTCGAATTTAGAGCCACAATAGTATGTTTATTGTAAATGAACAACGTCTGTGAAACATTGGCTTAGTTTGCCGGTTGGCCGACTGCTCCGAAGTTATCACAGAAACTTGATATTAACTTAAACGCATTTATACCTTGTCCATCCGTATAAAATATGTTTTTTTTTTACAGACAATAAACCAAAATGTGCAGGCGTGTTACACATTAACTTACCAGCGTAATCCATTGGCCTTTATCATCGACTCTCTCTCCCTCCTCTCCTGCTTCATGTCCCGTCTTGCCTGCTAGTGCCGCTGGGGGAGGAAAACAAAACATACAGCGGGAAATTCAAATGCTCGTATAGAAAGTTAGAAACTCAAGCGTGTTTATATCTAGAAATACTCTACAAAAAAATAACATTAAACATTTTAAAGGCTACCAACCAAAATGTACACGTATATTTTACCATTAACCTACCTACCAGCGTAACGTTGCGAGTCTTTCACTACGAATCTCTTCCCGCCTGCTTTACAGCCAATGTACATTACTTGTGTCACTGTCGGAGTAAAACGGGGAAATGACATTCGAATAAAACGTGTAAAGCCAATAAGACAAACTTATATGATAGTTTAAAATGTAAATATCTACTTACCAATTTAACTTTAGTCTTTATTCACTCAATCTCAAGATGGTTCTGCCACTCTGGCCTGCTGCTGTGTGTCAGCAAATTCAGCAGCACGGAAAAAACTTAAATCGACCAATCAGCGCGGTTGTCAAGGCAGAATTTCAAGAACGACCAATCATTTTAAACAGATACATAGTGAATAATTTAAATAAATTAAAGTTGTGCACTCATAGCACTTAAACTATTAATTAAACAGATTTTTGCTGCCAAATGAGTAAGTTAAACACACCTGTTTAAGTTTGGATGCCAAAACTTGGTATATTAAGTATTGTCAAGTTATTGTAACTTGATATCTTAATTAATGACAACATCTGGGTTTACAGTGTAGCATGCATGTCAATCTCCAATGAGGCTCAGATAAGATACCTCTAACATGTTTGGGGCTATCTCATCTTAACTTTCAGAAGTGGTACTAGAAGAGCAGTTAATAAAATCACAATATGTTATAAGTTAAGCACCTTCATGTCTTTTGAAACATGTATGACTTTCTGCTGTGTGATATTAGGCATTCAATACAAACAATGAAGTGAATAGTGACCATGGATGACAAGCAAGATTTTCAAACTATCATTTTAAACTATCCCTTGACTGGTCATAATGTTTGTGCACAGTTTGTGTGTTCTGAGGTTTAGCTATAGCTGAATTTCTGAACTCATATGGACTCATTTTTGCTTGTTTTCTATCAACTAGTGATTTACCTTTCTTTCTTTTTTTTCACCAAAATAGAAATTAAAGTTTTTTTTAAAAACTAAAGTTTGTGTAATTCCATTTTGGGAATGTAACTCTTTATGCTCTTCAGCTTGTTGTCAGGTGATAAACAGTAGTTTTTTGCAACAAGCCATCTTTCAATATTTCAGCTGGTAATTGAGACACTGCCACTGTCAATAGTCATTGGAAAACAATATTTCCATGAATCTATTTCACAGAAGAATAAATTAAAGGTCCTCATTTACTTGTATTGTATGCACAAGAGCAGCTCAGATATTCTATTAAACTTCTCCTTTGGTGTTTCACAGAAGAAAGTAAAAACACACAGGGTTAGAATTACCTGCAAGTGACTAAATGTTTCATTTTTAGAGTGAATTATCCCTTTAACGGTGCAGTAAGCAATATTTCAAAAACGCTGTTGAAAAGTTGATTGGACTGAGCACCAACAAACATGTAGCCAATCAACATTGTATGATGGTGGACGAGAGAGAGTGAGCAAGAGGGAGATTTAAAGCAGGAGAGACTGTTGAAAGAGATGAGAGACAACACAAAAGAAAAAATCTCAGAGGAATATCACTGGGAAAAAAAAGGGTTATAATCAGGCAATATTTCAAATAAATATTAGAAAAGCTTTCCAGCGCTAGAGAGACCTACGCGGAAAGGCCTGGAAATGGAGGTTGCATTGTTTCTACTTCATATGTGAGTAGCATTGGTTTTGCGGTTTCGCAAAACCAAGAAATGCTGTTGTTGTAATGTTAGCCATTACAAGACAGTTTTGTGTGTCATTGTTTGTCTGGAGCTGTTGTGCTGCTGGCGACTAACAACCCACTCTTGCTTTTATTTACTCTTGTGTACTGTATGTTCATTGATTGTGCTTCTTTATCATTCGTTTATCATCTTTGCTTTATTTTTCATGAAGCATTATTTTGCTTTGCTTCTGATAGACATCCACATTTTTGCATTGTGTGTTTAATGGAGGCCAGCTAGTGTCGCTAGACTAGAGAATGCAGTGTTTGGCGTCCTTGTTAGCATGCCGGCCTCGAATGCTGGTGATCTGGGTTTGAGACCAGCTTGGAGCAAGGCAGTTAGGTGCAGGCTGTAAAGTGCTCGTGAATTTTGGAGGCGGATCAACCCAAGGGTGGGTCTGTTTGGGTTGATTTCAAATATCAACAGTGTTCAACAACAATTCTGGGTGATCGCATACTGCGCCTTTAAGGAATTTGAGTTCAAAATTGTGCCATTCTTAGTAACTTCCTGTCCTTTGATTTGATTCCATAACCTCTATCAAACAACCAATTTGTCTCTCCCACAGGAACTGTAGATGGATAGTCTCTAGGTGAATGAAATGGGGGGGATTCATTATAACTTTCCATTCCCAATGTAGTTTTTGTCTATTGTGTAATTATTAATTATCCTGACTCTCATTGGCTCCACACACAGCGTCACTGGGGGACAATGCGAGCCAGAACAGAGAGGACAGAGATAATGGAGATGGTAATAATGAGGAAAATAGTGTTAGCAATGGGGACATGCATTTCAGAAAGGATGAGACCCAAAGAAAGAGTCCAATATGAAGCATTTCAGAGAGAAGCAGATGGGGGACATTAAAAAGAACAGCAAAAGAGGATTGAGGATTGAACAAGGACATGGTGGAAAGAAAGAGACGACTGTAGAGAGAAGGAAAGGGAACTGGGTGGGGGAGTGACTCTCTTTTCTCTTGATTAGAAGGAAGAGGCTGTCAAGCACTACGCTGTGCATTGATTCTCTGGCATGATCAAAAGTGACACAAAAGTTTCAAGAGTGTATGTCATTTGTAATCTTCTACCATCTTCAGGAGTCTGTGCCTCATTGTAGTGTGGGTGGTCTCTTGGTTGAGCCCCCATGAGCTCGGCACAGATATCAAAGGGATTCAACCTGGTCTGAGATGGGCTACAATGTCTCTGCTGTTGATCAGAAGTTTGAAAAGAAAAAAGATCTGAATTCTGCTCAACATGCATCTGAACAGATTGCATCTTCGCTGTCAGAAACACACATATTCTTGTTTCGTATTGGCCCTGGCATCTGGATTAGTATCAATTTCCATGAATTATTTCCACTGGGAAGCAAACACTATTGTGTAGAAATAGCCTGTTATTATATAAGTCAAGTCCAAGAGTCTTGATAACTGACTTTGGTGTAATTTAGGTTTGAATATTGAATATTTCTGACAGAAAAGATAGGCAGTTCAGAAAGGCAGCTGACAACTTTTATAAGACACACCTACGCAAACAGCCTTAGGCACTGACTTTTGCATTGGTAAACACATCCCTCTGTCTGATTTTATAAATGTATTTTAAATATTTTTGGCACTCGACTGTGTTTATGCCATTAACATTGCTGGGTAGGCAAGATGTACAACCAACTTGTACACAGTGGAAACTTTGAACCAATGTGGTATAATTATGTTTGTGAAATCTGAATATCACATTTATTGATTCTATCTTGCAAGGTAACCAAAAATCGGAAGGCCAGTTAGTCTATGCCATGATCTTCAAATGGCTTTGTAACAGCGCAATGGATATTCTCTCGGCACAACATCCCACATTCAGCTCAAGCTGTTCATTGGGCCAGGATGGAATTGGGGCAGATTCAAAAGGAAACACACATTTCAATTGAGCGTAAATTGGCCCTGCATTATCTTTCCACAAGTCCTTTCATACGCTGAAATTGACTTGCACCACATTAAAATCCAATGTCATTTTCAAACAGTGCTGTCACCATTGGTGGATAATGACTTTGCTTTTTAGCTGAATGCATTGCCTTTCACGGTGTGTGTGCGTGTGTGTGTGTGTGTGAAGGGTGTCAGAGCTTAACAATGGAATAAAACAATATTTTACTGAAGATAAAAGGCCACATAAAGATGACAGGGTGGAAGCATGGAAGCATATAGCTGTTTTCACAAGTAATATACTATCACCTCTCAAATACAATTTGGCGGCAGTGTTATAGCTTTGCTTGCCGAGGTCACAATGGTCATTAACTTTGAATCTGCATCACAGTGGATTTCGAAATTGATATTGTTGTGCATTGCAAATGACTCGCCATTGATTTATTTTCCATTCCACTTTTTTTTTTTTTTTTTTCAGTGGAGCAACTGGAGTTTATTAAACTCCAGGAAGACTGATTGATTTTGGAACTGTAAAAAATGGATCAAAGTTCAGATTGACTTTAGATTTAGACAGCAGAAGCTCAGAAGGGTGCATATTGCTACTGCTTTGGCTGTTTATGGTGAATGCAGAGAAAAAGCATTATTATTACTGCATTCAGTATTTCTGCGGTAACACATTTGTGGGAACAATGACATAGAGACCTCCTCCTGTCTTCAATTGTGTTTCTTCTTTTAAACGAAACAATCAAAGCTGTGCGCCATCCATCACACCTGATTTCTATTGTACCTCGTCACTGTTACTATAGATCCACTGTTCCTTTTTTACCCTAGTTAACCTGGTTCTAGTGCATGGACAAGGTGTCCAGGAGGTCCAGGAATGATGACAGACCTGTCCATCACTACTCAAGTGATGTGTAGACACAGCAACGTTTGCTAGTACACCATAAAGCTTTTGGTATATGTGACCCTGGACCACAAAACTAGTCATAAGGGGTTTTTTTTATTTATTTTTTATTCAGATTTATACATCATCTGAAAGTTGAATAAATATGTTTTCCATTGATGTATGGGATATATGACAATATTTAGCCGAGATACAACTATTTGAAAATCTGGAATCTGAGGGTGCTAAAAATCTAAATATTGAGAAAATCGCCTTTAAAGTTGAACAAATGAAGTCCTTAGCAACGCATGCTACTAATAATTAATACATTTTGTATATATTTATGTAGGAAATGTACAAAATATCTTCATGGAAAATGATCTTTACTTAATATCCTGATTTTTGCCAAAGAAAAAAAAAATCGATAATTTTGACCCATACAATGTATTGTTATTTGTGGCTATTGCCACAAATATACCTGTGCGATTTATGACTGGTTTTGTGGTCCAGGGTCACATATTATATAGAAAATCCTAAAAGAAGTATCAAGGTTTCCACAAAATATTAAGCAGCACAACTGTTTTACACAGTGATGATGATAATAATAATAAATGTTTCTTGCTCCAAATAAGCATATTAGGATGATTTCTGAAGGATCAATGGTAGCTGAAAATGCAGTGTTACCATCACAGGGATAAATTACATTTAAAAAAATGAAAATAGAGAACAGTTATTTTAAATTGTAATTGTAATACTATTCTACAGTATTGCTGTATTTACTGTATTTTTGACCAAATAAATGCAGCATTGATTTTTAAAAACATACAACAATCTAAACCACATATGGGCACATATTTGTATCAAATTATTTGAGCAATGCTGCTGCCCATCTAAGTTTTATTTATTGTTTAATATGTAAGTTTAATGCAATTAAAAACCATGTTTTTTGTTTGTTTGTTTGTTTGTTTGTTTTAAATCACATAACTGCTTATCTTATCTAATAGTTTTTTGAATTTTTAGTAATATTGTGTGAAACTAACTACAACCCCAAATCAAGAACATTTTGGACATTTTTTTTAAAAAATGTACTAATCAAGAATCTGTGAATTTTTCTTTCTCTTACTATTTAACTGACAAAAGTACAACGAAAAGATTTACAATGTTTTCACTGAGCAACTTAATAGTTTAGAAATTGAGGATACTAATTGTTTTGACAGCTGCTCAACAGTAAATTATTTTATTGCATTTTACAAAACATACTGTACAAACGCACACATACAGGTTACAATAACTTAACTAAATCTCCAATACACCATTCTTAGTAATTGTAAGCATGCATGCCGGAAACGATCTGAGTTTGTCCAAGCGTTAAAACAGCACTGACATTTGATTTGAGCTCTCTTATTGCAATTTTGCCACATTCATTTTAATCATCATTTTGGTCCCTAATCCTCTCTTACACACGGCTGGCATTAGCAGTTTCCTCTGAAGAGCAACAAGACCTTTCTCCATCCATCCCAGATCCACACCACGGCTTCAAGCTACCAGTAATTTCCCACCTCGCACACTGGATGACAATAAGGTACTCGACAAACACACACTGCCAACTGACTCGCACACGAACACACACTACCTTACTGTCCTCACGCTTAAAACGGATTAACTTTCATGCTGTTCAACATGGTCTGTTGCCATTTTTAATGTGAATTAAAGCAAGGTAAATGTCACCATCACTCAGTCAATAATTCCCCACATGTGCTTGGCTATTCCCATTGAGTCTGTCCTTTAGCAAGGCTATGAACACAGAGAACGATAATTCTGCTAAACACAGCTGTGAGCCGTTTAATTTCAGCGCACCATCAGCCACTGATGTGGCATTTGACTTTTTGACTGCACTGAAATTTGAGCTTGTTAGTGCGTCATTACAGATTTAAGTTACCATGTTGGACATTTGGTCAGATTCCTATTCGAATCAGTGTGAATGCTAATAGCTAAAGAAGTTAGACGTTTATTGGCCAGTGGTGCATTGGTGAAATCTTAAAAAAATCTTTAAAAAATCTTAAAAAAACTGTCCATTTGAAAACCTCTATATCAGCAGCTCTTATTATTTGTTCCCAAGCAAACACAAACCCACAGGTCTAACCTGAAGTGGCCCTGCTGACCGCCTTCTTTTCTGACTAGGGCCACTGATTGACTCCTCTGCCAAATAAAGGGAAAAACACATCTTTTCCTCCCAGGAGGGTCAGGTCAGCATGCCGCTTATCTGGGCTCTTTCCCTCTAATTACTGCAGAAGAGCAATATATTTGCTCTGTATGTCATTCATTTATGAGTTATTGGCTGTTAAAATTGAGTTTACAGCTACCGCCAAGGGAAAAAAATTGAGTGTGGAAAAAGGTGTATATGCATTTCACATGTCTTTGTGTGTAGGACTCTCTTAAAGGATTGCAAATTACTAACCTCTGTTTGAAATATAATATTTCAAAATACACTCGACAGCGCTAAGTCACGAAAGACGTGTGCTAATGAAATGGGAACAAAAAAAGAGGTGAAAAAAGACAGACATTTTAATCTTTTAAAACCCAGGCAGTAGGCACATTGTTAGACAAACTAGGTGTCAGAGTGTTAAAAAAAATTTTTCATAAAAAGGTTATTTATTTATTTCCGACTCCCATGGTGAGCTCTAACGAGATGCAGGCTCTTTGAAGAGTTAGCCTGTCACACTTAATAGTTGGCCTTTCTGAACTTGCTAAGCTGCCTCTCCCCACGACATGCATGCCAGTCAAGGAAGGGTTCGAACATTGTGCATTAAGACTCGCTTGGAGAAAGCTATGATTAAAAGGGAGCGCACGCCGTTCGTGTCGGAAAAATGACAGCGCTGTGTCTCTGTGCCGCCGCATAGACCGGAGAATATTGTAACATATTTTATCAGAGGCGGATATGTAAGAAAGAAATTTCTTCTTTGTTGGAGATTTTCTTTACATGAGCGTAGCTGGTAATGAAAGGAGTGATGGCATCCTTAAAGTGCTGCCAAGCTGTGCGTCTGAATTTTAAACTTCTTGTTCTAGGCCTGCTCAAACACCCATCATATGGCAATGCTGGGTAGATATAATCAGCATATAATCTGACCCAATAAATTCTCAATTTTTGTAATCATCAAGTTCTCATTAAATTTGATGAGATGTTTAAATGGAAGTATTTGGTCATTTAGAATCCCTTTTTTCTTTTAATGTCAATGAGAATGCATTGTCATTCATAACAATTTTTCTTCAAACGAGCAATACATCCTTAAACCCTAAAAAACAATGCAATGCATATTTCAAAATACTGGTAAATCACCTGCAAATCAATACAGAAAATTCCTTCATATTAAGAGTACATTGTGCTGTCTTTTCATTGACTCTTCATAGAGTGTACATGAAATCTATATTATCAATTTAAAGGTGGCGTGCTTTCTGGTAACCGATGTTGATTTAAAATCACCAAAACAAACACGCCCCTATTTTGATAGCTCCATCCCACACATATGTAACCCAGGCAATGACTATGGCGGAATCTGCTGTGCCAGCCGGCCGAGGCTATGATATCATCAATAAGTGAAAGCAATGTGTGTTACTATGGTCATCCCTTACGTCCCAAAAACACAAATGCAGTTCTCATGAACAACTCGATAGCACGAGCACGACAATCCAACAAACGGACTTATTACAATTATGACAAGATTAGTTATATGGATCACAAAAGAGGACCCAAAGGAAACAAACATATAGGAGAATAGTATCTTACTTTTCGGACACACTTTGGGAGTTGACGCTTGAAACAGACAGCGAGGAGGTATAGACTCTCCAGGTTTATACAGTGTGTAAATGAGTGGGTAATTATCGTAGCTGAAGTGAATGACAATACAATCGCAAATGGACAATCAAGCAAAAGCCAGCATATATTAGGTCTGTGAAACAAAACAAAATCAATGTTACTCGCCTATCGAGAAGAAATAAAGCAACCTTCTCTTCAGCGCCTGAAAGCTGATCCGATATTTACACAGGTCCTACTTCTTGCCTGATCATAAGCCTTCTTTTATTCCACAGACATCTTCCACATTTGTTTATTATCTGCCATCTCTCTCTTTCTGTCGTCGGCGTGGCAAATGTCTGTCCTGTGCCGTGTCTTTTGAATAATGACGTGCACTGAGCACTCTCTTCTCCCATCATTAGTAGACGCGCCCCTTACTGCTGATTGGCTTTAAGTATGTTTTGGTACTCGGCCCAAGGCAGTTTTGAAATACAACTTACCCCACCTTTAAGGCAGTGCAAAACAGTGCAATGCAGTGGTCAATTTTGAGATTTTGGGCCAGTTTGCTCCCTTAAAATGTAAGCTTTCATGTCAAGATAAAACATATGTCAACATTACACATGAAGGTGCTTATTTCACTTTATTTTGTCAACTTGCGCCTTTAGATTTCTACCTGAAATCACCAAAAGTTAGCATTCTAACGCGAGCTCCCATGCTGTCTCCATTCACAGAAACATGTCATGCCTGGTATCATTATAAAGCTCTCAGTCTCATGCACAGTGCTGTCTAATCCAAATATGGGAATTTCCTTTGTAGAAATAACCAACAAGTTTTCCGGGGAATATATCAAATATAGGTCTCTGCAGGATTGTAATAGGAGTTACCAGATCAGTGGGCAAGGGAATAACAAAGTGGGAGTGGTCAGTTATGACCCCACTTGCTCTCCAACATGGACCTTATTTAACCAATCAGAGCCCTTGTCTACCTTCTGTCTGTTGACATACACATGGAAACATATTTAAAGCATGCATTCAAAGAGACATTCTGACACATCTTGCATTTATTTGCATGCAAAATAACATGGTGACTTATTTTGTCTTCTTTCCCTAATCAAGCAGACTGAGCCAGGTTGAAAAGTTTCAGAATTTCGCCATATCTTAAAATGCTTTGATCATAATGACCTCAAATGCTAATTTGGGCTTTAAAGAACTCCCTCCTGTTAATGTCTAATTCAAGAGGGTTACATTTATTGGAATAAAGAAAAGCACGGTGGCTTTGAGTGGCACACGGATGGCAATTAAGGGTCTCGGCAGGTGGGTAATTCCTCATTTTCATATCTTGTGCCCTCCCTACCTGCTTACACCTCTTCTTGGCGCTGTATGTGGTAGTTGATTGCATGAGCTCAGTACGGATTACTCTCTCAAAACTTCTCACTAGAGTTGTATTGGAAGTGAAAACTTTAAGTATATACCTCTGCGTTTTACACACGCACCAGATCCATAAGGCTGAAGAAATTGCAGACGTGTGCGCCATGAAAAAAAAGATCATGTCTTTGGTCAGCACTTTCTATCGACTCTATTTCTGTCAACACTATTTTCTGTTCTCAGCTTTTGTGTGCGCTCTCTTTCTCTTCTCTCTCAATCTTGCTCTTTCATTTACTTCCCCTTTTACACCTTTTTATCTTTTTCTGGTCGCCAAGGTCGACATTTTATGGTGCTTGACATGTAGGTATTGTATAGATTATATGGCCACAGAACTCGGAAGCAAATAATTCCACACCTGAAGATGTTTTTTTTTTCTAGAATACAGACAGTACTTCAGAGGGTACACGTAGAAGAGCTTTACAAAGACACTGTGAACTTTTATTTGCATTGAGGACACATTGTAATGGATATACACACTAGGCAGATGTAAAGTGAATCCAGAATACTTTATTGTGGGCACACAGCAAACACCGGGTAAACAGGTGAGTTGAAATGTGCATGTCTTGAACAGAGAAGATAATCCCCCGGTTTCACAGACAAGGCTTAGCCTAGTCCCAAGCTAAAATGCATTTTTTAGCTGTTTTAACTGAAAGAAACTTGCACTGACATATCTTAAAATATGTCAGTGCCATTGTTTTGTTTGAAGATGCCTACCAGTTATGTTTTTAAGGCATGTATATAAAAGCTACTTAACTCTTTCCCCGCCAGTATTTAAAAAAAAGAAAGTTGCCAGCCAGCACCAGTGTTTTGATAGTTTTCACAAAAATGTAATGGCCCATAGAATATTTTGTTGTATGAATATCTGAGCATAAAACAAGTTTTATTCATGCATTCCTTTATTATCAACACTTAAATATGAGTAAGCAACATGTTGAACAAAAAGCTGAGAAAAATCTAATTTTTGTCAAAGACTATATCCAGATCAGATTCAGAACGATGATCAAAACACAGATGGACCAGATCGAGTCCATCAGCACCCCTAATACTTGCACAGTCCTATAACTCGTCCTGGGTCGACATTTCATTCAGTAACATTAGGCAGTTTTGATTTATATGATGTTTACGGTTGATGATCCCGTTTCACATTTTACATATGCATCTGCTTGCATACGATCACTTGTTTTTTTTGCGTCTTCTTCCCCCGTGTTTTGATCAGAATATTCTGTACTCATTCAGAAGATGCGTAATAGCACCCCCTAGCGTATAACATTGAAAACACTGAAAATTCTGTGTTTGGCAGGGAAGTGTTTTCTCACAAATAATGGAAAATTCCGTGTTTGGTGGGGAAAGAGTTAAATGCATTAATTGAACTCAGGCCTAATCCTGGTTTAGTTTAAGCCCTGTTTGTGAAACTGGGCCAATAAGTCTCTCTTACAGATGTGTTGGATGATGACGAGAACAGCAGAGCACATATCAGAGGATTGCTGGCACAACAGGTGAGTATTGTAGGTAGATATCCACAGAACAAACGGGGAAATACCAGGGGGCCTCATTTATCAACATTGCGTAGAACAGGTTCTATATTTAATCAAAATTTTGTATTTATTACGGATGTGATGAGACCAGTGTTAATTTTGACAGCAAATTTTGATTTAGTTTTAGTCATAGTCTTTTGACTAAAATGCCATTTAGTTTTAGTCATATTTTAGTCACCTGAATTGTTTTTAGTTTTAGTCGACTAAATCTACTGTAGATTTAGTCTCCTAAAATCTAACGAGTTTAGTTAAATTTTAATACATTAAGCGTTTTTGCGCTATTTAAAATTGACATCATTTTGTTTTTGACATTAAAAATACACGAAAGAGCTCAATTCACTTTTTTTTTTCTTTTTTTTTTTTAAACATCTATATAGTTTTTATAACTTTGTATATACTTTGTGTTTTAGTTAGTAGGCCATATCAGGTAAAGCTAAAACTTCAAATAATTTTTAATTTTTAATTTTTTTTTTATATCAGTTAATATTTATTTAATTTCAAGTAATTATTTATTTTAATGGTTTTAGTGAACTATTATAACCCTGATACTTTATTGAATATGTGTCAAATATATGGGTCTTTTCTCCTGACTATGAATTAAATGGGAATGCATTTAAATACAGTTTATTGTGTAACCAAAAACGAATATATAATGAGTGACTTTTAAATTATAAACAAGCTAGAAATACACATGACTCTTATTTTGAAACGTCTGTGCCTTACTATTGTAGTTGCCGTGTTCTCCAGCGGTTAGATCAGCACTTTCAACTCAAATGTGCGCATCTGTTACACAGGACATCAGTTCTGACTGGATCTCTTCCCTAATCGATCCTCCCTAACATTTGTCTCGTTTTTATTTGTTGACGAAAATGACAGTAAGTTTTCGTCATAGTTTTAGTCATCCAACACTAGTTTTTATTTAGTTATCGTCTCGTTTTCGTCAGTGAAAAAAGGTCGTTGACGAAAATTGACATAATTCATCAACGAAATTAACACTGGACGAGACGCTTATCTCACGAGACGAGACATGAGATTGAGTTCACGAGAACGAGACGAGACAAGATTTTTACATAGTATTTTTAAGAAATCCTCAATGATCAAATGTACCTGGAAACAATTTTTCTAGTCATGCATTTTAAGTGTTTTAACTCATCATCTTGTAATGAATGTCATTTCAGTTCTACTTTCTGAGTATGAATGATCATATGCAGTAAAAGATAACAAGCACCGTAAAGGTTTTACCAAAAACTCAACTGACTGGCTTCTGTCCTGTATGATTGTCTCTTCATGCCTCAGAACTGCACATGAGCTTATTTTGACCTCCTAACTCTTCCCACAAATTGATCATAGATAGTGCAAACAAGTGCAAACAATAGCCATAATACCATAATCCATAAGTACTCATTATTCAAAGTGCAAATAGAGACCACATTTTTCTTCAAGAATGATACAGAGCTAAGAGATGGTTACAACAAGATTATATTGGGAGATATTCGCGTGCCTCAGGGAGCCGCTTTCAAACAGCAGTAACGTATTGAAATCGCATTTGAATGCACGCTCCCGTTTACTTTCAATATTAATTTTGCGATCGTGCGTACTCTTTGAATAGGGAGCGGTGGTGCTGAATGCACATTTTAAAATATAAGTCTGACACTTCTACTGCGTAACAAATTCTCCGCCACTGAAGGAATTGAAAATAATCAAAGATATGTGAAATCCAACAAAGAAATTTGCTTTACTGTTGTCACCCCACAAGGGCCATCTGGAAGACAATAGAGAGGCCTGTAGGCCCCATGGGTGCCACACCTTTACAGTGGGGGAAGTTTGGTCTGATTGGTCAGTTTGAATGTCATGTTTGAGTTTGGTCTGATTGGTCAGTTTGAATGTCATGTTTGAGTTTGGTCTGATTGGTCAGTTTGAAAAGAATACATTTGGTTTCAGTCACATGGTCAAGGAATAGATAAAAGAAGATTGGAACTGTTGCTCTCTCTTTTTTCCTCTGGCTTTTTTTTCCTCTGGCTCTTGAGGTCATTGGGGCTTCTCTTCTTTGCTCTCTTTTCTCTCTCTCTCTCTCTCTTTTAACATTTTATTCATGCTGTGTATTCTATTGCTCCCTATTGCAATACAATATAGTCACCTTATAGCAACACTCTGCCACATATTTTGCTATTATAACTGCACTTATCTCCGTCGTTGGTATAAATTGCAGTGGATGGAAATAGACGAGAAATGAACAGTTTTCTTCCATCTTTCTGATAACGTTTCTTTAGTCTTCTGGCAACCCTGCAGATTGAACCATCTGCAGGAGTCCACTCTTACACCACGGTGCAGTCCACTAACATGTAACACACACTCATACACACGCTCAATGCGAGCGCTTCACTAACAGGTAACACACACTCATAACACACTTATTTTAGATTTATATAGATTTTATTTATATAAAAAGCAAAACTAGAGTGGAGGCATACTGTAAACGTAGCGTTGGCATATTCTATCCTAACTTCGCCCTCACACCCTGTCATGACAAAATGACACGATACAGCTTTTCACCTCCACGGGAAATCTCGTCACACCCCTAGGGTGCTTCTCAATATCCCTCCTCGTTTCCTCGCTCCTCCATCCTCCATCCTATGACCCGGAAACCGACTGAGCTCAGCCATCTTGTAGGACATCTCAATTCTCTAATTGCATCGCGAGGAGGCGAGGATCAAGGAGTGAGGAGGCTTCCTGAGGAGTCATGAGCGAGGATACACGGGTGTATCCTTTGCAGAAGTGTTTTATCGACTAAACAAGTGGAGATGGTGGTCTAGTGGGTTAAACCACTGAACTGATATGCAGAAGGTTGCTGGTTCGATCGCAGCAGTCGCCACCAGTGTGTCCTTGAGCAAGGCACTTTACTCCACGTTGCTCCAGGGGGATTGTCCCTGTAATACGGGTACTGTAAGTCACTTTGGATAAAAGTGTCTGCCAAATGCATAAATGTAAATCTAAACAGCCACAGTTTATTGACACAAATGTATGTCAAATAATAAAAAACTGACAGTTGCAGAATTATATCAAAGCACAATAAAATGAAAGAAACAAACTGTAATACTATAAACAACAAATAAAAAGCAGTTAATAACTGGGATTAAATACTTGTTATTAATAACTGGTAATATTAAATAAAAAAAATGGACAAATGTGGGTATTTTGTAGGGGTTGCAACTATTACAATATAAATAGTTACCTCTAATGTTCAAGAATCCCGATGTGCAAACTAAATCCAGCGAGAGTCTAGAGTCATCATTATTTGACGACGCTTTAAAGTGACGCTAAAGGGAGCGAGGATATAACATTTCACTTGATTAAGTTCCTCCATCCTCGCTTCTTTTCCTTGCGTCCTTCCCTCACATCCTAAAGTGATGGGGAAAAGATGCAAGGAAAGGAAGCTAGGAAAGGAAACGAGGATGCACAAATAAGAATTGAGAAGCCCCCCTAGTATTTATCAAACGTGCAAATGCGGTACTTATGCACACTAGTAAGTAATCATTGTTGATAAATCCCACATGTTCTTAAGCACCATGCTTGTTCACGTTCATGATCAGTTGCATTCAGAAACCCCTCCAATGAACCATATGGTGACAACACCTTCCTTTCTAAATCACGTGAATGTATATGTCCTCACCTAAATCTCGGCATGGTTTGCCAAAACTTCCAGCAAAGCAAGATCAGCCATGAAGCTTTGGCTACATTTCAACTGACTTCCCAGCTGTCTTGTATTGCTTTTCACACCAATTATGCAAATGTCTAAGTTTAGCTATGAAATTATTAATTGAGTATTTGCAATGAAAGGATACAGGAAACAAGCGGTGGCACTTTCTTTTTGTAGTATCACCATTCTGCCACTAGATTCTCTGCGTAAGCATGCTAAGAATTGTGCCTATATTTACACACATTCCTACATATAAGTACAAATTGGTAAAGCCCACACTTTGCATGAAACTGTTCTTTATACACTTATTACGTACACATTTGTCCGTATGCGCTGTTGATAAATGATACTCCAGGGGAAGACACAAGGAATAACTTCAGGAGAATGATTGCTGGTGTGGCAACCACAGGGGCAAAGGACGCTATATATGTTCTAGTTTAGACTACGCCACCCTGGGAATTTCGCCCAGAGAATGCTATCCGCACACAGGTTCCACACTAAAAGACAAAAGCATGGAGACACAGGTATTTATACAAAATTGAAAAAAGAAGTTTATTATAAATGTATAATAAAACCCATACACTAAATAAGACAAGCATCAAGCAGTCAATTACAATGTTCACAGAAAGGAAGCTGCGGCCTTGCAAGAGATATGCATGTTCCCCTCATACACACTACACACTCACTCTCACAGCACAAAGAGCCCCAGTGAAAAGATCAGCCACGGCAAACGTTGTAGACACCACCACCAAAGATAGGAGGGAAACGATCAACTTCCTGAGCCAAAAAGGCCGCAGCTCTTGAATACAGACGCCTATCAGCCTACCGGTCCGCATCTTCAACGCCTGCTTGTGCTTTCAAATGCTCCCGCTTTCAAAACACTTCCGTTTCATTGTAGCCAAACGCAGACACAAAAAAAAAAAAAAAAAAAAAAAAAAAAAAAAACACAGAAGAAAATATAAAAAAAAAGTTATAAAAGCTAACAGGTGGATGACAAAGACTCACCCACCTACAGGCCTTGGCATTCAACCTTAATAGGCCCAATCAAATAAAGAAATAATGAAAATAGACCAATTCACCAGTCTTTCCCAAAATCAACAAGCAAAAAAAAAGGATTTATGTTTTACACATAAATCAACCACTTCAAATGAATAACAATATACAAAATAAATCAATTCACAAATATTATATTTACCAAGAAAAAAAAACAATTTAAGACATGAAAATGTACACAAAAGAAAGAAAACCCACACTTATGAAAGCATAAATTACTCATACAAAACAAAATATCAACACAAAGAAAATAAACAATAATTTGAGATCTTAATATGGACACAGTATCCACTAAGGAAGTGTGTGTGAGCAGAAAATAGAAAGATGTAGTACAGCACAGCCGGATCAGAACATTGTATCACAGCAGCCTCAAAATGGCCTATGACAAAACAGCGATGACACTGCACAAACTGCAGTTCTCCGTAGCTGCGAAGCCAGGCACCCAAAAGGATATCCCCTCAATAGTTTAATACAGTCGTCATTCACACCAAATCACGAACTGAAGTCCACAGAGGCCCGCACAACAGCCATCCGAGTGAAGCCAAAACCGCGTTTATAAGGAAACGAAATGAGAGATTGTTGTCCGCCCAGAACGGTCACAGCCGCGTACAGCGAGAAGCAAACCGGCGAGGGTTCCCAAATAACGTGCTGGGAGCGATCACAGCAGCGCACAGCGTGCAGCATGAAGCAAACAGTGAGGATTCACAGAAGACACGCAAGGAGCCTAAATACACACGCAGATTAATGACGTCACATAACTTAGAATGCGGACAAATGGGCTTTCAGCTCATTATGCCACACTGGGACCAATGTAGACCAGGCAATAGAGTCTTTCCTTGTTCAAGACCAGACAGATACTGAAGCTGAGGTGAGTGCTTTTATGTGGAGCTGATGAGGTGAGTAATTGGTGGCATGTGTGGGTGATGAAGTGTGTGCAGGTGGGAGCCAAGAGGGATTCTGGGAAATGTAGTGCTGGAGACTCTGGTCACTGGAGATCGTGACACATACACCGATCAGGCATAACATTATGACAGGTGAAGTGAATAACACTGATTATCTCTTCATCACGGCACCTGTACAGATCTACCACAGGCTCAGCACCCGCATACTACCACATCTACATCCCTACCAGAAGCCTACAATCTGTAAATGAGCGGCGGCTGGTGGTACCATCACAGAGTGGTACAAAATCACTCTCCAGAACGCTTTCGCTCACTGTTCCTTGCTTGTGGAATGATCTGCCCGCTTTCATCTGAAATGCAGTTAAGGACAATATCCCTGACAATATTCAAAAGATAGCTGAAGACTCATCTCTTTCGGGAGAACGTAACCTCATCATTATAAAAAAATAAATAATAATAATCTATGCTTTCACTTTCCGTTAAGGCAGAGAAAGTCCACTTGTACTGTACACGTATGATTAAATTGTCGCTTACAGGTAAAAGTAGGAATGGAAGCCCCGTCTTTGTTAAAAGAGTCAATCATCTATTTGTTTACTTTTTAAAATTAGAATATGCATCAATCAGAAAAATGGATTATAGCATTATCATAATTACTATCAGATTTTATTGCTGATTTGAAATTCATTACATTGACACATAATTATTTCAATAATTTACTTAGACTTCGCATTTAAGTAGATACAGTAGGTATACATGTATAACTAGAAACTGCCCAGAGATATTACCGAGATGGCTACCAAATAATCAAACTTGCCTAAAAGGGACTTTGTGTAGCTCTATCAAGGCTGCCCAGTCCAGATATTGTACTCCACAAATAAATAAAACAATGCACAGATTGTACCCTCTAAATCCAGAAAAGCATCAGTTTAAATCACAGACATTCCCCAAATCCCACCACAACCTGACGACTGCAACTTAAAGTGTATCTCATTATTAAAATAAGCCACATCATCAGTAAATGTGAGACCTTAAGAAAATGATGGCATTGTGTATGAGGGCAAAGGATAATCTGAAGGTTTCCGGTTCTCCACTCTTTTCTCTCTTTCTCTGCCCTTCGCTCTAAGTGTGTTCCCCTCAAGGGGCTTTCCTTGCTCCTTGGCGAGGGGCTAATTTAGACGCCTCTAATCAATATGCTCACAACTTATTTAACTAATGAGCAGTGCTTGCCATTGGGGAAGACATTTGGAGGACCTGCCATGAAGCCAGAGTTTCCAGTGCATAACCACTGCATGTCTGGGATTAAAACTGATGCCCAGTAAAGAATAAACTAGTTATCAAAATACTCCTTATATATATATGTTTTATATATATATAAAAAAGTGTTTCAAATGATTGTGTGAATGTAGAATGTAGAGAGCACAAATATGTCATTGACTTCAAAGATAAATTGGCAACACTGCAGGTCTTATATTGTATATTGTATACTGTAAATCGAAATGGTTGTCAGCATTTGGATTACCACAGACTCCTTCCAATGATTCCCTCAAAGTCTTCATTATGAACCTTCAATATGAGGATGTTTTAAAAAAAAATTCTCTATACTGTCATACTTTTAAACTACAGTGAGTTTGTTTTTTGTCAATCCCAAATTTTGATACTCATAATTAATGTCCTTTAATGATAAGAATGAAATACACATGGGATGTTTTTTTCCTGTGTTTATGTACAGTAATTATATACAGACAGACATTTTATTCCAATATAGTATTTAAATTTATTCATTTTGCAGATGCTTTTATCCAAAGCGACTTACAAATGAGGAATACAACAAACGATTCATCATAAAGAGGCAAATAAACACTGGAAGTGCTCAAAATACAAAGTTTCAGACATTGCTCAGAGTAGCATAGGCTAGAAGGGGAAGGGATTAAATCATCGATATAGCTATGTTTAGGCTTTATTATGTCTGGTCTCTCAATATCATCTCAATGAGCTTTTATTACATCTTATGCATGCGTAGTAAGATGATTTTAGTGTTTTCTGACCGTTCAGTGTGGGTGAGAAACCCTGAAAAGGCTACAATATTAAAAATAAAGGTATTGGCATTGATGGTGAAGAACCTTTAACATTAATGGAAAATTATTGTATGTACACAAGGATCATTAAAATGTTTTTCACACTAAGAAAAACTGTTCACTGAAAGGTTCTTTGGGGAACAAAAGTGGGTTCTTCTTTTTGGAACCTTTTTATTTTTATGAGTGTGGACAGAGAGCATTTTTAAAAGTTTTCAAATGTATACAGATTAATTCAGATGTAGCCATAGTCTCTTCACCATGATAGAAAACAAACGTGTTTGTGTGTGTGGTGTGGTTCTGTGGTTTGGTCATGTGGAAGAGACATTGGCCTACATTCACCCTCTTAGACATCCCCTATCATAAATTAGGCATAGACACCATCGGCATTTACATAAGACCTCCCTCATCTCAAAATAACTCCCTCTCACTCTCTCAAATGCCCATTTCAAATCTCTTGATCTCTTTTCTTTTTCACTACTCCACTCAAACACACTCAAATACAAACCACTGACACTTTTAGCATCAAAACCATAACAAAAAAATGTACCAATGTGTATAGGTATAGTCTTCCCTCGTGCAGAGAAAAATAAGAGTAGGCCCACTCGGACACATGCCTTGAAAAATAATCTGTTTCATCCTCTCTCCTTTTCGCTCCCAACCCTTCACTTCTCGTCTCTCATCGCCCCCCTTCTCATTTGTTCCAGTTTTTTATTCTCCCTCTCTTTTTATCCTTTTTCTTTCTCCTCCCATATCTCCCTCTCTCTAACTTTCTTAAGATGCCACAAATCAAGGCTGTGCTCCAGAGGCTAGTGCTCAGGGGAGGCCTAAAGCTATCCTCCAATTAGTGTCAACACACAGACAAATACCACATTTACACAGCCCAGAGAGAGAGAGAGAGAGAGAGAATAAACGAGTGTAACAGCAATTCCTACAAGCAATCTGTGCCGAGCAGACAGACAGATAGATACAACGGAGCGCGATCTGCCACTCAGTATCCTAATTTATTTAGCTTGCTGGTACATGCCCACACTCAAACTCACACAATTAGCCAGCGGTCATTCGGGATATGACTTCGTGGTACTGTGGTGGTTAGGGTTCATCTTGTCTGCGCTGCGTTTTGACTTGAGCTGCTCATAAGCTCAATCTGTCTGTTTAAGAGGATGGGAGATTTTCTTAAGGCAAAGTCAACTCAAGGAGCGCGGCAGCCCACAATTTGAGTTCATGTTAGGCAATGATTTGGTAACCTTGGGACCCTGTGTAATACTACCTGTACAATACATGCTAAAAATACATTGCCAACACTCCAGGAGTCATTTATGGAATCATTTTATGACATTAAAGTATTTCTTCTGTACCAGCTTATACTGTATTCAGGGGAAATTAAAGAGTAATATGTAGGTTGATTTCCCAGAACAGTGTACAATGTATGCTCTGTTCCGTAGCTTGTTTTAGCCATTCGCCTGAGCTGTAAATGTCATGTGACTAATACACTTTAGCCACAGAAACAACAAATGTGATTGGCTGATCTAATTTAACTGATTTCTGCCTAATATTATTTATATTCATATCTGTACATAACATTTACACTTTAATTTTGTATGCTGAAACATACAATGGACATTCAGCCTTCTCTTATTCGGCCAGCCTTCTCTCCCCAAGTGCATCAATGAGCCTTGGCCGCCCATGACCCTGTCGCTGGTTCACCACTTTTGATAGATACTGACCACTACAGACCAGGAACACTCCACAAGAGCTGCAGTTTTGGAGATGCTCTGACCCAGTCGTCTAGCCATCACAATTTGGCCCTTGTCAAACTCACTCAAATCCTTACGCTTGCCCATTTTTCCTGCTTCTAGCACATATTTTGAGGACAAAATGTTCACTTGCTGCCTAATATATCCCACCCACTAACAGGTGCTGTAATGAAGAGATAATCAGTGTTATTCACTTCACCTGTCACATACCGATTTTCCTATGTTGTGACTGAATTTGCTCGGAAGAATGTTGCAGCCTCACTTAACAAACCTGGCACTGTACCATGTAAAGTCCATGTTCACACAGTTTCCATGACTCCATGAGAATTTTTCATTTTAAACACAGTCCAAACACTATTATCACCATTTCTTGCCCGTTGTCCGCCATGTTGGGTCCAGGAGAGATTTGGCATAGTCAGGACTTTTGTTGTGGTCTCTCACATTTTGAACATTTGATAAGATTTTTTAAATATTTTAGTGTTCCTGGACATATTTTGTTGATCATGGAACAACATTCCTGTCCGAAAATGTAGTCATAACCCTATCCCTACCCATAATTTATCCCTAAAATCAGAGTGAAATAATAGTTGATTAACACTGATGTAGAAGCACCTACTCCCTGGTTGTAGGCCTTGACATAAACTCTAAACCTGTCCTCTAAATCTGATTGGTTGATAGAAATGTTGTTCCAGAATCAACAAAGATGTTGATCCAAGAACATGGACACACACACACACACACACACACACACACACACACACACACACACACACACACACACACACACACACACACACACACACACACACACACACACACACAAATAAAAAAGATTAAAAGGACAGCTTACATGTTCTACAGGATTTGTAAACATTTTCTACATCTACATGGTATTTATACATAATTTGTATGATGCTGTCAATACAGTATTTTTAATAATATACGTGTCTATGTAGCCTATCATATAAATTATTTTAAAAATCATTATTTTTCTCAATTCATTTTGGAGACGTTAGTGGTGCAAAAATTACATACTATAGTTTTTTTAAACTTGTTAAGCCAGCCTGGATTCTCTTTTATAACGTTAATTTCAAGCTTGTCAAGACAATGCAAATGGAAATGAAGCAGAAATCTGTCTCTTGCACACTCGCTCGCTATAACGCATCTGCCCACAGTATAAGAACGTCTGAAACCTCTTCGTGTTCCCTTGGCTCCCTGCATTAGCTGTGGCCTGTGGCATTCCTGCATTTTCTGAGAGCTTGTGAGGGGCACCATATCCATCAGCCTTAATGCTACTGGTGTATGCCCCAGGGCGGCCATCTTCACTCCTTCCCATCAGCCACGGTGGCTCTTCATCACAGCAACCTGAACGAGCAGGTCCCGCTGAGCCGCACATTAACGCACAAATCTCAGCCTTGATCACCACAAAGCCATGAATCTTCCATCCCACGTACTTAATCTGACACGACAGAGTTGTCATTGTGGATCCTTAGAAATGCTATTCTCTGTGCAACCTATATTTATTTTACGTCTCACACTCTCGCTTCTAATTCTCTACTGTCTTTGCTCCGTTACATTCCTGCTTTCGCCTCTCTGACTCCATTTTCTCTCTCGCTAACTCTATTGCAGCTGTTGTGTTGTCTGCTGGCGGAGTTTGTGGTTTTAGCCCATCAATTAAAGATAAGCCTTGGCTTGTGCTTTCCCCAGCGTCGAACATACTGTGCTGAGTTCCAGGACCGAGCCGATCTGGCTTCTGATCCCTTAAAACACTACTTCATTACTCTTTCATTCAATTCCACTATGGGCTCCCTCAATCTGTGACTGTAATCGAACATGACCTCTACATTTATCCATTAGCATCCTAAACCGAGAACAAGAGCTGCTTAAAAACTTAATTTATGAGAGAGTAGACACTAACTGGTTCATTACCTTTTGGGAGCAACTGAATAGCTTGAGTTGAAGACAGGAACAAACTACAGAGCAAATGAAGCATGTGTGACAGAGGCAGTAAAATTAGGACTCAAACATCTCTGTTTCAGGTACACGTAAACTGTTTGTGATGCTGTGGTTTTAAAAAAAAAGCACTTTGAAAGATTTCCAGTCACTGTTATGAAAAGTTGCAGAAGTGTATGAGGAATACCCATGACACACAAGGAGCTTTGAGAACAGGATTTTTGTATATAGACTCCAGTTTGAAGTTTTTGTTTCATTTCAATACTTTTATTCAGAAAGGATGTATTCAGTTGATCAAAACTGATAGTTTAGACATTTATATTGTTACAAAATTTCAAATAAATTTTGTAATTTTTAACTTTTTTATTCATCAAAGAATCATGAACAACCACTGCTTCCACAAAAAAAAAAAAAAAAAAAAATATATATATATATATATATATATATATATATATATATATATATATTAAGCAGCAGAGCTGTTTGATAATAATAAGAAATCAGCATATTAGAATGATTTATGAAGGATCAGTGAAACTGAATACCGGAGGAATGGCAGCTGAAAATGCTTTAAAATATATTAAAATGTAAAGCTACTGTCCTACATATCCCAATGAGCTGTGCTGACATGATTGTGTTTGTGCCTTTCAAACCATTATTGATTTGTGCTTTGCGTTAATATAGTTGATATTGTTGTCTTAAAGGTCCCGTTCTTCGTGTTTTTTTGAAGCTTTGATTGTGTTTACAGTGTTCAATATAACATGTGTTCATGTTTTGCGTGTAAAAAAAACACAGTATTTTTCACACAATTTACTTATCTGTATACCGCTGTTTTCACTGTCCTAAAAACGGCTGATGACTTCCTTGTTCTATGAAGTCCCTCCTTCAGAATTACATAACGAGTTCTGATTGTGCCAGCGGTTCCCGTGTTGTGATTCGACAGCAGCTTAGCGCACGTAACTTGCATGGAAAGGTCACGCCTCTTAACGGGAGATGTATGCACTTAATGATCTCTACAGCGTCCCTGGGAAAGCCAAACAAAGGTGATTTGACTCCGGGATGAAAATAACAGCTTCTCGACGACATGGCGACAAACACACTCAAACGCACCACTTCCTTTTCTCCACGCGACCGTCCTCTTCTCCACGTGGGACAGCAACAAGACCACGCCCCCTTTTTCACGTATTCTTGTGGGCGGAGGTTAGTCTGTTCTACTGTTCTACTGACTGACGTAATTAATGAAGGAAGTACCAGGATGTAGTCCAAACCGGCCGTTCGCTGTAGGCTTTGAAAGGGAACTTCTGTTAAATAAAATATCTCGCTTGGCATTGAACTTTGAGCTTTATAATTTTACAGGTATTATTTATGCTCTAACAGCAACATTACACACTAACTAAAGTTTGAACAGTGGGGTCACGAAGAACGGGACCTTTAAATGCATATTTCATATTTCACATCTTAAAATAGACTTTGCAACCAAATTGACAAACTCTATTCAATCTAATCATCAATTACATTACTATTCAAATACTGACTTTTTTTTTTTTGCCATTGTAAGGCAAACCCGAGGGGAAATTTGGACCTTGCATCTAGACCAATTAAATATAAAAAGAACAATTACTAGGCACTTGTTCCCGTGAGATTGGTTTTCTTCAATGAGAGTTATTATTCTACACCTTTGGTGATTTACAGTGCTTTATGCTCTAAGTACTTATGATGTTGCTCTCCTTTTTTCCCCTAACATAATTCACTTAATTCCTTCACTACCTTCTATCTCATTTAATTCTTCTTTTTTTCTCTTCTTCTCTCCTTGCAGGGCAGGTAACGGCGCAGATCAGTGTGGTGTAGTGACAGAGTCAGCGGGTGTGTTTTGGCATGAGTGTGGATTACAGGTCCAATCCATACCATAGCTGCTTAATACTCCGTCACATTATGAAAATCCCCTTGCTTTCAACACACGGCTAGTGTGTTTCTGCTGATTTATAAGCTCTATTACAATGCCACAAAAAAGAACTTTTACTTTAGCTTTGGTATTTTTCACAGGCCCTCTGTTGTGGGTAAGACGTGTAATAAGTCTCGTGCTGTTCAATAAATAACGGTCTACTGGTCTAAACACCCTTTTTGCTGTCGATCTGTAATTGTTTTAATCAGTGAAGTGTCACTGTTCCCTGTAAACCAGGACAAATGGGATGTGATCCAGAAATCTGGATTAAAAAGTCTTAATGTCTAAATTCTGTGCAACCTACAATACTGTCACTCAGGGCATCAATAGTCTGATTGTTGCGTCTATTGCCAGCAAACATGGCCATTCTGTCTGCTAATTGTGCGGTCGCTATAAAGCAGAAGAAGTGTGTGTAGAAGAGTTTTCAGGAGATAATAGTCACGGTTTTTTGCCACCGAAAGTGGGACGGTTCCCATTGCGGAAGCTGATGACAAAGCACAGGCGAAAAGTCAATATCAATTACCTGTCGTCTCTCAATACCGAACCACTGAGTCACTCAGCAACGTCAAACCAAACAACAGCTCAATTATTTCAAGCGTTTTCAATCACAGAGACACTCAGGTTCTTTTTAAAAGCTGTTTGCTGCTTGCTCAGTTGAGGAAATAAAAGTGAATCAATTAGCTCACAGTGAGGCTGACCTCATCTTTACAGAGGGGAAAATCCTCAACGCCTTTTACAAGCTCCCGGGTTAACAGACCTGAATGGATCATGCAGTTGCTACTAAGGACAGGACCTATAACAGTATTTATTTGGTGATGGTAGAAATATGTGAAGCACTAAGGTTTTTAGTTGTCAAGCAATATTGTAACTTGCGCAATCACAGGTGTGACACCTCTGAACGTGGCTCATTCAATCAGATTTATAAATTATGTTTTACTGTTAAGTGTTTTGTTTTTATCTCAAGTGTTTATGATGAGAAGCAGCTGTTTTTGCACTGATGCCAGACTAATCACTCATTTATCATGAATACAAATATACACCGCTTTGTGTCAATCAAGTTTCACACAATAAGAAAAGAATTTGAAGTTGAAGTACCCTTCATTTGTTAAGTAGGCTATAACATTTAATGGATCATCAAAAATATGCATTGTATGGATATGTAATGAAATATGTCTGGCAGGGGCAATTCTAGAATTTTAATCTTTAAGACATGTGTGTCCAAACTGGGTCTTGGAGGGCCATTGGAACCTTTTAAGGGATAGTTCACCTACAAAAATCCTGTTATTTACTCACCCCCATATTGTGCCAATCCTATATGACAGTTTTGGTTACTATTGACTTTATAATGGAGAAAATAAAAACAAACACTGAGACATTTCTCAAAATACATTTTTGTTCATAGAAGAAATAAAGTCATACAGGTTTAAAATGATATGAGGGTGAGTTTTCATGTTTGGGTGAATTATCGGTAGCAATTTATTTCAATAGTCAACTTCAGACATTCTAAAAACTAAAAACTAAAAGTTACTTTGCAACTACATATCAACTATCAGTCATTAGAGTATCTAATCATGCTATCTCAATGGTCGGCCAGATTTTAACGCACCGTGTCAACAAAAAAAAAACGAACCCAAGGCGTTGTTTTTTTTTATGCCGCTTTTACGCCTGACATTTTGTGCGTCGGTGTGCACACTCATATTAGCGCCCTTTGTTTAGTCACGAGGCATTAAACGTTGGCGATAAACGGGTGTGCGAAAATCTTCCCGGTGTGAACAGGCCTTAACCCTATCCTAAGAGTCTATGTTGATGTAATTGAAAAAAATGTGAGAGTTAGTTAAGAAGTTATACTTATAGAGAGTAGTTTCAAAGTTACTTATAGTTAGTAGATTGTCTAAAGTGGATTATGAAAATAAAGTGTAAGCAAAATATCCTTTTAAGGGAGTTCATCATGTGTTAAATCCTGTGTATGTTAGTCCAGAGGTATATTCCTTGCTTACAACAGGACATTAAAAAGTCATTAAACTCCATTTTAAAAACAAAAAACTATTTTAAAAATGTGCCTAGTGTATATCAAAATATAGCAGAGTTTGGCACCATTCAAAATTTAACTATTCTTTCTTTAATACACCACAAAAGGAGGTTTTTTTTTTTTTATATCCCGCTCGCTCGCGTTTGTCCATATAATGGCAGTGAATAGCGACCAGCATCAAGCTTTAAAAAAAGACACAAAAGTATCACAGAATGATTGCATGTTACACGTGTCGTGTTCTGATACGATATCTGTTAAGTGAAAACAAACCAAAATGAAATTATTTAACAATATTATCGTCCACGTTAGGAAAAAATTCTATTAGCACTGCAGTTCACTTCGTCTCACCCAGAAAAAGCACACAAGCTGTGAGAAATCAAGATTAGCAAAAATGTGACATGAAATAAAATGCCCATATATATCGCAAATTCAATAACAAACCTGTATATCAGTAGGGAGTGTTTTTTTTTTTTTTTCGTCAAATAAGTGAATGTGTCTTCCTATGCTAAAGAACATTGCTACTACTCTAGGGATGAATGTGTTCCATATGCCAGGATCCACCAGTAAAGTGAGGGAAGAATAATATTTAATTCTAAGTGGAGGATTCAGAATGAACTGTCCCGAAACCTGTTTACTGCAGCTGCTTTTTCTGTGAGTATGAATGAATCACATAACCACAGATTTTTAGGGCATGAAAAATCTAAAAAGATGAAATATATCATGCTATAATGCTATACAATTACTCGTACTGTGATAGAAGATATCTGTCCCTTCTCGTTGGGACAATAAATCACATTAAAAATCAGGCATTGCAATTTCAATAAAAGTCTAACATTAAAATTAAATCTCCAATATTTTATCTTACCTTCTTAATTTGTTGAATTTGTTTTAGTTTGGGCAAAATGCATGTCTCTCTCTTTCTCAAATTTTTTTTCTCCTCTGGTCAGCACTTGTTTCTGTTCTTTGTGTGTTCTGTCTAATTGACAGACCGACCGGTCTGGAGATGTTTCATCCTTCTCTCTCTCTCTCTTCCTTCTCCCTCCATTTCTCATTCCATCACTCTCTGAGGCACCTGTGAAGGCTGCGGTTGAAAGGCGAGCGAGAGAGAAAGAGAACTGAGGAGAAACAGGGAGCATAAAAGACAGGAAAGGAAAATCACTTTTGCTTTGGCAAAGAACTCAGCTGAGTGGTGGACAAAGGACGTGGGCTGTGGAGATGGGAGCTCTGGAACCTTCTGAAATGTTCTGTTCATTTTTTCACTCTAACAATGTGAATGGCAGTAGAGAAGTTCTCTCTCTTTGTGGCGTACTACTCGATTTCAGTGCTGACTCTTACTGCACTTAACACATTTTTGACTGTCCGCTTGTCGTCTTCTCTCCCTGAAGTTGCTATCGCACTGCTGTCTAAGGCCTAAAATTTTGCTTCCTTTGCATACTATTTGCACTTCATGTTAAATAAATGTCTGCTCCTTCAGTAAAACCATCCACTAAAAACCAAGAGTATTTTAGACAAGATCAGTATGTTTTAAATCTACACCATACATCTCTTTGTTTTTTTTGTGTTTTTGCATATAAAATAACAAGGCAAAACACGCATTGATGATTAGAGATGCACTGATACTTAATTTATCTGCCAATACTGATATAGCCGATTAATCAGACTGATATCTTTGATACCGATAGTTTGATTTTCTTAAGAAGAAAAAAAAAACCTCCCCCAACTAATACTGTAAAATATACAGGGAACCCTCTAATTTGGTACATTACTATAATATTAAAGGTTTAAATTAACAACTCAGACTATTATATTCGACTTCTATTTATTTTCAGATATAATAATTATTAGTAAATGTTTGCATACAACTCAGTTGCATATAAAGTTTTCATAAACACTTGACAAATGTATCTAAACATACACAATTAACAGTAAATAAGCTCATAACTTCCAAACTGTGAACATTAGTTAACTTTCCTGAGGTAAATGCAACGTTAACGTAAATGCAAGTGTAAGTTGTATTGTACAACATAGTTCAAATGGGTTTTTTATTGTTATTTTATTGGTTATAGTTTTTTGCTATAACATGCATTAAAGAGGAAGAGATTACTCACACTTCGCTGCCTCTAGAACTGAGGCACTACAGCTATCTGACACGTCACATATTTTACACCTTTCTTTGTGGTATAAGTACCTCTCCCAGGAGCTCTTCTAAGAACAGGTTGATATTGCGCTGTGCAGACCGATCGCCGTATGACAACGAGTCCAACGAGAGCATATGACTCCTTATGCTTTTGATTTACTCATGCAGTGTTTTGATATCATACGCTGATTGTCTCCGCAGCGCCGATGCATCTAAACAAGCCTGGTGTGTTTGTGTTTCCCGCTGCCTCACTAGCGTTGCTGAGAAAGATGAGACATATACAGTGACGTAAGACCTGGATCTGTGGTGGCTCTCTAGCCAGTGGAAAGGCAAACTGGTTCTTAGAAGGTTCGTCAGTCGAACCAACTCCGAACTGGCACTAGCATAAGCTCTGAACTAGCACCCGCTTCATTCTGGTGGAAAAGGGGTAAGGGTCATGTATGCTGTGGCTTGGTGATACTCACAAGTAAGGTAAATAGAAACACCGGTAATGATGGTCACTCCAGAGGGAAATGTTGTCCAGCCTTACATGTTTGAGCCAAACTCAGACCCCAAATCGGTGACAACAGGCTCCTCAAACACGCTTACAACAGGATGTTTCAGAATGGTAATAGGTAATGGCAATGTTTTTTTTTTTTTTACTTTATTGTAAGAGTATTATAATTACCATTACATAAATGCTGCATGCAGAATTAACGTTAACGCTAATTTAAACGGTCTGTAAAAAAACTTTTTTGTTTGTCAAATTTGGTGTAAATCTCCAAAAATGTGATGACAAAAGACAATAGAAATCTCCAAAAACGTGATGTTGTCTGGGGGTTTGGCAAAAGGAGGGTGGGACGGTGGGCAGTGCTCGGGGTGGTGACTGAGTAGTTCTGACGTCACATTTTTACGGAAGTCCCAACGGCTCGTGAAAAGGCACAGCTACTTTATGCAGGCTGTGTGCATTTGACTGTAGACTGTGGTTTTGAAACTTATATGCTATTAACATAGCCCCTGGACCTCAGTAAAAAAGCCAGGAATTTCAGTTTTGACAATATGGGTAATTTAAGACTAAATTAATTTTATATTATTTGAATGTTGTGGTAAAATGGACTGAATTTGAATCTGAGACTATGTTTCTTATCAGAAGTAACAAAGCCCTTTGCGATTTTTGAATGAGAGGTGCACTACACAATGTTTGGTGTAGTGAAAAACTGCAGACCTGGTAACACTGGCTTGAACTGCGGATGATTCATAGGGTCAATAGAGCCTTTCTTAAATGTTGCTATTTAAAATAACAAAACAATAACAAACTGTTAATGCATTATTGTCAGTCGACAGCCTTAATTTCAAACAAGAGACATTGGCTGCATCTGAAATTGCATACTCTCTTGAGTAGGTACTTATTTTGAAGTAATTGCTTAACGGCCACTAAAAAAGTACATTCTATACCTAGTAAAAAATACTTCAGAATCTTAACGGAAGTAGTCATCCGAGTACTTTGTGTCTACTATTTCATGAGCAGGCCTACTGTGAATTCGGACATACTTCTTTTGTCACATATGTTTTTTCCCTTACTATATAGTTCTATACCTATTAGCATTGCATCCCTAATGATGATAAATAAATAAACATTAAATGTCTTGCTCTGTAATCAATGTTATTTTCAACTCATGCTATTATGTCTAGGATCTTTAATGTATTTGACAATTCAGAGGTATTTTTGGACTTTCCACTGAGGGGAAAATAAGTAACCCTTGTCCCGCTGCCTGTCTGCACCCAGAGCAATCACACTAATGTATTTCATTGTGTAGAGCCTTCTGTACTAATGGCTGTGGACTGCAACATTTCAGCATTGCTGCCACTGACTGTTGCGATGGGCAGATAGATGAGGCTTGTGTCTGGATTTATATTTGTATGTGAGCACTGTGTTTGGCTGATCGTGTCTGTGCAGGACAGTCTATTCGGTGTGTTTGTGTAGCTGAGCTATGCTCCGACTGAACTGCTAGGCAAAGAGCCAGTCCAGGCCCAGCCAGATAGCCACTCTCCCGGTTAATCGTCATGGATATGCTCCCATTTCATTAGGCCCCTTACGATGTGCCATATCCAGCGGGCGACTGGCATCAACCTTAGTAACTGAGAATGAGCCAAAACCTCAGCATGGGCACTGCCTCAAAACACACATACACAAACATGACACAAACATGTTTAAAGTGCCAGCAGATCTCCTTTCATCTTTCAGTCTAAATTCAAATATTTATACACACATTTTTATTGCTTTGAATGAATGAATCATATATATATATATATATATATATATATATATATATATATATATATATATATATATATATATATATATATATATATATAAATTCCATCTATAACTATGTTAAAACTATTGCCATTATAGTAAAACTGTGGTAACTTGGTATTTGCCACCGCTGTAATAAACAAAAATACATTTCAGAAAGCTTCCTAAAGAGTTTGAATAACTTATAGGGATGCACAATAGTTTGTCGTCACAAATGTAATGTTTCAAAGAAAACATCCAGGTTTGGAATGACATTATTCTAACAATGAAAATGAATTGCACAGTGTTATAAAATCGTCTCGGTTACGTATGTAACCCTCGTTCCCTGAGGAGGGAACGGAGACGTACGTTAGTGACTAACGAATGGGGGTTTCGCTTAGAAGCCAATTACCTTTGAGAATTCAACAGCGCCCAATGGCAGTGCCAATGCCATGGGCATGCAGAATTTGCATGCGTAACTCCGCCCCACCTCGTGGGTATATAAGGATGTACGCTGGCAACATCGCATTATGTTACTGCTGCAGGAGCCAAGACTGAACTCCGCGTTCCAGGCAGCACAGCTGACGTGGCAGAGGAAACGTACGTCTCCGTTCCCTCCTCAGGGAACGAGGGTTACATACGTAACCGAGACGTTCCCTTTCGTTCAGTCACTACGACATACGTTAGTGACTAACGAATGGGGGTTCCAATACAACAACGCCACTCAGCTGTCATCCAGTGCCCTGCGTAAGTGTGAGTACCCTAGTCGTAAGACTAGTACGGACGAAGGACTCCCACTTATCACAGGATTACCAAGGTACACTGGGAAGCATATCCCAGTGAGGGAATGCCAAGATGCCTACCCGTAGGGAGGACTTAAGAATACACATATGACCCGCTAAGGGAGATCTCTAGGGTACCAGCCGAAGGTGGATTTTTAACCCTAGGGGTGGCAGGGACTTGCCAAGGGAAAGACACCTGCTCACTGAGGAGGCTTACGGTGGGAATACTTGTGTGGGGGTCGCCGGAGGGGAACCATGCACACGGAGCACCTGGCCGGACATGAGGGTCTGGGCTCGAAAGGGCAGACTGAACTGATGTCGGCGTAAGCAGTGCTGGAGGAACTCAGGGCTCTCTGGGAGCTCACCTGAGGAAAATATTGCACGTATCGACCTTGCTGCTGGTAAGCCAAAACAATGGTGTCCAATATCCAGTGAGACAACCTCTGCTTTGAGAGAGCACTTCCCTTCCGCTCTCCACCATAACAGACAAAGAGCTGGTCTGAGGTCCTGAAACATCGCGTACTGTCTACATAAGCGCGGAGAGCGCGTACTGGACAGAGCAATGCCAAGGCTGGGTCTGCCTCCTCCAAAGGCAGCGCTTGCAGGTTCACCACCTGGTCTCGGAACGGAGTGGTGGGAACCTTGGGCACATATCCGGGCCGGGGTCTCAGGATCACATGAGAGTTAGCCGGCCCGAACTCAAGGCACGCTTCGTCAACCGAAAATGCTTGCAGGTCCCCGACCCTCTTAAGAGAGGCCAATGTGGTCAGCAGAGCCGTCTTCATAGACAAGAACTTAATCTCAACCAACCGCAAAGGCTCAAAGGGAGGCCTCTGCAGAGCACTTAAGACTACTGAGAGTTCCCAAGAGGGAACGAGAGGAGTGAGGTCCCAAGAGGGAACGCCGCCCCATCGAGGGCAGAGAAGGCGGAGGAAGTCGCCGAACGGTCACGGGAAGACAACGGGGACTTCCAGGACCGCGCAAGTTCCTCATGAAGCTCAGGAAAGAAGGGGGGCGGGGACTGACGGTTGTCAGCGCGCGCTCCCAAAAACCAATCATCGAGCCTGGAGCGTTCGGGACAGGGCGGAGGGTTCCACTCTATCCCTAAGCTCACGGCTGCCCGAAACAACATGGCTGTCAGCTCTGGGTCCGACTCGGACAATGCTGGAACGCCTGAAGGCGGCAGCACAACCGAGTCATCATCCTCAGAGGACTCGAGCCCACCTTGTGATGCGGTGACCGACATCGCATCCTCCTCCGGAGCGCCAAACGAGATGCGCAGGGGGGCCGGAGCAGGCACCGCGATCTGCGTCTGAACACTCACGGGTTGCGGTGTGCAAGACGGGGGTGTGGCCCGAGGCATGAGCGTCGGGGCTTTGTTCCATACCGTAACCGTCAGGTCACCCTGACCACCAGCCGAAGTACTGGGCCTTTGGGACTCAGTAGATCGGGGTGTGGTAGAGGGGACTCTCATTTCATTACGAAGGTCATGGAGTCTTGACCGCAACACCGCAATGGTCATGTTCCCGCAGTGGGAACATGACCCATCCACAAACGCTGCCTGGGCATGCTGAAAGCCCAAACATACCAGACAGTGTTTGTGCCCATCAGAAGAAGATAGCAACCGGCCACACCCAGAAGTACACGGACGAGACATCCTGAAAAGGACGCGTCACGTGCAAGCTCTTTTTGTGAGAGGAAAGTCTCGCAGAGAACGCTGAAGCGCCCAGTGACCACACACCAGCTGTCTAGCGGACCACTGCGCAGATCAGCAGGCAGGCAGTAATGAGATCACTGGAACGCGCTGTAACACCAACGCCTCTGGAAAGCTGCTCGTCTCGAAGGCTAACAAAGACTCAGATCAGGCTTGAAGGAGTGAAGAGATCCTCTTGGCTCCAAAGCAGAAACATAATGCGATGTTGCCAGCGTACTTCCTTATATACCCACGAGGTGGGGCGGAGTTACGCATGCAAATTACGCATGCCCAAGCCATTGGCACTGCCATTGGGCGCTGTTGAATTCTCGAAGGTAATTGGCTTCTAAGCGAAACCCCCATTTGTTAGTCACTAACGTACGTCGTAGTGACTGAACGAAAGGGAACAGTTCAATTCACTGTTGTTTATTATTAATATTTGACATTACTGCTAATGATAAAAGACAACTTGACTTTTTATTTTTATTTAATGAGGTCAAAGACTCCAGATTTTCTTCTTACTCTGAACTTTGACATTGCATGTACTTTTCCCCCTTTTAGCACTTTCAGAATACCAGTTTTAACAGAATTTAATTTTGCAATATTCATGTGAACAAATTACTTTTTTTCTTTTGCTTTTTGACCACATATCAGTGAATGACCCACATCAAGTATAGATACAATGATTTAGTCCATTAGATATCAATCAGTTTCTTTAAGGTCCCATGGCATGATATTTTCATTTTATGAGGTTTTTCAACATTAATATGAGTTCCTCTAGCCTGAATATTGTGCCCAAGTGGCTAGAAATTTTTATCAGTGTAAACCGAGTTCTGGCTGTCTTTCTCTGCCTTAGGAGAATTCAAGATCAGCTCGTCTGAGCTGTAATTTTCTCAGTTATGACAGCATAACAGGAACGGTTACCTCCCTTTCCTCCGCCCAGAGAATTTGGCATGCTCATGCGAGCGCCATATTTGTTTGTCCTCGAGGGATCATGGCTTGTGAACGAGTGAATGCTGGCAGTTTCTCAGTGTTTGGATGTACAAATTCAAACAGAAGTCTTTTTTCAGTTCCTTCTGATCTGTGATCAGTGATTTCTGATGTGTAGCTAATTATTCAAGTTCACACAGAACTTTATTATTCGTGCTGCGGCTTCTCTCTCTCTCTCCCGACAGAACGGTGTTTTCTATCTTGTGAGTCAGTGCATACAGTCGTGAGTTTCTGCTCAACATCACTGACCCCCAGTACTGCATCTGGCCCACAGCGGAGGCACCAAACACGAAGTGAGATTAAGAAGAAGGGGGGTAAGCGAGAGCGTTTCCAGCGTTTCCTAGCCAGCCTAGCCCCACAATAAACTGGATTACATTCGATTACTGCCTGTTGTGTCTTTTTATTGCACTGTGTACTCAATGCACGTCACTGACGCTTTTCAAATAATAGGAAAATATCTAAAAATAATGCTACAATCAACACTTACTTGTAACTCGTTCATCTCCTGTATCTCCGTACATTACATGTGTTACAAAGTTGGTAATAAGGAGGGAGGCGGGCTCGGCGTGACTGGGACTCGTGTTTATTCAGAACTCTCAGATACAAACAAAATAAACTTGCGCTGACAGCGCTCTCATAACTCAGTACAATATCACTATAGTTAGGAATCTCTCCGTCTCTGGTCCATTGATGTCCGGTTTGCGAACAAATCATTCTTTTGAACCGGTTCTTTTTAGTGAACCGGTTCTTTTTAGTGAACCGAACCAGTTCACCAAATCGGACTGAATCATTCTAAGTGGTTCGCGTCTGGAGTCAGTGCAGATCCATCATTTACTAAAGTTACTAACTTTCTGACATGAGTGAAAAAAACTAATAACCTGAAGTATACGCTAGTAATTACAACAGTTCACTGAACTGAGACGTGCTGAGAGAACTGATGAGAAGTGACATCCATCTCTCTGGCAGCAGGCTTGTGCCTCAGCTCATAGACCTCGTTAAACCACGCAAAGATGTCAGCCAATAACAACAGTGGGAGTTTTTACTGAAGTCTCACAGCAGACACGCCCCTTGAAACAGGGCATTCAGCTACAGGGCAAACATCAGTATAGAAAAAATACCTTTCATTTCTGCCCCACTTTATATTAGGTTGCCTTAAGTACTATGTACTTACATAAAAACATAAGTACAATGTACTTACTGTGTTCACATTTTATTGCAAAACACCTTTGCTGATATTGAGGTAGGGTTAGGGACAGGTGTGGTGGTATAGGTAAGTTTAAGGGTAGGGTTAGGTCTAAGGTAAGTGTCAACTGTGTAATTACAAATTTAACTACAGAATTTAATTACAGACGTAATTACATGCAGGTAATTTTTAAAATGTAAGTACAATGTAAAAACATGTATATACACAATCAGTGCATTGATATCAAATGATTAATTAAAATGTTAGTACATAGTAGTTAAGGCTACCTAATATAAAGCGGGTCCTTTATTTCTAAATTATGACATTTTATGATGTAAAAATCATACTAACAATATAAGTACACCTCAGAATACATTATAAAATAAAATAAAAAAATCCATGCCATGGGACCTTTAAGGTTTTACAATTACTGTAACAGTTTTACTTTACGGTATGTGTGGTTATGTTATTTTGGCAAAGTTACTTTCTTGTATTTCTCTTAATCCATCTAGATTTTGTTATTTTCTATATATCTGTTTAGTTTTGAAGAACTAAACAGTTTTCTGAGCTGTACCTTTTTCAAGGGAGAATAGCATGGCAGCCATCTTGACCTGGCATAGATGCTGATTCGGTTGACTGTTGCCGAGGTTGTGTCAAAATGACAGCTTCTCGTCCTCTGCTGTAGCACACACACACTCGTAGCTCACTGTTCTCAGCCGTCAGAAATGATGGCCGTTTCATTTGAGTGGGTTCACGGTGTCAACTCACTTCATTCAGGGGATATACAAGGTGTGAGAGAGACAATCAATGCCAGTTTGCTTTCAGACACTCACACAAACAGCTACAACAATTTAAAATTCCACTAAAACCAAGACACGAGCGTGAATGCACAAAGCAAACATGTAAAATTCACATAGGCCTAATGATTGCTCCTGCCTGACTCTGAATTGTGGCTGATGGGTAAATAAGGTTTATACAGCCATGTTGCTGTAAACATCGGTGAGGAGAATAGCAGTAGTTTGGGGTTAGAGTGAGTGTCAAAAACATTCACCCTCATGTCACAGACCCCTCTGTCGCACAGTGTACCCACTCAGACACACACTGCATGGACAAATTGCAGATGGCAAAGTTTTCTACACATAAAGCAGACTGTGTGTATGAGAGCCAGAGCAGGGTAAGTGTGTTGTGAGGGGGTAATGGGAAAAGCTATTGGAGCATTTCATTAGGCCTGTCTTGTCATGGCGGGTTTTTGCAGACACAGTCTGACTTCTCCTGTATATATTAGCAATATCTCACTGTATCTTCTGCCTGTACTTTTAGCTAAGTTTAGTTTGCTGTTCAGTCAGTACTGAGTCTGAGTCAAAGTTTTACAACCGGCTCTTTATACTGTTAAAATATTCAAAAGCTTGTTGTTGTAGTTTTGCATTCTCAAATTCACATTTACGTAACAGGATGGCCAAAATATGCCCAAAATCAAGATGATAAGAGCATCTCTGTTCAGTCTTAGCCCTCAGTGAGATGGGAAATCCTATTATGAAAAAGGATGAAATCCTAGAACCTCCACTGTGCAAATGTTATATTGCTTTTGTATGACTATTAAAAGTTAATATTGATATTCTGTTCCAGACAAAAAAGAAAACAAACAATTAGGATGTGGTCACATTAGCAAAATTTCACAGGTTAAAAAAAAAGGTCCTTTGTCTATTGTCAATAGTGTAGCAATATATGAAGCACAGCTCACAAGAGTCACTTTCAAACCATGGAGCTGTCTGTTGGTCAACGCAGTGAATTAATTTGTCCAATTTGAAAAATCTGTATGAGGAATCTGTCAACCACGCAGAGCAGGTACTGTTTAGTTCCTGAATAATTCAGGAATATTTTTTAATGAATTGGTTAAATAAATGATTCAGTGACTCATGAAGATGAATGCGTGTTTTTTGTACCCACCAATAGGTCAATATTTGTACTGCACTTAAATACTTTATGGGATAGTTCACCCCCTAAAATCTAATCAATTCTATAAAACAATTCTCAGAAAATGTGAATGGGACGTATCTTTCCCAACCTCTATGAATTTTATTGGGAAACGTTGAGGTCTGAACAACATGAATTCACACTTTTATTGAATGGACAAAAAGTAAATAAAGTAAATGTATTGTTTAGACAGAAAGTGTTCAAAAAGGTCACGGGGAACTTATAAATACTGTGTATGAATTTTAGCTTTTGATGTAGAGGTGGAGACATGGTGCATTTTTATCGATTTTAAATGCCATTAGCAATGTTAAAAGCAAACCTACACATTTGCCATGGACTGATAACAGCATGATAACAGCCTTATGAGTGCGAACCAGCCAAGAAATGGAGCAATTCTGCCTCATTAGTCTATTTCTTTTCCCGAGGAACAAAAATGATAAAAAGGCGCAATTAATCCTGCAAAATGACTGTTTTCTGTATATGTGCATGAGGTTCTGTTACACAACACGTGCTTAATGTGCGTGTGTTCATGTGGCATTTGGTCCATTAGAACATTTCTGAGAAGACTAGTGTGTGCGCTGCATGGGATAGTGCTAATTACATCATTAATCACAGGACAGAGGTTATATACTAACAACCTGTGCGTGTATGTGTGGTTTTTATTTGTCACATGCTTATGCTGATTTTACATAGGCTATTTATATATTTGTTCTTTTGCATTTTTGTTTATTTTCTTAATTGTTATACATGCTAATAACCTCCCAGCTTGAATAATGATAGGATAGAACTATATTGTACTTTCTTTCTTTTTTTCCTGTGCCATGATGGTCATGATTTCCTTGTCCCTAGATGTGGCTTCAGATGACATTCCATTACAGTCAACATGAATGTCCATTTGCAGCTGCTTTTATTTCTGTAATGTGTCATATCTGACTGAAACAAGACATATAAGAAGAAAAAAAAAAAACCTAGTTATATCTACGGGGAATTTATTGTATCATGATTGGATCAAAAGATGCTGTTACTAACGAGAATGGAACCAGAATGACGTGATGTGAATTTCCAAGATGGTAAGCCATATTTGGAAATGTTCCTCTTCATTTAACCCACCCAAGTTAGTGCACACACATTAGGACCAGTGAGTAGTGAACACATACACACTGCAAACCATGGACATACACACACCTGGAGCAGTGGGCAGCCATTTTGCTGTGGTGCCCAGTGAGGTGCTTTGCTCAAGTCGTGGGTATTGAGGGTGGAAGAGAGGACTTTTCACTCACTCCCCCACTTACATTTTTCCAGATGGAATTGAGAATCCCACTTGCAACTTTCGGGTTACAAGTCTGACTCTCTAACCATGGCCCTGGTGATGTCCGTTGCAAAATGAATGTCTTTTTAGAGAACACAGAGGTTTAAAAACTAATAGGACACCTTTAAATGCTTAAAGGGATGGTTCACGCAAAAATTAAAACATCCTGCAAAGTTTTAAATCTGAAGGTGCAGCGTATATAAAGTTATTGTCTCTCAAAAGTAAGAGTCGACTCTGAGTCAATTGAACGAATCGCAAGCCGCTTCGTTGTGACGTCACGATGAAACATTAGCATATTGCCCTTATTGCACGCACATGCCGTGCAGAGACCAGGGAAACCTTGAACACTGCAGCGGATACTGGAGAGCATCATGTTGAGAAGACGCTGTGCGCTACAATGTGTTTATTGTGTTTCGTATTGTGTAAGTAACTGGCTAACTCACGTTATTATTGTCTTACTGAAATACTACTGTAAAATCAGCTAGGGCTGGACCAGAATATTCAAATATTCGTTTGATGAGTTGGTATTCGATTTTCAAATTTGGGATTCGAATATTCAGATTTTTTTTTTGCTCATTCGCGTTTGCATATGTTTACACTATAAAATCTGGCAAAATACAATACTCTTTTTTACAATTATTTTGTAGCCTAGCAGTTTTTAATAGGATGGACAGTTGAATAGGAACCCAACCTCATTATACTTATATAAATATATTGGCTTCTCAGCGTTCCCTGCAAAGGAGTATTCTCTGTAGAGCGCACAACTGCATGAGCTTAAATGGAAGAAGCGCATGCCTGAGCTTGCATTTTAAGCTGCGCTGCTTTGACATTGTGGAAAATAGAATAGAATCAAAATGTATTAGCCTTTTTACCCATTAGGAATGTGACGGTGAGAAAATTTTCAATCACCGTCACATTAAAGTGCTTATGCACTGAGCGGCTGTGAATGAATGCAGTCGTGCGCAATTTACTTTCGGTTTGTCGATTCGGGGGTGGGTTGTTTGAATTGTGTGTTCCCTAGCCTATTATTCTTAATGAAAAACACAACAAAACAATACAATGACAAACTCCCTTAAATAGACACTCCCAACCAAATCTTCCCCGATCATCTTTTCATTCAGCTCCTCACTCTCGTAATGAATGAGATCTGACTCCTGCTGCAGTTTGTGCTGAGAGACGCTCGTTCGGCTCACGCAGCATGTTCAGTTTTAAATGGTAGTTAATCTGTTCTCTAATTGAACAAAATGATTTTTACTACTATAATATATCAAAACTGGGATGTAACAGACCTGTGTGTTTTGTATCACTAGTGCTGTGTTCATTCTCGGAGCATATAAGCTCTACTCGCGTGAGGTGTGCCGCTTCTCGAGATTCCTGCTTTTATTAGAGAGAAGAATATGTTCAGCCCCTTCCCTCTGAAGCTTCGAATATTCAATGTTGATTTCTACTGAAGTTTCGAAGCTCAAAAAATGGTGTTTTGAACCAGCCCTAAAATCAGCTGTGGGCTGCAGAATTACCTAAAATTGTCTATTAATGCCGGTTGTCTGTCATTCTTACTACTTTGAGTAAAGATAAAGGATGGAGCAAGATTTGTTTTGCAAACGTTAATGTTTACATTAGCTGGGCTAACATATGCACTGTTATTGATAAAGTTTCCACATGTGCACCGCAATACATTACACACACATACACGCGCTCTTTAATGCTGATGGTGAGGAATTACAGTTGAAACACCTCATAATGTAGGGGAGCACAACCTAACGCGGGGTTAGTTGTAACACACATGGTTTAACACTTTCCACACATGCCAGGATAACGAAGCTTAGTGTGTTTACTAGTTGCCATATCAACATTATTTAGAGAAAAATAGCACCAAAATTTAAAAAACTTTGGAATATAGCATTGAACATGTATTTAACCATAGCAAAAGTACATTTCTTACTTAAGTTTATTTTTCATCTCTGTTTTTGTGTTTATTTAAAATAAGACAAATATGATATTATTATAATCTTTTATCTGTTATTTAACAGTTGAGATCATTCTTTAATGCTGATCTAACCAGCAGAAGACACGAGCCGGGGTTTTAATCCCAGTTGTGCAGATGGGGTGAGTTGTAACACTGCATTACAATGAGCCCCTATTAGAAATATGCCATTATATTCTATACTTTTATTAATTCTTTTGAGAAACCATGAGAAAAGGGTGAATAATGACTGAGTCAATGTTCAGAAATTATTCATTATTATTATGTTTTTAATTATGCTGTACAGCTGTGTTTCACAACTTGTTTGTTGTTAAACTCAAAAATGTGTATTTTTTTATTATGAAAAAATGCCATCATTTTTTAAAAAAGTTAATCATTGTATTTTGTTGACAAAATATTTGAGTTGGTCTTGGATATTTTTTTGATTATATCAGATAACATTTTAAGCTGTCATTTGGTCATGTTACAATGTGCCCCTAACATGTTACAATGTACCCCACCTATGGGGCATGCTGTAACATTTCATTAAATGGGTAAATCAAGAAAAAAGTATACACTGTATTAATGAAACACAACCACATAATTATACTAGACATGTGTGAAATAAATGTGGGAAAAAATACATACTCTGAACCCAAAGTGGATTTGCACAAACTGAAACAGTCAAAAAGTGTTAGGTTGTGCCCCGCTCTCCCCTACCTCAAAATGAGTAGAAACATCCTGCTCAAAGTTTGGGTTGAATAACTATTGATTCGGACTCGCGCTGGGCTTTGGTGTAAAATCGGTATCATCGCTACTGTCTTTACAGTGTGTACAGTCCCTGAGCTTTAGGACTAGGAAGCCTCCTGATGGAGCTGACGATTAGTTATGGTAATGGACGTTTGTTTCTGAAATCCACGCTGTAGGCTACAGGGTAGACCAATCACAACAGACTGAGCCATCTGACCAATCAGAGCAGAGTAGGCTAACGGAAAGGAGGGATTTAGAGAGACTGATTTATCCATTGTGTCGTTTGAGAATCATTGAACATTGTGGTGATGTGCAGTGTATATTATGAGAAAATGTAAAAAAAATTTTTACCTTTGATGCATGTAAACCTGTTGTTGGAGACCTCCAAAACAAAACGAGGAAACTTTAAAATAGCATAATAGGGGCACTTTAACACTTTATGACATCATTTTCAATTTGAGTGAACCATCGTTTTACGTTTAGTGTGGAAGAATAACAGTGATGCTTACAAACCGAAAACTTTTTCACAAATTGTAATCTGCACTCGATAACATGCTCCTTAAAAAGTCACCACAAACATAATGGCATCTATTCGTCGCACATTTCATACCACGGTGATGAAACAACCCTCAAAAATTACAATAAGCACATCCGGCCCTCTTTTTCAAACTCGGTGAGACGCGTTCGAGACACATTTCATTTATTGTGAAACACATCAAACGGTGCCATAGAAAACAATCAAGACGAGACAAAATTAGCAGTAAAGGCAGTAATAGACAATAGGAACAAACAAACTGGTGACAGTGACAAGAAGTCGGTATAAATAGCTGTTGAGCAGAAAGAAACAGGAGGAGATGGATCCGGTAATGAGATGTTCTCATCTACACGTGTCTTTGATATCTGGCGATCTGTCATATCTCCTCAAAGCTGACAGTGCTTTGCGAGCTCTCTGTCCACTCGAATCGTCTCGCTTTCTTTACCTCTCTCTCTACCTCACTCTTGTCTGTCGCTCCACTCCCTTTACGTTTGTTTATTGACGAGTAATGATAGCCCTCGCTATCATCCTGACGAGACCGACTCCAGCTATCGATGGCTGGTGACATGCGAGAGTGTGTTGTGTGTGTGAGAGAGAGAGAGAGAGAGAGAGAGAGAGAGAGAGAGAGAGAGAGAGAGAGAGAGAGAGAGAGAGAGAGAGAGAGAGAGAGAGAGAGAGAGAGAGAGAGAGAGAGAGAGAGAGAGAGAGAGAGAGAGAGAGAGAGAGAGTGAGTGCAGGATGTGTGACTGTGTGTTGGAGAACTTCTGATGGTAATTCCACCTGATGTCCCGGCCCCCCCTCTGGCAGCATCCCAACCTCATTATGCCAATCATTAAGTTTAATGACTTATAAACCAAGCGTCAGAACTTTACGACTACATGTTGGGAGAAATAAACAGTTGTATCTTTGGCTCTGCTCTTCCCTGAGCTACATCTGATTAGTAGATATTTATTTTAAAAGGATTGCTGAAGTTTATCCTTGATAAAAAGTAAGAAATGGGGGCAGGTGGTTTGTTAAATTGCACAATAACATGTTTGAATTTCCTAAGCATCACAGGAGTTGCTGTTAGCTAGATGACTTATCATTTTAACATATGCGTATTCGATCCTGAGGCCGGCAGCTACTAGTGTAGCCTGAAACCAATGTGCTGAGCATCAAACTTAGCGTAAAAACAGGAGCTATGGCCTCTTTTCGCTACTCTAGCTGTGCCAAATGATTCATCAAAAAGGATAAACACACTACAAGCGCTCTCAGGAAGACAATATTATGCAGGGCTTATTTATTTCTAAACACACAGACCCGCGAGCGCTTAGAGAGGAAGAAATATTGCCTTACATGGGGTGTCCTCATATACATTTTCATGTCACATACTCTTTGCACTGCCTTTTTTTGTTGTTGTAAACATCTGCAGGATAGGAATAACCTTCTTGTTGTGGACCTTTTCATTACATGGTGCTTAAATAACAGTTAATAATGTTAATGTATAGTGTAATAATGTTTTTATAGTCCAAACATTTGCCATTGTGAGGGAGTTTAGCTGAGCCAGCATCTGACTAAAAATAAAATGAGTCCGTAGCTTACTTAAGTCTACGGCCTTATCTCGACGGCTGCTTGCGCGAAGCAAGACTAGAGCATGACGGTGATAAATGACCTGTATCACTAACTGGGAAATATTACGGAAATGCCCTGGCAGACTTGCTAGTATTCCTACTACACTGGTGCTGATATGTTGCCTGTGGTGACCAAGAACAGTGTGTGTTTGTATAAAGAGATAGCAAATTGACCATTGCATTCCTGAAAAGGCCTGTTCACACCAAGATAGATAACTATAAAGATAAAGATTAAGATAACTATATTAGCGTATTGGTGCAATTAACCTGTTAAAAATATAGATACATTTGCCCTTTGACAATTTTTCCACATGTGGATCTATCGGTACAGAGAATTTCATGTTTCATCTTTTGTGACAAAGAGCTTTTGTGTGACTGATAGTGTGAAAAAGCTGCGTGTGTTGTTAGATCTTAGGCCTTTTGGATATTTTCAGAGATTTGAGGGACGATGATAAGTTAGACAAGCCCTTTCTAACATTTTAAGTCCTCTAACATTTGCAGTTATCTTGTAAAATGCCATTCATTCAAACTGCATCAAGAGAAGCTGGTAAAATGAATCCCCTTGAAATCAGACACCTTTAAGATCAGTACATTCTATTTTATTGTCTGAAATGAAAATCTGTGTGAGATGATGGTATTTGGTAATAATGCCATATGTTCTTCATTCATCATTGCATTGCTGAATAAAAACTGAAAACTGTCAATCAAGTAGATACGTTGTTATTGATCACCATGATGATTAATGTAAGGTCACATGATTAACTGCCATGCACATGATCATAATTCATCAATAACTCATATTGATCTTGTATTATGACATCTGACAGTGTGCTCCAGGCTTACCAAGATGTCAACCTTTCTCCAAGAAATAAAGTAATTAAATCTTAGAATCTTAAAATACTAAATATGCATTTATTAAAAATCCAGAAACCTTTCATTTACATAGAAGATATGTATTTATCTACATTTATATACAACGATCAGGCATAACATTATGACCAGTGAAGTGAATAACACTGATTATCTTCACATCACAGCACCTGTTAGTGGGTGGGATATATTAGGCAGCAAGTGAACATTTTGTCCGAGTTTGACAAGGGCCAAATTGTGATGGCTAGACGACTGGGTCAGAGCATCTCCAAAACCGCAGCTCTTGTGGGGTGTTCTCGGTCTGCAGTGGTCAGTATCTATCAAAAGTGGTCCAAGGACGGAACAGTGCTGAACCGGCAACAGGGTCATGGGCGGCCAAGGCTCATTGATGCACATGGGAAGCGAAGGCTGGCCTGTGTGGTCCGATCAAACAGATGAGCTACTGTAGCTCAAATTGATCATGAAGTTAATGCTGGTTCTGATAGAAAGGTGTCAGGTGTCAGTTTGTTGCGTATGGGGCTGCATAGCCGCAGACCAGTCAGGGTGCCCATGCTGACCCCTGACCAACAGTGGGCATGTGAGCATCAGAACTGGCCTGGTCTGATGAATCACATTTTCTTTTACATATCGTGGATGGCTGGGTGCGTGTGCGTCACTTACCTGGGGAACACATGGCACCAGGATGCACTATGGGAAGAAGGCAAGCCGGCAGAGGCAGTGTGATGCTTTGGGCAATATTCTGCTGGGAAACATTTGGTCCTGCCATCCATGTGGATGTTGTTGCAGACCATGTACACCCTTTCATGGAAATGGTGTACCCTGGTGGCTGTGGCCTCTTCAGCAGGATTTTTGCCACAAAGCACAAATGGTTCAGGAATGGTTTGAGGAGCACAACGAGTTTGAGGTGTTGACATGGCCTCCATATTCCCCAGATCTCAATCCAATCGAGCATCTGTGGGATGTGCTGAACAAACCCGAAGGTGTATACAAACCTGTACATGCTGCTAATCTTGCAGAGCATAAGCTGTAACATTATGGGCCCTATTTTAACGATCTGAAACGCAAGTGTCAAAGCGCAAAGCGCAAGTAACTTTGTGGGCGGGTCTCGGCGCTGTTGCTATTTTCCCGGCGGGATAAATGGCTCTTGCGCCCGGCGCAAATCTAAAATGGGTTGGTCTGAAGTAGCTTCATTATTCATAGGTGTGGTTTGGGCGTAACGTGAATAAACCAATCAGAGCGTCATCCAACATTCCCTTTAAAAGCAGGTGCGCAAGTTCCATTATGGATTGCTATTATTATGGCGTATTTACCAGGCGCACGCCAGGAGCGGTTCACAGCCGAGGAGACTGATGTTCTTGTAAGAGCAGTGAAAGACAGAGAAGTTGTGTTGTATGGGGATGGGAGAAACCCACCCAAAATAGCGTCGGTTAAATAAATAATTAGCCTGAATAATTTGTAAGCTAGATTTATGCCTATTTTTTCACATCTTCGTGGCACACCACAATGATTTCCGTCATCTCATGTGTTAATATTTTTTTAGTGTAACAATTTATGATTTGCAAAAATAACTGTTGCATCTGTGTAGATTACATGAGCAAAGTGTATGCGCGTTGTGCACGCTATGGTCAAGCATGCGCCCTTAAAATAGCATAATGAACAACGCGCAACGCGCCACTGACTTTAGACTAGGTTTTTTCTGGTCAGTGGCGCAATTGTTTAATGGAACAGCAAAATAGCACCAGGGATTGTTTGCGCCGGAACACGCCTCCTTTTTTGCGCTGAACCGCCCAGGGAGCGCAAGTTCATTCACTAGTTTAGCGACGTGCTTCTGTGGAGGGAAAAGCGCGCTTTGCGCGGGTGCAAAATAGGAATGACACATGCGTCGGTGTACAAAGTCAATTGCGCTGGGTGCAAGATAGGGCCCTATGTTTTTAAAGAGATAGTTCACCCACAAATTAAAATTCTGTCATCATTTACTCACCCTCAAGTTGTTCCAAACCTTCTGATGAACACAAAATAAGATATTTTGAAGAATGTTGGGAACCAAGCAGAGAGAGAGCAACCATTGACTACTAGGGCTGTAATCTCCCAGTCGATTAGTCAATTAGTCGATACGTTCTGGCTCGACCAAAATTTCAATTGGTCGATTTTTTTGCTGCGTTCATTTCATTAGTTTTGCCGTGCCGCATTCATTTCATGACAGTACAGATACCACCATAGTGGTAAACTTGAGGAATGGCCATCAACACACACGTGAGGGGAAGCGTCACAACACCACGCTTCAGTCGTGCCGCAAAAGTGGATCTGTACTGTCAGTTTTGCCACGTTCATTTCATCAGGTGGAAAGCACTAATTGCTAATGGGGGTGTTTTCAGAGCACCCCTGTTTCACAGATAACAGTCTGTCTTCAGAACACCCCCCTTGTTTTCACTTCTTTTGGATTAGCCCAACCCACTGGATAAGAGAGACAGATTGAAGTACCAGTAGGCTAGTTTGCTGTATATTATTTATTTAATTGTGAGAGCATTTTTTCTGCTCTTGATCTGACTTGTTTAATAAATATTCATTTTTTATTAAAGTGGACGTGCCTTTTGTGTTTAAGAGTAAAAGCTTTACGTTAATACGATCAGGATCAAGTCAATTAGAAATACCAAGGGTTCACTCAAAGCAAGGAGAGTCTGCTTTTAGCTATTATGCCAGCCGCAGCTGGAACCAGCTTCCTGAACAGATCAGATGTGCTCCAACAGTAGCCACTTTCAAATCCAGACTCAAAACACATCTGTTTAGCTGTGCATTTAATGAATGAGCACTGTGCTACTGTACATCCGACTGATTGCACCTTATCTTATGCTTTTACTGAATGAGCTCTGTGCTCTGTCCGAACTGCTTGCACTTTAATTATGTTTCAATTTAACCCGTTTGTTATTTTTAGTTTTAATTATACTTTATATATATATATATATATATATATATATATATATATATATATTATTTTTATTTTATTTATTTTTTTCACTTATGAATATTTTAACTTCATTTCTGTGTAAAGCACTTTGAATTGCCACTGTGTATGAAATGTGCTATACAAATAAACTTGCCTTGCCTTGCCTTGCCTAATAGTCTATTCGTGTCTCAGCCACGAAGCTGAGCTGAGCTCATATATTCAAGCTGCACAGAGCGGCTGAAATTAAAGGGTCTGGCAGTTATTATAATACATATGACAAAAACAATTATCTAAATTATGTTGCATATTCCTCAAAAGTTCCTGTGATGATATCACTAGTTGACAACATAGTACTATATATTTTTGGAAGTCATAGGCTATGATATTGCGCAGGTGCACGTGACGCAACGCTGTCAGTGCCGACAGACTCGTGTGTCAGATTAATTTCAGTGCAAAATAATCAGGTCAAAAACGATTTAATATACTGCAAATAGCCTACTAGTTTTTTATGTTTATTTATAATTCATTTAGGCAGACAACAAGGCTACCAAGTACTGTGTACAGTGTGCAGCTAATTAATTTAACTTTTTTTTTTTTCCTAACGTCATTTTTAGTCGATTTTTAGTAAAAAAAATTCAGGACTTCAGTCAACCAAAATTTTCTTTGGTTGATTACAGCCCTATTGACTATAGTATTTTTTTCCCTACTATGGTAGTCAATGGTTGCTCTCTCTGCTTGGTTAAAAACATTCTTCAAAATATCTTCTTTTGTATTCAGCAGAACAAAGAAACTCATACAGGTTTGGAACAACTTGAGGGTGAGTAAATGAAGACAGAATTTTCATTTTTGGGTGAACTATCCCTTTAATGTTCAGTCTGCACGGCTGTGTGAAAAGTAGCTAATTAATTTCCAGTAACAGCCTGATCTCTCTGAACTCCGTGTAAACTGTTCGCTGCCAGGAAACATACAAACACAATGCACAGTGACCTTTCAGAGCATAAAGAACGCTCTGTAAAAACTGCTGATGTTCGGGGAGTTTTATGTCTGTAATAATACACAGAAATGGTGATTTCTGGCTGTCTGTGTGCACGGTGTGCTCACTCAGGGTCATTGATCAAATGTAACAGTTGTAAATAAAACTATGCATACTTTACTCTCCTGTCACACGTTATGCAAAAAGTAGTATGTCAAATGAGTAGGACGGCAGGAAATGTAGGCGAATATTACCCAAATGACTTGCTGCATACACTGAGATTCTGAAGTGTGCAACCAGTGGAAACTTTAATATCTCATGAGATCACGGGAGCTGAGGAGCCATCAGATATGAAGATATGCTAAGGGCACCAAATGCAGGTAACTGTTAAATTGTACTTTTTAAGAACACCTTGTTATTATTAGTATGTACGGCGTAGGTCAAAAAACACAGATGAAGGACATTGCCAGCATGGCGGAAGCAGTCCATGATGTCTGGGAATGTATACTACACTCCAGCATACCTGCAGAATATACTTGAAGAATGCAAAAGTCAAGAAGTGCACTTTTCTTTAAACTCAGTACATACTTTGAACATTTATACACAGCATTTGTCTCTATATATCGACCTTAGTCTGCCTTTTAGGAAAACCAAGTGCTTTAATGTGACTTTCAAATGAAGGAATCACTTTTAGACGCTAGGGAAGAGTTTTGGTTTTATTTCTGTTGGGCATTTGTGAGTGTGTGTGCATTTGTGTGTGTGTTATTGATCTCTGGTGATGGTTGGGGGGTGCGTGGTGGGAATCAATGCAAAGTGGGTTTGAGTAGCTAATGGAGATTACTGAAGGTGCATCATGGAACTTTTCAGACCCTTTACTCTCCAGTGTCTATTGATCTGAAGATACACACACACACACACACACACAGGAGGGACTGTCAAACAGGCACTCACCTTAAAAACAGAGTAGGTGAAGGCATACACACACAATCTATTTGATGTCAGCGGAGAACTGACAAACTGAATCCAGTTATTCAGATCTGTCAATCTAATATATGTAATATATAATACAGATGTGCTAAAAAAAATATTCATAACCATGGTAAATATGATCAAAGAAGGCTGTAAAAAAATCTGCATAGTTAATCCTTTTTTTATAAAAATTGAACTTTTCATTGGAAAATAAGACTTTTAAATGGGCGGCAAATCTCATTATGAAATAAATGTTTTTCTCTAATACACATTGCTCACAATTAACCATACCCTTTTATTCAATACTTTTTGCAACCTCCTTTTGCCAATATAACATCTCTGTTTCTTCTTCTATAATGCCTGATGAGTTTGGAGAACACCTTACCAGAAATCAGAGACCATTCTTTCATACATAATCTCTCCAGATCCGTCAGATTCCCAGATCCATGTTGGTGCTTCTTCTCTTCAGTTCACCCCACACATCTTCTATAGTGTTCAAGCAGGGAACTGGGATGGTCATGGCAGAAACTAGGTTTTGTAATCAGTGACTAATATTTTAATTATAATATTATACTTTAAAAAACAAAATAGAAATGTAATTTTATAGAATTTGTCATCTTTTTACTTAATATATGACAGCAAATGTGTAAAAATTGGGACCCAATTTTCAGAAGAAATAAGCCTCTTTTTGGAAGAAAATTTTAATATGAAACGTAAATATTTCACACATTCAATAGAAATGTATCTGTTATCACTCAATTTAATTCAGGTACATTTCAGCCAAAGTTATTCTCCAAAACAACCCGATATAAAACAGGGAACATATCAAAACAATCAAGATTCTCCTTGTCGAATACCAAATCAGTGCAGGCATTGAAACCGGCCTTCTTGATAATAAATTGATAACGTTACACATTCAAAAATGTTACACATTTCATTCTGTCTCCCTTCATTATGAAGGAGCTGTGATCGTGAGAACGTGTTTACAAATTAATCTACAAGTAAATATTTAGCAGTACTTAAGAAGAAAGGTGAATAATTTAGGGGCTATTTGTGATTCAGAGACTGCCATTGGAAATGGAGAAACCCCAGAGCAGGAAGGGGTGGCTTTCATGTCTTGATGGTGCTTCATTGCTTTTGTCACTTACACCCGCTCTATGTTTATCTACATGTTTATTATTTTGGCTTGCTTGTCTGGTGGATCCTTGATGCTAAATTGAGCTGACAGTAGTGCTCTTAGTGGCTCAACCAACACAATTCACTTGTTCTGTAACCACATACGCACACACACATCCAAAATCTGACAAACAGCCAGGTGATATAAAGATGTTAATAGTATTGGATCAGCCTGTCATGTAATGAAATGCATTTGCTCTGAAAGATATGAGAGGACTTTAAACATTCCTCTGTGGACGTAAGGACAGACGTTTTTTTTAGACAGATAATGATATTTTTAGTGTATGAATGAACAACGCTTTTGAATTATGGCCCAAGGGTTATAAATAGATAGGAATTCACTGCATATGCAGCAATAATTTAATGCACTTGGAATCTCTGTAAACAAGGTGGCATGTCTTTTCGAAAATAATAACCAGATTATTCTTCCTCTCTCTTTTCTCACTCACACACACTCGTTTTGACTGCCAGATTAAATTGGAATTATTTGAAGGATTGATCTTGGAAGAGAACAAAAAGCTTTACGTCTGTTCTTACTTTTATCATTCACATCAAGGTTATTACTGTTATGGGCATTAGAAGGATGTCCAGACAATGCTTGACCCGCCACTTTGTTGTTTTAAGGTTTTTAATGCTAGCACGCTCACACACCAAGGTTTTTTATTCAGATACACACACATTTTCATGAAAGGCTCTGTGTCTCCATACCCAACTTTCCATCAGTAACCTTCAAAAGCATGTGCCAGTGTGTGTAGTTTGAAAAGTATGGCTTTATGACTGGCCTGTGTGACTCATTTCCATATTAGAGGAGTGAGAGAAAGAGACCCTGTACTTGTGGAGCATGATAATATCCGACAGTCTCATGAGGGATGGAAACCATATCCCTTTTTACCAGTGTGCACTTAAATTTGAATTAAATTCCTGCCATTTTATTTTATTTTTAGCATAACTAAATCACTTCAATATATGAAGGAATTTAGTGCACTTATGCATATTCAAGTTATGCATTAATGTAATTTATTCATAGATACGTTTATGTGAATATAAGTAGCTATGTCGTTTTGAGCGGTAAATCATTATTATAAATGTGTGGCTATATACACTCTGGTAATAGCTGTTTGTACTTAAAACTGATGCTATTATATGTGTGCTTTGCTTGTAATCGTTTTAATGCACCGATATCATGGGGGACATGTTAACCTAATTATCGTAAGGACGTGGTGATTTGCATGAGGCTCCATGTAATCTAAGGGTTTTATGAATAAATGCAGGTGCCCACAACTCTTGCGAAGGGTTAGACTGAAACTAGAGCAGTCAGTCAGAGGCATAGCATGTTTAATTCACTGACAAAGTCCCTTGGGTCAAATGCTTGTGCAGCGTCACACAAAAAACGCTGTTTTTGGGCTATCCTAAAAATGCTCTCTGTTGTAACATTCATACATTATATTTATATATAATATCAGCACATTAACGTATGCAATTTTTTTTTATTTTTTTTTTTATTGTCACGTGTTTAAAATATTTAACGCAATTAACGCAGCATCAGTTTTTTTCTGTCATCCTTTGGCTAGTGTTACATTATATGATCACACTCTTATTCATGCAAATGTTTTGAAACCATTCAAGCATGACAAGACAAAAGAGAACTCCTGTCTGTGTGACACGAACACGACGCACAGAAAGACGCGCCAGTATCGTGCAGAATTATGCCAAAATAAATGCCTTCTTTGTCGAGTACTCTCATAAGAGCAGTCTAAAATTAGTTAAATCTTAAATGAAGAGTAGTGAGAAAATGAGATGCATGTGACAGCACATCAGATCCATTCGGCAGCAGCAGATCTTAAAGTGACAGCAGCCTAATTATAAAGTAACTGCTCCGAGACACAAAGGCAGAGAATCCAAACACAGCTTTATTACTCTGGAGTCTGAGCTCTTTTGGGGCCCTTTAGAAGTTTTGACATGCTCTGACATTTGTGTTTTTTTCAGTTGCTTATAAACACATTAATGGCAAAAGTGTAATTACACTGTATTCAGCACAAACTGGGCTACCATAATATGTGAGCAACATGTGTGTACATGCTTGTATTTATGAGAGAAAAATGTTTATGCACGGTTTAAAAAAAAAAAAAAAAGATTTGTTTTAAAATGAAGGCCTCAAAACACACAGTAGATATGTGTTCCCAAGACTTTTGACTCCTGTCTGTATTTGTATAGAGTTTTTTTCTTTAAACTGATGTGAGAATCATTGAGCCTACTCGTTCACATAACACAATATATTAATTTACAATTTGTAAGACAGTTTCTCTTCACAAAGCCAATATGCGAGGAGGCGTGATAGCTAATGAATAATGATGAGGTAACACCTGAGATAACAAAGGACACAATAGTTTGCATAATGAGCTGCATTAATGAGCTGCATAATGAATGAGCTTCAGGTAGGCCTATGTGACGGAGGGCAACAGAGCAAAGGGAATATATATTTTTTTCTAGTTTATTTTATTTGGAATGTAATCAACAAAGGCCTATTATATTTTAAATGATCAGAAGATTTGACTACACTGCAAAAAAATGATCTTCTTATTTGGTATTTTTTTCTTGATTCCAGTCCAAATATTTAAAATTCTTAAATCAAGATTAATTTACTAAGTACAAATTTCTGGGGGGAAAATCTAAATTAAGTGAGTTTTTGCTTAGTTAGTTAACTTTATTGTCCTCAAGGGGAAATTCTGCTTGGGCACAGTGCAGAGTTGCTTCATAAAGGTAGACCAGATAACTTAAAACAATCTATATTATCTGCCCCAACAATTTATGATTTATTAAACTATAATTTATAATTTATTACACCAATTTATTAAAACACAACAATTAGCTAATGAGATTAAAACCATGTTTTTACTTCAAACTTACTTTATATCACAAGTCAAATGTTTTAAATAACCTTATGTGATCTCATTTGGCTTTGGATCAAAAAAACAGACAGAAAATATATTTTACAATATTCTGCTTAATTATTTACATTGCATTATAAATATAATATATTATGAAAACACCCAACATGGTATAAATAACACAGATAAGCCATATATTGTCACGGATTATTATCTTCAGAGAGGCTGCAGATCACGCATCATGTTTGATTTCTTTATTTTGCAAAAAGCACAACAATTTGTTTTTATTGTGACTGTACAAAAAAAAAAAAAAATAGAAACTTATATAATGATTATAATGATGTATAACACTTGCCTGAATGATAAAAAACGACAGAGTTATTTGAGTCTCTTTGGCACTGATAAGAAAAAAGTGAGCCGATCGCGTCTGTACGACCGCCGACTCGAGAGGATTAAAGGATAATCCACAATCGTAGTCAAAAACAGGCAAAATGTCATACACAGGCAAGCAGTCCAAACAGGCATACAAGGCAGGAGAGACAGGCAAAAGGGTAATCCAAGACCAAGAGACAATATACGAAGGAGAATGCTCAGAAATGCAGTGTTACAACAAACAAGACATCGCAAAGAATGACTGAGATAACCAGGTTTATATAGGGTGAGGTAAACAAGGTAATGAGACACAGGTGTAAACAATGAGTGATGATACATATGAAAGGCACATGTTAATATGACATTTGTTACAATGGGTTTATGTGAAGATCGTTTTAAGTTCACTTAAATTAAAAGTATTTTTTTTAAATCCTAATAAATGTTGAAATTTTCATTTATACTGAATGTTGAATGTCTATCATAATGTAAAAAATAAATAAATAAATAAACTTCTAATTCATAGAGTCGTTAGTAGCAGTATTAGGGCCAGATTTACTAACAGATTGCGCCAGCTCAACCCACCTTTAATTTATGCATCGTCAGTAGATCACGCGCTGAACTTTCCCTTCTGAGCTTTTCTGGAATTGCGCTCTCACGCTAATTTGCCATGTTTAGTAAATTTGGCCCTTAGTATCAATGATACTGGCCTTCATTAATAAAAATATGCCAGTACAACAAATATTTAAAATACACTCACCTAAAGGATTATTAGGAACACCTGTTCAATTTCTCATTGATGCAATTATCTAATCAACCAATCACATGGCAGTTGCTTCAATGCATTTAGGGGTGTGGTCCTGGTCAAGAAAATCTCCTGAACTCCAAACTGAATGTCAGAATGGGAAAGAAAGCTGATTTAAGCAATTTTGAGCATGGCATGGTTGTTGGTGCCAGACGGGCCGGTCTGAGTATTTCACAATCTGCTCAGTTACTGGGATTTTCACGCACAACCATTTCTAGGGTTTACAAAGAATGGTGTGAAAAGGGAAAAACATCCAGTATGCGGCAGTCCTGTGGGCGAAAATGCCTTGTTGATGCTAGAGGTCAGAGGAGAATGGGCCGACTGATTCAAGCTGATAGAAGAGCAACTTTGACTGAAATAATCACTCGTTACAACCGAGGTATGCAGCAAAGCATTTGTGAAGCCACAACACGCACAACCTTGAGGCGGATGGGCTACAACAGCAGAAGACCCCACCGAGTACCACTCATCTCCACTACAAATAGGAAAAAGTCATAATAGGCTATAACAATTTGCACAAGCTCACCAAAATTGGACAGTTGAAGACTGGAAAAATGTTGCCTGGTCTGATGAGTCTCGATTTCTGTTGAGACATTCAGATGGTAGTCAGAATTTGGCATAAACAGAATGAGAACATGGATCCATCATGCCTTGTTACCACTGTGCAGGCTGGTGGTGGTGGTGTAATGGTGTGGGGGATGTTTTCTTGGCACACTTTAGGCCCCTTAGTGCCAATTGGGCTTAGTTTAAATGCCACGGCCTACCTGAGCACTGTTTCTGACCATGTCCATCCCTTTATGACCATCATGTACCCATCCTCTGATGGCTACTTCCAGCAGGATAATGCACCATGTCACAAAGCTCGAATCATTTCAAATTGGTTTCCTGAACATGACAATGAGTTCACTGTACTAAAATGGCCTCCACAGTCACCAGATCTCAACCCAATAGAGCATCTTTGAGATGGGGTAGAACGGGAGCTTCGTGACCTGGATGTGCATCCCACAAATCTCCATCAACTGCAAGATGCTATCCTATCAATATGGGCCAACATTTCTAATGAATGCTTTCAGGACCTTGTTGAATCAATGCCACGTAGAATTAAGGCAGTTCTGAAGGCGAAAGGGGTTCAAACACAGTATTAGTATGGTGTTCCTAATAATCCTTTAGGTGAGTGTAAACTGTCTTTAAGTTGTGTCTACATTATTTTGGAGTGTAACTGTAAAATTATTACAATATAAAAATAGTAAAAACACAGATGTTTTTAATCATGATTAATTACAGAATTTTTTTTTTTTTATTAGTTACTTATTTTAATCGTTTGCTGACTATTCTTTGTAAACCCTAGAAATGGTTTTGCATAAAAAATCCCAGTTGATCAGTAGTATCTGAAATACTCAGACCAGCCCGTCTGACACCAATGACCAAACCATGTACAAAGTCACTTAAATCACATTTTTTACTCATTCTGATGCTCAGTTTGAACTTCAGCAGGTCATCTTGACCATGTCTACATGCCTAAATGTAATGAGTTGCTGACATGCGATTGGCTGATTAGATATTTGTATTGAACAATATGTGTGTAGTTATACATTTAGACTTGTGCAACACGTGTTCATTAGAAAAGAAAAAGGAACAGAAAGAGCTGGACTAGTTGAGTGTGTGTGTGTGTGTGTGTGTGTGTGTGTGTGTGTGTGTGTGTGTGTGTGTGTGTGTGTGTGTGTGTGTGTGTGTGTGTGTGTGTGTGTGTGTGTGTGTGTGATGTGTAAAGGTGTGACAACACAAGGAGCCCTCTGCTATCATGCTCATTATTACAATATTCCCACCTCCTTTTGCAGTTGTCAGTGCTTTGGAGTGATTGTGTGTCACTTATAGCCTGTAGTCACAGACACTGTCCCTATCAATATAAATACCAGCAGGGTCTTAACTTCAGCAGGTCTCTCTCTATTGCATACAAAATACATAGTATTAACTGTGTCAGTAGGTATTGTTCCTTTTAAAAGGATTGTCCACCCAAAAATTAATATTCTGTCATAATTTATTCACCCTTATACTACGGGGCCGTTGAATGCTTGAATCTGATTGGCTGATGAACGTTCTGAGGTGTGCAATTATTTTCTGGGAGATGCACAGCGAACGTAGTTCCAGGCAGCTCTTGACCGCATTACAGTTCCATATCACTTCGCATAGTTAACTGTAATAACGGGAATTACAGGACTAAAAAACAACAATATGACAGACGATTTTCCTAAAGTAAATATTAATATTTACGGTGAATATAAAACGTTCAACAACTGGGCGGCAGCAGTATTAGACAGTCCAGATGAAAACCAACAGACGGAAGCGAACATCAAAGGCAAGCTTTTCTGTCTCATTACTGAAATCACACATTGTAGCGCATGCACTACAGTTTGCACAAAAAGGTGTCAGCGCTGCCCTGACGATTTGATCAGTTAGCCCATAAAGTGGAGCAACTTAAAGGCTACACGTGACATTTTTTCACTAGTGAGGTAATAACCGCGCTGTTTAGAGACGCACAGAGGGAGCCTAATTCACACAAGCACTCGCGCTCTCTCTCTCTCTCTCTCTCTCTCTCTCTCTCTCTCTCTCTCTCTCTCTCTCTCTCTCTCTCTCTCTCTTTCCGGTGTGTTGCATGCTGGGTAGCGAGAGTGTGGCGTTTGGGTTGCATGTGGGAGAGCGCACGGTTTTTCAAGTTTTTTTCTGATTTAACCGTTTTCTTTTTTTTGTTGTGTCTTATTCTTTCCCTCTTTTTTTCTTTTTTTCCCCCAATTCTTTGGGCTTTTTTTTTTTTTTTTTTTTTCATTTTTGTTTTTTTGTATTAGGGTTAGTCAGTGTGATTGAGTGAGTAGGGAGCGTGAGGCTGTAATGACGTCTGCCCCGGAGTGGGGAGCGTCGCCTCTCTCTCTCAGGAATGGGTTCAGGTGTGCGCCGGAATCAGGCGCAACCATAGAAGATGTTCTCCTCGCCGTCGCGGACCAAATTGGCCACGAAAACATAAACTCGGCCTCTAGGATGAACAAAGCTGTTGTAGTGTTTCTAAAAAACGAACACTTAGTAAAAACAATGATTGAAAACGGAATTTGGGTTAAGGAAATGTACGTGCCCGTTACACCTTTATCTGCCCCGGCTACAAAAGTCACGGTTTCAAATGTACCGCCTTTCATTTCCAGTGATTCAATTGTAAAGGAGTTGTCTAGATTCGGGAAAATTGCTGGAGGGGTGAAAATGATTCCGCTCGGATGCAAGAACGCTTCGCTAAAACACGTGATGTCTTTTAGGAGGCAACTGTATATGTTTTTAACTTCGCCGGACAAAACACTCGATGTTTCTTTCCGTGTGTCTCACGGAGACAGTTCATATATGCTGTACGCGTGCACAGACAGTTTACGCTGTTTTGAGTGCGGAGATATCGGCCACAAACGCTTAGTCTGTCCACATAAACAACGCGCTGAGGAGAACCAGGGCCCGCGGACAGATGAGCAACAAACTGTAGCGACGAAAGGCAGTGTACAGGCAGAGACGGTCAAAGTGATCAACACTGAGGTAAGTGAAGCGGTTAATGTTGTTAATGATAGTCAAATGCCTAGTGTCAGTGGTGTAAGTGTTCGGCAGAGTAATGATGGTGCTAATGCTGAAGAGGCTTTGAGTAAGAGGTGTGTGGAGAGTAGTGATGATGAGGTGGATGGACAGTCTGAAGTCACTGAAGGAAGCATTAGAGATGATGAATCCTGTTTTGATGTGGATATGGATAAGACTTATGAAGGAGAGTTGTATACTGTTGAACAGATTAACAACTTCTTGGATGAAACCAAGGGTAAAAGTGTTGAACTTGCAGAGTTTTTCCCCGATTTAAGCAAGTTTGTTGATTCAGTGAAAAAAATTCGCAGTGAGTGCAGCAATGAAGTTTTGTCCCAACAAAAGAGATTTAGGTTAAAGAAACACATAACGGCAATTAGGCAAAGTTCAAAGAAAGTTCGAAATAAGAGAAGTAAAATAAAATAAGGATCACATGGGTGTCTACAACTATTTCGGGTTTTTCTTCATTTTTCTGATTTTATTTGATCTCCTTCCCTCTTTTATTTCTATGGATATCCTGAGAGTAGGATCTTTGAACATAAATGGGGCCAGGGATGGAAATAAAATAGATTTGTTAAAAGAGTGTATTGGACCTAAAGAGATTAATGTGATGTTTCTTCAAGAAACACACAGTGATGAAGCAAATGAAACAGATTGGGGTTTGAGGTGGGATGGTGAGTGTGTTCTAAGCCATGGCACTAATGTAAGTGCAGGGGTGGCAATACTTTTCTCAGTGAAAACAAAGATCAATATTTTATCAAAACAGGAAGTAGAAAAAGGAAGGCTCCTTGTTTTAAAAGTAGAAATAAACAGTAAGGTTTTTGTTTTTATTAATATTTATGCTCCCATAGTAGGAAGTGATCGAATTCAACTATTTCAGAAACTTAAGAAAGTTCTTTATGATTTAGACCAAGATGATTTTTTAATTATGGGTGGGGATTGGAACTGTACTGTAGATTTTATCACTGACAGGAATGGTGAAGAACCTCATCCATCATCTGCCCTATCCTTAAAAAATGTTATAAAACAATCAGAACTCTTTGATATTTGGAGAGGAAAGAATGAAGGAGTGAAACAGTACACCTGGATTAGAGTTACTAACAATAGAATTAGTGCTGCTCGTCTCGATAGATTTTATATGAAGAAAACTATGTATAATAGAGCAATGGACACACAAATAATCCCAAACGTTATCTCAGACCACCATATGATCACTTTACATGTTTTTTTGTCACATACAACCCCTCGTTTTTATTTTTGGAGGTTTGACACCAAACTTCTTTTAGATCACGACTTCTGCGAAAATTTTAAACAATTTTGGAGTTATTGGGTAACTCAAAAAAGTGATTTTAACAATCTCCTGCAGTGGTGGGAAGTGGGGAAAGCTCAAATTAAACTTTTTAGTCAACAGTTTTTATCACATACAAGAAATGACTTCAAAAATACTGTATATGTTTTAGAAAAAGAGATATGTGAAATTCAAAATAGCCTGATGAACCAAAATGATCCTTGTTTACAAGAACACTTAAAGACAAAAAAACAGGAATTAAGAGATATATTTCAGGAGAGGGTTAAAGCAGCTTTGGTCAGAGCACGGTTTATATCAGTGCAGGATATGGATGCTCCAACAACCTTCTTCTTTAACCTGGAGAAGAAACACTCCCAATCCAATGTTATGCATGGCATTCGAAAAGCAAACGGGACAGTTACCTCAGATCCTCAGGAGATGAGAAGGCTTGATGTGGACTTTTACACTAATTTATATGCAAAAGATGAAACTGACTTTTATCCATCAAGTGACTTTTTTAATGATCTGCCAGTATTGGATGAACAAACTGCACAAACTCTTGAAAGTGACCTGTGTTTCGGAGAAGTGACGGAAGCAGTTCATCAGCTTAATAAAGGGAAAGCTCCAGGCATTGATGGTCTGCCGGCAGAGTTTTATAAATCCTTTTGGGAAGTTATTGGGCAAGATTTGTTTTGTGTTTTAAAGGAAAGTTTTAATCTGAATATGCTCCCTAAAAGTTGTTCAGCGGGCCGTTCTCTCTCTAATCCCCAAAAAAGGAGATTTGCTTATGTTAAAAAATTGGAGGCCGGTGTCTGTACTCACTACAGATTACAAAATACTGTCTAAGTGCTTTGTTAACAGACTTAAAAAAGTGTTAGACAAATTAATTTTTGAAGACCAATCTTATTGTATTCCCAAGAAATCTATTTATGATAACCTGTTCTTAATGAGAGACATTTTAAGGTATACAAAACTGTACAATGTGGACTTTGGGATTGTTTCTCTTGATCAAGAGAAAGCTTTTGATCGTGTAGATCATCACTATCTCTTTCATGTTTTAAAATGTTATGGGTTTGGTGAAAAGTTTTTATCTTGGATAAAGGTGTTATACCATGACGCTTCATGTTTGATAAAAGTTGGAGGAGGGTTAAGCGTTCCTGTAAAAATGGAGAAAGGTATTAGACAGGGATGTCCGATGTCAGGACAGCTTTACAGTTTAGCAATAGAGCCTTTACTTTGCATGATAAGGAAAAAATTAAAGGGCATAGTTATAACAGGAGGTTTAAGAAAAGAAGCTTTTGTTCTCTCTGCTTATGCTGATGATGTTGCTGTTGTAATTAAAAATACAGAAGATGTGCAATTTTTAGAAGAAAGCTTAGAAATGTATGGCAAACTTTCTTCTGCCAAACTTAACTGGGAAAAAACAGAAGCCTTATGGTTTGGATCCAAAAGTAATGATATTTTTAACTTACCAAAACTTCCAAAAAATGTTAAATGGAATAAAACAGGTTTTAAATATTTAGGGGTATTTTTAGGTAATGATGAATTTGAGAAGAAAAATTGGGAGGGTTTAGTAGATAGGGTCCGTGCTAAGTTGTCTAAATGGAAATGGTTGCTACCCCAGCTTTCATATAGGGGAAGAGTTCTGATCGCCAACAATCTGATCGCCTCAACACTCTGGCATAAGTTCATGGTCCTCGACCCACCGATGGGTTTAATCAGAGAGATTCAAAAAATGCTGGTGGACTTCTTCTGGTCTGGACAACATTGGCTAAAGCCAGCGATGCTCTACCTGCCGGTGTATGAAGGTGGACAGGGACTCATCGACATAAAGGCGAGGCTGGCAACCTTTCGATTGATGACGGTCCAGCGCCTCCTCTATCATCAGCCTCACGTGTGGATGGACGTTGCGTGTGCCCTGCTTCTTAAGACCAGAAGAATGGGCTTGGACAGACAACTGTTTTTAATGAATTTTAATGGAACTTCACTTGGGGGACTTACACCCTTTTATGGTAATATATTGGAGCTGTGGCAGACTTTTAATTTTTCCAGAGAATGGGGGAGTCCTGATGCCTGGGTCCTAAAAGAGCCTTTATTTTTTAATGATCTTTTACACACTGTTTGTTTGTCCTCTGATGCCATCAGAGTCGCACTGACTAGTGCTGGGATATCAAAGGTTTCCGATCTTAGAAGAGGATGTGAATGGATGGAGGCAAAGGAACTGGCTGATATGGTGGGCTTCAGATCCGTAAGGACCACCCAACGGTTGTTTAATGAACTAGAGTCGGCACTCCCAAGAGCAGCAAGAGACTTTTTAATTGTTACTGCTCCAAAAACCTATAAAGAGGCGTATGTTTTCCCGGATTTTAAAATCTCCCTAAAGGATGAAGATTGGGAGGAAACCCCTGGAAACACAGTGACTATGAAAACCCCCGAGTTGAGTTGTTTTAGAACGCTTACCAGGAAAACCCTTTACAGAGTGTGTGTTAAAAATTGCAACTATAAAATTTTTAAAGACTTCAAAGGAACAAAATGGACTTCAGTGTTGGAGTCAGACTCTTCCCCGGGAAGAAGCTGGAGGTCCCTATACAAAAGACCCATTGAGAAGAGAATAGGAGATCTTCAATGGAGAATTGTATATGGGATATTAGCTACGAACAGACACATAGCACGGTTAGATCCTTTAGTTGGGGAGGGATGTCCTTTCTGTGGTGAGTCTGAGAGTGTTTTACATGCTTTTATGCAATGTTCTCGTTTAAAAAATATTTTCGAATTGGCAAAATGTTGGAGTATAAGACTGTTGGGTTGTTTTAGTTTAAATCTGTTCATTTATGGCCCAAGGTACTCTGTTGATAAAAAGATGAAAGTGATTATTTTAAATTTTTTGTATGGTTTAATCAAGCTTGCAATTTGGGTTACAAGGAAAAATAAAGTGGAAGCAAAGGGGGGCGAAACTGATCCTGTTTTTATGGTTATTTGTTTTATTAAAAAAAGACTAACGTTGGAATATGCTTTTTACAAACTTACTAATAATGTGATGTCTTTTTATTATTTTTGGGGAGTTGATGGGTTTTTATGTGAGCCTGATGGTTTTGAAGGATTTAAAATTAACATTTTTTGAGAAGGTTTGTAATTGAGTGTTTAAGGTCTTTTATTGTTTTTATTTATTTATTCATGGTTTTATAGCTTGGGAATGTATAAACCTATGTGGTTTTTCCCATAAAGAAAAAAAAGCTATTTTGTAATGTATAAATAAAGGACATTCTAAAGTCAAAAGTCTCTCTCTCTCTCTCTCTCTCTCTCTCTCTCTCTCTCTCTCTCTCTCTCTCTCTCTCTCTCTCTCTCTCTCTGTCTCTCTCTAATAACTTTATTAATAACTGCAGTAGAATGCTATCAACAGCTCAAGCCTTCGTTAACAGCTTTAAAATGACGTTTCGGAACTAACAAAAGAGCCGTTGGATGAGACGCGGAAGAAATAGTCCTACTCACAATAGCGATTTAAGTACAAAAACCGGACGAATCCCTTTAAATATATCTTCGGATCGATGTCTTGAGGTGTGGTAACCGTAGTATAAGCGGAATAATTGACTCCGGGGCGTTCAATTATTAGAATAATAATGCACACCCGAGGTGTAACGGCCACTCCGCTTCGCGTCGTGACCGCATCACCACCTCGGGTGTGCATTATTGTTCTAATAATTGAACGGCCCGTCGTCAATTATTCCTTACTTATGTCGTTCCAACTTCTATGACTTTCTGTGTTAGTATAGCCGAACAGTCCCCTAAAATGGAAGTCAAAGGAGAATCGAAACTGTAAATGCACTTCTGATGTTACGGCAAGAAAAATGCCTGCTAATACAGTGGCACTTGTTTGTGCAGGGGCAAACAAATCGATACTTCCAGATTATTATGTATTTTCATGTCTTTGTATGTGTAGTATGGAATATGTGGTACATTCTCAGCTGGCCTGCTTTTTGACACTGTCATTTGTCATTTATGCAAGAAAACATAATCTGGCAAAATCATAAATTTTAAATGCAAATGCTCAGAAACACGGCAATAGTGCATAACAACACAATTAAAATCAGAATCCTTTGACTTGCAGAGCGACAGATACCGAAGATAACTCACCTCTTATAACTAAAGGGTAACACAAACCAGAATGAAACAAAACAGGAAGAATACTAACAAGGCTGATTATTGTTCTAAATGTGTTCTTGGTGGCGGTAAAAACAGTTCTCCCCAATGAGCAAACAGCCTCATGTTTACATTTAAATTGGGTTCATGTACATGTAATTGGTGGATAGTTTATGTGTTGAAAATGTAATTCAACCAAATGTAACTTTTTAAATAAGATTTTTGGCCTTTTGTTCCAAATAGGCAGCCGCTCTAAATGGAGAATCAATACAAACAAGATCTGGCTTATGGAACAACAGGTATTTTTATAAAACGCCTCATTATTTTAAAAAGCGACGCTCATTTGCCTATGCATTACCTAACCGCTTGAATCTCAGCCTCCTGCGAGTCAATTATTTAAAGAGATGGAGGACAAGATCAGCTAATGCCAATGCACTCTGAATTCTCGTATATCTCTATATGTTGTTTTAATGAGGTACTATATTCGATCCATGCATTATGGTTTCTCTTATTTATTAAGGAATATTGTTGTTGCATATGCACTTGCAGAGTGAGCGTAACCTGAAGGGATAACATAATAAGTATACAATATACTAATAAATATCTATTAGTTCTTTCTTCACCCAATGCTTCAGGCAGTAATATGCTGAAGCTATTGTCACTTTTGATATTCTTCAATGAATATTGTTAAAAAATCCCCACAAGCATTGCAATTTTTTTCTGTGTGCCACGGTTTAATTCCGATTAGTTGAAAGACATTCCAAGGATTCTGCATGAAACTGGGTGGCTGAAGTAGTTTCAGGTTTAATTTTAAAAGCTTAAACAACTATATAATTTCATAATTTCATGCTAATTAAAAATGTTTTTTAAGTTTTTGTTTTCATAATTTCATCCAAACGTGAAGTGAATCTTTTCAAAGAAAAAAATAACAAACAGATGCAAATTAGGTGCGTTTCCATTAAAGGTCCCGTTCTTCGTGTTTTTTTGAAGCTTTGATTGTGTTTACAGTGTGCAATATAACGTGTTCATGTTTCGCATGTAAAAAACACAGTATTTTTCACACAATTTACTTATCTGTATACCGCTGTTTTCACTGTCCTAAAAACGGCTGATGAGTTCCAACGAGTTCTGATTGTGCCAGCGGTTCCCGTGTTGTGATTTGACCGCAGCTTAGCGACCGTGGCACGGTTCCTGTGTTGTGATTCGACAGTAGCTTAGCGCACGTAACTTGCAAGGAAAGGTCACGCCTCTTAACGGGAGATATATGCGCTTAATGATCTCTACAGTGTCCCTGGGAAAGCCAAACAAATGTGATTTGACTCCGGGATGAAAATAACAGTGTCTCGACGACATGGCAACAAACACAGTCAAACGCAACAATTTATTTTCCCACACAACACTTCCTCTTCTCCACGTGGGACAGCAACAAGACCACGCCCCCTTTTTTCACGTATTCTTGTGGGCGGAGGTTAGTCTGTTCTACTGACGTAATTAATGAAGGAAGTACCAGGATGTAGTCCAAGCCGGCCGTTCGCTGTAGGCTTTGAAAGGGAACTTCTGTTAAATAAAATATCTCGCTTGGCATTGAACTTTGAGCTTTATCATTTTACAGGTATTATTTATGCTCTAACAGCAACATTACACACTAACTAAAGTTTGAACAATGGGATCACGAAGAACAGGACCTTTAAGTTTTTGAGTGGATGACGGTTGTATTGGTAACCTAGTAACCAACAGTAAATAAAACGGCTCGGGTTATGTCTGTAACCCTTGTTCCCTGAGAAGGGACTGCGTACTGCGCACTGCGTCGGAACGACACTTTGGGGATACTCCCTAAGCACTAGCGAATCTGAAGTCCGTATAGCAACTAAACCAATCTGATTGGCGTGCGTGATGACGTCACTGTGACGGCATACCCGGAAGTATAAAAGGGGAGCCGGCGCATTGAAACGGCAGCTATTGCTCTGAAGCATGCGCTCCAGGCGTGCCGAGGTGTGGTGACGCGACGCAGTGCTCGTTCCCTTCTCAGGGAACAAGGGTTACAGACGTAACCCGTGCCATTCCCTTTCGAGGGAACTCTCACTGCGTTGGAACGACACTTTGGGGAACGAGTACCCACTAGCCCACACCGAGGGTAGCGCCTGCCCTAGTGTGAAGCCGGAGAACGGGCACAACTAGGACTGGAGTACCCTAGCCCCAGGCGCCGTAGGGAGATACTTCTCCACCCTTTCCTTTTCCGGGCCCCAACCGGTGAGGGAGGCGTCTGTTGAAACGGTTTCCCGACGCTCCCAACACTGGCCCCTGGGACAGAAACCAAGGTTTCTTCCATATAACTAGGGAACGAAGGCATCCGCGCGTTACCCTGATCATACGGAAAGGATTCCCTCTGGGGGAAAACCCCTTGGTTTCCAACCACCACTGTAGAGGTCTCATGTGCAGCAGGCCAAAAAGTATCACGTTGGACGCTGCTGCCATGTGCCCCAGAACTTTCCCCAGAACATGTGCCCCAGTGCTTCCCAGTGAAGGTTCATCCGCCGTCATGTGAGGCGAAGGATGAAAAACCCGCAGAACCAAAGACCTGACCACCCCTGATGACACTTCGGGCACCTAGCCATGCTTAGGGTGAAGGATAGCCTTAACTCCCACGGGGGAAACTCCAGGCAAGTCGGCGTTACCGCCGAGGCCTAAAGGTCCCCCACTCTTTTTCTTTTAGCGATGTAATCGCTAGGAGAAAAGCCACCTTAGGGTCAAGTTCTTTGGTTCATCCGACTCCAATGGCTCAAAGGGGGCCTCAGCCAGCCTTCGAGAACCACTGCCAGATCCCAGGTTGGGAGTCTGGAACGAGCCACAGGTCTCATCCTCCGAACCCCACGGAGGAACTGTACAACCAGCTGGTGCCTACCCAAGACCATCACCCAAAGGAGTGTGGAAAGCCCCATGGCAGCCACGGACACCTTGAGTGTGGACGGGGTTAGACCCGCAGAGAAGCAATCTTGGAGGAACTCCAGCACTGAAGCCACCGGCCAGTTAACTGGGTCCACCTCACGCTCCCTGCAGCAAGTGGCTCACCACTTGGGGCTGTACAGTCTCCTTGAAGACGGAGCCCTGGAACTGAGTAAAGTCTCTATCACCTCTGCCGACAGGCCAGCCTCTAGGTACCTGACCCCCTCAAGGGCCAGACCCAAAGGTTCCAAACCTCAGGCCGGGGGTGAAATATCGTGCCCCCTGCCTGAGATAGGAGATCCCTCCTCAGAGGAATCTGCCATGGAGGACCTGCCAGCAGCGCTATGATATCCGAGAACCAAACTCGCGTCGGCCAACGGGGTGCTACCAGAAGTAGGCTGACCCCCTGTTGGCGGACCCTCTCCAGGACTCCCGGGAGCAGAGCAATTGGGGGAAATGCGTACAGACGCAGCCTCGGCCATGTCTGAACCATGGCATCCAACCCCAGCGGGGCTGGATGCGTAAGGGAACACCACAGTGGGCAGTGGGACGTCTCTCGAGACGCCACCAAGTCCACTTCCACTGGGCCGAACCTCTCGCACATGGCCTCCACCACCCCTGGGTGGAATCGCTACTCCCCGGGCCTCAGCCCCTGCCTCGACAGGATGTCTGCTCCCTGATTTTGGACCCCCGGGACATACATTGCCCTGATGGACAACAGTTCCCCTAGGGTCCACAGGAGAATTTGATGCGCCAGTCTACATAGAGGGCGCGACCTCAAACTCCCCTGCTCCGAGCCCCAACCAGTGAGGGAGGCGCCTGTTGAAATGGATTCCCGGCAACAGGACGCTCCCAACACTGGCCCCTGGGACAGAAACCAAGGTTTCTTCCATATGACTAGGGAACGAAGGCATCTGCGCTTTACCCTGATCGTACGGAAAGGAATCCCTCTGGGGGAAACCCCTTGGTTTTCAGCCACCACTGTAGGGGTCACATGTGCAGCAGGCCAAAAGGTATCACATTGGACGCTGCTGCCCTGAGCCCACAGTGATGCTGTGGCCTAGCTTTATTCCTGAGACCATCGCCAGTATGGTCACAACTCGCGCAGGAGACAATTGTGCCTGCATCGTCGTCGAGTCCCATACGATCCCTAGAACCGTAGTCCTACGGGACGGCGTCAACACACTCTTTGTTGTGTTGAGTCTCAGCCCCAAGCACCTTATATGGGCCAGAACGACATCTCAATGCCGAACTGCCATCTCGTACGACTGGGCCAATATGAATAACCCAATACTGGAGGAACATGCGAGGAATAGGGCTTCCTCCAAGACCTACACACCTCGGTGTGTAGCTCCGGGAAGAATGGTAAACCCCGGCGAGGTGTTTGGACCCGGCAAGAAAGAAACCGGTCGTCCAGCCTACTGGGTGGCTGAATTTCCGGCACTTCCTGTGGCCAATTGATATTCAATTTGGCCACCGCACGAGTCAAAACCTCAATTAGCTCCTCTTGGGTGAGTGGATGAAGCGATGAAACACTTCCTGCTTCTCCACCCGCCCCGATTCCAAACTCATCTGGCTCCTCGGAACCGGAGAGAATAAGCATCGGATCCTCAACCCCAGGGGAAGAAGCCGCAGCGCGGGCTTCCACATGGGGAGGAAGATCTTTAGAACTCTCAGACAAGGATTGGGAAAGTGCCGCAGCAGTCCCAGATCCTGCTGACAAGTCCTTCTGTGAACCCCATGGTCTGTGACACCGAGACGCCTCAGCGACCGCGGGTCCAGAACCATGGGGCTCACGAGGCTGGCCGGCCTCATCGAACACGGCCAGCCAAGAGCGGAGCAGTCTGAGTGTGAGCAGCTCACAATGCTGACAGGCAGCTCCCTCGAGAGCCGCCCGAGCATGCTCAACACCCAGACACTGCACACAAAGCAGGTGTGTATCTGAGCCCGAAATGAAGCGGGGACACGGATGCACACACTGCTTAAACTCTCTCACATTCTTTTCCATCATTCACACACACTTTTGCAACTGTGACAAACAACAGTAAATAGACAGACAATTTCAACAGAGAGCGCTATGCTGAAGAGCAATAACTGCCGTTTCAATGCGCCGGCTCCCCTTTTATACTTCCGGGTATGCCGTCACAGTGACGTCATCACGCACACCAATCAGATTGGTTTAGTTGCTATACGGACTTCAGATTCGCTAGTGCTTAGGGAGTATCCCCAAAGTGTCGTTACGACGCAGTGAGAGTTCCCTCGAAAGGGAACACCATCAGTGGAAACAGTAGTGATATGTCGTTCATGAAGTATTACTGAGCTGAACGGTTCCAACTCCCATTATTCACATTAATTTTTTTGCATCAAAAACCACCTCATGCAAGCATAAAAACGCTTTCCATCACTTATTTCTGATGTGATACTTCAAAATGTGCATAAAAACAGGGTGATGGAGTGAAAAACATAGCTACAGACTCCATGCTGGATACTAGTTCTGGATGCTCACATCTAGATAAATAGATTTTCTTCTATGAAAATGCTCTGTTCTTTGAGTGGTAGACAAATGCAGAAAGACAGGGACTGGGGCGGCGAGAGAGGGAAAGGGAGAATGCATGGAATCAACATGGAATCTGCTCAGGTCCAATATGATGTGATTTGAACTGAATTTATACACACATGCACACGCACACACAAAGAGGCCTCACTGGTGGGGACACGTGGGGTTATTTGATATCCAACTGGGAAATGTCATCTCTTGGTCTGATCCTACTGACATACATATTGTACAGATCAGTGTGTGTGTGTGTGTGTGTGTGTGTGTGTGTGTAGTGATCTGGTCAGTGGTGGCTACGTTTTATATGATGTGACAGAAAAAGATGACCAATATGTGAGGTGACTCTCTCTATCCTAAAAACAACCCCTTAGGACCATTGACTGTCTGTTGAGGTTATTGTATGTTCTGGGGCTTTATTGCGTTAGATGGCCAACAATTGACCAATACTAAGCTCAACAATTGTGAGCTTATAAAAAAAAAAAATTATTAGATATATATTGCAACTCACATCAACTTGTACAATGTCTTGGTTATGAAAGAAAGTTTCAGAGTTTCTAAAACTTGCCACTGTAATACAAATAAATGTTTTTTTGTTTTTTTTGTTTGAGATTAGTTTTTTATTTAATGTTGTACTGAGAGCTTTATTCATCATATTGATTAATATTATGAACAAGAGTGGCACGTGAATATGAGCTTCTGACATGTTTATGATTGATGTCCACTCAAAATACCTATAGGCCTTAATGTTTACTTAAAAAGTTTGGCTTCAGGCCATGGCTAACTATAGTCATATATCACACAGATGATGTGTTTCCATATATGTAGGTATTTATTTGTGGATTATGTACCCAATGGCATTTAAATGTGCAGCACGCCATGGTTGTACAGCCAATCTTTTTGAGAGCATGAGAAAGAGGAGGCCTGTAACAAATGTTCTGAGTACTTATGGTGTTTTGTGTGTGTTTTAAAGCCCATATGTCTCAAGTGATGCAGTCAAGTGGCATGGAAATCCAGTTAAAGCTACATTAGGGAAGTGCTATTCACACAGAACACAAAAACACAAAAACACATGCAAATCCACTCAGGCTACATGATGGAAATTGTAGTATGTTGCCTCATAAACTACTGTGAATGCCCACAATGACTAGCACAAACATGCAAATCCTGTTGGTCTGTGTAAAGATGGCAGTATAAGCCCCTTTTTTGTTCACAATAACATTTGGTGATATTATGTTGGAATCCTGTTATCACACATCAATAGAGAAGGACCACAAGCGGGGGAGCCCTTTAGGACAAAAAAAAAAAAAAAACAACAGCTTCAAACGACTGTCGAGAACGTATGTGTGCGCTCGTCCAACAGTCTTTGAAAAATAAAGACTCACTGATGAAAGACAAGCCCACACTCTGAATAGGTTCACGTAGCAATGAGACTCAATTAGCTGGATCGCTAATTTGAGCCGTGTCCATAAAAACAACACTCACGTCGTGACCGAGAATACTACGCTAGACTGGTACGTACAATGAAAATGTTTTTGTTCTGTCCTCCCTTCTGTCTTATCCTCCTAAATGAGCTGGGAACATATTTTTACACAAAAAAAACTCAGAGAGACTTTTGAGGATGCAGAGAATGCAATCAGGCTCCTTTGTGGTGGATTAGTACGTGTCAGTGAAAATTAGCATTCGCACGGTTCTCTTGCATTTGTACGCATCCAGCTAGTCCAGCTGTCTCCCTTCAGTATGCCAGCACGACCCACTGGTCCCAGTGTGTGGACAATGCCCTCGCGCCATAATTAGCTCTGCCAGTCAAGTGTCTCAAATTGGATTATCCGCAGTTCTTTTGGGGTTTCTTCATATCGGAGGAATTCTTCACATAAAGCTCCAGATTGAGAGTCTCTGAGGGTCCAGTGAGAGGGCCCAAACCGCACATGTTCAGGCCATAGCCCCACGGTTTTCCACCCACCAGGGTGCCCCCATAAACCAGACAACTGCATTATTCTCACTAAGTAGCGTGGCGGGATAAACACAAACGGCCGTGCCTTGATTTGTGGGCCGCTGGTTTTTGCCACAAGAGAAAGACTGATGAAAGAGTACTTGAGGAAACAATTATTGATCACTATCTTTGTCAGCACCACAGCAACCTGATTCGAAAGCCTCAGTGTGATAATCCATTGTTTCTGTCATAAACTTATAGAACAAGCATATTTTGGTTTTGTTTGAAGGAGGCTGAAATGAAATGTTGGCATAATAAAGTAGTTTTCTCTATCGGTTTTGTTTACTCAGCTACATACCGACACAAATATACACAGAATGCAGAGATGAAAGAAATGAATCCAGTGAGGATAATTAACTTATGTTCTTTGCTGCAAGACAAATCAAATTGAGATGTTTCTTCTTTTTTCATAAAAATTAAATCAATCTGTTTATTTGTTTTAGTGTATTCATTTTATTTATCTACAGAACAAAACCATTTAATGATAGTAATTAAAACTTGTTGCATTGCTTAGCACTGTTCTTGAATGTATTACATAATAGAGTGAAGGTATTTTAATAGCTTTTGTCACAGCATACTGTACTGTTTATGTTATAATTAGTTGGCCCTTAGTAAAATGAACACAACACACTTTTGAAAGGAAGCATCATTCTTTTTCTGTATTAAATTTACAGAAAGGTGATTTATTTACACAAAGCTAAATGTTCAATTGTAAAATCGTATACCTGTTGTGGCTGACTGTTGTCTTGTATTTTAAATAGCTTTAAATAAAGTAAAGTTTGAAATCAAAATAATAGCATCTAAAATCATAAGTTTGGGATCAATAAGACTTTTTATGCCTTAAAGACACATTAATGTGATCAGTCACAAAAAAGACAAATGCTGTAAAAAAAAATAAAGTTTCCACAGACATATTTTAGCTTAAGTTATGCCATTCTCTTTGATTTGAATCAGTGTCAAGAAAAACAACCCGTTCTCACTCCCAAGGCGTCGAAAAACGAAGCATGGTCAAGTGCTTTCCGCGTTACAATAAAGACGCTAAAGGCACCTAGACGTCACTATATCGACGCGCTGAGTGCTCCATTAATTTCAATGAGAAACCTTTGGCGTCAGACGCAGACGCGTTGGGCATGGGAAAGTTATCGCCATGCTGATCATATATTGGGTTATGATTTTGCCATTATGACATGTTGGACTGTGATTCTCAATTTAATCAGCCAGCATCATTTTATTTACGCTATCTAGACACGTTTTAACATGTAACCCAACCCTATTCCATCCCTAAACCTACCCATTCGTGTGGTATAAAACGCAGATATAACAGGCAGAGTCGACTGCATGCACAATTTATAAAAAAAAATACAAATATTCCGAGGCCAAGCGATTGATTTGTGCGAAGGAAATCCCCAAAAGCGATCAGCGTCTCCATCCGCAGAAGATCACGAACACGTACAATTTCAAATATTGCCGCCCGTTACGTCAGTTTTCATAGTGAAATTTCATTGGCTCTCGTATGTCTCGTGACCAATTGCGTCATTACGTCAGCTTTGATTGTAAAATGTCATTGGTTCTCGTGTGTCTTGTGACCGAATGCGTCATGCTAAAGAGGCGTGTGTATTATTTGAATGAGATATGAATGAGCGTGTTAACGGAACGGCGGGATCAGATTAAAACATTAAGATCAACTCTGTTCTTTACATGAAGACATCGTGTGACTTCAGAAGACTTGGAATGCAACATGAGTTAATACTTTTATACTGTTGTTGGTAAGTTTTTGCAATAAATACCTGTGACTGTATACTTGTATTTGCCTGTTGTGTGTTTTATATTGTTTAGGAGTGGGTAGGTTTAGGGTAGGAGTTGGGTTAGCTGCTCCAAAATATAAAAAGTAACCTTTAAATATGAATAAAATATTAATAAAATCATGTATGCTTTTACAAATGCAAAGAATAAAATGCGTCTTGATCTGACGCATTGGGTAAACAACTAAAAATCAATGGAGCACTCAGCGCGTCAAAATAGTGACGCCTAGGGGTGCCTTTGACGTCTTCATTGCGACGCGGAAGGCACTTGACCATGCTTCGTTTTTCGACGCCCTGGGAGTGAGAATGGGTTGAGAAAAAATATGCCTCAAAGAGTTGGTCAAGCTAAATGAATTTAAAGGTATTTTAAATCATTTGGTTCTTGGCCATGACACTCTTACAAAAGAGATTTCAAAGTATCAAAAGTATATTAAGCAAAAAATATATAATAAGCAGTGTTGTGCAAGTTACTTCCAAACTGTAATACATTACAGATTACTTGTTACTGTTATTTAAAAGTAATTATTTACCTTACGGTATTACTGTGTCAGAATTGTAATGTGTTACATTACTCCTGCATTACTTTTGAGTTACTTTCACCAAAATAACTACACAAGTAGAACTCAACATTATAAAATGACAAGACAATGCAAGAAAGGATGAATCTCAAACAATCCAAGTCTATTAAAAGTATGGTAGGGGTAATGTAATTCTGGCAATATCTGGGAACAGCTTGGGTCTATTCATATAAGACACAACAGAACTGTATGTAAACTCTAATGCCATGACAAGGTGCATATTTGTTCTTTTCTTATTGTTGTCATTATTTTATTGTCTTTAAATTTGAGAGGTTCACAACACAAAACCGCCATGCACAAAGGGCAAGAGATGTTTTTTTATTTTTTTTTATTGCTAGTGCTATTTTGCGACGTCGATGGTTATTTCGGTTTTAGACAAAGGTTTCATTTGACTACATTTGCATTTGACTATTACGTTCTTCTTGTCCTTATCTCTGACAAACTCGAAGTAATGCGCATACATCCATCTCGCGAATGGACAGTCGTCCTCTGCCATCTTCATCCATTAAGCCTTGTTTATACTTTTGTTTGGCTCCGCAGCGCGAGCCTCTGCACTCCTCGTCCATTTGCGGAGGTGTTTATACTCTGCGCACTCGCCGTTGTGCTATTCTTTGAAACGTCAGAGCCTTTAAGCCTTCTTTAGCCGCTTTTCTACTGGCCAGCACGAGCTGTCATTTAGTCTCTATTTACAAACCTGGACACCACACGAGGCTATTGACTGACCACAAACAGGTAATAACTTACTTACATTTTTCATTTGTTAATGTCTCGCGGTCTTGCTGTTTTGTTTTTTTGTGTGTGTTTTTTTTTTTTAACAATTACATTTTGGGCTTAAAGTGTGTTATAACGCGAGCGTTACTGAGCATGTACCGAGTAAAATATTACTGAAAATTGATTAGTAATGCCTTACACTACTGCGTTACAGCAAAAAAGTAATATGTTACTGTAATGCATTACTTTTGTAACGTGTTACTCCCTACACTGATAATAATAATGATGATAAAAAAATAAAATAAGCAACACAATGGTTTACAATACAGTTTACTTATAGTAATAATTGTTTCTTGAGCCCCAAATCAGCATATGAGATTGATTTCTGAAAGGATCAAGTGACACTGGAGTATAATGGCTTCTGAAAATCAGTGGAATAAATTACATTTTAAAATGTATTAACTAGATAAATAGATATGAAAATAATCGAATATATTCATAATATATTAAAACTATTATTTAAAATTAGATTAAGATTATATTTTATTATTATATCAATTATATTAAGAAAACAGTATTTTAAAATGGTAAAGTATTTATCATCAAGTGAATGTTGCCTTGACAATAATTATTTCAAAAACCTTTTAAAAAACAACCTCAAACAGAAATGTGTGTTGCACCATTATGATTTAATGACATTAGACATTATAGCTGCATCTCAGTAGATAGTCCCGGAGGCCGCATTCAAAATATGATTGCATCATCGCGACGCTACAAATGTTGCCTTGTATCTTATTAAAATGTGATTACAGTTTATACTCTTTATTTTATATAGAAATGGACCATGGTGAACCTATTTAGACCGTTTATGAACCCTGTTTTGTTTTCAGACAGTTTAACTTTCATAAAAAAGCAGCAGTCACTCATCAACAGCAGCTGTCACAGTTACTAGGTGACAAGAACAATCCTCCGCAGGCTAGACCATCCCATTTAACAACGCTCAGTCCGACCTTTGTGGTCATCAAAGGATGCAGCCTCAGCAGTCTGAGTCCTCTGAAGGATGCAGCCTCTGAATCTCAATCATAAAGGCATGCACTTGTTTGGTTCCTAAATTAATCAACATTTTCAAACTAATCGGTTGAGTGACTGATTGATATGACTCACTCATAGGACAGTCACTTATTGCCATCTACTGGTTTAACTGTAACCTGCAAAAAGAGTCAATGAAAAATCCCCATCACTAATGTAATAACATGGACATTTTCTTATGACACGATCTTGGAACAACATGCACAATACATATTATATTTATTCTTGTTGCTATTATAAATCATTTTGTAAACATAAAATATATAACATGGGCAATGTAATGAAAATGCTACCAAATCCTTCAGGCTCAGATGTGTAAGATAATGCTTTAAAATTCTCTACGTATATTCTCCAGCTTGGCTGTGTAACATTAATAAAGTTATTCGAGGTTATAATCTCATACAACTGCTGTGCTGCCATGGGCTTGACATGTGAGGAACTATGGGTAGTCCGTAAAGATTTTGATCTGTCAAACAGCCATGAAAGCAGGACCTCCTTGCAGTTTGCTGGAGCGCAGGCCCACCCCTGCCGTGGTATTTACATGGTAATTAAGCCGTCTTTATTGGAGACCAGGTCTCTCGTGCTGCTGACCAACCATGACCTTTCTGCCTGACCAGACAAGCATTAAACAACACGTCAAGAGCTGGACACTGCAACCCTGAGCTACCACACTGAGCGATTGAATGTAGCTATTCAATTATATTGAATCATGCAAAGGAGAGAAACAGACAGAGAAGGAGAGGAGCTAAGCACATCTATATTCACCATCAAGGCTCCTTGTGTTTGAATATAAGAAACCTGCTGGGATTATCATTTTCTGAAGCTCTTTGCCTATACACTTGTTAGTTCTCTTTTTTTTTCAGGATTTTTACTTTAAATTGAATAGAGGGAATGCAGCACATAACTCTGTCCCCATCTTGTAGAGAACATCATTAGCAGTGATGTCTTGCCATAATTGGTGCACTTCAAAAAGAGACACATAAGGCTGTTTTTCACTTTATATAATGAAGCCTGAACAAGTGAGGGAACTGAATGCTTTAAATAATAATAAAGAAAAAAAAAACACTTACATTTGGTGCTAGTTACAAAGGACAAATCTAATTGTTGAATTAAAACTCTTTCTTCTTTAAATTTGATAAATGTGCCACCCAAAGCTGTATATTGGTACTATATATTCCTGAAGTCCTTGACTGGTTGGAAGCCAAGCTAACAAGATTAGTTACTGTGGATTTTCAGCTTTTACACTTCATATTGGTGGAGGTTCGTTGTGCGTTTGATCACCTAACATGCGATTACGTTTTCCCAGTGTGGATTAACTTCCTCCGAGGGGTCTTGTACGCTAGGTGTATCTCTGCACTGTAAGAAGCTTAATGGAGAATGTGTGCAGGGTAATAGCTTTAGTTTTCTGTTCCGTTTTAGCTCTAAAAATCAGATTTCTTCCTAAAGTTTGATGTGCACACAGTGATTTGTCACACAGGCACAAATCCAAGGACGAGTTCTGGGGTTTAACTTAAGCTACAGCTCCGCCGCAGACATGCAAGTTAGCATTGTATGTGCACAGTAAAGTATGAATCAGGTGTGTGTGTGTGTGTGTGTTTGTGTGAAAGCGGGAGATTGGGGCGTACGCACTAAACTGTTCAGAATTCATTGGAAAGTCATGACCCATTCTTCATGATATTGCTGAGATGCTGGATAATAGAGTCCTGCATTCTGCTGGTGAGGTGATATTTCCCTGATATGTAATTTTGGAGTATATAGTGTAATGATGTGAGCAAAGATCTCTCTCGCTCTCTCTACAGAGTCACTGACTGGTCTGCTTGCTCAGCAGAAATAACAATAGGCTGATTTAAAAGCAAAGTCCATGCATTTGTAAACAGGCCAACACACACAATATGCAATACACTCATCGCCAGGTAGATTTTTGTTTTTTTCGCCGCGCTTTTATTTCTAAAATTATGCTTGGCTAATACATTATAATCGTGATCAGTGCCGTGGCCCTTATCCAAATGCATACAATACATGTTCATTCTTAAATTTGGCCCGTACCATACAACATGATCAATTTCCTCCCCAGGGTTAGGCAAATTTCACAAGTAAAGAATTGGCTGCCTTTTCAGTTCATGTGTTGGAATTTGAATTGAACTGGCCACGCAAAACAGGAAGTTAAATTGTAATGAATGTAATCCATCAATCTTTTTATCTTTTTACTACCACAATTCAAATGATAAATTCAGCCTGAACCTGCCATGCAAATGTTGTGGACTTTTGTGCCCAATATTTCCAGAAAGAACCTAAGGGGTTAGTTTATTTTGAGATTATCTCCTGTTTGAATCCTCTCTGTTAATCTTTTTATACTGCACCTATATTCACACACGAATGTGCAGATGTGTATTAAGATGCTGCAGTAAACCCAGATACCCAACAGATTATGAGCTCTGCATGCAGCTGTCAGATTGAGTTTGTTATGAGAGTCTCTTGCTCATGGCACTGCATGCATTCCAGGTCTGTCATGTTCTACTCCATGTTGAGCAGTGACCGAGCATGCTCTCTCTCTCTCTCTCTCTCTCTCTCTCTCTCTCTCTCCTCTCTCTCTCTCTCTCTCTCTCTCTCTCTCTCTCTCTCTCTCTCTCTCTCTCTCTCTCTCTCTCTCTCTCTCTCTTCTCTCTCTCTCTCTCTCTCTCTCTCTCTCTCTCTCTCTCTCTCTCTCTCTCTCTCTCTCTCTCGGCATTTAGAAAGTGGCCTGGGCATCTTCCCTACGCCGAGCCGTTTTTCCGTTCACAGTCCTGACAGAGGTTTGTTTAGTCACCACTTGTTTAGTCAACCATCTGTGTGTTTAAAAAAATAAAAGCACCCCTAATATTCTTTATGTAAGCAGGTCAAGTACTTGAAAACACAGTGCCCACCTGAGATTACAGACTACTTATCGGTGGGGTTTCAGTGCTGCTGAGCTCTAATGTTTGTAGAGTGCTTCTTAACGCTTGCATTATCACAAACGCTGCACTTTATACTGGCTTTCCAAGCAATTTTGAAGCATGGCATGCATCTTCATTTGCATTCGAGTGGATAAAGCACTTTGCTTGTATATGCTTGTTAGAACTAATCGTTGTAATTATTATTATTAATCAATGAATCAATTATTATTTAGCAATGAACATACTATACATACAAGAGCATTGCGTAACAACTTAGGTTAATACTTGGAAAACGTCTCGGTTACGTATGGTAACCCTCGTTCCCTGAAGGAGGGAACGGAGACGTACGTCGGACATACCGACGAATTGGGATCACTTCAGGGAGCCCCTATCAGCTTCGAGATATAGAGAACAGGCCAATGGGCCATTGGCGTGCGAGATTTGCATCTCGCGCTCCGCCCCGCAGGCATAAACAGGAAGCGAGAGCGAATGCACGCTGTTTTTCACTGAGGAGCCGAACTGAGTGGCTCGGCCCTGCAGTGATGGTACAGCATCTGTGGCGACGGGACGTACGTCTCCGTTCCCTCCTTCAGGGAACGAGGGTTACCATACGTACCCGAGACGTTCCCTTTCAGTCGGTCATGTTCGACGTACGTCGGACGTACCGACGAATTGGGATCCCTTTGTTAAACGCCATAGTTACTACCACTTCCAGCACCCAGCGATGAGCCCCTCAGACCCTGATCTGATGCGGGCGGGGAAATTCACGTAGGGAGAGTCAAAAAGCTGCTGTTCCGCAAGACCCATTCAGCTGACTCTATTGGATAACGCTGGGAAAGCGTGCCCGTGGAGGCCACTGCGGAAGCCACATCATGCCCGGAGAAAGTTACCAGTGTTGGGAGTAACGGCGTTTTAAGTATAACGACGTTACTAACGGCGTTAATTTTTCAGTAACGGAGTAATCTAATTAATTACTTTTCCCAATGTTGCAACGCCGTTAGCGTTACTGAGAAAAAAAATGCGGCGTTACTATAATTGACCTCACTGAAGCGGTTTTCATCCGAACAGGCTCTCTGTCAGTCGGACCTGCAACGTGCGTGTGTGTGTGTGTGTGTGTGTGTGTGTGTGCGCGCGTGGTACACATAACTGATGATGATTGGTGGGTGGGAGACAAGGTTGAGGTTGATAGGTTGAGTCCACACACACACACACACACCTATGTCGCACACGCATATGCACAGTCAGCGATGGCAAGTCCAACGACTTCAAAGGTAGCTTTCGCAAACTGGAAGTATAAGCGCTACTCTTCCCTCGTTGAGGTGAAAGGTAAGAATGTTTATGTGACGTGCAACTTATTCCCAGGAAGAAAGAGTCTCTCCACGTCGGTGGCCAGTAATTCTAATCTAATGAAGCCTCACATCATCACAGCCACAAAATGAGCGGCTAAAAACCCAGGCGATAACGTGAGCTCCACTACCAAAGGAGTAGTAAAGTACTGATAATATTTACACTATAGTAGGTCTACTGATAATATTTACAATATATTGAATTTGATAGGTGTCTCTCACATTTTCCCACAGCAACATTACAATAATGTACATTAATGTACAATGTTTAGTGTCTAATTCATTCATTTAACATATTTAAATTGGGGGCATCCAAGTTATTTGACATATTTGAACTTTTGACAAAAAAAAAGTAACGCAGTAATTACTTTCCCTGGTAATTAGTTACTTTTATAATGATGTAACTCAGTTACTAACTCAGTTACTATTTGTAAGAAGTAACTAGTAACTATAACTAATTACTTTTTTAAAGTAACGTGCCCAACACTGAAAGTAACCAATATGGAGAATACACGTATGGGCTGGCCGTGGGCAGCACAACATACGGAAGTCCCAGGGGTGGCCCCAGCCAATTAGAGGCAGGGGACAACACCTTCCTGAGATGACAGAGCAGACTCGGCAGAGGGAAAGACACGGGCTCGCCGTACCGTGGAAGAATACATACATGGGACCGCCGTGGGGGTCACAACATATGGAACCCAGCCTAACACAAGTTTCACCAATGCATACGAGTGTTAGACCTGGAATCGAACACTCCGCCACGTCCAACTGCCGCGGGTTGCGGAGGACTCAACAGGGTTCGCCGTTCTGGGGAACTCGACTGGAGAAGATAAGCGCACGTATTCGTACCATGAGGGAGGGAATGGCGCAGCAAGCCGACACTAGAACGGGCACTTCGGTGTTACTGACTATGGGAAGTGAGCACACAGGAAGATACGGGCTCTACATGGAGGCTATAAAATCTAGCGAACGTGTTAGGTGTCGCCCAGCCCGCAACTCTACAAATATCTGTCAGCGAGGCGCCACGAGCCAGCGCCCAGGAAGAAGCAACACCCCTAGTGGAGTCGGCTCTTAACCCGAGCGGGCAAGTCACGTCTTGGGAATCATACGCCAAGACGATGGCATCCACTATCCAGTGGGCCATCCTCTGCTTGGAGACAGCCTTTCCCTTCTGCTGTCCTCCGTAACAGACAAAGAGCTGCTCTGAGGTCCTGAAGCTTTGCGTTCTGTCCACGTAAGTCCGGAGAGCACGGACGGGACAGAGAAAAGCTAGGGCTGGGTCTGCCTCCTCCGAAGGCAGCGCTTGCAGACTCACCACTTGGTCCCGGGAGGGAGTAGTGGGAACCTTGGGCACATATCCAGGCCGGGGTCTCATGATCACATGAGAGTTACCGGGCCCGAATTCCAGGCATGATTTGTCGAACGAAAATGCCTGCAGGTCCCCTACCCTCTTGATGGAGGCCAACGCAGTCAGGAGTATTGTCTTTAACGACAAGATTTTCAACTCTGCTGACTGCAAAGGCTCAAAGGGCGCTCTCTGCAGTGCGGTTAGCACCAGAGACAAGTCCCAAGAGGGTACAGAGGGAGGGCGAGGCGGATTTAGTCTCCTCGCCCCCCTTAGGAACCTGACAATCAGATCGTGCTTACCTAGATATTTTCCATCTACTAGCTCATGATTAGCGGCAATAGCGGCAGCATACTTTGAGGGTGGAGGGAGACAGCCTTCGCTCCAACCCATCTTGTAGAAAGGAAAGCACAGACCTGATCAAACATCTTCGGGGGTCTTCTCGGCGAAAAGAGCACCAATCGACGAACAGGTTCCACTTCAATGCATAGAGGCGCCTCGTAGAGGGGGCTCTAGCGGAAGCGATGGTGTCAACTACCGCTTGCGGTAGGTCACCTAGAACCTCCGCGTCCTGTCCAGGGACCAGACATGGAGTTTCCAGAGGTCCGGACGCGGGTGCCATAGGGTGCCCCGTCTCTGAGTTAGGAGGTCCTTCCTCAGAGGAATGGGCCAAGGAGGTGCTGTCGGGAGGAGCACTAATTCCAGGAACCAAGTCCGGTTGGGCCAATACGGAGCGACCAACAGGACTTGCTCCTCGTCCTCCCTGACCTTTCACAGTGTTTGTGCAAGAAGGCTCACTGGGGGAAACGTATATTTGCCTTGGCCCCGGGGCCAGCTGTGTGCCAGGGCATCCGACCCGAGGGTCCCCTCGGTCAAGGAATAGAACCACTGGCAGTGGGTCGTCTCTGGGGAGGCAAACAGGTCTACATGTGCGGCCCCGAAACGACTCCAGATCAGCTGGACCACCTGGGGATGGAGTCGTCACTCTCCCGGGAGCACTGGCTGTCGTGAGAGCTCGTCGGCTGCACGATTGATCAGGCCCGGAATGTGAATGGCACGAAGCGACCTCAGATGCTTCTGACTCCATAAGAGGAGATGGCGGGCGAGTTGTGACATGCGACGGGAGCGTAGACCACACTGTTTGTTGATGTACGCTACGGCCGCAGTGTTGTCCGTACGGACCAGAACGAGCTTGCCTCTGAGCGGAACTTTGAAGCGGCTGAGTGCAAGACGAACTGCTAACAACTCGAGGCAATTGATATACCATTGCATTTGAGGCCCCGTCCACAGACCCGAAACTGCAAGCCCGTTGTATGTGGCACCCCAGCCCGTGGATGAGGCATCCGTGGAGACAACGGAGTGCCTGGACACTTGTTCTAGGGGAACTCCCGCCCGTAGAAACGAAACGGTGCACCAGAAAAGAGACTAGATCGGGGTATAAACGAAGGGACTCAACCCCGTTTTGAGGTATCATAGTCTCGACCGCGCATCGGAGGCGCCGAGTGTCACCCGGCAGCTAGACAGCACACGGCGCGCTGAACACTCAAACCCTCACGCGGAAGGTGAGATGACCAGCGCATCGACGTGATCCCGTTCCCCTGAGAGAACATGGATCACCCACGAACACAGTCTCAACATGTTTATGCGAGAGGGACCGTGGCCATCAGGACAGGAAACAACCGCATCCAGAAACGCACGAGTGGAATGACGTCTTGAAAGAGACGCAGTCACACCCGTGTTGCACTTTTATGAGGAAACGCACTTTCAACAGTGCTGAAGCACCCAGGGGAAGACCGTGGCAGCACACAGGAGGTAAGCGCAGTCCTGTGTCTGCACTCACTGAGACAAACGCCCTCACCAAACCGACAGTTGCTGTGAGAACAGCAGTTTGTTATGCTGATGCAGCGGTGAGCACGCGATCGCGCTGATTGTGCCTTTTCGCCAACACAGAGCGTCCTTCTCATTCTCTGGAGCATCTCTCTCTGTAGATAGGCTCTCTTTTAGAAAAGCAGTCTTGCTTCATCAACGCCGTTCGGCTCCGAAGTGAATGACAGCGTGCATTCGCTCTCGCTTCCTGTTTATACCCGCGGCGTGGGGCGGAGCGCAAGATGCAAATCTTGCACGCCAATGGCCCATTGGCCTGTTCTCTATATCTCGAAGCTGATAGGGGCTCCCTGAAGTGATCCCAATTCGTCTGTACGTCCGACGTACGTCGAACGTGACCGACTGAAAGGGAACCAAATTATTCCAATAGTAATGTAATACTAACACTTTACAATAAGGTTTCATTAAATAACATAGATTGAACAATACTAATACATTCAAATCAAAATCAATCAAAATTTGTTCTTCTTAACATTAGTCAATGCACTGTGAACTAACACGAACAAACCATGAACGACTGTATTTTTATTAACTAACATTAACAAAGATTATACTACAGGTCTGTTGAATGCTTGAATCTGATTGGTTGACGAATGTTCTAAGGTGCAATTATTTTCTGGTAAACGCATGGCTAAAGCAGATCCAGGCAGGTCTGAGTGCATTACAGTTCCATATCAGTTCGCCAAATGATTTCAGTCATTTCAAAGGTCCTTACAACCACAAAAGAGCCAAAACCCACAAAGACACTGACCAAGCAAATAAATATAGTAAACAAAAATGACAAATTATTTCCATGTTTTTGCCACAAACATACATTTTATTAAGTTCAGAGAGCACATACTCTCTTTCTTGCAGACTCTCACTCCCTCACTTAAACGCACACCCACACATACAGTACGGACACACACACTAACAGAAATGTGTTGTCAGTGCTGTTCTGACGATTTTATCAGTAAAATAGTTTAACAACTTAAAAGCTACAAGCTATTTCTCACTAGCGATGTTATTACAGCTCTGTTCCTGGCGCAGATAAACGTACAGTTTCGCTATTAGTAGGGACATTGCTGCCGAACACTGTAGAGAGACGCACAGACAGGTAATTAATTAATTCATACACGCTTGATAACACACTCTCTCTCTCTCTCTCTCTCTCTCTCTCTCTCTCTCTCTCTCTCTCTCTCTCTCTCTATTAACTGCATAACTGTTATTGTTATTTCATGTTAGTTAATACATTAACTAATGTTAACAAATGAGGCTTAATTGTAAAGTGTTACCCTGTTAACATTAGTTAATGCACTGTTAATTAACATGAACATTTACAATAAATGCTGTACAAATATATTTCTCATTGTTAGTTTATGTTAATGAACTAATATGAACATTAACAATAAATGCTGTACAAATGTATTTATCATTGCTAGTTTATGTTAATGAGACCTAATTGTAAAGTGTTACCAATTTAATGAATAACTCAGCAAATGACGTCAAAATGTACAGTGCATCCGGAAAGTATTCACAGCGCTTCACTTTTTCCACATTTTGTTATCTTACAGCCTTATTGGATCAAAGCCCAAGATGGATCAAATAAAAAAAAAATCCACAATTCTAAAAACAATACCCCATAATGACAACCTTTGCAAATTTATGAGAAAGATCAAATAAAATTAATAATAACATGTAAGTATTCACAGCCTTTGCTCAGACTTTGTTGAAGAACCGTTGGCACCAATTACAGCCTCAAGTCTTTTTGAGTATGATGCTACAAGCTTGGCACACCTTTTTTTGGGCAGTTTCTCCCATTCTCATTCTCCCACCTCTCAAGCTCCATCAGGTTGGATGGGGAGTGTCGGTGTACAGCCATTTTCAGATCTCTCCAGAGATGTTCAATCAGGTTCAAGTCTGGGCTCTGGCTGGGCCACTCAAAGACATTCACAAAGTTGTCCCGTAGCCACTCCTTTGTTACCTTGGTTACCCTGTGTGCTTAGGGTCGCTGTCCTGTTGGAAGAGGAACCTTCACCCTAGTCTGAAGTCTGGAGCAGGTTTTCATCAAGGTTGTTTCTGTACATTGCTGCATTCATCTTTCCCTTGATCCTGACTAGTCTCCCAGCTGCTGCCACTGAAAAACATCCCCACAGCATGATGCTGCCACCACCATGCATCACTGTAGGGATGGTTTCGGCCAGGTGATGAGCGGTGCCTGGTATCCTCCAGACATGACGCTTGCCATTCAGTTCATCAGACCAGAGAATTTTATTTCTTGTGGTCTGAGAGTCCTTCAGGTGCCTTTTGGCCAACTCCAGGCGGCTTTACTGAGGAGTGGCTTCCGTCTGGCCACTCTACCATACTGGCCTGATTGATGGAGTGCTACAGAGATGGTTGTTCTTCTGGAAGGTTCTCCTTTCTCCACAGAGAAATGCTGGAGCTCTGTCAAGAGTGACCGTCGGGTTCTTGGTCACCTCCATGACTAAGGCCCTAGTCCTTCTCCAGGTGGACAGCTCTAGGAAGAGTCCAGGTGGTTCCAAACTTCTTCCATTTATGGATTATGGAGGCCACGGGGCTCATTGGTACCCTTCCCCATATCTGTGCCGCTATACAATCCTGTCTCTGAGGTCTACAGACAATTCCTTGGACTTCATGGCTTGGTTTGTGCTCTGACATGCACTGATAACTGTGGGACATTATATACACAGGTGTGTGCCTTTCCAAATCCTGTATGGATGATCAGTGGAAACAGGATGAACCTTAGCTCAATTTTGAGTGTCATGGCAAAGGCTGTGAATACTTATGTACATGTGATTTTTTATTTTTCTTTTATTTTTAATACATTTGCAAAGATTTCAAATAAACTTCTTTCACATTGTCATTATGGGGTACTGTTTGTAGAATTGAGGCAAAAAAATTAAGAATTTAATCTATTTTGGAATAAGGCTGTAACATAACAAAATGTGGAAAAAGTGAAATGATGTGAATACTTTCCAGATGCACTGTATTTTAAACCTGGACATAAGCAAAGTTTTATGATTTTTAAAGACAAAAACTATATGACTATATATGAAGAATACATATTCAGGATTCTACACTATGTCTAGGTGACTAATTAAATAAATGTAATCTATTTTATACATGGCCGGTGTTCTTGCTTACATTTGAAGCATCCTCAAATCCATTTGGTTCATCCTCCTATCATGCTGGAGAACATGATCATAATGATTTGCAAAATAATGCAGCTTGAGTGCTGCTCAATTATTAGAACATACCAAGACATTTTGACATTCAAGTTAATTTTTCATTTCAACAAGTTATGCTGATTATATAATTTGTAATGAAAAGATTTGATTAAATTAGGAAAAAGCAGTTTAGAAGCATTTTCAGAGCATCCAGAGCAAACCTGAAGAGGGGCATCAAAAAGGCCAAGCACTGCTACAAGCTAAAGATAGAGGGACACTTTTCCAACTCTGACCCTCGACGCATGTGGCATGGCATTCAGGCCATCAGTGATTATAAACCCACCCACTCCACCCCCGCAGCCACTGATGTCAACTTCCTGAACGAGCTAAATTACTTTTATGCTCGTTTTGAAAGAGACAACAGAGAAACTGCCACCAAGCTCAAACCCTCAGCTGACCACCCACCAATCACACTCTCCTCCACAGATGTCTGCAAGGCACTGAGCCGGATCAGCGCGCACAAGGCTGCTGGACCAGACAACATCCCTGGTCGTGTTCTCAGGGCATGTGCGGAGCAGCTCGCTGGGGTTTTTACAGACATTTTCAACCTGTCTCTCGCCCAAGCAGCTGTACCATCATGCTTTAAACGCACTTCCATTGTGCCAGTGCCGAAACACTCCAGCCCGAGGTGCCCTAATGACTACCGCCCTGTAGCACTCACACCCATCATTATGAAGTGCTTTGAGCGGCTGGTCCTGGAACACCTAAAAGACTCTATACCATCCACATTGGACTCACACCAGTTTGCCTATCGCAGCAATAGGAGCACAGAGGATGCAGTTTCCATGGCACTGCACTCTGTGCTCACCCATCTGGACAGTAAAAACACCTATGCACGCATGCTGTTTGTTGACTTCAGCTCAGCATTCAACACTGTCATCCCATCCAAGTTAATTGCCAAACTTGGAGACCTGGGCATCAACACTTCAATGTGTAACTGGATTTTGGACTTCCTAACTGACAGACCACAGAATGTTCGATCAGGATCCACCTGCTCCACGTCCATCACACTCAACACTGGTGTACCACAGGGCTGTGTGCTAAGTCCGTTTCTCTACTCCCTCTTCACCTCCGACTGCAAGCCTGTGTATGGAACTAATTCCATCGTCAAGTTTGCGGACGACACTACGGTGATTGGTCTCATCAGCAACAACGATGAGACTGCCTACAGGGAGGAGATCCAGCACCTGGCCACATGGTGCGCTGATAATAACCTGCTCCTCAACACCACCAAAACGAAGGAGCTCATCGTGGACTTCAGGAAGGAGTCAAGAGGCACACACGACACCATCCACATCAATGGAATGGCTGTTGAGCGTGTCTCCAGTTTCAAGTTCCTGGGGATCCACATCTCGGCGGACATGTCGTGGACGACCAACACCTCCAGCCTGGTCAAGAAGGCTCACCAGCGCCTCTTCTTCCTGAGGACACTGAGGAAGAATCAGCTCTCCTCGGCTATCCTGGTGAACTTCTATCGCTGCGCAATAGAAAGCATCCTGACCAACTGTGTGGCAGTATGGTATGGGAGCTGCTCTGTTGCGGAGCGCAAGGCACTGCAGCGGGTGGTGAAAACTGCCCAGCGCATCATAGGGACTCCACTACCTGCCATCGAGCACATCCAGAGGAAACGCTGTCTGCACCGAGCTCGCAGCATCCTCAAGGACTCCTCTCACCCAGCCCACAGACTGTTTTCTCTCCTGCCCTCCGGCAGGCGTTTCAGGATCCTCCGGACCAGGACCAGCAGACTAAAGAACAGTTTTTTCCCCAGAGCTGTCTCTTTACTGAACTCAAACCCCCGTTGATCCACTTCCCTCATAAACTGCAAACTCTCCTACCTCACACCTACATTCACTTTGTTATTTGCACTACCGACTGTTTATTACAGTAACAACTGTTTACTTATGCATTTTGCACCACCATATCTTAACTGGAATATGCTCATTTGCACTGCCGACTGTATTTATAGTAACCATGTTTACATTTGCATTTTGCACCGTACTTCTAACTGTAATATGCAACCACTTTCCACTGCACTTTTACATTTTCTTTTGGATAGCTCTGTCCATAATTTATTGCACTACCTTAATCCACTGCTATATTCCTCATATTAGCCTAACATATTATTGTATACCTCTATCTGTAAAATTCTGTTCAAAGTAATAGCCATCTGTATATTATATTCATAGTACATATTCACCTGTACATTCTGTTTACATTCTGTTTATAGTAATAGCCATCTGTATATTTATATTTATTCACTGTATATATTCATCTGTAAATTCAGTTCTGTTTATAGTAATAACCATCTCTCTACTTATACATATTTATATATATTCAGTACATTTTTATGCCCAGCACTTACGCAACCATTGTATATATCCTGCACTTGCTGCTATTGCACTTCTGGTTAGACCTAAACTGCATTTCGTTGCCTTGTACTTGTACTTGTGTAATGACAATAAAGTTGAATCTAATCTAATCTAATCTAATTTTCACTAGTGGTCTCAGTCGTCTGCGGGCTTCTCACTTGGCTTCAAAGTTCTTCGAGAGACAATTTGCTGATTAGCCTAGTCTGTGAAATTCTCAGTGTGTCTTGTTTGGGTCCTGATCTTGAGGAATGTGGATAAGGCCTGAGGTGTTATTTGCGTATCTATTTGTTTGTTTGTGTTTGGAGCGTGTGATGGCAAAGCTGTGAATAATTGGGCCGATTTGTATTCTATTTACCAGACTCTGATAAAGGCCTCACAGGAATTCCACAAATTGATTAATTCAGACGAGGCAAAAATGTATCACCAGCTGCTGCCGAGCATCCTCTCAAATGCATCAAAGGACCTTATTATAGGTCACAACAGAGGGGACTCCAGGAGCAAGGTTGGGAGCCGCTGTGTTAATAACAGAGAGGACCAGCCCTTATATAGATGCTCGAGATTTGGCCAAAGTGTGCAAATGCAATATGCAGAGGTCTGTTTGAAAATTGAATTTTTTCATTGCTGTCGCTGGAGGAAGATAACCTACAGGTTTTCACTTTTCATTGAAGTTGAAGTCACAAATTGTGACAGCAAAACTAAGCAAAAAAAACCTGCAAGTGCTAAATAAATTAATAATTCACGTACACTACTATAAAACAATCATACTGACCCCAGACTTTTAAATTGTTTTTTGAAAGGCTGCACACCAAGGTTGCATTTATTTGATCAGTTAAACTTTTTCAGGGTTCTTTAAAAAAATATAACGTTGAAAAGAAGAGCATTTATTTCAAATTGAAATCCATCTTATTTATGAAGTTGATTAACTCTTGTTAATATATCACATATAGTGTTCTATGATCATAACTGTCACCTGGATTTGATATATGGAGTGATATTAATGTAAAAAGCGGTGTGACTTTTAGACTCCGCAATGTGGGAGGATGACAGATGGATGGCTAATAAGATGGAAATATCTTACTTATGGAGCAAAAAAGTTCTAGCTGGCATATATATATATATATATATATATATATATATATATATATATATATATATATATATATATATATATATATATACACCAATCAGGCATAACATTATGAATAATATTGTGTTGGTCCCCCTTTTGCTGCCAAAACAGCCCTGACCCGTCAAGGCATGGACTCCACTAGACCCCTGAAGATGTGCTGTGGTATCTGAAACCAATATGTTAGCAGCAGATCCTTTAAGTCCTGTAAGTTGCGAGGTGGGGCCTCCATGGATTGGACTTGTTTGTTCAGCACATCCCACAGATGCTTGATTGGATCGAGATCTGGGGAATTTGGAGGCCAAGTCAACACCTTAAACTTGTGCGCTTTGTCTTGCTGAAAGAGGCCACAGTCACCAATGAATACCATTTTCATGAAAGGGTGTACATGGTCTGCAACAATGCTTAGGTAGGTGGTACTTGTCAAAGTAACATCCACATGGATGGCAGGAGGCAATATTTCCCAGCAGAACATTGTCCAAAGCATCACACTGCCTCCGTCAGCTTGCCTTCTACCCATAGTGCATCCTTGTGCCATGTGTTCCCCATGGCAGGATGCACACGCACCCGGCCATCCACCTGATGTAAAAGAAAACATGATTAATCAGACCAGGCCACCTTTTTCCATAGCTCCGTGGTCCAGTTCTGATGCTCATGTGCGCATTGTTGGCACTTTGGGTGGTGGACAGGGGTCAGCATGGGCACACTGACTGGTATGCGGCTATGCAGCTCCATACGCAACAAACTACGATGCACTGTGTATTCTGACACCTTTCTACCAGAACCAGCATTAACTACTTGAGCAATTTGAGCTACAGTAGCTCGTCTGTTTGATCGGACCACATGGGCTAGCCTTCGCTCCCCACATGCATTAATGAGCCTTGGCCGCCCATGACTGTCTGTCGCCGGTTCTCCACTGTTCCTTCCTTGGACCACTTTTGATAGATACTGACCACTGCAGACCGAGAACACCCCACAAGAGCTGCGGTTTTGGAGATGCTTTGACCCAGTCGTCTAGCCATCACAATTTGGCCCTTGTCAAACTCGCTCAAATCCTTACGCTTGCCCATTTTTCCTGATATATATATATATATATATATATATATATATATATATATATATATATATATATATATATATATATATATATATATACACTTTTTAAAAGTATTAATTGTAGTTCATTAATTATTAATTATATTTAATTATTATTATAATTTTTATTATATTTATTAATATGGCTGTCAATTGAACATGTTTAGTGTGAATAATAATATGTATAAATATTATTATTATTTGAAATAATGTGATTACACGACAACTTGATATGTATCATAAAATAAAAATAATTAACAATGTCTTTTAATTATTTATATTCAGAGGCTTTTCTCAGCAAATATTGATTAATTTTGATTTATTGGTTAATCACAATGTGGCGAGCAGCGAGGCTGAGGGACCGTGAGAACGGGACGAGGCCGCGCTCATCAGTGGGGATGGGCGCCAGCTGCGCGCTGCAGCGGTCTCGTGTCTCACGGAGGAGTGACGGGAGTATAAAGGAAGGAGTGATGACAGTGAAGGATGAGAGAGGACAAGGCCTGGGATTTTGCATTGTGTTTTATTTACGTTTTGTTATGTGTGTGCACGGCAGTCGTCCGCAAGGGGTTGCCGCTTTTAATTTCATTTTGTGTTAATTTGTTTTTGTATGTAGGCGGCAGTCGTCCGTGAGGGGCTTCCGCCACCATTTTATTTTGTGTTGATTTATTAAATGTGTTTGAATGTGCGCCGGTTCCCGCCCCTTCTTCCCACACGAACGAACTTTACTACACACAACATACTGTAATTTGATTACAAATTTGAAATGATTGATAACCCTAACATAATAGAGACTTTGGATTTTAAAATGTTATACATCTTTGCAAACACACGCATGCAGGCCGGCACACAGACATGTATAGTCACACACACCTAGATATTATCCAGTGGCGCTAAAGGCCAGGCTCAGTGCTGCAGAGCTGATGTGCTCTCTATATGTCTGCCCTGCATCGGTTCCCTGTCTGGCGCTGGCTCTCAGTGACAGATGAAACAGGAAGCTCACCGCCAGTTTGGCCTGTCATACTGTATGTAGAATTACTGCTCTGCTTCTCCAGCCATCATCACTTACTGCTCTGCCAAATCAATCAGCGGAAATAGAGAGATAGGAGCATGGATGGATAGTACATGAGCAATAGTAAATTGCAATTTCGTGATGTTTTTTTCTTACCTCTCCTATTAATGATTGTGCAGGATTGAATGTCACTGTACCTTTTACTATTTATAAAGTAGTATTGCAGAGTCATTGATAAAGTACTGAATAGCACAGCTTTTTGGTCATTTGTACAGTGGGTTATAAAAGTTTGAGACCAGGATGAAAAATAAATCTATTTTGCTACTGAAATAAACTGATTTACAGTCCCTCCAGAAAAACGCGATTATGCGATCGCATGATTTAATGCATAATCAGCCAAAGTGCGGACTAGCATGATTTCATAATCCCCGCATTTTCGTTGCAAAAAAGTCATATATATTAGCAGAACGTTGAAAAATGTTAGTTTACTTCACACAAGAGCCGCCATTTACCCCTATTGCCATGGGAACATTTTGAAGTGACGTAATTACCCGACGCGAACGTCATCAAAAAGCTGCAAACCCCGTGGTGAAACCATAGATATCGGTGAAACCATGATGAAGCACGCAAATTCCCATTTGCCAATAAAAATAACAGCAAGTCGATTCAGCGGTTTGGATCGCCAAAGTCACGTATTTCAGCAGTTTGACACGCGATCCGAATCATGAATCGACTTGCTGATTCATAACGCTTCGAAGCTTCATGATGCGGTGTTTTGAAATCGGTCATTTCTATATAAGTCGTTATTTAGGTTTTTTTGTGCACAAAAACTATTCTCATCGCTTCATAAAGTTATTGTAGAACCACTGTAGTGAGATGGACTTTGTAACGACGTCTTTAGTACCTTTTATGGGTCTTGAGAGTGTACAGTGCACTGGGCCAATGGAGGCCTTTCTGAGCCATCGAATTTCAACTAAGGCCTAGTCCACACGTACACGGGTGTTTTTATAACCAGAGTTTTTCCTCCTCCGTGTTCCGAAGATGAACGGAGGTCTTACGGGTGTCCAACGACATGAGGGGAAGTCATTAATGACAGAATTATGGTGAACTAACCCTTTAAGAGATTGCACTTTGTGCATTGGAAGCACTCAAATGTCTCTTTTGTATAGCTACCTCTGTAAAACAGGAAGTTATTTATTATTTTTTTCAGAAGTTGTAGCATATTCTTTTTGTAAAGCTACAGAACTTGTTTGACTCAATGTTTTGTAAATTTGAGCCATGTGTTTATTAAGGTCTTCAATAAAACAAGATGAGAACTTAAACATTCCCAGCACTTTCTGTGATGTAGTGCTTTTTTTCTCTTTTTCATCAAACCACAGTTTTTGCAAGTTCCCGCAATTTCATCGCATAAAATTGCATAAATATTCCGCATTTTCCATCGCATTTTTTAAGAAAACATGCCGCATAATCAAAGATTTTTGCCCGCAACAATCACAAAAAAGCCGCATTTTTCTGGAAGGACTGGATTTAAACAACAACAAAAATGTTTGCCTAAAAATGCACAGCTCCCATAAAATAGTGGTCAATAAAATAGTCTAATGATGGCTTAAATTTCTCTGAAAAGTACAATGTACCGTGCAAGTCATGTGGACTTATGGGCCACTTTTATGGTATATTTATAGTGCTTTGTTTGTCCTATTTTGGGGAGCTTGACACCCTGTGGACCATACAAAATGTGTTTTTATGAAAATAAATAAATAAACAGGAATATTCATTATTTAAAAAAAAAAAAAAGTCTTACATGTTTGGGGTGGCAAGATGTGAATAAATATAGTTAGAATCAAACCAAGCACAATCCTACAAAAGCACTTTTTGTAATTTCACAATTTTTAGAAACAGCACTGCTGTACTGTCCCTTATGTTATCCGTGCAATAATGTGGCAGTGGATTGATGGAATGAAGTTGATAGTACAGGTCTGCACAGATGGTCCTGAGATCAAGGGGCAAAAAACAGACAGTCCAAACTTATTTACGACCAAAGCAATTTTATCACAAAGCTTTGGACGCATTCACTCACTCATCTCCTAGACTAGAACAGAGCTTCAGTGTGGATTTGGAACAGTCCTCATTGCAGAAAAAGACAGTCCACTAAAGCATGCACTTCCACACAAACCCTGCCACAAAACAAGAATTGGACTTATGAGACAATATGTTTTCCAACCCACTCATGGCAAAAATGTCTTTACGGCAAACTGGACTTCATTACATCGCGGAAAACAAAATCTCTGAGAAAAACAGTCTGTCTCAGAGAGAACATTGCCACAAACTCCCTGGAGGATTTCAGCATGGATATCATTTAAGATTCCCCAAAGGAATTCCACATGGACACCGTTTTTGTTGCCCCACGAAATGTAATTACTTCCTTCAGCAATCCCATTTGTACCACATGAAAAAGTAGTAGGACATGTGTAAAGTGTTCCTACATAATAAGACTGACTTTTTGAGTGAGTGTTTTGACTCGAGGTGCATTCCTATTACACAGGACAGACTTGCATATATTGTAGATAATCTGTTATGGAAGACATTTGGTTTAACAAGCAACAATGGCATTTCAAGAGAGCAGAGTGCAATTATATAGTGCTGGTAATTCTGGAACCATACATCAGCCTGCAAAGTCTTTTTCCAGAACACTTCTTTCTTGGTTTTTCTTCATCATTTGTCCATTCTACCTTTCTTTTCTTTCATTGTTCTTCCCTTTTTATCCCCATCCACATATAATGGTCTGTATTTGTCCAGTACATTGACAAAAAAAAGTTACACTTTATCTTGATGGTCCACTTAAGACCTTCTTCTAACTATAAGTAACTTTGCAACTACTTCCCAGCACTTCTCAGTGTTAGTACACTGATAGTAGATTGAAAGACTAAGGTTAGGGTTAGTAGAATAAGTTGATATGTTGGTGCAAAGTTACTTATAATCAGTAAAACTTCTGTTGGGGGACCATCGAAATAAAATGTTAGCAAAAAGATTGAGTGGTCTGCAGCACGCACAGCGAAAGAGCTCATAAACAAAGTCTTTATTTAAAATAAACAAGTCAAGTCACTTTTATTTATATAGCACTTTATACAATACAGATCGTTTCAAATCAGCTTTACAGTGATAACAGGATATGTATGCATTTTGGCTGTTGTTCAGTTCAGTGTTGAGACGAAGCACAGCTGAAGACACGGAAATCCATTGAGCCAGAAGGATGAGAGAGCCCTGAGGAGTCCTAGGGCTGACGGACCACAGTGGAGTTGAGGTAGAGCAGAGCTTGGGCGGAGCCAGTGTGCTGACAGGCCGCGGTGGAGATATGGTCCTGGAGGCTTAAGGTGAGCTGGTGATCAGGAAACCCAAGGAGAATCTGATGGGCTGCATAGAGTTAGCGCCACGGGCAGAGCCGAGGAGCAGGACAACACCAGTGGAGACGACAGAACCAGCAAAGAAGACTGGGCCAGGAAGTCAGGCAGGAACATTGGATCGGAGCATCCAGATAGCTGGATGGGACCAGCTTGGAAGGCAAAGACTTGAGGCCGGGGACATGGCATGGGCTCAGGCTCCTTCTCTGCCTCACAGATGATGATAACAGAAATGCTTTGCAGGAGCATCCACCCCAAGTACTCCACCAAAGTCCTCCTCTCGAGTTGGAGGAGGAGACACACTGCTGGTAAGCCCATGTTTTTTTTTTGTCTTAACTTGTTTTGGATGTCAGTTGCAACACGCACAATGATAGACAATGTCTTATAAGTCTTTATTTAGAATAACAAACACTCAGGAGATATCTTAGAATATGTAGGAGGAACCACATAAACTGAAACGAGAACCAACAAGGGACTGAACATGACAGGGAGTATAAATACAATACGAACAATTGAACCACTCATAAAAGCATTGCATATTTCATATTGTCAGTAATCAGCCTTGCGTTCCATTAGCACAAGAATGGACAGCAAACAAGGTTTTGTATGGAGACAAATACACACACTATGCATTTACAAAACAGTCGAAACTGCTTCTGATAATCACACACTCTCTAAAACACATGTTCAGAGACTGTTACAAAGAAAAGATGTGTCTCAGCCCCCGAGTATCCTGCCAGTTGGACCACCTTTTCCTTCTCACGCGAATCCACAGATTCTCAGCCTCGGGAGATGAGGGAAAGTCAAGAAAACGTTGCATGTCTTTAAAGCCACAAGATTAATAAACCACCCACAGCTCATGTCAAATTGGAAATGGAATTCTGCATGTAATCACACGGAACCCTGGCTGCGTGCGAGCGCACACGTGTGCGAGGGAGCGCGTGTGCGTGCCGGGCTGTGTTCGGTTAGAGCCCGAGTAAATAGAAGCCAATAAAACTGCGTCAGAGGCGTACTTTCACCTGCATATCCCCTGCTTGATAAATACCACGCCGACCAAAAGAAAATTGCCTTCAAAGGACAAGGTGACTAATTTCCGTGAGAAAAGTTATTAAGTTTTTTTATTATTATATTTTTTCCCCTCCTCCCTCTCCGCTATGAAGGACTTACAGGTTGTTTGAATGAAAATGAGACCTGTTCAATAATACATAAGGCCTCGACAGAAGACCATTACCAAAGAATATGTTTTATGAAAGGCTGGTAAAATGGGATATATTTCCATGGTGGCATACAACTTTGAGACAAGATAAATGGCTGCGTGGTAGAGAAAGTGCCCAGTGAGCTAATGCAGTGAGGCTGAAAAGCCTCCTTATGCGTAAAAAACACCCCACGCACTAACTACAACCAATTCTGAACTCGACTTTAACACTGCCGAGTCCAGGGCTGTATTCATTATGGAGATTGTTTAGTGTACTTCAGGCCTGGGTGCAACCGTACAGATCGCTCTCACTTGCTGATTTTGAACTGATGTTAGCATTTATGCTCTGAATTGCATTAATACTTGTTATAAACTAAGTCATTTAAAATGAATGTATCATACTGTGGGACTAGAGTACATAATAAGTTCCTTAACTAGGCATGTGTGGTGTTTATTACCGTAAGTAATGTCAGGCCTTATGATTTGTGCATTCTAGTATTCTAGTGTTTGGCGATTGAATTAGAAAGCTTAGTTTCCATTCGTCACGGTGGCTGTACAGTGATTGTTCCAGTGACTCTCCCTGCATCAGCACAGCATGAGATATCTAACATGGATTTGGCCACAAAAAACAATGAATAACTTAAAATGGGGGAAAAACAAAGACTCAAAACTAATTATTTATTTATCTTCATTTTTGCTTTTCTTTATTTTCCTCTTTCTCTATTTTTTCCTTTTTTCTTTCCGTAATTGAACTTCCTGACTTTTATTTATTAATGTTGTCCTGCTTTCATTTCCTTCCTCTTTCCATTTCCACTCATTAATTTTATGCCATCCACCCTTTTCCTTCCTTCCTTCCTTCCTTCCTTCCTTCCTTCCTTCCTTCCTTCCTTCCTTCCTTCCTTCCTTCCTTCCTTCCTTCCTTCCTTCCTTCCTTCCTTCCTTCCTTCCTTCCTTCCTTCCTTCCTTCCTTCCTTCCTTCCTTCCTTCCTTCCTTCCTTCCTTCCTTCCTTTTCTTTCTTCCCTTTAGTATTTCCTTCCTTCCTTCATATTCCTTCCTTCCCTCACTCCCTCTACCTTTTCTTTCTTCCCTTTTTCTTCCCTTCCTTCCTTTCCTTCCTTCCTTCTTTCCTTCCTCCTTTCTTCCTTCAGTCCCTCTCTACCTTTTCTTTATTCCTTTTTTATTTCCTTCTTTCATTCCTCCATTTCCTTCTTTTTCCTTTCTTCCTTCCTTCCCTCACTCCCTCTCTACCTTTTTTTTCTTCCCTTTTTTCTTTCCATCCATCCATTCCTTCCTTCCCTCACTCTCTCTCTCTACCTTTTCTTTCTTCCTTTTTTTATTCCCTTCTTTGTCATCCATCCATCCCTCCCTCCCTCCCTCCCTTCCTTCCTTCCTTCCTTCCTTCCTTCCTTCCTTCCTTCCTTCCTTCCTTCCTTCCTTCCTTCCTTCCTTCCTTCCTTCCTTCCTTCCTTCCTTCCTTCCTTTTCTTTCTTCCCTTTTGAATTTCATGCCTTCCTATATTCCTTCCTCCCTTCCCTAACTCCCTCTCTACCTTTTCTTTCTTCCCTTTTTCTTTCCTTCCTTCCTTCCTTCCTTCCATTCTTCCCTCAGTCCCTCTCTACATTTTCTTTCTTCCCTTTTTCCTTCCTTCCTTCACTCCCTCTCTACCTTTTCTTTCTTCCCTTTTTTCTTTCCTTTTTCATCCATCCATCCATTCCTTCCTTATTTCTTTCCTTCCTTCCCTTACTCCCTCGCTACCTTTTATTTCTTCCCTTTTTTCTTGCCTTCTTTTTCATCCATCAATCCCTTCCCTTCCTAACTACCTACCTTTCTTTTCTTTCTTCTCTTTTTACTTTCCTTCTTTTTCATCCATCCATCCATCCATCCATTCCTTCCTTCCTTCCTTCCTTCCTTCCTTCCTTCCTTCCTTCCTTCCTTCCTTCCTTCCTTCCTTCCTTCCTTCCTTCCTTCCTTCCTTCCTTCCTTCCTTCCTTCCTTCCTTCCTTCCTTCCTTCCTTCCTTCCTTCCTTCCTTCCTTCCTTCCTTCCTTCCTTCCTTCCTTCCTTCCTTCCTTCCTCCCTTCCTATATCCCTTCCCTTACTCACTCCATCTCTAATTTTTCTTTCTTTCTTTCTTTCTTTCTTTCTTTCTTTCTTTCTTTCTTTCTTTCTTTCTTTCTTTCTTTCTTTCTTTCTTTCTTTCTTTCTTTCTTTCTTTCTTTCTTTCTTTCTTTCTTTCTTTCTTTCTTTTTTTCTTTCTTTCTTTCTTTCATGAGTCACAGACATTGAGGGTGGAGTTCCTGCTGCTCTTAAATGGTCCGACCACCTCAGATTATTTCCTTTCAGCCCAACACTGGAGTCATGAGCAAAAGAGAAAATCTTTACTGAGCATTAACTGAAAAGCCTCTGGAGAAGGTGCCACTCAGCTGAGCTGAGATGCTCTTAGAGGCGGATGTAAAATTAAGCTGAACTTCTGATGGCTTTTATATTAAAAGAAATGAAAAAAGATTAATCACTGAAGTGTTTTTTTTTTTGCCTCTACTCTTGTCATAATTGCCAGAAGGAAAAAGAGTAAGACATGCAGTTGGGGTGAGGGGGGTTTTGCTGGAGAAAGAGAGAGAGAGATTTACATTATATGCACCCACTCAGCAATTACTGTTATTTTAAGGGAAGAAAACATGTCTTCAAGTTAATTACCTGGGTTCAAATTGCTTCTGTTTTGTTGGTTTTTTTTAATGTCTCTTTTTATGCATTCATTCTACATTGGCATGTGCATGACACAGCCTTATCAGTTGTTTGTTCTATTCAAAGGGATAGATTGCAAATGAAAATTCCAAGCGTTGTCTGTAGCAACATTTCTTCGTAACATAACTAAAAATAATGGGGGGGAAATCTTTTGTTTCTGAAAGGTGTCAATTAAGGCGTAAATTTCCGTCATTAATGAATAACTACACAGGAACAAATGGGTCATGCAATATTAACATTCTAGTAATTAAATAACAAGAAACTCTGATTAACGAATTAGTAAGTAATAATAAGGCTTAGTTGAATGTGGTATAGTTCACTATAGGCCTATTAGCTAATTAATAACTTTTCTTTTCACATTTCCCTGAGAACTACTAAGAACTACTTCCTTCTGCTACAGATTCAAATCTCAAATTGACAATTGTGACCAAGCCTCCGTTACTAATTCAAAACGTGACTTTAGAACTAGTAATGAAGGAACGCTGAGTCGCTTAATTGAAGCTTATTGTATTATGTTGAGTACAGTATTATGCTATTATGAGAGAGATCGACTAAACGAGTGTATTACCTGCATCTGATATAGTATTCCATCTTTAGGTCAATATCCAATATCCATTATAAAAAATGTTTGAATGTCCGCTGAGGAAAGCAATATCGTTGTACTTTTAAAAGATTTGCAAAGACAGCTCTAAACAACTTCCTCGTTTTCAAGCAGTCACTCATAAAGCCGCTCTTTGCCACCACCTAGTGGTATAATAATGTAACTGTCACTGAATTCGAAATAACAATCACTAACTGACCCTTTCTCAATACCAAATATGGCATATTATTTATATAAAATAATATTTATTGAACAATAATATTTACATGTAAATTAACATCAAAAGTCATTATAAAAGACAATGGGAAATAAACACATGCAATCAATTAAGTCAAAAACATTCAAAAGCAGCGCTATAAGCCCTACAGGATATAAGATTTACATTTTTCCCCTTAAGCCAAATCAGTTTGCTCTGGAACAAGTGATAGATTAATAAGACCAACGATTGCCTGTTTGATATACCCCAAATTAATTATATCTCATGTTTAAAAACTATCTACATACAGTAAGAGCCAGTGGCAAATTCCCAAATGACTGGCTGAGATGAAGCAAATCTCGGCAGGTTCATGAGCGCTGAATGGCCGCTGACGGTGATCTGTGAAAGTGTCTAAAAAAACAGGCCCTATGTTTATATATGAGTGACATATTCGAGGTCTAAATAACTACAATCTTACCTTAAAACTACATTCCGTGACACATTAACCATAGTAATTGTAAAATTATGGAGGTTTGCTTGTCAGCCATGACACTCTCTGTGAGAAATGTTGCTAGCGGAGTGATACAAACTGTGAAGTGGTTAGAGTGCTGTTACTGGGAGAATATTGCACGGCTCTCAGCCAGTCAGATTAGAGAACCAGAAAGAACTGTTGTATAAAGGCTCATAATTAATGCGAGTAATGCATAATGTAATGTGACAAAAGCTTACCTTCCTATTGTCACAATTTCACTCTACAGCGTTATTAATTTATTGAAGATCTTCACAATTACACACAATGTGTGTATATGTATGTGTGTGTTAATACGCAAGTATGCGCATGGCTAAGGCTGTCTCAACATCTTGACCACGCTACACACACTGAGTGTAAGATGGAACAGTTGCAGGCAATTAAAATGCCTAAAACTGATGCTTGAACACACACGCGCATGTACACCCGAGACTGGCTGATAACAATTTCAGGCAAGGTTGTATGGTGATCCTTGGGGAAGCCTGGCTCAGCTAAGAAAGGACTTTAGAGAGGGAACTGAAGGGGAAGGTTACATGGAGAATTCAACCTCTGAAAAGATATATATATATAACCCTAACGACACGCTCAGGGTTGAGGTAGGAGCAGAGTGTATTGTACAAGTCTTTTGTAAAAGAGCACCCCCATGGCCCTGTGGGCTGCTAAACCAGACATGAAATTCTTGTTCTGTATTCGAAAGAAAATAGAAAATGCCTGTTTGTAGCAACTACAAACAGTATGATTTCTTATAGCAATATGACATTCACGGTTCATTGACTAAGACAATTTACCTTATGTACTTTCTTCTGTATGTATCCCCTGGTGAAACAGAAACCAGTGTTTTGATTACAAAATCATGAAGTGAAGAGTGTCAAAGCCATCTTCTCCCTCTCTCACTCTCACTCTCTTTCTCTTCCAAAGCGTTTGAGTTTGAAAGTATCCCAAATGAATTCCTTCGCAGGTGATTTGTTTGAAGAATAGTAGCTCTGATAGATTTAGGGTGGAAAGGAAGTCATAACCACATCAGTGCCTCTGACGGCTGGGCAGGGAGAGCAGCAGCGGGCGGCTCCATCACTCAGGAGATGACTGGCTCTTTACATATCTCAGGCCTTGTGCCAATAGCTGCCTCTGCCTGCTCTTCTCATCCATTCTGTCTGGAGTTCAAGAGTTACAGCATGCCATAAATCCCACCTGAGAGCTCATTACTTTCCAAGTTTGACGTCAAGGACGATCACCCCTACCCCACAGGCACATGCGGCCCTTGATGTCCACTCACAAACCCTTGGATACATTGGTGCATGGGGTAGGACCTGCACAACTACTCGTTTACTAGTCGTCCAAAACAAAGCAAACCTTAAGTAAGTGTTTGCCTTATGTAAATGACTCAAAATGTTGTGTCGTATTAGCTGTGTTTTCTATTATCCATTGGCCAAAGTCAGGTGGCTTATGCCTTTTTTTTTTCACTTTTTGTTGTGTGCAAAATGCTGTGTGCCACCACATTTCATCATGAAATACTAAATTAATATTCAAATCATTCACTCAACCCAACTAGTTAGGTTACAGTTAGTGCCCCAATTATTCCAGGTTATTAAAAATAAAATGAAAGACACATCACTAGTGTAAATAGTAAAAAAAAAAAATACATATACATATATATATATAAATCCTATTGCACAAGCATGCACAAGCATAACTAAATTTATGTTATCCACGACTAGCCAACACAGACTCAACACACTGAGTAGTGGTAAAAGTTGTTGATACCTTAAAACTCAAATCAGGAAATATCAGAGGTAACCTCCTGACCCTGGCTTTTTGTCTCTGGGGAATCAGTGTCATGAGAAATTTGCTGTTGGGGGTAAATGCAGCAGCAATAATGCAGATAAATATAGAGGGGTCCTGAGCATCTCGGCATGCACATGTCTCCCAGCAGGCCACAGAAGAAGTGAGTATAAATCTCTCAGTGAGGCCTCATAACTGCAGCCTCTGTCAGGCCTGATGTAGCATGGACTGCTCGTAAGTCTGGCACTAAGATGCTTTATCCCCCTCTCTCTTTTTCTTAGATGAGGAGAGAGGGAGTGACAGGGCTGATTTTAATTCCTCTCTCATGGGGCCAGCAGACACTGCTTTGAGCTTGACTTATGGGGAGCCATTTAAATAAAGATTGAGAGATTGTTATAGAGTCAGAATGAGAGGAAAAGGATGGGATTGAACAAGAAAGAGTGAAGGAGATGGAGACTTAGCACCGCTGGTAAATTGTCTTCCCTGTTATCTTTGTGTGTGTGTGTGTGTGTGTTTTTCAGGAAGTGCAAGAGTTTTAATTAACACTGCTAGCAGAAAGAGGGTAGGCTTATCTCTAAAGCAGCTCTGATTGGCCAACAACGTGAATCTGCCGGCATGCGCGTTCACACTTCAATGACAATCAACCATATTATTCTGCCTTCACCGCTGAGGCTGGCTGTAGACTTAACCTGCCTCGTGTGAATTCGCAAGCAGGAGTTTGAAAACGACTCTGTGACACTCTTAAGCATTGATCCAGATGGGAGTGTGTACCCACAGATTTCCAGCAGGGTTTTGTATTTCCTCTACGAACAAAACGCTTGTCTGTGCTGCATTAAAAAGCTGTGTAAATAATTAATCTGTCTGCAAGGTAGTGCGTTGCAACTACTTCTTTGAAGTAGAGATGGCACAGATGGGCACCTGATGGCAACATTATACACACTCACAGACACACACACACACACACTATGCAAAAGTAAAAAAATCACTAAATATCCACCATATGGCACTAAATAAGCCATTGACTCTTGCTACTCTAAGTCTGATCCTCTCTCTCTTTCTCTAGTTGACATGCAAGCATGTGCTTGTACAGTATGTTGTATGCATGTGTCCACTTCATAGTCAAAATTAAAATTCACTCAGTCATTCCAAACCTGTATGCTGTTATTTTTATTTATTTTTTTTATTGTGAATGATAAATAAATGATAAATACATTTATGAAAAATTATTATGCAGCTCTTTCCATACGAAAACAGTTCTGACTAGAAGCTTTGAATATATATTCTAAGTGTGAAGTACATTTAAATCATCTAAAGAACCTTTTGTCTCTTTTGTGTAATGGAAAGGTTCCATGGAGGTTTAACAGTTCTTAATGGAACCATAAATGCCAATAAAGAACCTTGATTATGCTGATTTGAAACATTGCCTATTATTATCAATGTTAAAAACACTCTCGCTGATTAATATTTTTGAGGATTTTCATGATGCTTTGATGAATAGACAGCTCAAAAAGAACAGCATTTGGAAATAGAAATTGTTTGAATCATTGTCTTTACTGTCACTTTTAATCAACTTAATGTAGCAATCCTTGCTGAATAAAATTATTATGGTTATTTTTTTCAAAAACTAAATTTTACTGACCCCAAACGTAAAATTAGTTTCAAATAATCTAGTAGGCAATATGTATTGCGATTCAGCTAAAGTCTTCTTCTCCCCTGTGATAGCTGGCTATATTTTTTCTTTAAAAAGTGAACAGCACCATCTATTGTACTGGAGTAAATGTGCTTTTCGTTCAGCCCTTTCAATATTAATTTTGCCCTTTATGTGAACATGTAATTTTGCACTTTTTTGTTCCACATTTGGTGTGAAAGGGCCTTCAGGGCCTTCAGTGTGTTTAATTCCCTTCTTGGTTCCTCTTCAAGCATGTGATGATGAGAAAGTATTGAAAGCCCAGGGCTGATCCAGGAACGACACCTGAGATATAAAACATGCCATTCTCTTAGGAGATTCAAAGTCTTTCTTGCTGTATAGGTCAGTGAGTGGGGCTGAGAGATCCAGTTCATATCTTCCTCACTCATGTATTTATGGATGACTCTTTCTTTATCCAGCGCTTTATCTAATGATGGAAGCCCCCCGTGGGTTTTAGTGGGGACATTTGAGTGCGAGGACACTCGCAGACCACACACACATGATAAGTTCTGAATGACTAACATTAGGGCTTTTGTTGAACCACTTTGAGAATGGTAAAAAAGGTTGATCCTATTGATAGTGATTGTATATTTGTACTGTTAATTTGCTCTTTGCACTCCTCAGAGTTTGTGCTTCAGGATGTAAGACATTGTCTTGAGGGATTCAGTTTAAATGTCAGAGAACATTTCCACTGCTCGTTCTCTCCCAGCTCTCTTCAGCACAAGGACAGGACACTTGACTTCTGCTTCTGTGGACAAGGGCTTTAATTATGGCCATGGCACTGAGAGCCATGACCTTCTGCACTGGAATGAGTGCCGCACGCACACCAGAAACCTGCACGGCATTTCTTCACATCTCTCCCAGAATTCCTCTCTCGTACTCTGACAGTCCTTAAACCCGTTCGAGTTTAGCTTACGCCACCTTTCTTTCAGTTGTGAGCTTCTGCTGAGTTATTTTCATCGGCTTGATGGACATTTTTAGCCTTGCTAACTTGATGTGTTTTAGGAGGTTGTTATCCTCTTGGGATTTACTCAGAGTGTCATCAGAACTTGGAATGCTCCCAACGTCTACCTATTAAAACGAGCTACTTTTCATCATCTCATTATTAGATTTCTAAAAAGCCTAGAGCTTATTTTTAAATCCTGACGCTCGCTGATCAAAGGCTGGTCCACTTAAAAAGAAAAGGGGGAAAAAAAAAGACTAAGTAAGGTGTTGGAGAGTACAAAGATTGAATGCAAAACATAACCTTTCCTCTGTGCTTTATTAGTTCCCAAGAATCATTTTATGGCAAACTACTTTTTCTTCTCCATTTTGCGTTCTTAACAGAATTTCGCCTCCTCATAAAATAATTATTTTCCTGCAATGAGTCCTGAAAGTGTTGCGCCGTCACCATCGCTAGCCTTCACCCCATAACACGCAAACACAAGCATTAATCTTAGAGATATGAAAGGCTTTTGAGACTGCAGTATATCATCTTGTTAGCTTTCCAATAAACTCATTGGTCGGGTCTGCTATGATGGGAAAGAATTGCATTAATAATACTGAGAAAAATTATCAGCAAATCTCTGAGCATTACCTGTCCGCAAGCCTTTTTTATTGGCACATTTGCTGTCCCGCTTATGAGAAACATATTATTTAAAGCTTGGGATTCAAGAAAGCAACCGATACCTAGACTGTGCTGTGCTAAGCTCTAAAAGTACTAGCTAATGCTGCTTTTATTTATTCGCTGTTATTTGCATTGAACACAAGGTTAAACCTTTATTTAACCCTAGCATTATCTAGCTTATTCAACTACAGTTTATAGTAAAAAAAAAAAAAAAAACACACACACACACACTAGTATCTAGCCCACGTTTATGTCTAGGTTAGAAAATGCTTTATCAATGTTGTTCACACCAATACAACATTTGTTTGTTTATAGTATTTAAAGGATACACACGTTCACGTACAACCTTACTTCCAGCGCATGGCGTAGGTCGCTCTGGTGAGAATATGCTAGTTCTCACGAGAAACAAGTTTTGTTTTGCTTTATCCTCTATCTGCTTCCATGTTCGTCACCGTAACTTAGGCTACGCCTGCATCCTACGTCATACACGCTGGAATGCCTGTCTCTCGTGAACACGCGTATGACAGTGGATTACTTTTATGATGGATAGATGACTTCAAAACAGAAAGAGCGATTCACTGCCATTATAAAGCTTGGAAGAGCCAGGACATTTATTTATATATATATATATATATATATATATATATATATATATATATATATATATATATATATATATATATATATATATATATAATTCCGATTGTATTTGTCAAATGAAAAAAGACAAATGACTAGCATGACTTGAGGGTGAGTAAATCATGGGCTATTTTTCATTTTTGGGTGAACTATCCCTTTAACATGTGTAAGGTCTACAAATAGTAACTAATGCTGCTTTTATTATAAATGATCCGCTCTGTTGTTATTTTTTGTATTGAACACAAAATTTGAACTTTTTAAGGAATTGTTATGTAGCTCTTTCTATCCAACTGCAGTTTATAGTGATCTAGAACTCCAAAAAAGGGGGAAAACCCCTCACATCTAGCAAATTAATATATTTATCAAATGCATATAATTGATTAATAATTAATCACCTTAATTCAGCTATTTTTAGGTTGCATGGTCCAATCTAGACATTGTACTAATTATAAATAACTGCATGTCAAGTACCAGTCATTAGAGTAGGCCTATTAGTAGACTGTTAGGTTAGGGTTTGGGTTAGTAAATTAAGTTGATGCACTTGCAAAGTTACTTATAGTCAGCAGAATGTCTGTTGGGGGACCATCAAAATAAAGTGTCAGCATATATTAAGCAGACAGTCTACTAATACTCTAATGACTGGTAGTTGACATGTAGTTGAAAAGTTACTTAGAGTTAGTAGACTTTCTAAAGTGGACCATCAAAATAAAGCCTTACCTATAACAAATACAATGGTGTTGTTGTTGTTTTTATTGTATTTGTTAAGGTCTGAAAGTGCTAGTTAATACAGACTGAAATGCTAATAAAATCATACTCAAATGTTTATTGTGTGCCATGCCGAGCTGTAGTATTGGTAATAGCATCACTCATGTCAGTGAGTCAATTTTAATAGACAAATTGCCAGTTATTACCTTAGATAGACTTTTGCACAGGCTCACACACACACACACACACACCTGATGGAGAAAGCTTTCAGGCTTGGCCTGAGTTCATAACAGATTAGGAGGTGTGTGAATGAAAGTTATCTTTGCTTGGTGTACTTCAGTGGCATACAAAAAAAAAAAAAACAGAGACAGAGAGGAATAGAAGAGCCAGCCGAGCGTTAACCACTTCGTCTACGGGTCTCCATTAGTCAAGGATGATTAACTGTGCATGTGTCTGTGTGTATCTGTGTTTATGCAACAAATAACCTCAGAAACACTTTTACCTAACCATAAGTGCCATAGGATTATGATGAAACCTTTCACAGCTGTGAATAAAATGCATGTTTTGATTTATTATTAACCCTGTTATAATCTGAGTTGCAGACAAGGGCATGGAAGGACCTATTAATTCAGTCATATAGATGCTACTGTCAAATAATGTTGGCGGCGAGGGCCCAATCCTGGCATTGCTGACAGATGACTGAGCAAATGAACATTCAAGCCTGTTGCTAATGCCACATGTCGAGACAATCATACACATCTCAGTGCAATATGTCAGTTGTGCCACAGGTGACCGCTGCTAATGTCAACATTATGTCTATCTGCAAAGGTAAGACTACAGTACGCAGACTCTCTATATTCTCGAAGGCTGTCGATCATATGAGGTACAAAATTATTCCGATTGGCTAACACTTTATTTTGATGGTCCCCGTTAGACTGTTGACTATAAGTAAACATCACACCTACATGTCAACTAACTTTCATTAGAGTATTAGTAGACTGTAGTAGAGCAAGTTGACATGTAGACTGTCTGTTGGGGGACCATGAAAATAAAGTTTTTAGCAGGTAAGTAGACAGTCTAATAATACTCATCTAATACTTTAAAGGTGTCATGAACTGACTTTTTAAAAACTGTTGTCTGAGGTCAACTTATGACGTTTGTGTGGTGTTTACATTCAAAAACATCATAATGAATAAGTAATAGGCTATTTTCTGCCTAAGTTTTGAGGCTCTCTGAAAAACACTCGGATTTGATGGGCGTGCCGCACTGAACACTTGGAAGTAAACGCCCACGGCTAGGATTGGATAAGATTTGTATATTTAATGAGCTTCAGGTACCGTCAGTCCCAGGAATCGTCTGGGGGAAATGCTCAGAGGACTCGCAAAATATCAACAAACACAATGATTAAATCACACACACACACACACACTCTCGCGCACACACGTCTAGGTCCTATTACGTAAAAGATCTGCATATTCTGAGAGCTCTCGTTTTCTGGGCCTGGTGTCAATAAAAGCTTTTCTTTAACTAACAAGGAAGTTTTCAGCACTGAAACTTACAGGAAATTCTTATATTACCATGACCTTTTATATATCAAAAGCTCAAGGGAAAGTTGATTTCTTAGTTCATCACCCCTTTAATGAAGTATCGTTCATTATAGTTAACAGGATGTCTAAAGGGGACCATCAAAATAAAGTGTTACTCACAATTTTATTATACACCGATCAGGCATAAAGTTATGACCACTGACAGGTGAAGTAAATAACACTGATTGTCTCTTCATCACAGCATCTGTTAGTGGGTGGGATATATTATAATAATATATGCAAATTATTTGCGCGTCAAAATCGCGTCCAGTGTGAAAGGACCTTTAGAAGCAGGAAAAAGGGGCATATGTAGCAAACATAAGGTTTGACAAGGGCCAAATTGTGATGTTTGTTGTGTATGGGGCTCAGATCTCAATCCAATCTAGCATCTGTGGGATGTGCTGAACAAACAAGTCCAATCCATGGAGGCCCCACCTCGCAACTTACAGGACTTATAGACCCTTTTACTGTTTGTACACAATGATGACGTAGCAACGTATGCGCGCGCATTTTGGCAACAAACTATGGCGAGAATCAGCAGCATGTCAAGCTACGCGAGCGGATTAAGAAACAAAAAGTTGATTTTATCAAATGTTATTCGGCTTGCAGATCCGTGTACTATAGTGGAGTGGATAGAAGACGTTAGCAGATGGCCAAATATACAGTGGCCGGATATATATATATACGTATTTAGTTGAGAAACCGATCGTGTACACCCGAGAGAAATCACGAGCATATAAATCACTGGATGCTTATGAATATGTTGTCTGTGGGCATGTACAGAACGTCAAATACCATGACATAGACTCAGAGTTTTGTGTGTTAAAATCAGAAATTCTCCCTAGTCAAAGACAAGGACACAAGACAACGATGTATGAGGCTTGGGTTATTTACAATAACAACCCCAATAATAGATATATATAAATAAATAGGCCCCAAATATTATCTTTGTGGGATTAAACAATAATTCACACACGCATTTACACACTCAAATAAAATCACAGACGCAGATGTCACTGTTGCCAAGTCCTCGGTTTTCCCTCGGAATTGGGCTACTTCATCACTGTTGCCACGAGCTGTTTTTCATGTCCGCGGGTTGAAGCGACCCCAATTATATGATATTTAGCCCCGGGAATGCGAATTTTAGTAGGCAACCATACAAAAAAAAACACATATTTAACCCCCCCCCCAATTGCGGTTTTTACTGGAGAAGCCCCCCTGAAACGAGATTGGGCTTGTTTTGAGTAGCAATTGGGCGGGTTTTGTTGTGAAAACCTGGCAACCCTGAATGTCACGTTCATTGAGAGGAATGAGTGAAGAGAAAGTCAGTTGTGTATGGCGTTCCGAAGGGTTCTTTAATATGACTTTGCAACATGCACTCGTCTCAATAAACGTGTCGTCTGGGTCTGCCGAAAGTCATATTAAAGAACCCTTCGGAACGCCATAATAATCAACCAACGAGAGAACTACGTCCTCACAGCATAACGCGAGCATTTTTTATTATGTCTGAAACGGCCATGATCCTGTCGGAATCCTACAAAACTTAAGCCCATTGGTGGAATATCGATTAGTGCAACCGAAAACGCAACAGCCACACATTTTGATGCTGGGAAACCGCTTTGATAAACTTTCGGAGTTGCTAACACGTTAGAACCACTGGGGAACAACACCACTTCCGTTGCCAAAATGCGCGCGCAACTATTTGATCACGTGGGCTGTAAAAGGGTCTATAGGATCTACTCCTAACATATTGGTGACAGATACCACAGCACACCTTCAGGGGTCGAGTGGAATCCATGGCACTGGTCAGCAGCTGTTTTGGTAGCAAAAGGGCGACCAACACAATATTAGAACAACTGATTATTGTATACCCCCCACCCACGCAGATGCTAGTTTATCAGATAGTTTTCTTAAACCATAAACAGCAAGGATGGCTGCTATTGAAGAGATTAAACACATTTATCATCAGGTGTTCTGCATATAATAACATCAGAATCAATACGGCTTTGATCTTCCTCAGATGGAGCTTTGATTCGACTCCAATGCTCTCATGTTCTCTGAAAAGCAGTCGACATAAACAATTTTCTTTCATTTTTGGCAGTCTTATTATGTTTGAAATTCAAAAGAAATGTAACATTTGAAACCTACAAATAGTCTGCACATAACAGCAGAGTTTAGCAAATAGAGTGATGCAGAGTTCTACTATCAAACATCTGTGAATAACTTTTTATAACTGCTGAAGTGGCTTTGAATAGTCCAAAATCCACAAAGACAATGTTCATTTTTGGTTTGCAATGGTGCTAAAGGAGTAGTTTATCCAAAAATCTAAATTCTATCATCAACTCATCTTTATGTCGTTCCAAACTTGTATGACTTTCTATTTTTTGCGGAACACAAAAGAAGATATTGTGTGTATTTCTGTCCATACAATGAAAGTCAATGAGGTCTAATTTTTGGCATTTTTTAATAAAACAATGATCTTATGTTGTGTTCCGTACAGTGTTAATTTTGACAGCATATTTTGATTTAGTTTTAGTCGTAGTCTTTTGACTAAAATGCCATTTAGTTTTAGTCATATTTTAGTCACCTGAATTGTTTTTAGTTTTAGTCCAGTTTTAGTCGACTAAATATCATACGATTTTAGTAGACTAAATCTACAGTAGATTTACCCCCGGTTTCACAGACAACGCTTAAGCTAGTCCTAGACTAAAATGCTTGTTTGTGCTGTTTTAACTGAAAGAATCTTGCACTGACAAATCTTAAAATATGTCAGTGGCATTGTTTTGTCTCAAGATGCACACCAGTAATGTTTTTTTCTTGGGCACGTTTATAAAAGTTACTTATATGTCCTAATTGAACTAAGGCCTAATCCTGGCTTAGTCTAAGCCCTGTCTGTGAAACCGGGCCTTAGTCTCCTAAAATCTAATGAGTTTAGTTAAATTGTAATACATTAAGCATTTAAGTATTACATAGCCGACTGTCACTTGAACTGACATTTTGACATAATTTTGCTTTTGACATTAAAAATACACGACATTAAAAATACACTCAATTCACTTTTTAAAAACAGTTTGTTTTTAAAAGCATCTATGTAGTTTTTATAACTACTAACTATTTTTAGTTAGTATATCATGTTAAGCTAAAGCTTCAAATAAGTTTGTTTATTTATTTTTTTAATTTCAGTTAACATTTATTTAATTTCAAGTAACGAAGATTTTTTTAAATGGTTTTAGTTAACGATTATAACCCTGATATTTTATTTAATATGTGTCAAATACTGGTCTTTCCTCCTGACTATGAATTAAATGGGAATTAAATTAAATACAGTTTATTTTGTAAGCAAAAACAAATATATAATGCGTGACTTTTCATTATAAACCAGCTGGAAATACACCGGGACTCTTATTTTGAAATCTCGTAGTTGCAGGAGCTCATTCAAGTTCAGATAAGGAGATAAAATATGCATTGTTTCAACCGTCTAAAACACATTACTATATAAACACCGTAAAGTAAACATTGTCATTATTCATCAGCATTAGTTCATAAACAATTGCCTGGCATAAATGTGTTATTCATTGATTGTGAGCCGCTCTGGAGCGCTGTATTGGGGATGCGTGAGTGAGCCTGTAGAAGCGCAACAGCGCCATGTTCTCCAGTGGTTAGATCAGCATGTTCAAATCAAATGTGCGCATCTGTTACACAGGACATCAGTTCTGACTGGATCTCTTCCCTAATCGTCCCTCCCTAACATTTCCGTCTCGTTTTTATTTGTTGACGAAAATGACAGTTGATTTTCGTTATAGTTTTTGTCATCCAACACTAGGTTTTATTTAGTTATCGTCTCGTTTTCTTCAGTGAAAAAAGGTCGTTGACAAAAATTATGACGAAAATTATTCGTCAACGAAATTAACACTGGTTCCGTAGAAGAAAATTATACACTTATACAGGTTTGGAATATGAGGGTGATTAAATGAATGGTCACATATTTTTTTTGGTGAACTATGCCTTTAAGTTGGCTATTAATTTAGTGATTTTTAGCTGTTCTGAATGGCTACAGCTGTCTTGTTTAACCTTGGACATGTTCACATTAAGAACACTAGCCCCCTAACATATTACGGTTCTTTGGAAACACATCAATGTCACGTTCACCTCCCAGCCCCGAGGGGAAAATGCCGCATCCCTCATTTCTTCCATTCAGTTGTGCAAAATGCCTAGCTGACCTTTACATTCACACATGACTCTTAGCATTTTCCATCCACTTCAGTTCACATGGCTGTCAGTCGCTTATCAATGCAGTTGTGTGCGCTTGAAGAGAGCGTGTGTGCCGGCTACTTGATTAGGTCTCTTCTGCCAGTGAAGTCTAGAACTGGCTAATACATCATGTATGATCTGACGTATGCATACTTTATCAGGAGGCGACAGGCTTCATCAGGGCGGTCCATTTCTCATCCCAACATAATCCTCCCAGTGGTCTATCAAAAGCCCTACCCAAGACGGACTTCTCCATGGCTGTCCATCTTAGACGCTGGGGCTTTGGGGAAATGCCTGACCCATGAGAGAGATTTTTTGTCTCTTCATCAATCTATTTAGGTTTTTGCCCATTTAAAAAGGGACGTGACAGCCATTATAAATATAAGAGACAAATTTCTACATTCATCCTAAAGATTGTAATTCGGTCATGACAACTCTCTGACTGTTTGTTATGCATGGGTACGACAATGCTGATATGTTTGTTCTTGGCGGAATAGATCTGCTACGCAGCTGCTGTTTTTGCTGCTGTTGGCTTTTGCTGCTCCAGAGCAAGTACGGGACTACTGCTGCTGTACAATATAGCGTACATGAATTACCTGTAGCAGATCTATACAGGTGGAGCTGGGGAAGGTGGAGGATATCTGAAAGAGCACTGTAAACTGAGGTTCGTTGGCTACTTATACAGCAGGAGCCAATCATCTGTGCCCTTTACAGAATTATATGACTGCAAGCAGGTTGAGTTAAGGACCCATTAGCCTATGCCATCTAAAGTTTCATGATATAACTTTGTATTTGTAACACATCCTAATCAGGTGTGATGTGATCTCTGATCATTTTTCTTTTTTCATAACCATAAGGCTTTTTTATGATCACTCGGCTTTGTTTTATTAAAACTTCAACTTGCAGTTTATTAATTTACTTTTGAAGAGGAGCAATACCAAAATTGTTTGAAATCCGATTGAAATCAAAACGTCACTGTTGATGCTTCATTATCACTTTTAGAAAAAAAAAAAAAAAAGTACAATGGGGTTCTATATAGAGCTCTAGGGTTCCTGACTCAAATTTAAAGAACCCTTTATGCCAAAAAGGTTCTATAGGAGAAAGTCTTAAATTACTGCATATACTCTCATGCTTAACAGGTTTTTTTCTATTGTACATTATTTTCACAAGCTGTTTAATTCACAAAATTGTATTAAAAATAGAAACAAAATAATTCATTGAAATTCATAAAAAGATCCCATGATAGGAACCAGTAAAAGGTTATATATAGCAGAAACACAATAACAAGATTAATAAATTAATAAAGAAAAATAAATCAAAATAAAACGTATTACAATGTTCCCACTGTTTACCGAAACATATCCATAGAATTAGAAATTGAATAAAACCCAACCAGGCTTTCATTTTGAATTCACTCATCATATAAATCTCAATTTGGTGACAGACTGCAAAACCAATTTTAGGAGAGAGTGTGGAGTTGGGGCTTGATATTGATCAGTCTCCTGTTGACTACCGCCAACCTCTTGTAACACAACATAAAGGCATGAATAGAGACTCCTGAGGAGGGACTGGGGGGGGAAAGAGACTGATCTGAATGGACGCTGTGTAAAGGTTACAGTGCTATGTATTATTTCCTCTCCTCCCCACCCTCTACCCAGGGGCAAAGAAGAGAAAGAGGTGGGTAGGAGGTGCTTTTGTAAGAGGATTCTTAGGGACATTGTTGAGAGCAAAGATGGTTCACCCTCAATATAATAGAAAATGCACTGGGGAAAACACGAGAGTTTCTGGGTGCAAGGGGATGTCAAAGAGAGTGTGTGAGGTGTGTGTGTGTGTGTGTGTGTGTGTGTGTGTGTGTGTGTGTGTGTGTGTGTGTGTGTGTGTGTGTGTGTGTGTGTGTGTGTGTGTGTGTGTGTGTGTGTGTGTGTGTGTGTGTGTGTGTGTGTGTGTGTGTGTGTGTGTGTATGAAGCACTTTGCCTGGCAGGACTATTTTGAGGTATCTTTTTAATTTCATGCACGATGGCTCTCACATTTGTTTCCCCTCTTCCACTCATTTCCTTTCCCTTCTTTTTATCCCTACTCCAAACTTGCCATTTGTTGGCTCGTTTGGTCCTTTCCTCGTATGAATACAAATTTAGGACATTTAATATAATGTATATGTCCATGTTTGATATGTCCTCTGAATAGCATAAATGCACATGAAATGTCAAAGACACACGACCCAGATGTAATTTAACAAAAAAATATGTTGGCTTCTGGTAAGGTTTTACTTAAGAGCTTGCAAGTTGTAAAGTGATAAAGTGATTTTAGTCAAAGGAATGGAATTTTTTTTACTTACTGACCAACACAAGCAGTTTCTTCAGCAACAAAATAAAGAGTGCACACTGCACATTAGGCCTGTATTGATGCTTTACCTATTTTATACACAGGGGTGGATAAAGTACCTGAAAGCCACACTTGAGTAAACGGATAGATATCTTACCAGAAAATGACTGAATAAGTTAGGTAGAAGTTAAAGTCACTGTTTAGAATATTACTTGAGTAAAAGTTTTAATGTATGTGATTTCTGTATTTGGTTGTGTTGTGGAAGTTTGCATGGCGTTTCTGTATTTGGTTGTGCTTTGAACTTTGGTTGTGAATATTTACAGCACGTTTCTGTATTTGGTTGTGTTGTGAGTATTTGCAGCGCGTTTATTTGCAGGTTGTGTTATGAACTTTTGCTGGGTGTTTCTGTATTTGGTTGTGTTGTGAACATTTGCAGCACATTTCTGTATTTGGTTGTGTTGTGAGTATTTGCAGCGTGTTTCTGTATGTGGTTGTGTTGTGAACGTTTGTAGCACGTTTCTGTATTTGGGTGCGTTGTGAAAGTTTGTAGCGCATTTCTGTATTTGGGTGTGTTCTAAACATTTGTATCGCGTTTCTGTATTTGGCTGTGTTGTGAACGTTTGTAGCGCGTTTCTGTATTTGGGTGCATTGTGAACTTTTGCAGCGCATTTCTGTATTTGGCTGTGTTGTGTGTATTTGCTGCGCGTTTTTGTTTCAGTATGTGTTGTCAAACTGTTTTTTTCTATTTGCATGTGATTTCTTCAGTTGCAGCGCGTTGAGCTCTCTCGACCACCGTAGTTCCTTGGGGTTGGACATTGAGTTTTTAATTGCCAATATTTCTGTATCTTTGGGCGAGCATAAGAAGCATTTCATCTGGTACAAATACATTTTCGTTCCAACATAAGAAAATGCAAAGTCTGAAAATGCAACCTTTAGAAGAATTGGTTTCAAGTTGCAGTCTCTGTGTAAACTACAAAAACGTGAATTTGTGAAACCGGTGACGTCTTGCGCATGCATATTACATGTTTATCACAAGTCTACACTATACCATTCAATAGTTTGGGGTCTGTAAGATTTGTACGTTTTTGTTTTTTTAAATAAGTATTTTATACTCATCATTAAGGCTGCATCAGCATTTGATTAAAAAAAAAAAAAAACAGTAAAACTTTTTTTATTTTAAAACAATTTATCATTTTTATGAACCGTTTACAAAATATAATTTTGATCAATTTAATGTGTCCTTGCTGAAAAAAGTAAACATATGGGTAACCAACTTGAAGGCAGCAAAGCAAAATACTTAATGTACTTTCTGTAATCCTCGAGATATGGCATGGGCTGAGACTGTTATGAGAGAACCAATCAGCTGCTCGTTAGGAATCGTTAGTGCTTGTTAGGTTTTAATTAGTACAGCACAGTGCCTCTGATTAAACCTCCTATGGTTTCAGCATTCAGTTAGCCTTCTGTGTTCTTTTATTCCAGCCAAATCTGATAATATCTCCAGTACAGTTCGGATACGCCTGTCCGACTAACCCACCACCAGCGTCTCTCCAGATCCAAAACTACTTATAAAAGGCCCTCAGTATACCTGTCAAATTTACTGCATAATCCCCCAAATATATGTCTGTCAGGGTTCACTTCTAAAGCAGCTTCAATGTGACAGTAAAAATTTGCACTTGACCTATGGAGTTTACCTTGTGCACAAGGCTAGCAAACAAACCAGCTGGCATGTTATCGTATTCTCTTACTTATAATTGTGAAGATTAGAATTACACAGCCAAATGAGCATCCACACGTGCGTGATAGGATGGAGCAGGCTGCGGAAAATCAATGCTGATTAGCCGCATGAAGTTGCTTTTCATTTTTAAAGATTATTGCTGTAAATTTGGGGATTACAGCTTTTATGTGGGAACCGTATACATTAGCCCACCACCCCTTTTACTGGGCCGTTAACCCGCTATGATTAAAACATGAGTACACATATACTTAAATGCACTGAGCATATATTTTACAAACATTACAAGCCCTCTGCAAAACTGCTCACTGCAAGGCGAGCACTTCAAATGATATAAAAATTGCTGGTGATTTAATCAACAGGCTGTGCAAGTGTGTTGGGGAATTAGCCATAGCTTTAGTCTTTTTTTTTTTTTCTTTCTGTTTTTTAGACTTATAGTGGAAAATTCAGCCTGAACACAAACTAATGGAGTAACTCAATCGCAATCTGACTCAAAACTGCCTGTGTACAGCAAAGCCCTAGTCATTAAATCATTAGCAGGCATTAAGAGAGCTCTCACATCATATATCACACAGACGGGGAATTACATGCTCTCTGGAATCCAAATTGAAAGCTGGGAACATTACCGCAACTTTGACATAACACAGGCAGTGTAAATAAAACGGTTTAGCCTGTATGTGTGTTGACGCTTGTGAGTATGCACGCCAGTGCATCATAGGGAATGGTTCTGACATGAGACGTGGAACTTCCTTATTGACCCTGTGGTTTTTCAAGGTTCAGAACATCTCAGTGAGCTTGAACACACATTGATGTCTTATTGATATATCTGCAGGTATAGTATAGATTCTCTATTAACAAGCACTATACATTTCACACATAGCCTTGAAAAATGCAGTAATGACTTGCCAATGAATTGACTGTCAACAGTGGTGAAGGACCCAAAGACTGTGATGACGCATTTCTGCAATAATTAACTTTGTAAATCAATTTTTTAAAGGATGTACATTCATTTCACCATACTTTGCTTTATATTACCCTATATTAATTGTAAAGATAGGGTTTCTAATAGTTTTCCTCTTATGATGTCATATTCATTCCCTCTCTCTATTGCTGTTCTTCATATTTTAAAAAGTCATTTGAAAGCAATAGTGGATTTTTTTTTTTTTTTTCACAGCTGGATACGCTTTTGAAAAGTGTAATTGTATTTCAAAAAACATGACAACAAACAAACAGGCTGACACAAAATATTGTTTTTCTCATCTGGTGAGTCAATTTTTGAAAATTATATATTGGAGATTTAATTTTATGTTCCTGTAAACATTGGCGAATTAATTGTGAATGCTCAGTTCCTCTATTTTTACATTTAGATTACTTTACTCAAAATGAATATGCTTCATACTGTACATAATGTTGTGATGCCTTAATTCCCTTGTAGGCCTGGTTTCACAGACAGGGTTTAGATTAAGCCAAGTTTAGGCCTTAGTTCAATTAGGACATTTAGGTAGCTTTTATAAATGTTCCTTTGAACAAAACATTATGGTGTGCATATTAAGATGGCACTTGCATATTTTAGGATATGTCAGTGCAAGTTGCTTTCAGATAAAACAGCTCAAACATTGTCTTTTGTACAAGAAACTATTTTGGTTCTTTGATGAATTTAAGGCAGAACCATTTGAGAACCGTTGTTCCTAGTCTAGGCCTCTCCAAAAAAAGTAACCATCCTGTGTGGAAGATAATACATTTTGCAAAGTTGGCTGACTCCTCTGTTCCTGAGCCCTGCTGGGTTGATATGTGGGGACTTCCCAAGCCAGACTCTGGGAGGTCAATCTTCTGAGGTAACCATTACCGGAGCTTGTATGTGGATCATCCCTGGCTAATCTTGCCCCTGCAGCTTGTCTCCCTAAAGCTTTTCCCGCACGGAGCCGGGGTAAACCCAGCCACCCATGCAGCAGGAAGCAGCAGGAAGCAGTGTGCTTTACCGCAGACCTACAGAGAGATGCTGGTTAACCAACCAGATCAATATGGTTGGCTCCATGATCTCTCTGACCCCTGCTTGCGTTATTATTTCCCTTCCCTTTCTCACTTTGTTTACATATTTGGTTTAATAGCAAATATTAGAGCTGAGAGCTTTGCTAATGGACATGTTCCATGTTGCACTTATTAGGTATAAGAGCCCCTGTCCCCCATTAGGGCTGATCACTAAACGGTTAATAAAGAAAGGCTGTGTCTTGTCTAACAAGCCTCTTAGCATCGCTTCAAAATGTCTAGTATACTCTTTCATAGCTGGTCCTCTGGGTCAGCCGAAGACTGGAATTGCAGACAGACGAGAAGGAGAGAATGAGGAAAGGGGAGGACAGAATTACTCAACCCTTGGAAAAGAATGAAAAAGGGTCCGATTTTAATGGCTGTGGTCTGCCCAGCTCAGAGGATCCAATTGGTTTATTAGAGCAGAGCCTCTTACCAGCCCAAATTACTAAGAGATGGTGAGAGAGTACAGCTGGAGGTATATATATATATATATATATATATATATATATATATATATATATATATATATATATATATATATATATATATATATATATATATATATATATATATATATATATATATATATATATATATATATATATATATATATGTATATATATATGTATATATATATGTATATACAAAAATATCTATTTTTGCTCATCTTCATAGTTTGGGACTTCTGGGTTGTTTTGTATCAGGAAATCTTAGAGGCTGGTTTTCACACCGACCACACCACTCGTCTGCCCCCTGTCAGAGAAAAATAACAAGGTACAAGGGTTACTGTGATGCAGAAGAGAAAGAGAATGCAATCCAACAGATTGGTACAGCTAGAATGAGAAAAGACCAAAGTGGGTAGAGTTAGCAAGACAAAATGTGGGAAAGAGAAACAGAATGAAATGAAGATGAAAATGTCATACAAGGCCAAAATTATAAGCAATTGTGTCTCCCGTTAATATCCTTTTACTGTTGAGATGATCTCTAAAAAGAGTGTCATTATACCTATCTCACATTGAATAAACCACATTTTACCCAGAAAATAACGTTTCTGAAATAAGATTCTGATATGTTCCACAAAAGACATACGGTCATATGTGTTTTGAAAGACACAAATAAAGATATAATTAATTTTTTGGGTGAAGTATTCCTTTAAAGTCAACATCAATTGCATGTAATGACATCACATGTTCAATGTGTGTTGCCAAGGGAATGTGTTTTAATTGTTCCTTCTTATAAATCACATATTTCTTGCACATGTATGCCACATAATTAATCATTCAATCATTCAACCAGTGCTCCATTTTATAGAAAGTTTACTTGTTAGCATGTATTGCATTTTATTTAAATGTGTGTGTATGTAACTTAAATTGAAGAGAATTTGAGCAATTTGGACATGAGTAGGTGCAGGTGTGTCATGTTGAGCAAATTTGATGTTTCATTGGAGCCTGGTTAAATTCAGGTTAAGGGGATTATGATTTTTGAATTGCATTGCAGAGCAACACTGCCACCTAATGGCCACTGTGAAACTGAGACTAGCTGCCACCTGCTTCTATTAAGTGTGTGGTTATGCTTTGCATGTGCGTGCATCTGTGTGTGATAAAAGGCAGAAGAAATGGTTATGGATTATGGGCTATGCTGCAAATCCAATACATCTGCCATATGAATAGGAAACGTTAAAAGGGGAAAAAGGAAGAATAATTGAGGGTTGGAAGAGCAGTGGCTCATATGAATCATATGAATGCACATAGCTTCTTTATTTTGTAACTCACAGAAGCTCACTAACATGAAGGTTAGCCAAGGACTCCCTATAGTGGCTATAAAATTACTGTAGTGTGGGCTTTTACCAAACGCATGTAAAAACAACCTGTAAAAGTAATGGGCCAGCAATCACAGGAGTCAGCATCTCTGTGATATTACGGTACCCTGAACTCACACACACATGCACTCTTGGCTGGGAAATGAGTACATCTCACACATCATAATTCTACTCTCTCCATTTCTCTCTCGCACACACACGCTGCCCGCTCCAGTAAACCAATACATCATTTCCCTTGTAGAGTATGTCTCCTCTCCTCATCTGTTAGACGGGGGTTTATGAAGCATCAGCACAGTCCAGGCTGGAGCCCTTTACCAGAGCACAGAGTTCAAACGATGAGTCCTCTATGGGTCCTTGCCTTTATATATCTCTGTTTTCACTTTATGAATAATACACAGCCACATTTTTAATGTGGTCTCTTAAAATAGCTTGAGTTTTGTGGATATAGTCCATGTCTTGTATAGCTTCCAGGTTATCTGTGTGTTAGAGTACTCTTAACAGTTGATTAAATTAACTTTTAGCCGGTATTGCATTTAAAATATACAGGCTTTCTCTTCCAGGAAAACGGAAGTTGCATGTGATGAAGAACTGACTGTTTAAAGAATAATCGGTATGATCTGTTATTTGAATTTGACATTTTATATCTCTATAACAGGAGCTGGATGTATTGAAGTGCCTGCTTATTCTTTTCTACATCTGAAATTGGCTGTTTGTCATGTTTTAATGCATTATAAAGGTGTAACAATAAATAGATGTGTATTATAATGTATTATAACTGTGGTTACAGTTATTTATATGTATGTCGTACAATGTATTATAAGGGGCATTACCATGCATAATTAATGCATTAAAATACAAAATAATGCATTGTAAAGTGTTCCCATGCTGTTTTTTTTATAGAAAGTAATGCTTTTATTGGATGCATAAAATTACAGTAAAGACATTTATAATGTTACAAAATATTTGGTAACTATTTAGTTTAGGGTGCAGTTCTCTATTAACTAGTTGATTACATGTTACTGGGATATTGACTGTGTATTAGTAATTATGAAGTACATATCATTCTGCATGACCATATTCTAGATCCCTTAATCCTACCCAATACATAAACTTAACAACTACCTTACTACCTAAATACTGTGTGTTCACTACTCACAGTTCTGAGTATGGGTTACCATACTTGGCCTTCACATGTAACTTAAGTTAAGTTAACTTAACTTACTTAACTTAAAATAGACAAACAAAATAGATCATGTTACAGAAGTAATGGCTGCTACAAAATCAGCTTTGCCATCATAGGAATACGTCAATAGACAAGTTGTCAAGCAATTTCTTAGGATCCTTAAATGTCACTCAAATCTAAAAAAAGCCCAATCAGATGTTTCACAACTTGCTAGAAGCAAGTAGGATGGCAAACACCACGAACTGTAAACGTTTCATTGCCCTGCTCTGGCATCCATGAATATGCATATTTCAAACTAAAAATCAATGAGTGTCCTCCTTTGCCCTTTGCAATTTTGCTGCTGCATTTTACAAGTTCCAAACTTGTAAGCAAACATCTTCCTGTAAGCCCCCTCTCATTCCCCATGAGCTCTACCCGATTACGCTGATCTCTCAGAGACAAATCGCTGACTCTGGGCTTGGGTTTCCTGCCCCTTCCTGGAACTCTCCTTTCATCTCTCTTTCCCTCTTTTTCATCTATTTTTGGGGCTTAAATGATATTGAAAGGCAGTGTTCCAGTCCTCTGTTCAACCAAGATAAGATTATTGATGTGGGTGCATCTAGCTGAGCCAATGCAAAAAGAAAAAAACCCACTCATAGATGCTCTGAAACTCATAGAGAGCGGACGTGTTCCGATTACCTAGATGTTCCATTCCACAAGCTTATATAACAATCACGGGTATTGAGAACAGGCTAAATGTTTCAGTCACAGCAGACAAGTCCGCAAGCTGTCTTTTGTTAGCCGTTCTAGATGGGTTCATAAAAAAAGAGGGAAATTTGTTAATTAACCTTTCAGGCAAGTGGGTTCATTGTGCATCTGATTAAAATAAAGCGTTCAGCGTTTGAAGCTGGGTCATCGCTCTCTTCTTCCTCTTCATTGTCATATCTGACTTGCTGCCTTTCACCCTTTATGAGAGAGAGAGAGCAAATTACGAATCGCTGTCAACACAGTGCTCTCTCACCCTCCATTCTCTCCTCTGTTTCTCTACTGTGAAATGCCACACTGTAACTATAGTAACCTCTTAGCAGGTTGCCGTAGTGATATAGTGTATTCCTGAGTAGGAAACAGAGAGAGAATGAACCATCAGAAGCTTCCCTCTTTTGCACTTTAACTCACTCTTTTAGAAGCCTGACATTGTTCAACTAGCCATCAAAACGCCCCTAATTGCCCAATCATTGATTGATCTGTGGTTTTTTGGGTTTTACTTCAGTTAAAAGCAGCTTGGCTTCATTCGACCCGATATCCGACAGTCCTATGATATTCCAGCAAAAGGAATAAGGAAGCAGGGGTCAATGCGGGCTAAATATGAATGAGCAGTGCCAGTGTGTATCATCATGCTAACCCTCCTAGCTGCGCAGTTCATTATGAAAATATTCCAAGAAATGAGATTCTACTTACGAGTCTATTTCCCCCATCTGAATGATTCAATTTTGGCAAATGTGTCTGCAGTGAAAATAACTTTATGCATCTTTGTAAATGAAAAAAAAATACCAATTTGCAGCAAAATGGAATTGAGTGTAATTCAAGGATGCACAGCAGCTCAATGTTATAGCAAAACAAAACAAAAAAATCATTTTGTCAGGTAAAATCATTTCGGAGCTGTACTTATAAATGGCACAACGGCGGTCTATGATGTGCAGATGATGTCTGTGGGAAAATTGCTCCGTTATCTGTGTTTTTGCTTGGCGGATGTGGGGGACTGCAGCAAATTGAAATGCGAAGTGCTAAGGGGCTGCTTTTCTCTGGTTGAGTCCAATCGCTCATGGTTTATCAGGAGTCAACCTCTGGGCACATTAGCACCAGACTGGAGGTGGAGACAGAGCATCCACAGAGTGTGAATCTAATTCTCTGTGTGCGCTCTCACATCTTCCCTTCATATCCATGTGTGGGTTATGAGAAGCAATTATGAACTCTTTGAAATCATGGAGTATTTTATGGAATAGCATGAAGTTATCGCTCTTTGTCTTTTCTGGTTTATCTTTCTCTCTCCCTCCCTGCTTTGGAAATCTCTCTCATATTTTTTCATTTAAAGCCGGTTAGAACTGCAGGCGTATGTGTATGCGCGCATGTGTGTTTGCGTGTGTGTGTAATGACACCATCACCTCCCCTAACAGGGTCATTTGTTGCTTTTCCAATATACCATTATGCCCAAACAGCTATTTCTCACTCAAATGGAAAATGTGGATGTGGAAACGATTTCTGCTCAACTTGATTGTTTTCCACGCGCTCTTCCAACAAATCTCCAGCTTGTTCTCAGGAAGCCTCTGTCACACATTTGCTTTTATTGTAACAAGTCTGTCAGTGTGTTTTGTGGATTTTGCCTCGTGGGCTATCTGGAATAACACTGCTATTCACTGTAATTTATGCGGTTAATTTTTCAAAGATAATTCTGTAGTTTGGAGATTAAACCCTGGCAGTCGATAGGGAAAAAAGAAAAGCCACTTCAAGAGTGAATAAGGAAATGTTTTAGGAGGGATTTAAGTGGTGCTTTGTGTAATGGAGAGGAAACAACAGTGGGGTCATGGGATTCCTTTCCACCTGAGATGATGAGATGGATAGGAGATATCAATGTAGCCAAAAGACAAATGCTTTCCTCTCCATCCTCCCACAACTTTCTTCTTCGTCTTGTTCTCCTCTCCTTATCGCATCCCTCAAGGTCTGCAATTAACACTCTTGGTTCCCTTCCAGAGAATGGAGTGGTGTGGGATGGGCTAGAGCATGGAAGGTGGAGGTGGCTATAACGCAATTTAGTCTGATTTAGCCCTTTTCCCAGTGATCAGAGCTGCCAGCTTTCAGTAATGATCCTCTCATTGACATAACAGTCAACAGCTCTTCAGGAAGCTCACTCCCCACTGTGCTCTGCTCCACATGTATTAACACTCTGCTAACCATGGAGAGAGAAAGAGAGAGCAGAAGTATCAATGGTCGTTTATACAGCCATTATCTATGTGGCTATTTATTCGTGTAACTGTATGTACACTGCAAACCAGAGCATGTGAGCGGAGTGGAGCGCGAGCGAGCGGGGAGCGCGAGCGGGCAGGTCTTGGACAGAGCGCAGAGCGGCATTTTTAAAAGGACGGAGCGTTGGTTTCCCGCTCCAATTTCGCTCCACTCACACCACGAGTCTGAAGCATGCTCGTCAAGCCTGACCCAGAATCCATCTGTCTTGCACTGTCATCAACAGACTATTTTCATTCAAACCTCGGCTCACGTTACTGCTCATAATGGAGTTCAAAGAGTACTTCAAAAAAGAAAACGAGAAATCATACAGGTGTACTATTAAAAAACTAACTAACAGTGACAATGGGGTACAAGAAAACGAATGTGGAGACATCGTTGCAGTAAGTAAAGATTCCTTTTGGAATCTAAAAAGGCACATCTACCGAAAGCATGAAAGTGTGCTACGTGAACACGCAGGGAAGAAAGCAAAAGGTTAGCAAATTGAACTTGTAACAAAGTGTAAATTAAATATAGCGTAATATTCAAACAAAAAGTTATATAGATAGGAAAGCAATTATTTATTTATTTTGCACTCTGCGCAAAAGTTCATTTAAGAATTTTGGCCTAATAGTTAATTTTAAAACTTTGATGTAGGCATATAGCCTGTATATTTTTATTTATATAATTAGGCCCATTAATTCGTTTAATTTTACAGCATTTTTTTTTTTTGTACAATTGATATAAGCCAATTTAAATGTAAATTAATCCTGCGCGCTGCGCAAAAATCAGTTAAACGAATGTTGGCCTAATAGTTAATTTACTTTTAAAACTTTTGTGGATTTTGTATATTTTTGTTTATATAGCCTACATTTTATTAATATTATTAGGCCCATTTATTCATTTAATTTTACAGCAGTTTGTGTGTACAATGGATGGATATAAGCCAATTTAAATTTTAATCGTGCGCGATTAGTGGAGTGTGGAGTGATTAGTGGAGTGCGAAGCAAACTGCGTTGAGCGCTGAGCGATAATGAGCGGAGCGGCCTGATGTAGCTTTGAGCGGTGGAGCGGAGGGGTGAACAGTTCCGTGAGCGATGAGCGGAGATTCTCACCACTCCACTCTGCTCATATGCTCTGCTGCAAACACATTTATTAATTGATTTAGTGAGGTTTATGCTTCAAACAAGAGAAACATGTTAGCAATTGAACCAGACCAAACACACTTAAAGTCCCTGTAAAGTCAAAATAAAGGGATAGTTCACCCAAAAATGAAAATTAGCCCATCATTTATCCATATAAAAATATCCATATTTAAAACTTTATAAAGTAAACTTTTTTTTACACAAACGCGTTTGCTTCAGAAGGCCTTTATTAACACCCCAGAGCCGCATGGAGCACGTTATTTGACGGACAGATGCACTTTTTATGGACTTCAAAAACAGAACCACTATTAATGCAATTCTAATGCTTGGATTAGCCTGGACTTTTGTAATATAACTCTGATTTTATTCGTCTGAAACAAGATGACTTGAGGGTGAGTAAATTATGGGCTAATTTTCATTTTTGGGTGAACTATCCCTTTAAATATGTGTTCTGAGTTTGTCACACCACAGACAAATGTGCTATTAACCACCCAGTCAAATTTGAATCATAAAAAATACACCAAGTAAATAAACTAGCTTATCAAAATCTTGAAAAAAATAAGCAGCATTCTTTGCTCTCAAACACTGGGGGCGTGTTCGCTGTCAGAGCTGAAACCACGCCCACTTGTGGGAAAGCTGCCATAAGCACACACAACAGTACTCACGTACAGTTCACAACGGCATCAAATGTCGGCAGGATGGGAAGGATAAAGGCCGGCACGGAAGATAATCGGTTCGGCCCCATTCTGCAGCGGATTATCAGTGACTCCCAGTACCCAGTTGAAAGTTTGCAAAACTATCCGGCGTAAAGTCACTGCAGAGGCAGGTGTTGGTGGTGATCCTTAGCTCTCCATCAAGGTAGCTGTTCACAAAATGAATCCACCTCTTCTTGGTATCATCGTTTTTGCTTTGTAAGCTGTTTTGTAAATTGCAGGCTGTAGTAACTAACGGTACTGACAGTGCTCTAGTTATGATCGTGTTAGGGGAGGAGTCAGGCTCAGTGGCTCCAGTGTGTCATCGACAGTTATTATAGTGTTGGGGAGGGGCCATATTCTCAGTGGCTCCAGTGCGTCATCGAGCCAATGTTTTAGCCCCGTCCAAAAAAATCCTGAACACAGCAATGATGAAAAACTGTTTAACTGTCTAACTCCACAATTCAGTACTACACAGTTCACAGTTTCTGTAACTTGCTTCAGCAATGCATTTCTAACATTTATTATGTGTTTAGAAACAAATCTCAGAATTGCCTTTACAGGCACTTCAACTGTTCAATGCTCTGGGGTTGATAAGATTTTTGTAATGACAAAAGTCTCTTATGCTTATGAAGGCTGCATTTATTTGATCAAAAATACAGTAATTTTATGAAATATTGTTAGAATTAAAAAGTGCAAGTGCAAAAAAATTAAATAAAATACTGACCGTCAACTTATATTATGCAATATATCACAACGGTGACTGCCCACTTTTTAGCAGTTTTGATTCTGCAAGTATTTTTCACATTTATTTTTTATTCAATGTAAAAATAAATAAATAAATGAAATTAAATAAATACAATTAAATAAATAAAACAAATGTACAATACTGTATACTTAAATTATTTGAATGAACTACTTATCCCACGAGGCATTTGTTTATTTTATGTATAAAAACTATATATTTCAAGTCTGTTTAAGTTTTAGTTTAGTTTAGTCGCATATGTCATTTGCAATACTCTGTTGTGTACTTCTTTAAAGGGAATTTGGCTATTAATAAAATAAATTATCAAATTGACTTCTAAAATAAGAAGTAACAATCTCTTACTTTATTATAGAAGATTATGGCTGTACTGAAAGTTTTGTACGTTTTTCTTTTCTTTTTCTTGTGACCTTTTTTGCTTCTCAGGTACATTTATTTTGTTTCACTGGAAAAAAGTCACATATACTGATTAATTAGATAGGGTTAGGTATGGTATAGATAGGGTTTAATTTTATATATAATTTTTGTTACATGATTGCATATGAATACAAATAGGCTATGTACAAATCCCACGTCATTTCTAAGAACTGATATTAGACCAGACACTGAATTTCAATTCCCCTCAAGTGCAACCTTTCCTCTTTCTTCCCTTTTTTCTTACAAATGTGTTGTTAATGTTCCTGGAAGTGCGCAGTCCAGTTGCCAAGAGGGTGAACATGGTTTAATGAAAGACTCTCGTGAACACACAGTGGTGTGTCTTTGATTTGAAGAAATCAGGCTAAATGCCACGTGCGCCTCTCTGATTAGGCCATAATGAAATGAATTAGCCAGAGACTGCATGAGCTCCTCTCTATGGGTGAGCTTGCGGCGCAGACTCAACAATAGAGAGGACAAGACGAGCAATTACCACAACAGGACTACGAGTGTAGCTGGGCTGTAGAATGTACGCAGTAACACAAGTGCACAAGCACATCACTCACTGTGACTCATGCACGAGATGAGACTCTAAAAATACACGTCTTCCTGGACATTCACACATTTGCAGACACAAAAAGAACCCATGCAGCACGTGCTCGGAAACACAATCCCGAAAGCCCTCTCAGCTACTGCACACACCACATGCAAACACCACGCATTAAGATGTCAAAGATAATTGTGTTGCAAATTAAATGTGCATTACAGAGCAGGTCAGTTCTTGTGTACATTAACTGAACACTGAAAATGACAGGAATGCAGATATGTGAAAAAAAACACAGTAATGCTGAAAGACATTACTTAAAGTATACACTGATTAACCAAAATATAATGACCAGTCACAGTAATTATTAAGATCTGGGTGGATTAGATGGTAAGCAAACAATCTAAATGGGCAGGAATAAAGAACTGAGGGACTGACAGGGGCCAAATTGTTATGGCAGGGGACTGGGTCAGAGTATCTGAAATGACAAATCTTGTGGGTCAGCAATGGTGAGAATTTACCAACAGTGGTCCGAGGAGGGACAAACCACAAATCTGCTACAAGGTGTTGGGCGCCCAAGGCTCATTGATGCACGAGGACAACGAAGGCTATTCCATGGGTCTAAGCCAACAGAAGTTATGGAATGTGCTAAACCAACAACATCACGGCAGTCATTTTTATGTTCCTAAATCCGAACCACTGAAGACGCAGTGGCTGAGTTTTGTTTTCGAAGGGAATATTCCCGCTCGATCAATGCTTTCGTGTTTGCGCGAATCATTTCTCACCAGACTGCTTTATAAACGAGGGTCAGTATAAAGCAGGTTTTGCTAAGAAGCTGCTCCTGAAAAAAGGATCTGTACCAACTATTCGTGTTCCTGCTGCACCTCCAGAAGAAGTGAGTTTAACGTTTTATTAACCTTTATATTAATCTTTGCAAATCGATTGCACGCTTCACAATGAATGCGGCTAAAGTTTACAGGGTAAGTTACATTACAGCATGCTTTCTATGTATGATGACGTTATCAATATAAATCATAATCCCACATTTATAATAAACAATGTGTTATGGTTATTGTGTTATTATGTAAGGCAATGTATTGTGTCATCCTCAAGAGGCCGCTATAACGCTGTTGCATTATAACAGATTTGAGTAACTTTAGCGTTTTTTTGAGCCTTTTGATTTACCGTAGTGTTGATATGTTCTTCAGTTCATTTGATCAACTCTATAGATGCTGTGGAATAAATTGTCAAGCCACAATACCGAACCCCTTTGATTCCGCATTCTCTCCCTCTACCACCATCCACGAACACACATAACACAACGCAGAGTAGCAGCGGCGGTGCTGGAGACCAGTAAACGTACCAGAGAGAGAGCGAGGGCTACATCTTTGGCGCCGTGACCCGGATTGTGGAATTGCTTGACCAAAGAGAAAGAACATTCTACAGCCATTGGTTTGAATGCTGAACTGAGTTTGGTGAACAAGCTAAAATTCCTAACTGGACGGGTGATTTTTGGGATACATATCTGACATCACTGCTATATCCTTTACAGTCTGCTGGGAATCTTAAATGTCTTGCTGTTTCAATTTGAGCAATTTGCTGTGATGTTTTATATTTGATGGTTTATTGATAAGAGAGAAGATTTGCTAAATTCATCTGAGATTACTGTTTATCTGGTTGATACCCAGTGAGACGCTAAAATGGACATTTAAGTTTAATCTGACGAGTCATTTTAGTGGACTAGTCATTAATTTTTTGGGATAAGTTTTTTTTTTTTTTTTTTTTTACTGTGCCGATCTAACTGAAACATATAGCTTTCTTTAGAACACTTTTATTTCTAAGAGATTGTATAGTTTTACAAAGTTTCTACAGCTCCATACAATCTAATTACACTGCCATTTAACTTTCTTGCACATAATAAACACACACTTGGAATCTAAAATGTCACAGACCTATGAGGACTCCCTTCAAAACATGCATTGCTCCTCGACCGGTGCATCCAGTCTTCCACCACCAGCGGAGCATGTCACAAATTACCAACCAGCCCCTATGAACTCACCCTATGCTGACCAGTTTGGGACGCCGGCCCACGCAACAAGGCTGTTTGGCTCTGGGGCCTCAGTGCAGCTACCGCCACTCTGTTTCGACAACAGCCCCGATGCAAGACGAGGAGGCCAGATAGATAGGTCGGTTGATGCCTCTGTTCGCAAGCGCAGTAGACATGGGCCCTCAGAAGCCACACCGTGGCAAGGTTCTACACATGTTTTTGTTGACATGCCAGTTGTGCAGCAGTCGCTCAAACCCTATCCAGTCGCCACAACATATCCAGGCCCCCAGGTATTATCTAGTTATTCATACCCCCCTTCTGTGCCCGTGCCGGGCCTTCAGAGCCCGCCAGTGGCGAATGTTACAGTTAAGCATGTAGCTGCTGAGCAGGCCTTGCAAGTGCGTTCCCCTGAAGCCAGATTTCTCACTGCTCAAGTTCCAGGCTATAGTGGAGTCACCCCATCACCCCCAGTTGCTAATACATGGGCCCCCAACATAACTCTACACAGCCCTCAGGTAGCGTTGGAGCAGACAGCTGCTGATGCTCCACTTGATCTGTCCGCTCAACAGACACTGATGCCAACTTCACACCTCAACATGTATGTTGACGCTCGCTCTTCAGTTGCCCCTCCACCTGCATCTGCCAGCCAGTCGGCCCACCCAAGTGAGACGCAGTTCAGACCTCCTGCTCGAGCAGTCACCAACCAGTCCCTTCCCATGGCAGCCTATGGAGGTTTCATGCAAACTCATCAGGTGAAAAATGTTCAAGTCTTCACAGGAAATCCAGACTGTAAGATACTGGTGGAAGACTGGATTCGCGACATGCAATACCTATTGGAGGCAATAGAGCTCCCAATGCACCTTCGCTTCTCCACTGTTGTGCGACACCTGGGCGGGGAAGCACGAAATCTCATCCTTAACCTACCACCCCATGATCAGACCCCGGATAAAGCGTTGGAGGAACTGAGGGCCGAATACAGCGACACACGAGGCTCCCTAGACCCTCTGGCTGACTTTTATGAGCGGAGCCAGAAATCAGGGGAGTCTGCCTGTTCTTATGCTGTAGCACTGGAGGCAAAGTTGCGAACAGTAGAGGAAAAGCAAAGAGGAGGTAAGCCCTTCCTGGATCGAGATAGTAAACTAACCAGGCAGTTCATGAGAGGCCTTTCCGATGAGGAGGTGTACACCAGAATTGCACCAATGGCACCCAGGCTTTTGAGCTTCCGAGAGCTGCAGGCAGAACTTCGAAATCTAGCTAGAGGAACTAAGAAATTCCAGACGCAGAGCACGGCAAAGAAAACATATGCTCAGGTGCATGTGACATCAGGAGGGGGTGAAAACACCAAAATAGATAGGTCAAAGAACACATCTGAGTTGTCGGAGTTGACAGAGATGGTTAAGAAATTGGCTCTTATTCAGGAAGAACAAATGGCTAAGCTGTCACAACTTGAGTTGAGAATGACCTCTCCACCCCTTGCCTCCCCATTAGCTGTCCAGCCAGCAAAGGGAAAAGTAAGCCAGAATCCAAGCTTTGTCTGTTACCGTTGTGGAGAGCCAGGCCACACAGCCAGAGTGTGCCGAGCAGTGCTTCCGGACCCAAGCCTAGCTGAAGCCCAGCAGCCCAAGATTCCGGCTGACGGACACATGCGCTCTGCTCAACATTTAAACGCTTAGTGCCCATGGCAGCTGGGGCATCCATGGGTACACAGCAAGGGCCCCACCCACGTTTCAAGAGGATTCGCACTGAAGGAAGGGAAACGCCCCTAGTGGGACCGAGGAACGAAGGGGAAGTAGTAGTCAACGGCAAGGCATGTAGGGCTCTCATTGACTCTGGCTCACAGATCACCAGTATTACGCACAACTACTGGCAGAGCCACCCAGCTCTACAGAAGCAGAAGCTACAGTCCTCTAAAATACCAATAGAGGGGGCAGCAGGTCAGATCGTGCCCTACCATGGAGTCCTGCACATCGACCTGAAAGTGCTGGGGAAAGAGCTCAAGGCCGTACCAACCTTTGTTGTTCCTGATTGCGACTACCGCTCTTCAGTCCCTCTGTTGGTGGGAACCAATGTCATTCGAGCCTCACGAACCCACCTTCAAACATCTTATGGCCCGCAGTTTCTGCACCAAGTCAAAGAGAAGCACCCAGAGTGGTACACAGCCTTATTGAAGGTGGAGAGTGCCGAGCAACGTGAAATGCATGCTGCTGTTTACACTGGTCGTACAATACGCATCCCTGGTGGGAAAGAGATGGACTTAAAGTGTAGGATTAAAGCTGGCCCTCGAAGGAAGACTTATACAGCCCTGATAGAAGGCCATCCCTCCGTGCATCTCCCCCAGGACATCCTGGTAGCCAAAGTGCTTGCAAATGTGAAAAGAGGTTGTGCTCCAGTTAGAGTGATGAATCTTTCCCAGCGAGTCATTACAATCAAACGACACACAAATTTGGCCAGTGCAGTCTTGGTGGACAAGGTGGTGGAGTTCCCAGATAAAAAGCATGGCGAAGCTGAGAACAGAGGGGCATGTCTCTGTCTGGACCACGTAGTGGCTAGCTGTGGTGTTGACCTAAGCAAAGCAGTGGTGGAAAGTGAAAACCAACGTGATCTACTTAAGGATCTTCTGGACAAGAATGCAGACGTGTTCTCCCAGCATTCCATGGACTATGGTCACACCACAACTGTACAGCATGAGATTCCCTTGGTTGACCCGAGGCCCTTCCGACTGCCATATCGCAAAATACCCCCCTCCCAGTGGCAAGATGTGAGGCGGTTATTGATGGAGATGGAGACAGCAGGAGTCATTCGTCCTAGTAAAAGTCCATACGCATCCCCTGTGGTGGTTGTGACCAAGAAGGATGGATCACTTCGATTGTGTATCGACTATCGGAAGCTCAACTCCTGTGGCACCCGAGATGCATTCCCTCTGCCAAGAATAGAGGAGGCTCTAGAGGCTTTAGGGCAAGCAAAGTACTTCTCCACCCTTGACCTTACATCTGGATACTGGCAGGTAGAGGTCGCGGAACACGATAAGCACAAGACAGCATTCAGCACTCCCATGGGGCTGTTTGAGGCCAATAGAATGCCTTTTGGGCTGCAAAACGCTCCCTCCACCTTTCAAAGGCTGATGACCTCCTGTTTTGGGGACTTAAATTTCACCCATCTCCTTATTTACCTTGATGATATTATTATTTTCTCTAAGTCCTTTAATGAACATCTTGAGAGGCTCGAGCTGGCTTTTGATAGGCTTCGGGAACACGGTTTAAAGCTGAAACCCTCCAAGTGCCAGCTTGTGAGGAAGGAAGTGCAGTACTTGGGTCACTTGGTATCTGCAGAGGGCATCAGGACAGACCCAGAGAAGATAAGCAAGGTAAAGGATTGGGTGAGGCCTACTAATCGTATGGAAGTGCTGCGGTTTTTAGGTTTTGCAGGTTACTATAGGAGGTATGTTAAGGGCTACTCTAACTTGGCTGCTCCGTTATACCGCCTTACCTCCGGTGACCCTAGAAAGAAAAAAAGAGGGATCCAGAAAAGCCCAGTCCCCGACCAGCCATTTCTGTGGACCGCCGACTGTGAGGAGGCCTTTCAGTCATTAAAAGAAAAGCTGATAAGTGCACCAGTGCTTGGCTATCCAGACTACAGTCAGCCCTTTCTGCTGCAGACCGATGCCTCGGGAATGGGGCTTGGTGCTGTGCTAGTACAGGTACAAGAGGGGGTGGAAAGAGTCATTGCATATGCGAGCAGAGGCCTGAGCCCACCTGAGACCAGGTATCCGGCACACAAACTTGAGTTCCTGGCTCTCAAGTGGGCTGTGACAGATAAGTTCCATGACCACCTCTACGGGCGCAAATTCTCTGTTCTGACAGACAATAACCCTCTGAAATATGTAATGAGCTCAGCCAAACTCGATGCCACAGGTCAGCGATGGGTTTCTCATCTCTCCATATTTGACTTTGACATCCAGTATCGGAGGGGACAGGATAACTCCAACGCTGACGCCCTCTCGCGTATGTCCAATCAGGAGGTGGCAGAGACCCTGCAGTCATGCCCACAGCAGGTGAGGCCTGGAGAACCGGGACATGAGGAGGCACAAACCAGCCAGGAGCCTGAGGAGGTCTCAGGTGAGGACAAAGCTGTCACAGAGGAGCCTGAAAGCGGTCAGTCACTGGTGCCCAGTGAGGTGTATGTGGATGTGGGGATGGAGACACTACCTGCTATGACCATACAGGTGCTTCGAGCAGGACAGAAGGAAGACTGTGTTATCGGTCCTATCCTCCACTTTAAGAGCAGGAACCACAAACCAAGCCACAGTGAAAGGATAAAAGTGGGAGCCGCTGGGGGTCTTCTCTTAAAAGAGTGGAGGAGATTAGTGGTAAAAAAAGGGATCCTGTATCGCAGCATAAGAGACTGCCATAAAAAGGTGGTGGAGCAACTAATACTGCCAGAGAGGCTGCGTGAAACTGTCAAAACAGCCCTTCACAATGAGTCAGGGCATCTGGGATTTGAGAGAACGCTACAGATGATAAGGGAAAGATTCTACTGGCCAAGAATGTTTCAAGAGATCAAGGTGTGGTGCGAACAGTGTGAGAGATGCTGCCTTAGAAAAACTCCCACAGTCAGGGCCCCCCTTGTCAGCATCCATACCAGTGCCCCCATGGAGTTGATTTGTGTGGACTTCTTGATGCTGGAGAAGTCCAAGGGTGGTGTGGAGAATGTGCTCATTGTTACAGATCACTTTTCTCGTTATGCACAGGCCTACCCCACCAGGGACCAAAAAGCAGGCACAGTGGCGAGGGTCTTGTGGAGGAATTTCTTCTGCCGTTTTGGTTTCCCTGCAAAATTACATGCAGATCAAGGGCGCAACTTTGAAAGCGCAATTGTGAAGGAGCTATGCAAGTGTATTGGCATCACCAAAACCCACACCACGCCCTACCACCCCCAGGGCAACGGAACCACCGAAAGATTCAACCGTACCTTGATGAACATGCTGGGAACATTAGAGCTGCATCTAAAGCCCCGATGGCATGAGCATGTGGATGCCATGACACACGCATATAACTGCTCGCGACATGACTCCACTGGATATAGCCCATACTACCTTATGTTTGGTAGACATCCCAGGCTCCCAGTGGACCTCATCTTCAGGTCCCCCACAACAAACCAGCCTTGTGAATACAGCGAGTATGTTCAAACGCTGTATGACTCCCTGTCGCAAGCCTATGCCCTGGCTAATCAGACATCTCAGCTGGCGAAAGGACAGCAGAAAAAGTATTATGACAGAAAAGCAAAGACCGAAGATTTCAGTCCAGGGGACAGAGTCTTAGTCAAGGTCTGTCATGTGGAGGGAAGGCAGAAGTTGGGAGATCGATGGGAAGCACGGCCATATGTTGTGGTCAAGAAGCAACCAGGATTGCCTGTGTACGTGGTGCGACCTGATGATGGAGGAGTGGAGAGAGTGGTTCATAGAAACCTTTTGACGCAGTGTATGTTTCTCCCAGTGGAGCGAAACGAAGGAGTGATTGTAGAAGGGGGCGAGACAGACGGTGAGACGTGTGGGGCAAGCACTGAATCAGAGACCAAAGAGGGAATGAGGGGTGACGAGTCAGAGGAAATGCTGGACAGAGCCTTGATTGAAAAGGCAGACAAAGAGGAGGAGCAAATGAGTACAGAGGAGGCTGACATGTGGACAGAAGGAACACGTAGCGGAGAGGGAGTTCTTGTGACGGGTAGTGGGGCCTCCCCAACTCAGGGGCCCAACCCAAGAAGAAACCCAAGAAGGAGCCGGCATCCCCCAACTAAACTCTCACTCGAATCCCAAGTGGTGAAACTAGAGAGTGATCACCAAAAGATAGAAAGAGGGAGAAAGTTGTGGCTAAAAGCCAGAAGTAAGAGGAGCACACGTTGAGTCATACTGCAAGCACCCTGATAATAGTTAGCTACCCACCCCCACATTAATTACACACATGTGCTATACATTCACTCTCAGCACATTTCTTGTTTTGGTTGTTATAGATTAAATCACACTTGAGTTTTGGTTAATCAGATGGCTGGGACGCCATCAATTAAAGAAGGGGTGGATGTAAGGCAATGTATTGTGTCATCCTCAAGAGGCCGCTATAACGCTGTTGCGTTATAACAGATTTGAGTAACTTTAGCGTTTTTTTGAGCCTTTTGATTTACCGTAGTGTTGATATGTTCTTCAGTTCATTTGATCAACTCTATAGATGCTGTGGAATAAATTGTCAAGCCACAATACCGAACCCCTTTGATTCCGCGTTCTCTCCCTCTACCACCATCCACGAACACACATAACACAACGCAGAGTAGCAGCGGCGGTGCTGGAGACCAGTAAACGTACCAGAGAGAGAGCGAGGGCTACAATTACAAATTGTGAATGCTGGTGATAAAGTTAACGTGGTAACGCTACAATCTGTCAATGAACTAACGTATACATCAGTAAACGCATAGCATTCGTATCTCACTATGCTACCCTGTCAGTACATACAAAGATAGATCAAAGTGACATGACATTAACCAACCATTCAGAAACGTCCTGTTTGAGCCTTAATTGTCGAACTTCGTTGGGGCCGTCATCTTCTTCCACGTCCGACTCCGGGTACAAATTGATACGGTTGCACAGATGTGTCCTCAGAGACTCCCGTTGCCATGCTTTCACCAAAATATACCCTCAACTGTTGTCACGACAACTCTCCACGTGTGTTGTCAAAATGCCCCACAGAACAGAGGGGCGGGGTGAGCAAAGCTCATTATCATTTAAGGGCACATGCACTGAAATGGCTTGCTGAAAACAGAGCTGTTTTTGACCAGGTAAAATGTGTTTTCTTACAATACTACTGAGAATTTTTAATTAAAGTATATTACAAATTTTTCATTTAGACACTAAAAAATCATATTAACTCTTTAAGGGGTCTTGTAGAGTCCATGCCTCGCGGGTTGGCACTCTTTGGCAGCACGCAGAGGACCAACAGCATATTTGGCATAATGTTTTGGCTCATCTGTATATATTTAGGGGTTCAAGCATGAAATGCTGAAACCCTATTGTAATTGTAAGGTTTCGTAAAACGCATCGTGCAGGCCAAACCGTAAGGCCTAGAGACATGAAACCTGGCTAGATGGTAGGCCTCAGTTTGGGGACAACCTATCAGAGTATGACCCCAAATGGCCCATAGGTGGCGCTACAGCAACCAAAAGTTCAAAATTGCTCATAACTCTTAGACTGTTTGTCCCAGGATCAAGTGTCTTATATCGTTGGAATCCTTGGCTCAAGACGGGCGAAATGGCGATTTTGATTTAGGCAGGGAATATTTTCTGCTATGTCGAATTTTGTCCAAAACCTACTTTTGCGAACTAGTCTCTGGTTTTTTGCCTAATCGGAACCAAACCAGTCTAGGACAATTCTCTGGACTCTCTAGATCAATAATTATCAAAAATAAGTTGAACTTTTGCATTTGGGTGGCTGTAACAGGGTCATTTAGAAAAGGAGTGTGGCAAAATACACTAAAAAGCCTATAAATCCCAAATGAAAACTCAGAACTCCACCAAAATTTATGAGCATATGTGTCAGAACATGGTAAGGAAGCTTGCAGAGTTTCATGGAGATCGGACCATAGGTGGCGCTATAACTGGCAAAAAGCCTTCATTCTTATTAGGGGTTCAAGCATGAAATGCTGAAACCCTATTGTAATTGTAAGGTTTCGTAAAACGCATCGTGCAGGCCAAACCGTAAGGCCTAGAGACATGAAACCTGGCCAGATGGTAGGCCTCAGTTTGGGGAAAACCTATCAGAGTATGACCCCGAATGGCCCATAGGTGGCGCTACTGCAACCAAAAGTACAAAATTGCTCATAACTCTTAGACTGTTTGTCCCATGATCAAGTGTCTTATATCGTTGGAATCCTTGGCTCAAGGCGGACAAAATGGCGATCTCAGATTTGCTCGCCCTTCAGGCGCCAATTTCGAGTAAATTGCAGTTTTTTGAAAAACCTATTTTTGCTGACTTCTCCTAGGTTTTTGGCCCGATCGGAACCAAACCACTGCAAGACTATTTTCTGGAGTCCGACAATCAATAATCATCCAAAAAATTCAAAATTTCAGTTAACGGTCGATAAAGGGAACCAAAATCTTTGATGGCACCAGGGCCATTTTTACTAAAATTATTGTAAATTGTGAACGGAAAGAGATTTTTTTGCTAACCTTGGGATACTTCTTCGTGAGCTCAATCTGAGATCACTTGAAAAAAAAATCGCAACAATTGGCCACTAGATGGCACTATAAAACGGTTATAACTTGTGAACAGAAAGAGATATTTTCGCAAAACTTGGGACACGTGTTCATGAGCTCATTCTGAGGTCACTTGAAAAAAAATCATGACAATTGGCCACTTGGTGGCGCTATAAAATGGTTATAACTTGTGAATGGAAAGAGATATTTTCGCTAAACTTGGGACACATGTTCATAAGCTCAATCTGAGTTGACATGAAAAAAATCATGACACTTGGTGGCGCTACAACTGTGAAAAAAAAATCATGAAAATAGCTATAAGGGCACCCAACCGTTAGTCTACTGAAAATTGGCATGCAGTGTCTTTGTCCAGGGTGCCATGATACTCTATGAGAACATTGTTGTATCTCAAAAAACTCAGTATACGTCATTGGCGCAATGCCTTGAAGGAGCCTTAGAAGTTTCAAGCCCGTGTTTTTTTCACAGGAGTGACCTCCTAAGAATCCTTGCCGAGTCCAACAATACCAAACATACCAGGTTTCGCCTTATGGTTTTTGTAAGTGTCATTTAGAGCTTTAAAAAATTGTGGTTATCTTCAAAGCCATTAGTCTGATCGAGACAACAACAAAAAAACTAAGGAAATTTGAAAACTTAGGTAAATAGCTAAACAATAACGCCAAAATGTTAAAATTATGATAGGAACTGACAAAAAAATAAATTAAATCCAATCAATTTCACCCATGGATCATTTTGATGCTCTCCCATGTTTGAAACAAACAATGATGGATTGTGATGAAATTTGTTTTGAATTGGGACTGGGGCCCGCCTTGATAATCCTACTTAAGGGCCGGTGTTGGCTCGTCCGTTACGCCACTGAATATAATTGTCTAAACTCCTTATAAAAATTACATATTTACAACAAATCTGACACATATATACAGTATGGGCACACTTTGAGTACTACTAATAAAAGTGGTGGAGATCAGGCAAGACTATAAGAAGACTCAGGCAAAAGGTGCTATAACTGTAAAAACGCTTTAAAACCATATATTTCCTATGGTAAACTGCCTGTATAGGCTGTAAATTGACTTTTTCATCTATGATGGCAGTTGTTAAATGCTTGCTAAATAAAACTTAATGTCTTTTGATGCTTGTGTGCTTAAAGGCCTTAACTGCTTGAACCCCAATAAATGCTGCTTGCAGCTTTAATTAATATTGTGTCTGAAATATGAGACAAAGTAAATAAGGATGCTGTCCTACAAGGAATTGTGATAGTAATCACTAAAGCCCCATTCAGACAAGACTAGTTTTCTAGAAGGTTATCCCATCTGTGAAGCATAAACATTTTTTTTTTCCTGGGCAAAACAATTGTTGGTGGTTCCAGCACTGCTGGCATTCCATCTGTTGTATGATTAAACAATATGAAGATCACATGCATAGTGAATAGCGTTGTATTGCGTAACTTACAAATATCGCTAGTTACCTTGTCTATTTTTACTCTGCCAACGACAAATGCAACAAAAGCAGATGAACCGTTACATGTCTCCAAGCAATTGATTCATGAAGAATTTTTGAATGAATCTGTTGAATGAATGAATCGTGACTCTTTCATAAAGACAGTGGCTTGTCGCCATCTACTGGCATAAAGAGGAGTCTCTGAAAAATCATCTAATCTTTCCAATCAGGTCCTAATCAGTAAAATTACAATGTCAATAATTATACCTCAAATGTCATTTAGAAAACTAGTACTGTCAGAATATTGCTTTAAATGCAAGGAATAAACTGTGGCTTTTGAAATGAGCTGTGAATATAGAAATTAATGGCTTCTGAAGAGTCATATTCACATGCCCATTTCAATGAATGTACTTTCCTCTCTGCTCTGTTAAAATGAAGACAAATTTAACATCTATAGTGTGAAATGAAGGTAGTTATTAATTCAACAATACGAGTTTTCATTTATACATTGAATGCTGTTAAACTCAGCAATTCATTAGTAAGAAGATTCAAGATTTAGAGATTCCATTGCAAATGTTAAAGCTTATATAGAAAAATGCATTATCCTTATGCTTTGGGTTTGATTTTAACATCACTGTAGCACTCATGACATTTATGTGTTAGTACGGTAAAAAAGTATTCACATTAAAGAACTGTCATATGACTGGCACTCAGCATAATTGCTAAGTGGAGCTCCCCAAACAGCAAGCCATTTCACAGCTATTTAAAGCTTAGCACAGCCGTGGGACAGATGTTTGTGTGTTTATGTACATGGTGAGCACATTATGTGCTGTGGCCCGTGACTATTTGAAAAATTTAAATTCTTAGAACGTAATAATCAACTGAAGGATATCAGCATTATTATTATACGTAAGTAGGGTTTTTTATGTCATAGCTGTGTCTGTTCTCATATAAGAGTAGCTCAGATTTTGGGTAAATCTGAATATGCTTTTTTCATTAACTGTTTAAGCATAAACTTCACAATATTCTGTTAAATGTATGCTTAAAGAAAGAAAACAAAAACCTGATTTAAGCTGGTCTTTTCAACAGGACTGAGACCTTCACATGCACAAATTCACTATGCTTTTAGCCCTGCACTGGAGTGGCTCTTCTAAGTCATTTGCTTGGCTGGGCTGTGAGAGAAACCCTGAATGTGAGCTGCATATCAACCAGTAAGTGTTACTGAAACACACCCACATGTACACACTCCCTTATAAATCCACATACATCAAACGCCATTCATACACACAACATACACCACATGCTCACTAATGTGCTTTTTCACTGTGTGTGTATGAGTGTGGATGTACTGTACCTTTGACACTTGCCCTTTTGATGAGGTCACAGAGGGAGTATTCAAAGCTGATCCACAAACACACAAGCCAATCCCTGATCCCATATGGACTGTCGTTACTGAGCGACAAGCCGCATACTTGCTTTTGAACTTCACTCTGCTCTGGCTCTGTCTTACTTTAAATTCTCCCTGCCTCACAAACGCCAGTACCTTTCTATACCTCCCATTTATTACCTCACACAGTCCCTTTATTTGTCCATGACTATGTTGGGTTCAGCTTTAGAAGGGGTTTGTTTTGTGAACTTTTCTCTGTAATATCAGTCACATGTGATGAAGTGTGAAAGGTCAGTTTTAGTTGTCTAGTTTCGGCTGCTGGTTCCATGAATCATCCATTACTGACTCTAGAGCTCAGAAGATATACTTTTCAGATGAATAATTGTATTTTCCCAGTAGCCACATACTGTACATACAGTCTTTGGACATAGCCAACATATATATGATCTTATTCATTTTTAAAACAAATTTTATTTTATTGTATTCTTTTTATTATTTATGAAATGGCACTCCATACTATATATTATGGCACAGATCTAACCGAATTATATGTCCTAAAATATCACACATGTTTTTGTGTCAGCCCCAGGCTCTGTAAAAAAACAAAAAAAAACACACATTTCTTTGAGAGACGCTTTCTGCCTGTCAATCATTTTGAACTTTCACAGGGCAGCCCATATATGGAAAGCAGAAAACTGTTGAAGCGGATTATTCAAGTCATCACATTCAGCTTCATAAGCAGTTGTCAGTTGTTAGTTTGTCGTGCAAGAACGCTATTTTGTTTCTTTTGATTTTGATAAGTTTGACAGCACTGACATGATGTGCTGCCTCTCTCCTGCCCTGTTTCTGATTACAGCGGTATACTTTCAGGGCAGGGCTTTATAAATAGGAGGCGTCTCTAATTCAGTCTAATTCTAATTCAGATTTAAGGTGTAGTCAAACTAGGCTTTGGGCATGTAAAAAAGGTTTGGACACTGCAACAGATATTGGCCACGTGATATGATGCCACGCTACAGGGTTTCTGTCTTGAATAATAAATTAGAAAGAACAAATGAAAGGTACACTGTAACTTTTGGCCCTCTGTAGCGGTTAAAAAAAACTGCAAGCATTTTGCGGAAGAACATTGTTTTGGTTATGCTACGGCTCTGTGTGACTGTGTGGATGAATATGCCTGCATATGCTGGTTAGGTATGTTTTGAAGCATGGCAGCTAGTTTTAGCTGGTATATGCTGGTCCTTGGTTGGTCGTGAGCTGGTTTAAGCTAGTCCTAAAATGGTTATAAGCTGGTCCTGAGCTGGCGCTAGTTTCTTAGGACCAGCACTTGTCCATCTTCAACGAGCTCATGACTAGCTAAGGACCAGCTAAAACCAGCTCAAACCACCTGCCATGCTTCAAAACATACCTAACCAGCAGATGCTGGTTTTTTTCAACAGGGTGATTCTTTCTTGAATTAAAAACATTCACTAGGCTTAAGAGATTTAACCAGTTTAGATGGAAAGGATCTCAAGCTGACTATAGTTGAAAATGTTACTGTATCTCCGTTAATAGACACGATACCATTTGAAAAATGTTTAAATAAATACAGCACAGAGCTAAAACATAATGAAAAGACATTTCACAATAGTTAATGATTTACAATGAAATCACACTCACCTGTTGGGTAATAAAAACTTTTCCATCTCCACATCGCTTTTAAAACATTTCAAATCATTCAGTTCTCACAATCTCCGAAGAGCCAAGCCAATGTTGATTCTTATTTTATTACTATCTCTGTTTGTGTTTCCTTTTTGCCAGCAGACTCTCCTCTGTTCAGTTTTTTTTTAAATGGGGGATTCCCTGGAGGTTTAAAATTCTAACCTATGCCCTTTTAAACTAACCTTTACCACTCTCACACTGTAGCCGGAGCAACTTTTCACACGCACGGATGAGTGACAGCAACATAGTGTCGGCCCAGATCCGGCCCATGTCTGGTATGTGCGGATTCTGTATAAAATATATACACTTTACTCAATTAGTGAAACAGGAAGACAAAAAAAAAACACATTTTGGAAGAAAATTTACTAATTACATTCTTAATTTTAAACACTTTTCCAGAACACTGCACAGCATTGAAGTTTATAATTATACTGTATTTTGCCAAGAATTAAATCTTTGACACTTATATATCCAACACGATCTCATGACAATGCGTATCAATAGTACGAGTGTGCAATGTCGTGGAATGTATATGCCAAAATTAGTTTTGGTGTGCATATGCTACGCAGTTTTTCGTGTGCATATGATACTCACTTTATGGCGTGTATATGACACGCTCTTGGATAGGATGGGGGTGGGGGGTTCATGCGTATAAAACGCCATAAAGTACATATCAAATGCACGCGAAAAACGTCTTACCATATGCACGCCATAAAACTAATTTTGGCGTATACATTCCATGACATTGCACACTCATATTATTTATACCCATTTTTGTGAGATCAGGCTCATATATCTGCTGGTTAAACGTCCTTTGACTAACAACTCAAATGTTACTGTTCAACAGAGAACTTGCTAACCTTCTTTGCATGAGCTTGCATTTCCGCTTTCTTGAGCGCATATGTTTATGAATTGAAGGGAATAAAGCACAGTGTTGTTAGGTTTCATTGGTACAATGAAAGTCAATGAGTTCAAATGCAGTTTGGCCCCACAACATTCCTTAACATATTTTTTTTTTTCTGGTTAACTGAAGAAAGTCAGTTGTACAAGTTTGGAACAACATCAAAACAAGGAATCAGAATTTTCATTTTTGGGTGAACAATTGCTTTAAATCTGGTGAAAATTCCGTAATGGTTAGGCCAAATTAAAGCTACACTGTGTAACTTTTTTAGTTTATTCTTAGCTAAAAACACTTAGTTCTTTCAAAAATATATGTGCTCATTAATGTATATTTACTTCTTTTAAGTAATAAAGTATTCTCGTAAGTTTATAATATGCCATTGAAAATACATACGGGTAAGGGGTTTGAATGGGGGTCGCCATGTTGCCCCTCCATCTTGAAAGTACATTAGCCAATGAGGGACATACCCGTAAATTCAAGCTTCGCCTTTCACGTTTTAACACTCTGTAACGAGTAGGAAAATAGTGTGGCCCCTTTAAGAGCGTTCGCCCCGGTTGGAGCGCCTGCGTTCTGTGTGTGTGTGTGTGTGCGCGCGTGTGTGTGCGTGTGTGTGCGTGTGTGTGCATGTGTGTGTGTGTGTGCACTGCGCCTCAAGCTCCCATGTGTGCAGATTATTTTCTGTCTTCTGTTGCTAACATTCATTTATTTTTGTTTTGTTGGGTAATGCTGTGGACGGAAGTGGAGTTTGTGCCGGACTCTTGTGGGGGGTTCCGCGGGGAATAAAGTGCGGGCTGTTTGATGTCAATCGCCTCCGTGTTTGCATCGACTCCAGTTGCGTTGAGTGAGCTATCCGTATTTTTCACCCGGACACACGCGTTACAACTCGATGGCGAATGTGAAGAGGGGGATTGCTGGATCGAACTGGAAGCCATGTTAATATTGGACTAAATTGGCCACCGTAGGAGTTAAAACAAAATCGGAATTGGGAGGAAAAGAAACTAATATTTACTGGATGGTCATATACCCTTTCACCGCTAGATGGGGGAACATATCACACAGTGTAGCTTTAAGGTGCGGTCACATTTACCATGCTCTACAAAATTTCGCAATCCAGTCATTCCATTATGAACCCACGCAATTGGGAGTTTCGTGTGAGGGCAAAAATGTTCCCCACACAGATTTACCTCATGTTCAAGTTGAACACTGGTTGAAGTTTCTGCACCAACCAACAGAAAACTGCTTGGTTCGAACGTGACTTTTGTGTGAGCTGTTCTTCATGCATCATTACACTATTGACAGTATAGACAATAGACAATTTCTCTGATGTGTCCGTGCCTTTACTCTGAACTTGTTCCGTTGCTTAATCTAAAGTTGAACATTGTATTTAGCAAATTAGTAGTCACCACCACAAAACTCATTTAATTCAGAGTCTGAAACAGATTCCTGAGAAGCATTTCAAATAAGATGGATTTTTGAAAACTACTCATTAATTATGCATCAAGCCAAGCAGTTATGTTAAACAAAAAACAACATGTTAAAGACTGTTAATACCTTTCCATTGAAATAAAACAACAAAACTGTCTGAAGACAAAGGAGAGATTTTTACGGACACAAGGATGTTTTTGAATACAGCTATTGGTGATTGTTCTGAGATTATCCCATTTAGTATGTGATACTTCATTATCCTTATAATAGTTCTAGGACAGGTGATAATGGTGTTCCTTCATTTGAAGTGAGTTGAGAGAGTAAATAGTCCTTTTAGTTCAGCAGAGGAAAGTAATTTCAGCATCATGGTGTGCACGGACAGTATCTTATTTGCCCTTTCTGTGTTTCACATAGACTGAGAGGCTGATGCACTGATATTGATGCCATCTTCCTTGTCACTGTCACCCAATTATCATCATCATCATCACCATCATCATCGCTGTCACAAATAACCTCAATGCATTTTTTCCTCTCCCTGTCTCTCTTTCATTAGACTTCCAAAACACAAACTACAATAGAGCTCAGATGGGATTGAGGGCAGAAGGGGACGGGGGTCCAGGTCTTTCATGCTGTCTGACAAAGCAAACAATCACACCTCGTCTGCGGCTGTCCACTGTGTGTTTGAGTGAGATACGGTTCATTTTCGTGAGATGGAGAGCGAGAGAGAGCCAGGGTAAGGAGAAAACAGGAGCGAGTGAGCGAGTGAGTGAGTGAGTATACTTTCATTTTTGTTTCTTGCCGATACTGAGGACCAATACCTGGAAATCCATTGCATTAAATATTTAACAGAGAAACCCAAAGAATATGAATCAAATTGACTTAATTCGTTTAGCAAATATATTTCCTTTTCACGCTTAATTATGTAAAAAAAAAAAAATTTATTAATTTTTTATTATGCTCTAAACAATGTAATGACATGAAAAAAATACTAAACTTTTTTCTTTCTCTGGGTCTCAGGATATATTACATTGACTATCTGATCCAACTAGCCTATGTGTATTATTAATTTTCATTTCACAAAAACACTAAATTCAATTGCAATTCAGTTGGCTCTCGTAGGCTATGTATGAAGACCAACAGTGAATTATCTACAGATATTTTGATCAGTAGTGCAGATCATTACACTGTCTATCTGATATATTAATGTAACGTTTATGTTTAAATTCACAAAAAAACACTCAATTAGTCAACGTCTACAGCTGACGAGATTTCACACTTTCTTCAGCATGACTATAATTTCTTCAGGACACAGCAAGGTATCTTAGCTTCATATTTTACAATGTTACGTTAATTTACCACAGTTTTCTTCTGTAAAGTTATCTGTGTTTAAGAGTGTGCAGAGAGAGAGAAAGGGAGAGAGAGACAGAGAGCCATTGAGAATGGCGCCCTTCTTAGTTAGTAAGCTGTGCATATTATGACAAAGATAAAATGTTTGCGCATGAAAATTTCTGGCAACATTTAATTTATAATTTCATCAGTTCACAGTTCTCTTGCTAGCTACAGCGTGAGGAATCAAATACAGAAGCGGGCCGAGGTGAAAGAAAAAACAGTCTTCCCTACTACATAGTATGCTAAAAACAGTACACCAACAGAGAAGTATGTCCGAATTCATAGTATTTGAAAAGCAGTAGGCGACTGTATTTTTTATATTTTACTGTATTTATATGTGTATATCCTTTAAAACAATGTTAAATGCTGTCATTGGCACGAGGTAGCCTACTGTATGTTGTTCCCTCAACGGAGGACATGGCCACAACATATCACATTCCCACTAGTTAATATGGTCACCATAGTAATAATAATGTTGACTGGATCATTAATTTAGCCTATTCAACTTGTATACATTGTCATCAAGCCATTAGTCTTGCCTTTAACATTACATTAATAACTAATTTCTTCCACTGCAGGGGAGAAAACTCCAGCCCAGGAAGAAGTTTCCAGTTCAGGAACAAAGTCAGTCTTAAAGATTTTTAAATTTAAAGGTCCCGTTCTTCGTGATCCCACTGTTCAAACTTTAGTTAGTGTGTAATGTTGCTGTTAGAGCATAAATAATACCTGTAAAATTATAAAGCTCAAAGTTCAATGCCAAGCGAGATATTTTATTTAACAGAAGTTCCCTTTCAAAGCCTACAGCGCACGGCTGGCTTGGACTACATCCTGGTACTTCCTACATAAATGACGTCGGTAGAACAGTAGAACAGACTAACCTCCGCCCACAAGACTACGTGAAAAAAGGGGGCGTGGTCTTGTTGTTGTCCCACGTGGAGAAGAGGACGTGTCGCGTGGAGAAAAGGAAGTGCTGCGTTTCAGTGTGTTTGCCGCCATGTCGTCGAGACGCTGTTATTTTCATCCCGGAGTCAAATCACCTTTGTTTGGCTTTCCCAGGGACGCTGTAGAGATCATTAAGCGCATATATATCTCCCGTTAAGAGGCGTGACCTTTCCACGTGCGCTAAGCTGCTGTCGAATCACAACACAGGAACCGGGCCACGTTTCTTTAAGCTGCTGTCCAATCACAACACGGGAACTGCTGGCACAATCAGAACTCGTTACGTATTTCTGAAGGAGGGACTTCATAGAATAAAGGAAGTCATCAGCCGTTTTTAGGACAGTGAAAACAGCGGTATACAGATAAGTAAATTGTGTTAAAAATACTGTTTTTTTTTTACACGCGAAACATGAACACATGTTATATTGCACCGTGTAAACACAATCAAAGCTTCAAAAAGACACGAAGAACGGGACCTTTAAAGGCCTACAGTTTTTTTTATTTAATTTAATTCAATTTCTTTTTTATGGCTTTTTGTTATTTTTTTATACTGTTGTCTGAGGTCAACTTATTGCGTTCGCGTGGTTTTCACATGCAAAAACATCATAATGAATAAGTAATATGCTATTTTCTGACCTGGTTTTGAGGCTTTCTGAAAAACGCTCCGTTTGGTGGGCACTGAAGACTTGGAGGTAAACGCCCATGGCTAGGATTGGATAATATTTGCATATTTAATGAGCTTCTGCTCCCGCTGTCAGTGACAGCGTGTGGCAAACGGCAACCGGAATGAATCGCCCAGCCCACAGTCAGGGCTTTCAAAATGCCTTTATCAAACAAACACAATGATTCATCTCTTATCCACCCACGATTGATTGGAATTATATTTTTTTATTAACGTTACTTGGCCTGCCCAATCGGTGAATATAACCGCAAACTGCACACACACACTCACACACACACACACACACGCGTGCTAAGGTATATTCTGTTAGACACGTACACATAATCCATAGATATCAAACGATCTGTAACAATGCAATACTATCACATAAAAAAACATGTTTTACTCACATTAGTGTGTTGCTTCATCCATGCATTCATAATACTGGAATCAGAATGCTTAAAAATCAGAATCCAAAAAGCTTGTGTGGCATGTTTACTGCTTAGAAATTCGATGTTGTTTAGCTCTATGCTGCTTTTAGCTGTTATGTTAGTGGCACAAGTCGGTGGGCGGGGCTACAGAATCAGGAGTTGTTGAGGCGGCGCTTCACTACACTCTCACGTCATTGCTGGGCACATTCTGAGATCGATCGTTTGCTGGGCCTGGTGTCAATAAAAGCTTTTCTTTGACTAACAAGGAAATTTTCAGCTCTGAAACTTACAGGATATTCTTATATTACCATGACCTTTTATATATCAAAAGCTCAAGGGAAAGTTGATTTCTCAATTCATCACCCCTTTAATCATTTCCAATTTTATCTGGACATTTTAATTCAACTTGATCAAAGAGGAGTTGTATGTTTAGTAAAGTTGTGTTGTTTACTAAATTTAAAAAAAGTATATAAATGTGTGTGTGTGTGTGTGTGTGTGTGTGTGTGTGTGTGTGTGTGTGTGTGTGTGTGTGTGTGTGTGTGTGTGTGTGTGTGTGTGTGTGTAAAACTGTATGCCGATGTATTTTCAAATTTAAAATGTTGAACCACTAACCTTACCCGTCACTATAACTATAAGCTCAACCTTAACGTATGCAAACCCCACCAACCACTAAACCTGCCCTTAAAGGGGTACTTCAGTGCTGGGAAGATGAATCTATATTTAAACTGGATAATTTATGTAGTAGAAATGTGAAATTATTTTTGAATTTGGTGCCTTCTAGACTGAGAAAAGCCAGAAAATGTGTTTTTGGCTCATGTGGATGAAAGACAACAACTCTCAGAAAGCAATTGCTTTGCTGCCCTACGAGGCCACTCCCAAGCCATGCCAACCAGTTCTAACGTTAGTTGACTAGAAACTAAAAAGACGCCATTATATCGTGAGTCTCCATGACGAACTATTTCCTAAAATAATAACAGTAGTGTATTGTCCATCCAAATGGTGCTAAGTAGCTTTGTACCAGGATGTACAGCCAAAACCAGAAAAGGACAAGCAGTAAGTTTTTATCCTTTGCTGGTTAAAAAATTGTAGCAGTGCAAACAGTGGCTGCGGGCTATCAACCACCCAAATTTTGGAGAGGACACTAATATGGAAAACCTGAAAATATGGAGGGTGTGCAGTCGCCATTTCAAGCAGGAAGACTACGAACCAAATGTGCTTGGAATGAAGAGAGCCACTCTGAAGGACACTGTGATTCCTTCGATATTCACCTTCCCAGATGACGAACAGCCTGGGCCATCTGGTACTTAACGCAATACAAAGTGATATAGTTGTTTGCAAAGTAACGAGCTAACTTACTTGTCGTGTTATGCTAATGTTACCACGCATATGCGCTGAATAACTCTCCACTCTTGTCAATTATCTGAACGTGCTCCTCTCAAACTTTGTTGATAAAACATTATTTAACGTATTTGAACTTATGTCATTTCAGACTCCAGTCTGAAACTACATCTGTTGCGTTAGTGCGTTAGTTGTACAGATCCCACCCCCGGGCTGGTTTAAAACATGCATAACTAACTTCTACTACTGGCTGTAGTCTCTAGCCTCTGGCCAAAAATCCTCCGATGATGCAAAATGACGAAATTTGCATCATCGGATTATTTTTTCCAGAAATAAAATGCATAATTATCTCATCTCAGGGGGACATGAGGGGAGAAAGTACGATAATTTGAATTTACTATGGGTTTCTACTGATACAAAGCTTAATGCTAATCGCTGAAGTAACCCTTTAATGACGCTTTAAGCTCTACACCAACACCGGTGTGAGACTACTGGCCTGGTGCTGTTGTCCTCAGATTGTTGTGATGTATAGTTCGGCGGTTTTGCACTTGGTTAATATTGAGGCTATTCACGCTCTCTGTCTGAGAGGCAGCTTTCTGGGCACACGCTTGAGACATTTGCGCACAGAAAACTTCTTAAAAACGTCATGTGATACTGTGCTGCTTTCCACACGTTATACATAAGTCATGCAACAGGAGTTCATGCTCTCTCTCTCTCTCTCTCTCTCTCTCTCTCTCTCTCTCTCTCTCTCTCTCTCTCTCTTTCTTTACTAATTAACGTTAGTAATGTTTCTCTTTATATTGACATATCCAAAAGAATTACTAACTTTCCAGCGATATCTGAAAAAAGGAATGCGCTCAACAAGCTTGCACACCTGTGCCGCTATACGCTCAATCCACTTCTGTGTAGTATTGTTTTTTGGTATCGGAGCATTATAATGAGTACCAGGACACAAACACAATATTGAGGCCCGAGCCCAAAACCAGTGCATCCATATTTTAAATGAAAGCACAAGCTAACGTTATTTTTATTTCTTTAGTTACTGTATCTGTTCTGCATTTATTGCTCAAAGAAAGAAAGAAAGAAAGAAAGAAAGAAAGAAAGAAAGAAAGAAAGAAAGAAAGAAAGAAAGAAAGAAAGAAAGAAAGAAAGAGAGAAAGAGAGAAAGAGAAGAAAGAGAAGAAAGAGAAGAATGATAAGGCGAACATAACGATTGTGCTTTGCTTCTAGGAGATATCTTTGGTTTTCAATGCTGAGATAGGAGAAAGTGAGAGAAAATAAGCAATGCATTTTAAATGATTAGAAGATTAAATAATGTACATGCATGCATAGTCTGTCTGTATAGATTGTTTGTTCTGGTATGGAGTAACTAAGACACTGTTTATACCTGGTATTATATTTTTACATGATAAATTATATATAAAATACATGTATATACACCGTTCAGGCATAACAGTATGCCCACCTTCCTAATAGTGTGTTGGTCCCCCTTTTGCTGCCAAAACAGCCCTGATATAGGCATGGACTCACTAGACCCCTGAAGGTGTGCTGTGGTATCGTATCTGGCACCAATATTTTAGCAGCAGATCCTTTAAGTCCTGTAAGTTGCGAGATGGGGCTTCCGTGGATTGGACTTGTTTGTTCAGCACATCCCACAGATGCTGAATTGGTTTGAGATCTGGGGAATGTGGAGGCCAAGTCAACACCTCAAACTCGTGCTCCTCAAAGCATTCCTAAACCCTTTTTGCTTTGCACATTATCCTGCTGAAAGAGGCCACAGTCACCAGGGAATACTGTTTCCATGAAAGGGTGTACATGGTCTGCAACAATGCTTAGGTAGGTGGTATGTGTCAAAGTAACACCCACATGGATGGCAGGACCTAAGGTTTCCCAGAAGAACATTGCCCAAAGCATTTCACTGCCTCTGCCGAATTCCCTTCTTCCCACAGTGCATCCTGGTGCCATGTGTTCCCAAGGTAAGCAACGCATATGCACTCGGCCACATGATGTAAAATAAATCGTTAATCATCAGACCAGGCCACCACCATAGCTCCATGGTCCAATTCTGATGCTCATATGCCCACTGTTGGCACGTTCAGTGGTGGACAGGGGTCAGCATGGGCACCCTGACTGGTCTGTGGCAAAAAACTGTGATGCACTGTGTATTCTGACACCTTTGTGTATTCTGTGTATTCTGACAAATCAGAACCAGCATTAACTTCTTGAGCAATTTGAGCAACAGTAGCTTGTCTGTTTGAACGCCTTCGCTCCCCACATGCATCAATGAGCCTTGGTCGCCCATGACCCTGTTGCCGGTTCAGCACTGTTCCTTCCTTGGACCACTTTTGATAGATATTGACCACTGCAGACCGGGAACACCCCACAAGAGATGCAATTTTGGAGATGCTCTGACTCAGTCGTCTAGCCATCACAATATGGCCCTTGTCAAACTTTGACCCATTTTTAAAATAATGTACTTGAAATTATTCAAGTCAATGATATCCACGCTTGTTTCTTTGAGGGAGGTGTAACTTGTGGTAGCAGGCGTAACTTTTAGGGGTGTGGGATGTAGACAGACCCTTCTTCATTCCTTCTCAGTTACCCCCCCCCCCCAACCACAGCACACTTCAGGGTCTGTTAAAACTCAATGGGCTTAGGCGAGGCAAGAGAGATGCTGCTTCCCACCTTCTCACTGTAACTTAACCAGTGTTGTATAGTGTCTCTTTCGAAAAAAAGTCATATTTTCTAATATTTGTATTGTTTTATTTTTGTACTGTCGATTGTTTTCTCATCCAGTCTTATTGAAACGCCCCTGCACCTGTAGCATTGCTGAGAGTGCTGAGACACAGGAAGACAGGATGGAGCGAGTGAAAGAATGAGGAGGACTTTATGCCGCAGTGGTGTTTTCCAATATCATGATGACTTGCAGATATGGAATCCATTTTCCAATGTACTGGAAAGCAATTCTTTACCATCGCTTTGATTTTTTTTTTTATCAGAAGTAAAAGCTGCTTGAGGGTTTTCCTAAGGTTTTGTGGACATTTGTGAGAGATGAGACTGCAGGGTCGATACGGCGCCACCATCCTGTCTCCAACATCCTACGTCCCCATGTGTGTGTTATCAGAGATGCATCAATTCTTAGGCGAAACCAAATCCATGCAGATGGAACTTCACACATGCGCGTCCACGTGTACAAACATGTACACACATAACAGATCCCCCTCTCATAGCGCTCATCTGGCTGTCAGGCTTTACCTTATAATTCCATTTCTGATCAGAAATGACAGTGGTTTCTTGCTTGCTGTCTGGCTTTGGTGATGAGATATTAAATAGCCTGCAGTCTATGTGGTCTTGGATGTAGCTTTATAATCTCTTACAAAATTGTATATTAAGAAGTTTATTTTGATCATCCCTGAGGATAGATCCAAGTTATCTTGTCCCAAACTTCAGCTAAGTTTCTTTAGATTTGGCTGATGAGATTCATGTGTTTACGTAATATGCATTATTAATTGTGTAAGGCAGGGCCGGACTGGGACAAAATTTCAGGCCGAGAATCTCACACTCATCCAGGCCATGCCATACACACACATTTTGGAACCATACATTTTTGTATGGTCATCACATAAAAAAGGTTTAGATCCATAGGCTGTGGCCGTGCAAAATAATTAAAGGTTCTCTCTTGAACTGCACCTTCACTTCCCTTTTCCTTTTCATTTCCTTCATTTTCCCTGACATCTCTCTGTCTCGACTCTCTCCCTTGTGTTTGTTTACTTTTTTGCTTCTTTGTACTTATCTTTTTCTTTTTGTACCTGTCACTTCTTCAGCAGGTCTAACGTTAGGAACAGAACTTTGCAAAAAAAAAATATATATATTGTAATTTGTTTACAAGGAATCTACATTTATTTTTGGTAAATTCAAAGTATCACATTAGGACAATGTATTCAAATATATTATAAAAAAATTATAAATTACTTAAATGTCAAAATTGGTACAATAATGAATACATCATGAGAGTATCTGCACAGCTGAACTGAACAAGTTATTGCATTATTACTAATATTTTTTGTGTTGTTGTTTGACCTATGTCCCTCCAAACGTATAAATCGATGTGAATATCTGTCTGCTAAATTACTACTGTATCTTTACAATAGATCATAATGATGTCATTTAGCATACAGTTTTAGCTACGTTAAAGAAGACAAACCTACAGTAGCCTTTTACAGGTGAAACTGACCCGCATTTGAAGCCCTGAAGAGATCAGTAATTTTACTTCTTTGAGAGCTTTTCCCTCAAACGCTTCCTTGAGTCCGTCACACTGGTTATTATATATTGAATATTGAACACAAGAAATCGTACAATTGCAATTTTTGTTTTTTTCATAGAAAAAAAAAGTTGTAAAATGACAATGCTAACATTTATGGCTGTCTTAATTTCTTTTTCACTTCACTCTGAAATGCAGCACATTTAATAAATTAAATAAGATGATGATTATATTTTATTTCAATTAATCATGCAGCCCTAACTACTCAGAATTAAATGTGTAGCGCTTTTAACCCTTTCCTCTCTAGATATATAAGGGAGCGCCCTGAGTTCGTATTAATAAACTTTGTATTTTTCAAATTTGTTGTGAGCTACTGGGGCTATTTACTCACTTTCACTTATTTATGGTAACAGTGTTTGCTACTCCTTTCCTTGGGTCCCTTTAACTTACCATGTATTCATACAAACAATAAGGAATTGGAATATTAATAGTTTTTTACTGACAATAAAGTAATTGTTTTCCCAAAAAGAAGTATAACCATCTATATATCCCTTTTTTACCTCAAATGAACACACTGAAAACAATTAAGAATTCTGTAAATTTACAATTTACTGAACTAAATGTAAAAGAATCACTTTCAGGGTTTTCAAAAAATATAAAGTAAAATAACACTTGCAAATAGGCAATAGGAATTTCACAAATTCACATTTTATGAATAGTTCTCGTCACTTTTTTCCTTAGGTACTATACCTTTAAATTTGAGCTCCAAACTCTCTCTAAACTCAAAAGACTCTTCAACCCAATAATAAGCCGGCAATATGAGCTCACCCTTCAATTAAACCCATATGAAAGTCTTAACTTTCACGTTGCAGGCCTGTTAGATGCTGGGGTACGTTGTGGTCAAAAAAATAAGAGACCGCTTCACTCAACAGTGAGCAAACCATCAAAAAAAAATACCTTTCAATATAAAAAAAAACGTGTTTCACCCTTTGGCGTTAGATGTCCGTCAAACCCACGATCGCGGTGATTTCCCCAGGGACAAAGGAATTCCTAAGCCTCCGTCTTCTCAGAAGTCTATCTGGAATCATCCTCGTTTGCAACTACCACGAATCCTCGCGCTGACGACTCGCCGACCGAACACACAATCCATCCGAGCAAGACAGACATTGTTCAGTCTCCGTCTCTGTAGCATAACTACCAGTTCTCCTTTTGACAACACATTATCTACAGAAACTATTGTAACACATTACAACGTTTTTCACGCTATATATTTGTGACACAATATGATACCAGATGATCGCACACTCTTCCCTCATGCGCTCACCTCCTTCCTCCTAGTTGACCTTCGCTCTCTCCTATTCCCGCCCCCTTCACGTTAATCTAGAGCTCTGATTGGACACCCAACATAGCCAAGTGAACACAATAGACTGAACACTATAAATATCAAAATACCAATATAACTAAAATAATAAATACCTCATCAACCTTACAAACATAGGACTTATTCACAATCACATACCTTATAACATGTACATAAAATAAATGTATTAAAAAAAAAAAATTAAACCTTTTAAATTATTACACTGGGTTACACCCTCCCCTTTCTAATGATCTGAATGTCCTCATCAGACATTTGAATCAAACTTTAGGGTCTATACCTCATTGTTCATTCTGTTAATTTTAACTCGGACCCAATTTAATAATGACACCTCTATGGACTATTTCTATGGGGTGGTCACTACTTCTTCCTGGCTCATCATAAGTAAGTCTTATAACAGGTTTTACAGGTCTCTTACTACGGGATCTCTGACTAGGAGGCATAACCACTTTTGACCTTGGACACTTCCTCTCAGAGATGGTCACTGGCTCAACTTCTGTTTCTGACTCAGATTCAGCAACGATATCGTCATCAGCGCCTTCTTCCTCATCCTGCTCACTTTCCTCCTGCTCAACTGCTGTATCATCAGGAGATCTGTCCTTGGTCATCCTGTTTTTCAACTTGTGCAAGTACGTCTGGTAAGGCACGTTAACCCTTTCACACTCTGACTCAGAGGATTCTGTCAACTCAGGTAAGTGGTCTTGGGGTTCTTTCAACACATCTTTTTGTATGTAGTTTGAGTTTGAATGTTTTCTTCTCCTTTCAGGGGATGCAGACCCAGGAATCTCCAGCATTCTCACAGACTGTCCAATGGGTAACAGATGATCCCGATGGATGGTTTTGACTCCTCCTTTCCCATGTTCAGGTTTTACCTTATACACTGGTAAGTTGGGCATTTTGTCAAACACAATATATGGCATGGAACTCCATCGACTCTGAAGTTTGTGCTTTCCTCTCAGTCCCAAATTCTTCAACAACACTCTATCGCCAGTGTCCAAAACCTGGAATCTCACTCTGCTGTCATATGTTTTCTTGTTTCGTTGGTGCACTTTGTTCGAAGCTTCTAAGGCTAGTTGGTAAGCTTCTTTTAGATCTCTTTTCAGCTTGGCAACATACTGAGAATGTTGTCTTTCCTCCGTTCCATCAGCAGACATTTGAAAATAGAGATCAACCGGGAGTCGTGCTTCCCTCCCGAACATCAAGTAATAGGGAGAGTACCCTGTAGCATCACATCTTGTGCTGTTATAGGCATGGACCAGATACCCCACATGCTGACTCCACTGACGTTTTTTCTCGCGTTCCAAGGTTCCCAACATCGAGAGCAAGGTACGATTAAACCTCTCTGGCTGAGCGTCACCTTGAGGATGATATGGAGTGGTACGTGATTTTCGGATCCCTAAGAGTAGCAAGAGCTCTTTGATTAAACGACTCTCAAAGTCTCGCCCTTGGTCAGAATGGATTCTCCCGGGCAAGCCATAGTGCACAAAATACTTGTCCACTAAGATCTTAGCTACTGTGCGTGCAGTTTGATTCCTTGAGGGAAACGCCTGGGCGTATCGTGTAAAATGATCTGTGACCACCAAGATGTTGCTTATTCCTTTCGAGTCAGGCTCAAGGGAGAGGAAATCTATGCAGACCAGCTCCATTGGTCCATTGCTGGTAATTTGGTGCAAAGGAGCTGCTTTTGTGCATGGTGTTTTACGAGTAATGCACTCCCCACAATTCTTGATGTATCGCTCCACCTCACAAGCCATTTTGGGCCAGTAGAATCTACTCCGGATTAGATCTGTTGTCCTTTCTACACCCAGATGACCCATGTCATCATGCAACAACCTGCACACCTCCTCTCTGAATTCCGTAGGCAAAACAAGCTGCGAAACTTCTTCTCCAGAGAGTGTTTTACTGATTCGGTACAGCAAACCTTCTTTCATTAGAAGCCTATTCTCCTCACGTTTCATGAGCCACAACTCAGAATTCCCTTTCACATCAGTAGGCCACATCCCTTGCTTCACCGCTTCAATTACTTTCCTCAGAACAACATCATTCTTTTGGGCTTTTGCCAAATCAGCCATGGATTTCTGCTCCAAGAAGTCACAGTTTAGTTGAACAGGGAAAGCATATACATCAGGGATGCACTCGGGTAAGGCTGCTAATTGTTCCACATACCTAGGTGATTCATTGATCCTTGGGTCAACATGAACTCGCTGGCATATGGACCTTACTTCGGTCTCAGAAATGCTTTGCCAACCCACTGATTTTTCCTCTTCACCCAGATTTCGGGACAGCAAATCTGCATCCGTATTATTCTTTCCAGGTCGATAAAAAACATCAAAGTCATAGGTGGATAGGGCAGCCAGCCAACGATGTCCAGTGGCACTGAGCTTAGCCGTGGTAAGAACATACGTAAGTGGGTTATTATCTGTACGTACGGTGAATTTGGCTCCATATAGGTAATCGTGGAATTTATCCACGACTGCCCATTTCAAGGCAAGAAATTCCAACTGGTGGATAGGATATTTCTGCTCGGAACTGCTCAGTTTTCTACTGGCAAATGCCACAGGCTGCAGGTTGGAAGAATGCTCCTGATATAATACCGCCCCTAGTCCTTTCAGACTGGCATCCACATGCAAGATGTAGGGTTTGTGGGGGTCTGCAAAAGCTAGTACTGGGGCATTAGTGAGACACTGAATGATCCGCTTAAATGCATCCACGCACGACTGGCTCCATCTGTCTCCGAAGGGTTCAGACTCTTTCAGGTAAGTCTTGGATTTATCTTGTTCCCACTTTTTACCTCGCTGGGTAGGAGCATAACCCTTTGTGAGCTCAGTAAGAGGTCGGACAATGGCAGAATAGTTGGCTATGAACCTGCGGTAATACCCGCAAAAGCCAAGAAAAGAGCGCAAGGACTTGAGGTCTGTAGGCTGTGGCCATGTGCTCACCGCCTTGACCTTGTCAGGGTCTGTTGCAATGCCTTCAGCGGATACTATGTGTCCCACATACTTCACCTTTGTCTGACAGAACTGGCATTTGTCCAACGACACCTTCAGCCCCACTTCTTCCAATCTGTCCAGGACCTTCAGGAGTCTTTCCTCGTGTTCTTCCAATGACTTCCCAAAGACAATCAGATCATCTAGGTAGACAAGGACCTGAAGCAGGTTCATATCACCAACAGCTTTTTCCATCAAGCGTTGGAAAGTTGCTGGTGCCCCCGTAATGCCCTGTGGCATACGCTCAAACTGATAGAATCCTAAAGGGCATATAAAGGCGGTTTTTTCCTTATCCTCTTCAGCCATAGCTATTTGGTAATAGCCACTTCTGAGGTCAAGGACAGAGAACCATCTACTCCCTGATAAACAGTCTAATGCATCGTCAATTCGAGGAGTAGTATACTGGTCGGGCACTGTTCGAGCATTAAGTGTGCGATAGTCAATGCACATTCTTACACTTCCATTTTTCTTACGGGCTATTACAATAGGGGAGGCGTAGGGGCTTCGTGATTCCTTGATGATGCCGGCTTTCATAAGCTCTTGAATGTGTCTTCGGACATCATCAATATCCGCTGGCGCCAAACGTCTTGAACGCTCACGAAAGGGCCTAGAATCAGATAGCCGAATATTGTGTTCCACTCCTTTTGCCAAACCCACGTCCCACTCGTGTAGTGAGAACACAGAAGCTCTTTCCAACAATGCCTGCCTAAGTCTCTGCTTCCATGTCTCAGGAATTCCAGAGTCTCCAAAAGTGATGAGGTTTGTATCAAACTCTCCGGTCCTTGGGGTTGGGGTTACTGGATCTGATGGATGCAAGTGACCCACTACTGTTCCTACCTGAATCACAATGTCTTTCAGAGACTCATTATGCATCAGTACAGGGAAATGGTTGACATCCATTGCTGAATGTGGCACTACCATTGGCTGCAGTAATACTCCAACTGGAAGAGTGACATCCGAAGCAGCTTCTACCAACAAGACCTCTTCTCCCAATGGTTCATTTATTTCCACCTTACAGATCGCCACGCAATCCCCTCCCGGGGACAAGGATAAGGACCCAGGACCCAGCCACATTACATTGCCCACTCCTTCGTCTTCACTGGACACCTTAACTGTGTCACCCCCCAAATCTTCAGAAACTGAACCCACATTTATGCCCAAGGTCTGAGCAATGTCCACTCCAGCACTTTCTTTACACAGCTGAGCCAAACGCTTGAAGAGGTTAGCATTGGTGCCCAATATAACTGGGGTTTGGTCTGGAATACATGGTCCCGGACAGATCAAGGCCAGGACTGAAAGGGTTTCATGAGCTCCTGTGATTTTAGCAGGAAACTCAATGTCTACCATCACATACCCCAAGTATGGATAGCTGGACTCACTTAATCCCCAAATGGCTAAACCGGTGACCGGATGAATGGGAACATCAGACAAATGCTGTCTGTACCAGGCCTCGAAGATAATGGTTACTTGCGAGCCACTGTCTAATAAGGCATCACATTCATGTCCCCTCACCTTCAGCTGGACAACAGACGTTGGGCCAACCAACCCTTCTGGAAGGTGCCTTTGTTTTTGTATGTCTACTGCACTCCTCTTTACTGAACAGTTGGTTGTGCTGACTTTTGGCTCAGAGGAAGGCAAATCTCTACTTTTTGCCTTTTTCAGTGACTGGATTAACCTGCGGATGACTTTGGCTGGGTTTTCTGGATTCCTGCACTTTGCAGCGAAGTGTCCACCTTCTCCACAGCGGTAGCAGTAATATTCATCTGCTTCACTGGACGTGGTTGGCTTATAGGTACCAGTGAAATTTCTTGAAGTCTCCACCGGTAAGGAGGTGACAGGGGCAATGGACTTTTTACTTTGAACTTTCTGCTGCAATCTTTTGACCTGTTTTTTCAGTGCAGTCACTTCAGGGTCTGAACCACTTTCTAATGTTGTAGCGTTCATGACTGGACCCGCAGACACCTCTTCTTTCACAGCTCCATGAGGGGTGGTGGCCATGGAAGCAAACATAGCTTTCAGTTCCTTCAACTCAGCTTTTAAGGTCTGAATTTCGTTCTGCTTGCTGTCCACATCTGCTTTAGCATGGATCTTATGCACAGTGGAGTTTAGCTTAACCCTAGAGGCCTGATATTCTTCCTCACTGCGAATCTCACTCAACAGCTCTAAAAAGGATGGAGGATTTTCCTTCCTTTCCCTCAACTTGAGATTAACAAGCATCAGATCAGAAGCAACTGCTCCTCGAAGTAGCTGCTCCACCCTTGCACGATTTGCAGATTCAATCGACAAACCACCTCGCTGTATGACTTTGGTCAACGATTGTTCCAGTCTTTTAAGAAAGTCAGACAGTTTTTCACTGGGTTGTTGCTGCATCAACCGAAAAGCAATATACAGCTCTTCCCCTGATTCAGCAGAACCAAAGGCACTTTCAATGGCCTCCAAGCATTGTTCGGGTTTAAGATCAGCCATGGTTACACGAGCAGCTTTTACTATTGCCAAAGCTGGACCTCGTAAACTCTCCATAATCCGACGTCTTTTCTCTTTGTCTGAGCAATCACTTTCTTCTACCATAAGATGAGCTTGCTCCAGCCAATGTTCTAAAGGCTCTTCTCCAGCAGGAGTCGGCACAGTCCCAGAAAAAACACGAAGGCGACGGTAACTGCTGCTATCGCTCACTGGTTTTTCTATTTTAGATAGCAGATCACCTACGGCACGAATAATGGACTCAGCAGAGCCATCATGTGCCCCTAACAATTCCTGAACATTGCCATCACTACCGGTGGTAGACGAATTAGTCTGCCTTGCACCAGAGGGAGCACTTGGTAAAACTGGACTTTGTGTCACCATGACAATCGGCCAGGCTACCATTCCGCCTGTGGGAAGTATGTCAGGAGGGACGTTAGAAGAGTCTATAACTTCTTTGCATTCACATAATACAGTCAAACTATCCAGTCTGCTGTTGTACATACGTCCTCTCACACGCACTCGCCCCAGACATTTAACAGACTGGAGAGTATCTTCAATTTGAGTAATCTCAATATCTTCAAATAACACTTGCAAATAGGCAATAGGAATTTCACAAATTCACATTTTATGAATAGTTCTCGTCACTTTTTTCCTTAGGTACTATACCTTTAAATTTGAGCTCCAAACTCTCTCTAAACTCAAAAGACTCTTCAACCCAATAATAAGCCGGCAATATGAGCTCACCCTTCAATTAAACCCATATGAAAGTCTTAACTTTCACGTTGCAGGCCTGTTAGATGCTGGGGTACGTTGTGGTCAAAAAAATAAGAGACCGCTTCACTCAACAGTGAGCAAACCATCAAAAAAAAATACCTTTCAATATAAAAAAAAAACGTGTTTCACCCTTTGGCGTTAGATGTCCGTCAAACCCACGATCGCGGTGATTTCCCCAGGGACAAAGGAATTCCTAAGCCTCCGTCTTCTCAGAAGTCTATCTGGAATCATCCTCGTTTGCAACTACCACGAATCCTCGCGCTGACGACTCGCCGACCGAACACACAATCCATCCGAGCAAGACAGACATTGTTCAGTCTCCGTCTCTGTAGCATAACTACCAGTTCTCCTTTTGACAACACATTATCTACAGAAACTATTGTAACACATTACAACGTTTTTCACGCTATATATTTGTGACACAATATGATACCAGATGATCGCACACTCTTCCCTCATGCGCTCACCTCCTTCCTCCTAGTTGACCTTCGCTCTCTCCTATTCCCGCCCCCTTCACGTTAATCTAGAGCTCTGATTGGACACCCAACATAGCCAAGTGAACACAATAGACTGAACACTATAAATATCAAAATACCAATATAACTAAAATAATAAATACCTCATCAACCTTACAAACATAGGACTTATTCACAATCACATACCTTATAACATGTACATAAAATAAATGTATTAAAAAAAAAAAATTAAACCTTTTAAATTATTACACTGGGTTACAAATGCATTCAAACTAATCAGATTCTACAACATGGTTCATGCGCTGTTTTTCAACATGTTTGCTCTAATCATGTAGACAGAAGGTAACCTACAAGTTCTCGCTCTCTCGCTCTCTCTCTCGCTCACCCGCCGTGAGTGTGGTGTGTGAGAGCGTGAAGTTTCCAAATTTTCTTTTAGTTCATTTGTTTTTTTCTTTTTCACAGGATTTATTTATTATTTTTTTCTTTTTAATTTCTTTCTGAATCACTGATATATTGGATTGTGTTAAGGTTGCGCGTTTTTTCTTGAGTGGGATGGCGTCTACCCTAGTGGGGGAAGAGCCATCTCTGTTGCTTCGGAATGGATTCAGGTGCGTTCCCGAGGCGCCTTCTCGTATGAGCAAGGCTATTGTCGTCTTTTCAAAAAATGAACAACAGGTAATCAGGGTAATTGAAAGCGGCATTTGGGTGAAGGAAACTTTTGTACCCGTTACACCTCTTCATGCTCCAGCTACAAAAGTTACCATTTCCAACGTACCCCCTTTTGTTAAAGATGATGCGATTGTGCGAGAATTAACTCGGTTTGGAAAGATGGCTAGTGCAATTTAGCACAATTTACTTCTATCAATAATATGGATGCACCTACAAAATATTTTTTTAATTTTGAAAATAAGGTTGTTCATAATAACTTTATGTATTGTTTACGAAGACCTGATGGAAACATCACTTCAGATCCTTTAATGATGAGAAGAACTGCTGTTGATTTTTATTCTAAATTATTTGCAAAAGAAGACATTGATCTCAAACCAACATGTGATCTTTTTAAAGACTTACCAAAACTGAAAGAAGACGAAAGACATTACCTTTGAAGAAATAACTGATGCATTAAAACAGCTCTCAACTGGTCGAGCACCAGGTCTTGATGGATTTACAGCAGAATTGTTTTTATCTTTTGGGGGAATTATTGGACAGGATGTTACACAGGAGTTTCCTGTGTCACCTCCACATTCACAGAGGGATCCATCTCCAGAGTATTGACTATGGCCATACAAACTACATTTCCCATAATGCTGCTCTCTTGGACTGATCACACACCTGCTCTTCATTGATTACACTCACACCTGCACTTCATTTCCACATGTATAAGAATCCCTCTCTCACACCCATTCAGTGCGAAGTATTGTCTTGCCCTGGCATACGTACTGAGCGATTGTCTACTGATTCTGTTTATTCTGGTTTAGATCTTGGACTGTTTTTGGAACTCTTCGACCACTCTCTGGCTACCTCGACCTTGGACTGTTTCCTGGCTAACTGAACGTACTCTGGCTCCCACGACCCTGCACTGTTACCCGTGTTTGAAACCTTGCTGCCTGCCCTGATCATCAGCACTAGCTTGCCTGAGTATTCTTTGCCTTGCCCATACCATTCCTGTCTACCTATCAACACCCTGTCTGTCTGACTTTGTTACTAATTAAAGCTGCAAATGGATCTCTATGACTCTGTGGATTCGTTACAGAATACTTCGCCACCTCAAGGTCCAGCAGCCGTCTCACAGCTCACCACTGAGATCTCTGCACAGGCTGCCCAGCTAGCTCAACACCAGCTACAGTTGAATCGCCTCACGTCACTCACCGAGGAGCTCGTAACAGCCCTGCAAGGGCTTCAAGCCTCAGCGATCAGCGCCCCCGTCGATCAGGCCTCAGGGGTATCACCACCCTCGGCGAGCACCTCAGTCAATCCTCGTCTCGCTCTTCCAGAGAAGTATGATGGCGCTTCAGCTAAATGCAAAGGCTTCCTGCTCCAATGCCACCTCTACTTTGATCAACAGCCAGCACTCCATCCCACAGATTCAGGGAGAATTGCTTTCGTGTGTTCGCTCCTCACCGGAAAGGCGCTGGAATGGGTAACTGCCATCTGGAGGCCGGATGGATCTCCTTTCTCCACATTTGCATCATTTACCCAGCAATTCCGCAGCGTTTTTGAGCACTCCACTGAGCTCGGTGATGCCGGTGAACGCCTTCTCAGTCATACTCAGGGGAGAAGAACCGCCGCCGATTATACCCTCACGTTTCGCACCCTTGCTGCACAGACCAATTGGGTTGAGGACACCCTGAAAACCCTGTTCAGAAAAGGTCTCACCAATGAACTTCAGTCTGAGTTAGCTTGCCGCGATGAGGGGAGAACGCTGAATGAATACATCAACCTGGCCATTCAGATCGACAACCTTATTCGTTCTCGGCGCACACCTCGAGCTCCCTATCGTGCTCGTCCCGACGACACGGATGCACCAGAGTCCATGCAGCTGGGTTTTACTCCTCTCACTCCTGAGGAACGCGAGCGTCGCCTGCAGCAGCATCTCTGTCTCTACTGCGGACAGTCTGGTCATCGCAGACTCTCCTGCCCAGTTCGTCCGTCTCTTCAGGCTCAACCGGTGAGTACCCTGGCGGACTCCAACAATCGGTGGTCCGGGTTCACGCTACCTGTTCGTCTCTCTCTACCCGGCAGAATGATTGACACATCCGCTTTGCTAGACTCAGGAGCCGCGGGAAATTTTATGTCTCATGAATTCACTGTACAGCATAAACTCCAAACTAATCCCTGTGACTTCTCTCTGACAGTCGAGGCGCTAGATGGTCGGCCCTTGGGAGAGGGAAGGATTCAACACCTCACCGAAGAGGTAATTCTGCACGTCGGAACACTTCATTCTGAATCAATCAGGTTTTATGTTATTCACGCCCCCAAACACTCCATAATCCTGGGTCTTCCATGGCTGCGCACTCACAACCCACAAATCTCCTGGCGGGAGAACCAAATCATCCAGTGGGATTCTTCGTGCCATAGAAGATGCCTGGCAAAAATCAATCGTACTCCTCGCAACATTCTCCAGTTATCCACGTCGGAGTTCAGTGATTCAGGACTGCCTGCTGTGTATTCTGATCTCTCTGACGTTTTCAGCAAAGTCAAGGCTGCCCAACTTCCAGAACACCGTTCCAGTGATTGTGCCATCGAACTATTACCCGGCACCACACCGCCTAAGGGCAGAATTTTCCCCCTGTCTCAACCAGAGTCCGAAGCGATGAAGAAGTACATAGAGGAAGAACTAGCCAAGGGGTTCATCCGGCCCTCTACCTCACCCGCCGCTGCGGGCTTCTTCTTCGTTAAGGAAAAGGATGGCACACTGCGTCCCTGCATCGACTATCGTGGTCTTAACGAGAATACAGTCAAGTTCAGGTACCCACTGCCCCTGGTGCCAGCCGCGCTCGAACAGCTCCGTCAAGCCAAGTATTATACCAAGTTGGATCTCCGTAATGCCTACAACTTGATTCGTATACGCAGAGGAGACGAGTGGAAGACGGCCTTCTCTACCACTAATGGGCACTATGAGTACCTCGTTATGCCATTCGGGTTGTCCAATAGTCCTTCTGTCTTCCAGGCGTTCATGAATGACGTCTTTCGGGACATGCTGGAGAGGTGGGTAATCGTCTACATCGACGATATACTGATTTACTCTTCAACCATGGAGGAACACGTCAAACATGTCAGATCGGTTCTCAGACGACTCATTCAATATCAGCTCTATGCCAAATTCGAGAAATGTGAATTCCATCGCACAAGAACGTCTTTCCTGGGATACGTCATCAGTCCAGAGGGTGTGGCGATGGACGAGAAGAAGGTTCAGGCGGTCCTAAATTGGCCGGTTCCCCACACAGTCAAACAGTTGCAACGGTTCCTGGGGTTTGCGAATTTCTATCGTCGGTTCATCAGAAACTACAGTACAGTAGCTGCCCCGTTGACCACCATGACCAAACGTCACCACCATCGCTTGAGCTGGACACCTGAGTCCACCAAGGCCTTTGATGAGCTCCGAACACGCTTCACCTCTGCTCCCATCCTGCGGCATCCAGACCCCACACGTCAGTTTATCATCGAGGTGGATGCTTCAAACACTGGAGTAGGTGCAGTTCTGTCCCAGCGTCAAGGCATGCCTGAAAAAATGTATCCTTGTGCCTTCTTTTCTCGTAAATTAACCTCCGCTGAGCGCAACTATGACGTGGGCAACCGTGAATTACTGGCCATGAAACTGGCTTTAGAGGAGTGGCGGCACTGGCTAGAAGGAGCACAGGAACCCTTCATTATCCTCACCGACCACAAGAACCTCGAGTTTCTCCGGACGGCCAAATGCTTGAATCCCCGTCAGGCCCGGTGGGCTCTATTCTTTACAAGATTCCAGTTCACTATCATGTATCGTCCTGGTTCGAAGAACATTAAGGCTGACGCTCTCTCCCGCCAGACCGATGAGACACCCCAACCCACGATCACCGAGAATATTCTTCCTGAGAACCTACTCGTCGCTCCTGTGCAATGGGACATCATTACTGAGATTGAACAGTTCAATCGCCAGGAGTCATCTACCTTGAATGGTCCACCTAATCGCATGTATGTCCCTGCTCCCTTACGCACCCGCCTCATTGATCAGGTACACGCAACGCCCAGTTCCGGTCATCCCGGTATCACCGCCACTGTTCACCTTCTCCGCAACCGGTTCTGGTGGCCCACTCTACTCGCCGACACCACCCACCACATCCGGAATTGCACCAGTTGCAACACTTCCAAGACGCCTCGTCAATTACCTGCCGGACTTCTAACTCCGTTGCCCATTCCGCAGCGTCCATGGTCCCACATCGCTATAGATTTCATTACAGATCTCCCAGAATCCCAGGGAAATACCACCATATTGACAATAGTTGATCGCTTCTCCAAGGCATGTAGACTAGTGGCCTTACCCAAACTGCCCACAGCACTCGCCACGGCTGAAATCCTCTGCAATCAGGTGTTCCGATTCTACGGCCTTCCTGATGACATCGTGTCAGACCGAGGGCCACAGTTCACCTCCAGAGTCTGGAGGGCTTTCTTCAAACACCTCAATGTGAACATCAGTTTGACCTCCGGATATCACCCCCAATCCAACGGGCAGACCGAACGTTTAAACCAGGACATCATTCGCTTCCTGCGCACATACTGTCAGCAGCAGCAAACAGAGTGGAGTCGTTACCTGTTCTGGGCAGAATACGCCCAGAACTCTCTGGTCAAACCCGCTACTGGTCTAACTCCATTCCGGTGCATATTGGGTTTCCAACCTCCACTATTTCCTTGGTCCGGGGAACCCACAGAACTTCCCGCTGTCACCGAATGGCTCCAAAGGAGCGAAGAAGTCTGGGATCAAGCGCACACCCACCTGTTACATGCAGTCCGGCGCCAGGAACACCACGCCAACCAGCATCGTCGTCCTGCTCCGCAGTACCGTCCAGGTCAATGGGTATGGTTATCCACAAAGGATCTCAAGCTTCGACTCCCCTGCCGTAAGCTCAGTCCCAGATATGTCGGTCCATTCGAAGTCCTAAAACAAATCACTCCAGTGTCCTTTCGTCTCAAACTTCCCACTAACTACCGCATTGCCTCCACGTTCCATGTGTCCCTGCTGAAACCCGCTAACAGTCCCGAGAGAGTGTCAGAGGAGGGAGCCACACCACAGACCCCTCCACCTGTCCTGGTAGACGGCGAGGAGGCATATCGGGTAAAGGAACTACTAGACTCCAGACGTAGGGGTAACATTCTGCAGTACCTTGTCGATTGGGAGGGGTTCGGTCCGGAGGAACGGTGCTGGATCAGGGCCAAGGACATCCTGGACCCCACACTCACAGAGGAATTCCACCGATCACATCCAAATAGACCTGCTCCTCGAAAACGTGGAAGACCCCGTCGCCGTTTGCCTCCTCGCGCCAGGAGTCGCTCGCAGGGAGGGGGCTCTGTTACACAGGAGTTTCCTGTGTCACCTCCACATTCACAGAGGGATCCATCTCCAGAGTATTGACTATGGCCATACAAACTACATTTCCCATAATGCTGCTCTCTTGGACTGATCACACACCTGCTCTTCATTGATTACACTCACACCTGCACTTCATTTCCACATGTATAAGAATCCCTCTCTCACACCCATTCAGTGCGAAGTATTGTCTTGCCCTGGCATACGTACTGAGCGATTGTCTACTGATTCTGTTTATTCTGGTTTAGATCTTGGACTGTTTTTGGAACTCTTCGACCACTCTCTGGCTACCTCGACCTTGGACTGTTTCCTGGCTAACTGAACGTACTCTGGCTCCCACGACCCTGCACTGTTACCCGTGTTTGAAACCTTGCTGCCTGCCCTGATCATCAGCACTAGCTTGCCTGAGTATTCTTTGCCTTGCCCATACCATTCCTGTCTACCTATCAACACCCTGTCTGTCTGACTTTGTTACTAATTAAAGCTGCAAATGGATCTCTATGACTCTGTGGATTCGTTACACAGGACCTATTTAGAGTTTTTTAAGAAAGTTATAAATTGAAGGTACTGCCCAAAAGTTGTCAAAGGGCTGTCCTTTCTCTTCTTCCAAAAAAAGGAGATTTGTGTTTATTAAAAAACTGGAGTCCTGTTGCTGTTTTTAATTCTGATTATAAGATATTGTCCAAATGTATTGCAAATCGTCTTAAGACTGTTCTTTGGTTCATGAAGATCAGTCGTATTGTGTTCCCAAAATAAGTATTTATGATAATTTGTTTTTAATGAGAGATCTGTTTGAATATTTAAGACTGTATAATGTTGGTGTTGGTCTAATATCTTTAGACCGAGAAAAAGCATTTGATCGTGTGGATCATCAGAACTTGTTTTATATTTTAAAGTGTTTTGGGTTTGGTGAAAAGTTAATATCATGGTTAAAAGTGTTGTATAAAGGTTCTGTGAGTATGATAAAAATTGGAGGCAGATTAATTGTACCAGTTGAAATACAAAAAGGAATCAGACAAGGTTGCCCAATGTCTGGCCAACTGTACAGCTTGGCGATTGAACCCTTATTGTGTTTGCTGAGACGTAAACTAAAAGGTTTAACTATAAATGGTGTTTTAAAAAATAGTCAATTATATTGTCTGCATACGCTGATGACATAACTGTAATAGTTGAACAGCAAGAAGATGTATTGAATTTAAAGGAGTCTTTAAAAGTATATGAAAGAGCTTCGTCAGCGAGGCTTAATTGGGATAAAACAGAAGCAGTATGGTATGGCTCTACTGAAAACATGAATCTGTTTTTGCCAAAACTCCCTAATGATGTTCAATGAGGCACACTTGGTTTAAAATATCTAGGAGTATATCTGGGTCAATAGGAATACATAAAGAAAAATTGGGAGGGTCTAGTGGAGAAGGTCTGTGCGAGGTTGTCTAGGTGGAAATGGTTGCTACCCCAGCTATCATATAGGGGGAGAGTACTGATTGCCAATAATCTCATTGCCTCACAAATGTATGGTTGTGGATCCACCAGGAATGTTAATCTAAGAAATTAAAAGGTGACTTGTTAACTTCTTTTGGTCTGGTCAACACTGGTTAAGAGCTGCTGTCCTATATCTTCCTGTACAAGAAGGGGGACAAGGACTGATATACATTCGAGCTAGAGTGAGGCTGTTCAGGCTGTTCAGCGTCTGCTATATCACCAAAATCATGGATGGATGGAATATGTGTGCTTTTTTACGCAAAGCTGGACGAATGGGTCTGGACAAACAGCTATTCACCATGACCCTTAAGAGAACCCCTTTGGGTGGACTTAACTCTTTCTACATTAACGTTTTGGATTTATGGCAATTGTTTTCTGTTTCAAGAGAGTGGTCAAATCCAGGTCCTTGGCTGTTTAACGAATCTCTTTTTTTTTAATCCTCTTTTTCCTGTTGAGATTCTGAACTCTGAGACCATAAGATCAAGTTTGCTTTCCGCTGGAATATCTATGCTTCGAGACCTAAGGTCAGGAAACGAGTGGATTGAAGCTGAAGAACTTCAACTCAAAAAGTAGGTTTCAGGTCTGTGCGTCTGGCCAAACGGATGCTAGAGGACCTAGAAGCTGTACTTCCTATTTCAGCTAAAGACTTTCTCAAAGAGATTTGAACAGGAGATGAAACAAAGCCACATGTTTTTCCAGAATTAGTTTTTTTGATGAATAAGGATTACCAAGATGAAGGACCTACAAAATTGCTTTCTTTTGTTGAAAGCAATTGCAAAATTGCAAAATTGTCTCGGTTACGTATGTAACCCTCGTTCCCTGAAGGAGGGAACGGAGAAGTACATCGTAACTGACCGACGAATTGGGATCTGATCTCAGAGACCAATCTACTTTGAGTGTGTTAAAAAACGAGCCAATGGAGATAAATAAGGAAGTGGAATGCTAGATCATTGCTTTTTTCTGCTGAGGAGCCGAACTAATGACTTGGCCCCCTAGCGGAAGCGCAGCACCTGGCGACGGGATGTATGTCTCCGTTCCCTCCTTCAGGGAACGAGGGTTACATACGTAACCGAGACGTTCCCTTTCAGTCGGTCACGTTCGACGTACGTCGGAACTGACTGACAAATTGGGATCCCTACCAAAACGCCAGGGCGCTGGCCCTTCCAGCGTCCTACTTGAGCGCACTGGACCATCTTAGATGGTACGGAAGTCAGGGTTCCAAGCAGGGAGGTCAGTCACTGCTGTTTCTGCAAGACCCACCCAGTGTGACTATTGGATAACGCTGGGAAGCGTGCCCGTCTCGGGAGATGGTAGGTTACGGAGCCACATCCTTCAGTGGAAGGATTGGTGGCGGAATACACATAAGGACTAACCTGACAGGGTAGTGCAACATATGGCAGTCTCTGGGGTGGTTCCAGCCTGATTCCAGGGGGGAAAGAACATGCCCAGAGACAACAGAGCGGGCTCTGTCAAGGGAAAGACACGGGGCTAGCCAGTAGAGTAGCAGATACCGTGGACGAATACACATATGGGGTTGCCGTGAGGGATACATATGGAACCCAGCCTACACACACATTTCACAAGCATACGGGTGCAGGCCTGGCATCAGACGGCCGTAACGTCTGGCACCGCAGGGGTGACGGAGGAGCTCGACAGGGTTAGCCGTTTCCGGGGAACACAACTGGAGACAATAGACGCACATATCCGGCCCAGAGGGCGGGAGTGGCGTTGCAAGCCGACACTTAGAACGGGCACTTAGCGCTACTGGCCCCTGGGGGCGAGGATGCGGGAAGATACCGGTTCTACATGGAGGCTATAGAATCTAGCGAACGTGTTAGGTGTCACCCAGCCCGCAGATCTACATATATCTGTCAGCGAGGTGCCTTGAGCCAGCACCCAGGAGGAAGCAACACTCCTTGTTGAGTGTGCTCGCAACCCAACGGGCAAGGCATGTCTTGGGACTGGTAAGCCAAGACGATAGCATCCACTATCCAGTGGGCTAACCTCTGCTTGGAGACAGCCTTTCGCTTCTGCTGGCCTCCATAACAGATGGAGAATTGCTCTGAGGTCTGAAAGCTTTGAACTCGGCCAACGTAAGCGCGAAGAGCGCGGACGGGACATAAAGCAAGGGCTGGGTCTGCCTCCTCCGAAGGCATCGCTTGCAGGTTCACTACCTGGTCCCGGAAGGGAGTGGTAGGAACCTTGGGCACGTATCCAGGCCGGGGTCTCAGGACAACGTGAGAGTTGTCCAGCCCGAATTCTAGGCACGATTTGTTGACCAAAAGTGCATGCAGGTCCCCTACCCTCTTGATGGAGTCTTCATTAACAGGATTTTAAGCTCCACAGACTGCAAAGGCTCAAAGGGAGGGCTCTGAAGTGCTCTGAGCGCTAGAGCCAAGTCCCAAGAGAGTAACGAGTTTGGACAAGGAGGATTTAGCCTCCTCGCACCTCTGAGGAACCTGACTATTAGGTCGGGCTTCCCCAAAGACTTACCTTCAACTGCGTCTGCGCCTGGACACTTGTTCTAAGGGCACCCCGGCCCAGAGAAATGAAGTGTCGGACCACAGGCGGAAAGTTTGGCGGCAGTAAGGAGTCACTGGGACCCGGTACTGGCCGATCTGCCACGCCCACCTTCGGACTCGGCCATGAGGCCTGTGTTGAAGCAGTCTCATTTGAAGCAATTCGAGTGGTATTACCGCGGCTGCAGATGCCACATGCCCTAGGAGCCTCTGAAAAAATGTCAATGGGACCACTGTCCTGCCTTTGAATGAATTCAAGCAGTTCAACACCGACCGGACCCGCTCTTCCGTGAGGCGCGCAGCCTTCCACTCGAACGCAAAGCGTAGGAACGGTCTGTGTCGAGGAAGGATAGAGACATGAAAGCACGCATCCTTCAGGTCAATCGCTGCGAACCAATCTTGGGGACGGATGCATTCAAAAATTTGTTTCTGCATTAGCATCCGGAACGGGAGCTTGTGCAGGGCCCGATTCAGGATACGCAGGTCCAAGATTGGCCATAAGGCAAGGCAAGGCAAGCTTATTTGTATAGCACATTTCATACACACAGAAATGAAGTTAAAATATTCATAAGTGAATAAAATAAAAATATATATAGTATAACAGTTATAATAGGAATTAAAAGAAAATAAAAAATAAAGAAAGTATAATTAAAGCTACACTGTGTAACTTTTTTTGTTTATTCTTAGCTAAAAACACTTAGTTCTTTCAAAAATATATGTGCTCATTAATGTATATTTACTTCTTTCAAGTAATAAAGTATTCTCGTAAGTTTATAATATGCCATTGAAAATACATATGGGTAAGGGGTTCGAATGGGGGTCGCCATGTTTCCCCTCCATCTTGAAAGCACATTAGCCAAAGAGGGACATACCCATAAATTCAAGCTTCGCCTTTCGCGTTTTAACACTCGATTGCACCATATCGAATGTGAAGAGGGCGATTGCTTGAGACTGCTATATGAAAACCTGAAAGCCTTTTTGAAAGTCTGTTGCTGATGGAGGAACACTCTTATTCTCAAGGATATGTAACAGAGTCGCCAAGGAAGCGAAAAAGAGAATTAAGACGGCAACAAAACAGGCAAATCAACACTAATGGACGAGGTCGAACTGGAAGCCATGTTAATCTTGAACTAAATCGGCCACCGTAGGAGTTAAAACGAAATCGGAATTGGGAGGAACAGAAACTAATATTTACTGGATGGTCATATACCTTTTCACCGCTAGATGGGGGAAAATATCACACAGTGTAGCTTTAACATTAAAAATAAAAAAACGGGTTAAATTGAAACATAATTAAAGTGCAAGCAGTTCGGACAGAGCACAGAGCTCATTCAGTAAATGCACAGCTAAACAGATGTGTTTTGAGTCTGGATTTGAAAGTGGCTACTGTTGGAGCACATCTGATATGTTCAGGAAGCTGGTTCCAGCTACGGCTGGCATAATAGCTAAAAGCAGACTCTCATTGCTTTGAGTGAACCCTTGGTATTTCTAAAGTTATAAAGTTATACATTTCTAAAGTTTTAAAGTTCACTCCCTTCATGTTGCAGGTTTTTTGCTGCCATGTATTAAGCCCAAGTAGCCGTGAGAACCTATTTGTTCCTCTTGCTGGAAGTGGTCCACTGATGAATGGCTGAACTTTCAGTTTTCTAAGTGTTTCAAAAAGTTCATTGAAATCCCTCTTTAGGAGTTCTGACTGCTCTCTCTGAATATCGTTCTTTCCCACATGAATGATAAGTCGATTTGCAGTCTTATGTTTCATCAGAATGTTCTTAAGTTCCCTGTTGACATCAGAAACTGTTGCTTGTGGAAGGCAGCATGTAGATGTATCCCTACTGCTAATGTTTCTGACTTTGGAGTCACCGACTATCAGAGTCCTGGGCTCCGCTGTCTGCTCAACCTTGAGCACCTTTTAGCATCAGTGTTAGCTACGGGCTGATTCGATCTGTGTTCGGTCACATTCATCACGTTTGGGGATTCCTCACCCACATTCATTAACACTTCAAATCTGTTTTCAAGATGTATATTTGGTGGTAGGAAACTAGTGTTTGCAATCCTTGTGTCTGGGGTAGAGCATTCTACTGTGGCAATATGTGATGCTCGTGACAATCTGATGTCTCGAGTGCCTTTGGGTCTCGCTCCCTGTTTGTGCCATCGATTAGTGTGTTGATCAGTTACTTGTTTCTCTACCTGTTGAGTAGCACTACATTTATGGTACTCACCGGCAGTGTGCAGACGGCGTTCATGATGAAGCTCTGCTGTGTGATTCGTCTGGTTGGATGGTTCCGCAAATAACTTTGTTTCAAGAACTGCAATCCTTTGTAAAAGTCTGTGGCAGTTTGTGCAGCAAGTAGATTCTAGAAAAGGCATTTTCTTATTCTTTTGAATGTAGGCAGCTGTGTTTTCCCTTCTCCGGAATGTAAGCTGAAGGCAGTGGGAGGCTGGTCGGTTGAAATATTCCACTTTTTGTTTAGTATCCAGTCACCAGAGTTTCTAATTTTATCATTGGAGTCAAGCTTTGTCATTTTTAGCACTGTGCTGATATGCTGAAGTTGAAATTATGAGATAAAATATAGAAGCGATAGAGCAAAGCGCGGAGCAGTAAGCAAGAGCGTCCGAACAGTAGCGAAGCAGGAAGTGACAAAGATAACCCACCACCTTTCTTGGGTACAATGGGCTGTAGAACCCCGCCTTCATATCGGCTGGAGGAACCAGCTCGACCGCGTCCTTCGCCAGTAGGACATCAATCTCTGACCGCAAGACCTGAGCATCACTGCTTCACACGGAGGTGAAGAGGATGCCCTTGTACTTGGGAGGACGGTGAGCGAACTGAATCACGTAGCCGAGTCTGATGGTACGGATGAGCCAGCGAGACGGTCTGGGGAGCTGTAGCCAAACCCCCAGAAACCGCAGAAGTGGGATCAACGGCACCACAGACGTACCCGGGGTGGGGCAGCGAGGCGGAATAGACAGACCCGACTTGGGAGGCCCGGAGGCGGCCCGGAAGCGGCCCGGAGTGTTGTCTGAGTATTCCAGGGTGGGGCAGAGTGTGGGTGAGAAGGCCCGGGGGCGTTCTCAGTGACCACACTGCTGCCCCCTGGCGAGGGGAGGGGAGGAAAGATGTGACAAGGCCCCGAGGGCGTCACACACTGCCAACCTGGCCCTCTTGGGGCCCAGGGAGAGAGGAAACTGCTCTTTTATTGAAAATGTGGGTACCGCTGGACTCCGGAGAGCCAGCGGCAGAGATGTTATTGTACCAGTCGGGAACCACCGGTCCTCCTCCGGGGGGTGGGGGAGGGGTGTGGACACCATCTCCCTGAGAGCAGCTCCTGTTCTCCCTGGGCTGCCTGTCTCAGGGCCGCTTGCCCTTGTGCTTGCCTGCCGACTTAGCTGGGCCCTGAGCGGGTTGGGCGCTACCCTTACGGTCGGCACCCTGCTTCCCCGATGGAGGCTGCTGCTTGGGTTTCGCAGGGGCGGAGGCGGATGCAGGGGGACGCCCTCGGTGACGAGCAGGTGGAGGTGCTGCCGGCGATGACTGGGTGGAGGCAGCAGCGGGTCGTCGGGGCAGGATATTTTTGATGGCCTCCGTCTGCTTCTGGGCCACCAAGAACTGCTGGGCGAAGCTCTCGATGGCGTCACCGAAGAGGCCAGCCTGACAGACAGGGGCGTTGAGAAACCGGACCTTGTCGGAATCACGCATGTCTGCCAGTTTCAGCCACAGGTGGTGTTCCTGGACCACTAAGGTGGACATCGCCCGACTCAGGGAGCGTGCAGTGACTTTCGTCGCCCGGAGAGCGAAGTCCGTCGCCGCACGCAGTTCCTGCATAACGCCCTGGTCGGAACTACCCTCGTGCAATTCCTTTAGCGCCTTGGCCTGGTGGACCTGCAGGAGCGCCATGGCATGCAGAGATGATGCGGTTTCCCCACAGGCGGTGTAAGCCTTGCCCGTTAGTGCGGATGAGAACTTACACGCCCGGGAGGGGAGACGCGGGGCACACCGCCAGTCCGCAGCGGTCTTGGGACACAGCTGCATCGCCACAGACCGCTCGACTGGGGGGATTCCCACATAATCCTTTGCCGCACCATCATCAAGGGTAGTCATCATTTCGAGCGTTGTAAGGCGCTGTCCACGATTTTGTGATCTCCTGATGCACTTCCGGGAAGAAGGGCACTAGGGCGGGGCACTGAGAACCAGCGCGGGCCGTCCCGAGATGCCAATCATCCAACCGCGAGGGTTCGGGACACCCGCACTGGAAGCAGCAGTCGTTCCTCTCACGAGACTCATCGTTTACACTCTTCATAGAAACAGGAAACATTCACTGTTCGGCTCCGAAGTAGAAAGCGATGATCTAGCATTCCACTTCCTTATTTATACCCGCACCGCGGGGCGGAGTGTGGAATGTGTGGATCGCATGCCAATCTCCATTGGCTCGTTTTTAACACACTCGAAGTAGATTGGTCTCTGAGATCAGATCCCAATTCGTCGGTCAGTTTTCCAGTATGTGATATTTGTTTTGTTTTTATATATATATATATATTGATAAATCCCAAAAGTTATTGAATAAATAAAGGGATTTTAAAAGTCAGGTCTCTCTCTCTCTCTCTCTCTCTCTCTCTCTCTATGAGTGAGTTTTCTATCTTTTGTTGTGAGGTAAATAGTGGAAAGTTTGTAGGTGTTTGTGAGGAGCGTCGTCGTCAGTGTGCACTGATCGCTATGGCGAAGTCTCAGCACGAGAGTTTGGAAAGTTTTACGTGCCGGCACGTTATTAAGGTAGTACCTGCGGAGCGTTGTTCAGTTGAGGACTGCGTCCTCGCTGTTGCTGCTGTTGTTGGTCATGATTGCATTCTTTCTGCATCAAGAATGAATAGCGCAATAGTGATGTTTTTGAACAACGTTGATAAAGTGAATGAAGTTGTAGAGACTGGGATTGTTGTGGTTGTGAATGATTCCCTTACTCCAGTCATGCCTTTAGTACAACCGGCGAAAAGAGTAGTATTGTCAAATGTCCCGCCGTTTATTAAAAATGAAGTGATTGAAAGTGAATTGTCCAGACACGGAAAGGTTGTGTCAAGAATTAAGAAAATCCCACTCGGTTGTAAATCTACACAGCTGAAGCACGTTGTATATTTTCGGAGGCAGGTGCACATGATCTTAAATAACCAGAATGAAAAGTTTAATTTGGCCATGAAGTTTAAGATTGACGATTTTCTATATGTTATTTTTGTTACGTCAGATTCGATGAAGTGTTTTGGTTGTGGACAAGAGGGTCACGTGATACGCGTGTGCCCTGAGAAAAATGCAGATCAGAACCACAATACAAGTGACAAGCATAATACAGATCATGCACAAACAAGCGATACAGTTTCTTGTGTTGACAAAAGTGGAAGTGATGATTCTGAAAGCAATAAAGATGAGAGTGTGGCATCAAATGAAACTGTGCATGAAGGTGGTGTTTCTGAAGTCAGTGAGCAGGTCGTAGAGTTTGCTGTGGATGATGTTGACATGATAGATGATAAGAGTATTTTCAAAACACTGACATTAAAAAGGAAAACTAAGACTAAAGATAAAGAAAACAGGGCTAGTAAGAAAGCCACTGGAGCAGCTGTTGTTGATGCAAGCGAGGTGGACTCATAGTCGAGTAATGTTGAGGACTGTTATGGATCATCTGTTATGGACAGTGATTGTGAATCATCAGACTCGGTGAGCTCAGCTTCACAGAAGCGAGCTGGCCGCAGTGCTTACGTTTTGGATAAAATAAAAAATGTCTTCAGGCCACGAAAGGCATGAAAGGTGTAAATCTAGAGGATTACTTCCCAGATTGTGAGCTGTTTATAGATTCTACCAGGGCTTTAATGAAGGAGGGTGGAGCTTTCACTGAACAAGAAGTCTTTAGGCTGAAGAAAATTGTCCAGAAGTTAAAGCTAAAATTATTAAATGATGAATTCGAACCAGTCTAGCTTCTCTTCTTTTTTTTTTTGTTGAGATGTTTGTTACTGGTGTGCTCATATTACCTTGTTATGAGTAAGATACGATTGGGCACTCTTAACTTAAATGGTGCACGGGACAGCAAGAAAAGAGCAATGCTTTATGATCTGATTAAACAAAAGAAAATTGATGTAATGCTGGTTCAGGAAACTCATAGTGATGTTTTGAATGAGAATGAACGGCTAATGGAATGGGGTGGGTCGATTATTTTAAGCCACAAAAATCACTGTAGTGGTGGTTTAGCTGTACTTTTTAAGTAAAAGTTTCATATGAGACAGAACATGTTGTTGAGACCTTTAATGAAAGTAACAGCAAAGTTTGAAAAAATGGTTTTAGTTTTCATAAATGTGTATGCTCCTGTTGTTGGTCCTGAAAGGGTTGGGTTTTTTTTTTTTTTTGATAAATTAAGTAATATTTTGTCAAACTGTAAAGAGAAAGAGTTCATATTTGTTGGAGGAGACTATAATTGTACAGCAAATGATGGAATGGATAGGAACCATAAAGAGCCACATCTAGCTTCTCAACATGCTATGAGAAAGCTTATAGAAGAGCATAATTTGTGTGATATATGGATAACTTTATATAAAGGACAAAGGCAGTACACATGGGTGCAAACAAGACAAAATGCAATTTCTATGGCTAGACTGGATAGGTTCTATTGTTTTAAATACCATTTGAATGTCATTAAGAAATATGAGATTCTACCTAGTGGGTTTTCTGATCACAGCCTAGTAGTCTGCAGTGTTTTCATTAGTAATATAAGGTCTAAGAGTGCCTATTGGCATTTTAACACCTCTTTGTTACAAGACAATTTTGGATGTTTTTAAAAACATTTTGGAAACAGTTTAGATCCAGGAAAAAAGAGTTTTCTTCCCTACAACAATGGTGGGATCATGGGAAAAAAGAGATACAGCAACTGTGTCGTCTCACGTATCCAAGGACATCAACGTATCCAAGGACATGTCCCAATCAATGAAAGCTTTAGAGATTGAAATAGTGGAACTTCAGAATATGGTAGAGTCCACATGAAATCGAGGACATATTGAGCTCCTCAAAGTTAAAAAAAGAACTCTGGATAACCTGTTGGGTACCAGAGCACAGGGAGCTTTGATCCGCTCACGTTTTCAGAGTGCGGTAGAGATGGATGGCCCAACTAAATAAAAATTTTGGCCTGGAAAAAAATAATGGTCAAAGCAGATTTATACATTCTTTATACTCATTGGAGGGTGTAGAAATGGTGGAGCCCAAGGAAATTAGAAAAAGAGCTGTTTTATTTTATTCTGAGCTTTATAAAAGTGAACATACAGAGGAAGGTGAGCTGGACAGCTCTTTTTATATGGGTTTACCTAAAGTTCCAGACAAGATAAATTATTGGCTTGAGAGGCCGCTATCAGCATCTGAACTGCATGTTGCTATGCGGAGCATGGATTGCGGTAAGGCCCCGGGAATTGATGGTTTACCAATTGAGTTTTATCAAACGTTTTGGTCAGTGCTGGGGGGTGACTTGCTGTCTGTGCTCAATGATAGTCTGGCCGGATGGTTGCTACCTTTGAGCTGCAGGAGGGCGGTCATTACCCTGCTACCCAAAAAAGTTGACTTAAAAGAAATAAAGAACTGGCTCCCTGTTTCACTTTTGTGCTCTGATTTAAAGCTCTTTTCTAAAGTTTTGGCCATTAGGTTGAAAGAGGTAGTTGGGCACGTTATTCATCATGATCAAACTTACCTGTATCTAACAGGTCTATTCATGATAATGTTTATCTAATTCGGGATATGTTGGACGTCTCTAGGCTATTGGACATAGACACTGGTCTCATTTCTCTAGACCAGGAAAAGGCATTTGACCGGGTTGAACACAGCTATCTCTGGCGCACGCTGGAGGAGTTCGGGTTCAGCTCTGGTTTTATTGTCATGATTAGGGTTTTGTACTTCGATGTTGAGAGTGTACTGAAAATTAATGGTGGTCTCACTGCTCCTTTTCAAATCAACAGGGGTATTAGACAAGGCTGTGCACTTTCAGGAATGTTGTATGCTCTTGCCATTGAACCTTTACTTGTTAAGATCAGAGAGAGTATTGAAGGTTGGACCATACCTTGCTCTGGAGCCAATTGTAAGTTATCTGCATATGCAGACGGTATTATTGTTTTGGTTAAAGGGCAAAATGATGTTGATCTTCTTAAAGACATTTTAAACAAGTTTGGTACATTTTCCTCTGCCAAAGTTAATTGGTCCAAAAGTGAAGCCATAGTGAGTGTTAAATGGTCTCATGGTCTTCCTAAATTACCAGGTGTTTTGTCCTGGAAGAGAGATGGGTTAAAGTATTTAGGAGTATATGTTGGCAATGACTCAATGATAAGCAAAAATTGGGAAGGAGTTTTAGAAAAACTAAAGGGGCGATTGGACAAATGGAAATGGCTTTTGCCAAAAATTTCTTTTAGAGGGAGGGTTATAATAATTAATAACCTGGTGGCTTCAGTTTTGTGGCATCGTTTGGCCTGCATTGACCCTCGAAATGGACTTTTGAGTAAAATTCAAGCCAATATGATGGACTTTTTTGGAGTACTTTTCACTGGATTCCGCAGAGCATACTTTTTTACCCAGAGATGAAGGAGGACAAGGACTTATCCATTTGCCCAGCAGGGGGGCAGCCTTTTCGACTTCTGTTTATTCAAAGGTACCTTACAGGACCTAAGGATCTAGTCTGGAGAAAAGTGGCTGATGTTATCTTTAATCAAGCTGGCAGACTGGGACTGAACTCTAGTTTGTTTTTGATGGATTCAAGTAAGCTGCAGTGCAACGGACTGACTCCTTTTTATAAGGGACTTTTTAAAGTGTGGGACTTGTTCGAAAAGAGGAGGTTGGAGCCGACATCCTCGTTGTACTGGCTTCTGGAGGAACCTCTTGTACATGGAGCCCGGTTCGATGTTACTTGTGAAGTTACACCTGAACTGATTCATTGTTAAATTTCCACTAAGACTTTAAAACTGCCCCAGTTGTTGGATGTTGCTAGTTCTGGCTTGAATGATGCTCAGTCCATGGCCTCACATCTAGGTGTGCATTAGGTACGGCATGTAGGAAAATTTCTAGACTTTTTTAAACAGAAATTCACAGAGGTAGAAAACAAATTGTTATTTGATTATTATAATGGGGAACTGGTTCCTAATAGTACAGATCCCTTTCCAAATATTTATCTTAGTCCCAATCTCAAAGGACTGTCTGGACATTTTCTGAGCCTGAGGGGACTAGAAGGTTTAAGTTCGCAGGACGTTCAGAGTAAAGTTTTGTATAAATGTATTGTAAAAGTTTTAAATAAAGCTAAATTAAAAGAGCACAGTGATACAGTGTGGAGAGAGAAATTGGGAATAAATGATGGAGATAAACCTGTTTGGAGAGTTTTATACAAACCATAAATTGAAAAACGTACAGGTGATATTCAGAGTTTTACACGGCGCAGTTGCTGTAAATGCATTTGTGAGCTTAATTAATCCCAATGTATCAAGTGATTGTCCTTTTTGTACAATGAGGAAGACCATTTTTCATTGTTTTTTAGAATGTTCAAGACTGCGTGATGTTTCGTTTTTTGGATGTTCTTTTCATGAATTTTGGGGAGATTTTTTCTTCTAAGATTTGGATTCTTGGACCCAAATATAGTGTGGCGCAAAGAGTAAAAAGTCAATTGTTGATTTTTTTTTAAATTGTGCAAGCCAAACTTGCTTTTTGTTTAACTAGGAAAAACAAAATAGAAGGTAGAGAAGGACAATGTGTGGTTACTGTATTTAAAAATATGGTAAAAGCAAGGGTTTTGTTTGATTTCAAGTTCTATAAACTGATGAATTACTTTTTTTGCCCAAATGGTGTTTTAACAGAGTTATTTGTACAGTTGATGATGAAATGTTGGTCTTTACTATCATGTTACAATAAGTCTTGCTTTTTGTGCCTGTGTTTTTTATTTCCTTGATAATGTGATGTTTTGCTGATGTTGTAGTGATATAAATAAAGTGTGTTGAAAACTCAAAAACTCTCTCTCTCTCTGAATTTGCCGACTGTAATATTAAGTTATTAAGCTATCCTGAATAGACTTTTTGGACTATAAAAGTAAGAATGAAAGATTCCAAGATTCACTTGAATTGTTGTGTTTTCTGTCGCCTTTTGACATTTTCTCCTCTAACACTGAAGCTGCTGTTTATACAGAGTGTGCCTTTTTCAAGACTGTCCAAAGCACATGGAATCATTCATATGTGTGTCATTATTTTGCTGTTTTCAGTTAAAGAGAGGCTGTAATCACATACTGGCCACATGATTTATCCTTAAGCTGTGGAGAAACACTTGCCTAATGTCTGCAGCATCACAAACAATGGAGAAAAGCAAACAGAGGGAATGAGAGAAGAGTAGAGATAAGACATTCAGAGCAGGAATTGCCTCGGAGCTGCGCTATGCTTATTAGAATCCTGGGCTCATTACAACTGCCCGCACTTTTGTAGTCTGTGATTTGAGGAACTACAGTGTCTGCATGCTGATTGAAGTGGGTTGGATTAAAGTTGAAAATAGAAGAACCCTCTCTGATGTTGGAAAGCTGGTTTTGTAAAGCCCATGGAGACGTGAGGGTCACTGTCTGTTTAAGGCTCAAGAATCATTAGACTTCCTGTCAGCCTGGCGTGTGATTGATTGGCAGGCTATCTGTCCAGTCACGCACTGAGTGAAGTGAAGGAGGAGGGGTTAGGTCAAAGAGAGGAGGCCTGCAGGTAATAAGATCAAGGCCCGATCAAGCCCTTACTGCGTGTGTATGTGGAGGTGAGCTGTCAATCATTCACTTCTTTAGAGTAATAAGAGGTTTCAACTTTTTAGAGTGGATTACCCTCTGAGACAATTAACATTCTGCATACCCCCTCTATTCCGCTTAGACTGCAGTCACACCTTTTTCATTAAGAGACAATATTTGCCCCCTTAAATAGATTTCCCAGTGCATTATACCTTTTTATACAAGTTATTTCTGGTTCTCGAATCTGTTTGGCTCAGAGCCTTTTCCAGCCGTGCGATATTCACTCAGTATCATCCCTCAAACCGTTTCACCGTTTGTATCATTCCGCTTGTGGCGACTGGCATGGCGGTCGAGCAAATCCACCATAAATTTGAAAAATACTACTGTTGTTAAGTCACGAAATGTAGTTTTAACAGTTTTTTAGTCGAGAATGAAGTTATTTGGACATCAAATATGTGACTCAAATATAAACATAGTGCCTATTTTACAATTTATTCAGACACTTTCACTGATGCGAGCTTCAGGCCGTCAGCGGCCATTAAGCGATCGTGTACCCGCAGAGATTTGCTTCATCTTGGCCAGTCCTTGGGGATTTGCCGCTGGCTCTTATGTAGATAGCTGTTAAACATGATATAATTTATTTGAGGTATATCAAAAGGGCAATCTTTGTTCTTATTAATCTATAACATGTTCCAGAACAAATCGATTTTGTTTAAGGGGAAAATTAAGTTTTATAACTTTATATTTAGGCTAATATTTAACTTTAAGTCCTGTATGGCCTATTAGAGCGCTGCTTTTGTATGTTTGACTGAATTGTTTGCTTGTGTTTTATTTCCTATTGTCTTTTATAATGGATAATGTTGTTAATATAAATACTATTGTTCAATAAATATTATTTTATATAAGTATTTGGTATTGAGAAAGGGTCCGTCAGTGATTTCAACAGTCGACTTCAGTGACAGTTACATTATTAAACTATTAGATGGCTGCAAATACTTTCTTGACTGGTTATAAACAAGGAAGCTGTCATTCTTTTAAAAGGACAAAGACAAAGATATTGCTTTCCTCAACGGACATTCAAACTGATTTTTTAATGGATATACTATTATGGACATCGACCTGAAGAATGAATGCTATATCAGATGCAGGTAGTACACTCGTTTAGTCGATCTCTCTCTCATAATTCCATAATACGCTACTCTACATTATACAATAAGCTTGAATGAAGCAACTCAACATTCCTTTGTTACTAGATCTAAAGTGACGTTTTAGAATTCATAATGGAGGCTTGGGCTTAACTATTAAACTGTCATCTTGAGATTTGAATCCGTGGCGGAAGGCAGTGGTTCTGCACAAAAGAGATTTTAAAGACACTCCGTTGTTGTTTCTGATTTATTTAAACACTTGTGTCATCGAACTGTTGTATAAATGCAATATCACATTAGTAGCTGTGCGATATGGTTGTATGTCAGCAGGCTGTGATTACCTACGGCCGAATTACAGCCGTGCTGATATACAGGTCCTTCTCAAAAAATTTGCCTATTGTGATAAAGTTCATTATTTTCCATAATGTAATGATAAAAATTAAACTTTCATATATTTTAGATTCATTGCAAACCAACTGAAATATTTCAGGTCTTTTATTGTTTTAATACTGATGATTTTGGCATACAGCTCATGACGCAGATCACATCACAGCCATTCATAAATCCTCCCCGGTGGCCTCATGGGATAGTAAAGTGTCCACTGTATACACAGAATGTCGCTGGAAGAAGTAGGTCATCAGGGTACATTTTGCATATTCTTGTATGAGGACTGTGAATTCAAACATACTACTCTTGTCACATACTGTTTTTTGCCAGTAGGGAAGTATATATGAATGGGTTATTGAAACATTGATTCTCTGATTCCCTCAAAGCCACAGATTTGTTCATTAACAAAACACAGCTGTGTGTAGTCTGGAGATGTAAAACACTGAGTTATGCATATAACTACTGTTAGAAGTAGGGCAATGAGGTACAACACATGACTATGGGATATTGCGCTCTTTTGTCATTTGCTTTATTCACAGCTGAAAGGCCAATGATACATGACAACGTAGGTGGGGTTCCAACAGCATATAAATCCAGTTGCATGTGTCATTCCCTTTGTTCAGTCCAGCTCCTCACCTAGACTCCGACTGCGCTGGGCTCAGAGGTGCTGTACCTCGTTTCCCTCCCTCTCGGAACAGTAGTTATATGCATAACTCAGTGTTCCCATTCAGTCAGTTCACTCATGACCATGGGACATATATTCAAGGCCCGCAAATTTGCTGAACTAAACATTAGGGACCAGCACCACATACCCCTTTTTCTTTTTCAAGGGAGCAATGGCCCCTGATTTAAAAAAAACTGCGGTGAGCACAGACTGAGCTACCATCGTCACAGTGACATCTAGTCTGTAAACCGGACAAACGTGCACAGTAATGTCCAACTTGCAGCCGCACGAAAAACTTAAACCCATGACGTTTCCATACCCCTCATAGAGTGTGCATGCACCCCTGCAGGCAGCACCAACTCTGTATAGGCTATAGACGTAGCTTTCTACAATCCAATCCAATCCAATCCAAAGACCACTGGCCAAGTTGGAAAAGATGAGTCTGAGATTTTACAGGGCAGGCAGCTTGAACAAGTGACGCTGCGTTCGGCGCTACTCCACCAAAAGAATTTGGAATGTCTGTGTCGACGGTGCGCATTTACCTGTCCAGAGTGGGCTGTATCAGTTCCCCCATCGGAAAATGCGTAGGCTACAGTAGAGTCCTGGGCTATAGGCTACATGCAACAGGGCATCCACCCCAAGCGACTTCTGCAGACGCAAAAAGATCCACCTTGGCCCTGCCGAAACCAATCCTAGATCTGTGCCACTATTCAAGGTTGCTCCAGGTCCCATATAAAGAGTGTCCATGCCAATTGTAGCAGGGGAAGAGAGCGAGTACTCCCTTGCCTGCTTCTATACTACACCACTGTCATATTTTTCATTCTGACTAACACATGTTTGCCCTGCTAGGCCAAGTGTTTCAGCACCAGGAGAACTACTCCAAATAATTTATGTGATGCTCTTATAGCACTCTCGACCACCAGTCTGCTTTTTTCGTCACTCTACACATGTCGTAACCCTGACCAGCGGGATTCCTTCTGTCAAAAGATTTAGGTTTCCCAGGGGATCAGGGACTGAATGTACAATAGCGCTATCGACATATCTGCTTAAATGTCACATGGCATACAGCAAGCTACTGAGCGCTCAGCGCCGGAACCCACACATAAAGAGGAGACCCAGCCATACTATCACTATCAGGTTCATGAGCCCCAGCATTATCAATACTGTAAGAAAAAAAAACGTGATCACCTCCCAAGCCAAAATTGAGTCAGACAGCTGCAAAAATCCACTGCCTTGTGTCTGGCTCTGAATATATAACACCGAGATATAACATCCTCTGACTCTGAACCAGCGAGCTCCTTTATCAAGAATCCCAGAGCTCGTAAATGGAAAACAAGTGCATGTGTTTGTAACACTGCTTGTTCCCTGATGTCTGCAGCAAGTCGCCCAAATAGGCTAACAATATTATGCTCTGATGACACAGCAGAGCCAACACTGCCTCTGCACATCTTGCAAATAAGCACGGCGCTAGGGACCTAAAAGTTTTTGGCAATCCCCTCAAAGGAATTTTTGGTAACCTGGGTGGATTGTGGCAATATGTATTGGGCAAATCCTCCAATGTTACACAAAATAAACTGCAGCCAATATCCCCACTGGAATCGAAGGACCCACGGTGTTAGTGCACGACAGCGAGGATCCCCGGCATTAACTGGGGAACCCCGCTGCTTTTTGCAAACATTGCTGGATATTGCATATCACTGCATTTTCCTCCTCTGTCAGCACACCTTCCGATTGTGAGGTTAATGGTTCTCAACACATGAGGCCTTCTATACTGAACACACATTTTCCTTTATTGTAAACATACTTAAAACTGACCCTGGCAGATCTGCAGGCAAGTTCTCACCACTGTTTCTACAGGAGTCAAATAGAACCGTAAGCCCAGAGGAGGGGCAGGTCACCTCGCTGCCACACTCCGATACAGATCAATGTAAGGGCCCTTCATCACTTCACTTCCAACCACCACTTCAGGGTGGGGAGCCAAGATCTACCCTGCTTGAAAATACCGTCAGAACATTCCTCGCCTGCATGCAGTGAGACAGAATCATCCTCCCGACAGACTCAGGGGCAGCCTTGTCGTGAACACTACACTGACACTCCTCTGCCTCCACACGATCGTCCCAACTCTCCGTGACCTCCAAGAATGGCAAGCGCCGCATCTGGATCAGCAGACACAACAGTGTCTGGCCACTGCCCCACCGAGCAAATGCTACACTCTGCTCGAGTGCGGGATGATAGAGCTGCCAGTGCACACATGCATCGGGGATGGAGAGATCCAGCCTAGCATTGGACAATTCTAAACACAATGGACAGTGCTTGTGAGTATACCATAAACACCCACATTCCATAGGACATGCAAATAAAATGAGATAATATTAATTCTACTATTTTTATTAATAGCACAAAATTACAATTGGCTCTGGTCTGAGGGGACAGGTACGAGGAATTGCTGCAAATATAGTGCTCTCTATCCTGTTTAAACACATTTCAAGAGATTGACACCGCGGAGTTGCTTGGAACTATTGAAAGCATGTGACCGTATGGCGTCGAGATCAAAGCATGTCGCAACTCTGCCATTTTCAATGGCTCTGGTTGGAACTATAAGGCATATTTTGTTGCAAAATAGAGCAAACAATACTGTGTTTGAAATGTAACAACTTAATAATACCTTTGTGCATGTTGAACTGTTGTATAAAATCAGTGTCATGTTTTGAATTGTGTGGATAAAATGTTTTGCTCGTTTAATAGATTAGCAACATTAAACTGAAACAGGATATGCTTTTGTATCGAAGCGTGTTTGAGTCTTAAATTAATCTCTATGCAAAGTCTGTGTCTATAATGTGTCTATAATTGTTCTTCATGCTAGTAAGTGCTAAATCCCCACTTTTACAAAGGGACATTGTTGAGAATGGCATAATGTAGGGCAGTTTGCTAAGGCAGCATACTCTGTACACAGATGCATGTGCTTGTGTGGATGCAGTCAGTTTTGACCCCAGAAGATGATTTAATTTAAATGGATGTCATGTATTTGATGTTTTTAAAGCCCTACCATTTTCCTGTTTTCACACTAGAAGCTGCATTTTGCATGTTAGAAATACATGCTTGGTTTTAATGTTATTTTTAGGTGGGGTAGAATCAAATGAATGGCAAAATTTTTCATTCTGTTTGCATATCCCCAGAGGTATGACTACCCCAGATTGGGAACCATTGATCTAAGAGAATATGACCCAGACAAAATTAAATATGAGTTACGTGTGCTACTATGTTGGTCACCACTTGATGTACAATATACAGTCAGTGTCATTATGCAAAACAAGCAGGAGTTCTGATTTAGCTCATTTTGACTAATATTAGTACTACAAATATTATGACACTGTTGTGACCGTTTTGGCAAAATCAAGCTGGTTTACAAGCAAAACCCAGCTGGTTCCTCAACCAGCATGCATGGTCTTGCTTATCAATCAGGATATTCTAGCATTTTTAGTAGTTTTTAGTAGTTTTTTGCATATTCTTTTCAGGTATCCTGGTAGGGACACCAGCATCCAATACACAACATATGACCAACTAGATTTCCAGAGTGTATAATAATACTAATTATAATAATACTAACAGTATATAATAACTAATTTTGTTGCATTGCTCTACTGTATTTCTTTAAATTGCACTGCTCTCATAGCTCTTAGATGCACTTCCATGGCATCTATTACTGTATTTTATTTGCACTAAGCATTCAGTAAAGTTCCTATTTAAATAACAGTCTAATTAGCTATGTGGTTTCTACTCAGCTCTATGAGCTCTATGTGTGTGACATTTGCCATCTGCACCAGATTTCACCAGTTATACCCGCCGCTTCGGTCCAAAGCTACTTACTTTTGCCTGAAGCGAAAAACAACTGAACAAATGTAAGTGTATCTTACAATCGTTCTCTTTATCCCCTGTGTTCTATTTTCAGTCCCAAAATAAAATGGCTTCCATCAATGAAAGTGAGGAACCTATTCTATTAGTGCCCAGACATGTTAGAACATTAAACTCTCATAATGCTTAACTATATCAGGGATTTATTTCCGTCCGCTTCAAATGACTCCCTAGGTGAGCGCTCAAATAATGTGCACAAGTGACAGAGAACTGAAAGCGAGTGAATATAGAAAAGCAATAACACTGCATTCCTTCAGAAGCGAATTAGATTTGCTGCCTTGCTCTTTCTCATAAGTATAATGAAGTCTTCCCCTTCCTTTAAGGTGTGCGTGCATGTGTGTGTGTGTGTGTGTGTGTGTGTGTGTGTGTGTGTGTGTGTGTGTGTGCACACCCTGAAGTCTGATAAAGTTATGGATGAATGAGGGATGGCAGGGCAATGTGTTTTGTATAGTTTGATCAGAGGCTGAGGTTATAGTCTACTTCTTCTCTCTCTGCTGCAGCTGGAAGCAGCCTTTCTGTGGGCCCTGCTCCAAGATGTTCTGTGGCATTGGTCCAAAAGAACACAGAGTCAAAAAACGCAGTTCAATACAGGAGAATCTACAAGATACTCTTTCAGAATATGGAACATTAGAATGCATAACCTAGTCAAAATTACTTTGGTCGACAAAATTAACTATCCAAAATGGCTATAATGAACATTTTAGAAGGGTCACCCAAATAACAATTTCATTTGAACAAGTGAAGTCTGTTTGGTGTTTACAATACCATATTTAAATATCGTCTCGGTTACGGATGTAACCCTCGTTCCCTGAGGAGGGAACGGAGACGTACGTTAGTGACTAACGAATGGGGGTTTCGCGTAGAAGCCTATCATCTTCGAGCACTTAGAAAACGCCCAATGGCGTGCCAATGCCATGGGCATGCGGAATCGGCTCGGGTTACGTCTGTAACCCTTGTTCCCTGAGAAGGGAACGAGCACTGCGTCGGAACGACACTTTGGGGATACTCCCTAAGCACTAGCGAATCTGAAGTCCGTATAGCCACTAAACCAATCTGATTGGCGTGCGTGATGACGTCATCGTGACGGCGTACCCGGAAGTATAAAGCGGGAGCCGGCGCACTGAAACGGCAGCTATTGCTCTGAAGCATGCGCTCCAGGCGTGCCGAGGTGTGGTGACGCGACGCAGTGCTCGTTCCCTTCTCAGGGAACAAGGGTTACAGACGTAACCCGAGCCGTTCCCTTTCGAGGGAACTCTCACTGCGTCGGAACGACACTTTGGGGAACGAGTACCCACTAGCCCACACCGAGTGTAGCGCCTGCCCTAGTGTGAAACCGGAGACCGGGCACAACTAGGACTTGAGTACCCTAGCGCCAGCACCGTAGGGAGATACTTCTCCACTCCTTTACCTTCCGTGCCCCAGCCGATGAAGGGAGGCGTCTGTTGAAACGGTTTCCCGGCAACAGGACGCTCCCAACACTGGCCCTTGGGACCTTTACCGAGGGTAGTGCCTGCCCTAGTGTGAAGCCGGAGACCGGGCACAACTAGGACTGGGGAACCCAAGTGCCTTCGGCGCCCCAGCCAATGAAGGAGACGTCTGTTGAAACGGTTTCCCAGCAACAGGACGCTCCCAACACTGGCCCTTGGGACCTTTACCGAGGGTAGTGCCTGCCCTAGTGTGAAGCCGGAGACCGGGCACAACTAGGACTGGGGAACCCAAGCACCTTCTGCGCCCCAGCCAATGAAGGAGACGTCTGTTGAAACGGTTTCCCGGCAACAGGACGCTCCCAACACTGACCCCTGGGACAGAAACCAAGGTTTCTTCCATATAACTAGGGAACGAAGGCATATGCGCGTTACCCTGATCATACGAAAAAGATTCCCTCTGGGGGAAACCCCTTGGTTTCCAACCACCACTGTCAAGGTCTCACGTGCAGCAGGTCAAAAGGTCTCACCTTGGACGCTGCTGCACTGAGCCCCAGCACTCAAAGGTGCTTCACAGTGAAGGTCTCTTACTCCGCCGTCACGTGAGGCGGGGGATGTAATGCCTGAAAAACCAAGGAACTGACCAATCCTAAGTTCCCTGGTTCATTCGACTCCAATGGTCCGAAGCGGGCCTCAGCCAGCCTTCGAAACCACTGCCAGATCCCAGGTTGGGAGTTCTGGAACGAGCCACAGGCCGCATCCTCCGAGCCCCACAGGGGACTTAACTGGGTCCACCTCACGCTCCCTGCACCAAGTGGCTCACCACTTGGGGCTGTACAGTCTCCTCGAAGATGGAGCCCTGGAACTGAGTAAGGTCTCTATCACCTCTGCCGACAGGCCAGTCTCTAGGTACCTGACCCCCTCAAGGGCCAGACCAAAAGACTCCAAATCTCAGGCCGGGGGTGAAATATTGAGCCCCCTGCCTGAGATAAGAGATCCCTCCTCAGAGGGATCTGCCATGGAGGACCTGCCAGCAGCGCTATGATATCCGAGAACCAAACTTGCGTCGGCCAACGGGGTGCTACTAAAAGTAGGCTGACCCCCTGTTGGCGGACCCTCTCCAGAACTCCCGGGAGCAGAGCAATCGGGGGAAATGCGTACAGACGCAGCCTCGGCCACGTCTGAACCATGGCAGCGGGGCTGGATGCGTGAGGGAACACCACAGTGGACAGTGGGACGTCTCTCGAGACGCCACCAGGTCCACTTCCACTGGGCCGAACCTCTCGCACATGGCCTCCACCTGGGTGGAGTCGCTCCCCGGGCCTCAGCCCCTGCCTCGACAGGATGTCTGCTCCCTGATTTTGGTCCCCCGGGACCTACATTGCCCTGATGGACAACAGTTTCCCTAGGGTCCACAGGAGAATTTGATGCGCCAGTCTGCATAGAGGGCGTGACCTCAAACTCCCCTGCTCCGAGCCCCAAACAGTGAGGAAGGCGCCTGTTGAAACGGATTCCCGGCAACAGAACGCTCCCAACACTGGCCCCTGGGACAGAAACCAAGGTTTCTTCCATATGACTAGGGAACGAAGGCATCCGCGCGTTACCCTGATCATACAGAAAGGAATCCCTCTGGGGGAAAACCCCTTGGTTTTCAGCCACCACTGTAGGGGTCTCATGTGCAGCAGGCCAAAAGGTATCACGTTGGATGCTGCTGCCCTGTGCCCCAGCTGGCGTCGGGTGCTACCCGAGCCTCGTCCCCAACCCCCTGAAGCGGATGACCGGCAGGAAGTGGTTGGGAACGATTCTCCGCGTGCGGATGCGCGAGCTGCCCAGCCGCAAGTCTTTCCAGAGGCGGCTGGAGCAGCATGCGGTCGCGGGAAATTGATGTGGCCCGAGGCGTCATAGACGGCGGGATTACCACATCAATTTCCCCCAGAGCGCCGCAGAGGAAACAACCTCGGTTGGTCCTCTGCAGGGAGAAACCAAGGTTTCTACCATATGACTAGGGAACGAAGGCATCTGCGCGTTACCCTGATCACACGGAAAGGATTCCCTCTGGGGGAAAACCCCTAGCCACCACTGTAGAGGTCTCATGTACAGCAGGCCAAAGGGTATCCCGTTGGACGCTGCTGCCCTGAGCCCCAGCACTTCCTGAAAGTGCTCTACAGTGATGCTGTGGCCTAGCCTTATTTCTGAGACCATCGCGGGAGACAATTGTGCCCGTATCGTCGTCGAGTCCCATACGATCCCTAGAACCGTAGTCCTCCGGGACCGCGTCAACACACCTGTTGTGTTGAGTCTCAGCTCCAAGCACTTTATATGGGCCAGAGCGACACCTCAATGCCGAACTGCCATCCCGTACGACTGGGCCAATATGAGCCAGTCGTCGAGATAATTCAGCACACGGATGCCCTGGAGTCTCAATAGAGCCAGAGCTGCATCCATGCACCTTGTGAATGTGCGTGGGTGAAAGAGCTAGACCGAAGGGAAGCACTTGATATTGGTACGCCTCGCCCCCGAAAGCGAACCTCAAGAACTTCCTGTGACATGGAAGGATGAAGATATGGAAGTATGCGTCCCTCAGATCTATCGTGACGAACCAGTCCTCGAACTGGATCTATCTCACGATGATGGAGACCATGAGCATTTTGAAACCGAGCCTCCTCAGAGACCGATTCAAATACCTCAGGTCTACCGGACGCAACTTTCCATCCTTTTCGAGAACTATAATGTACCGGCTGTATAACCTGGACTCCCTCTCTGGCGGAGGAACGCACCCTCAGGCTTCCTTCGCCAGCAAGGATTTTACCAGTTCCCTTACCCGACCCCGCTCTTTGTCTACAGTACGCAGGACCCATGTAGAAATATTCGGACGGCATTTTCATGTGCCGAGATACTCTACTAAGGGAACCAGCCTCTCGAGGCTGGCTTCGGGTGTTACACGAGCCTCGTCCCCAACCCCCTGAAGCGGATGACCGGCAGGAAGTGGTTGGGAACGATTCTCTATGTGCGGACGCGTTAGCTGCCCAGCCGCAAGTCCCTCCGGAGGAGGCTGGAGCAGCATGCGTTTGCAGGAAATCGATGGGGCCCGAAGCGTCATAGACGGCGGGATTACCTCGATTTCCCCGGAGCGCCGCAGAGGAAGCAACCTCGGTTGCTCCTCTGCGGGGGGAACCGCTCTTGGAAGTCCAGCCGAAGCTAGGACTTCTTCCCAGCAGCCTTCTGCCCTGGAGTACGTTCCTCAGATCGCCTCCAGGAGCGAAAGACCGCTGCTGGGACTGTTGGTGAGAACGCCGCCTGGAGGAGGGGCTCTAGAGGCGACGCTCTCTTTCTGCACCTGCCTGTGCGGGGAGCTGGCAGACGGCTGAGGCTGCCCCCTAGGGGCCGCCTTCCCAGGCTCTGAGTGGCGAGGGAGGTACTGGCGGAAGACCACTGACTGCATCTTCGCCTCCTGGTACCTGGCGACAACGGTCTCAACCGCGTCACCAAATAGACCAGAAGGCGAAATCGGGGAGTCTAGGAGGAAGGACTTATCCTTCTCCCTCATCCCCGACAGATTCAGCCAGAGATGCCTCTCCACCATCACCATAGAAGCCATGGCCCGGCCGATAGCACGGGCCATCTCCCTGGTGATGCGGAGAGACAAATCCGCAGCCCTCCGTAGTTCCAGCACATCCTCCGAAGAGGGACCGTCGCCCTCATTGAGCTCTTTCAGGAGGTCAGCCTGGTAGGCCTGCAAAACAGATAATGGGCCCTATCTTGCACCCAGCGCAATTGACTTTGTACACCGACGCATGTGTCATTCCTATTTTGCACCCGCGCAAAGCGCGCTTTTCCCTCCACAGAAGCACGTCGCTAAACTAGTGAATGAACTTGCGCTCCCTGGGCGGTTCAGCGCAAAAAAGGAGGCGTGTTCCGGCGCAAACAATCCCTGGTGCTATTTTGCTGTTCCATTAAACAATTGCGCCACTGACCAGAAAAAACCTAGTCTAAAGTCAGTGGCGCATTGCGCGTTGTTCATTATGCTATTTTAAGGGCGCATGCTTGACCATAGCGTGCACAACGCGCATACACTTTGCTCATGTAATCTACACAGATGCAACAGTTATTTTTGCAAATCATAAATTGTTACACTAAAAAAATATTAACACATGAGATGACGGAAATCATTGTGGTGTGCCACGAAGATGTGAAAAAATAGGCATAAATCTAGCTTACAAACTATTCAGGCTAATTATTTATTTAACCGACGCTATTTTGGGTGGGTTTCTCCCATCCCCATACAACACAACTTCTCTGTCTTTCACTGCTCTTACAAGAACATCAGTCTCCTCGGCTGTGAACCGCTCCTGGCGTGCGCCTGGTAAATACGCCATAATAATAGCAATCCATAATGGAACTTGCGCACCTGCTTTTAAAGGGAATGTTGGATGACGCTCTGATTGGTTTATTCACGTTACGCCCAAACCACACCTATGAATAATGAAGCTACTTCAGACCAACCCATTTTAGATTTGCGCCGGGCGCAAGAGCCATTTATCCCGCCGGGAAAATAGCAACAGCGCCGAGACCCGCCCACAAAGTTACTTGCGCTTTGACACTTGCGTTTCAGATCGTTAAAATAGGGCCCATAGTGTGCAGGGACCCACCAGCCCGCCCTATAAGCTTCGCCCACCAACGATGAGGTGTCCCGACAGGGTTTGGTGGGCAGCTCCGGGGTTTTTAAGGGACGACACAGAATCTGGGAAAAGATAACTCGTGAGAGCCTCTTCCACCCGAGGCATCGTCCCATAGCCCGCCTCGCGTGCCCCCAGAACATTGGAATAATCCAATACTGGAGAAATACGCGCGGAATAGGGCTTCCTCCACGACCTACACACCTCGGTGTGTAGGTCCGGGAAAAAAGGTAAACCCCGGCGAGGTGTTTGGACCCGGCGAGAAAGAAACCGGTCGTCCAGCCTACTAGGTGGCTGAATTTCCGGCACTTCCTGTGGCCAATTGATCTTCAATTTGGCCACCATACGAGTCAAAACCTCAATTAGCTCCTCTTGGGCGAGTGGATGAAGCGATGAAACACTTCCTGCTTCTCCACCTGCCCTGATGCAACACTCATCCGGCTCCTCGGAACCGGAGAGAATAAGCATCAGATCCTCAACCCCGGGGGAAGAAGCCGCAGCGCGGGCTTCCACACGGGGAGGAAGATCTTTAGAACTGTCAGACAAGGATTGGGAAAGTGCCGCAGCAGTCCCAGATCCCGCTGACAAGTCCTTCTGTGAACCCCATGGTCTGTGACACCGAGATGCCTCAGCGATCGCGGGTCCAGAACCCTGGGGCTCACAAAGCTGGCCGGCCTCATCGAACACGGCCAGCCGAGAGCGGAGCAGTCTGAGTGTGAGCAGCTTTTTCACAATGCTGACAGGCAGTTCCCTCGAGAACTTCCCGAGCATGCTCAACACCCAGACACTGCACACAAAGCAGGTGTGCATCTGAGCCCGAAATAAAGCAGGGACACAGATGCACACACTGCTTAAACATTCTCACATTCTTCTCCATCATTCACACACTTTTGCAACTGTGACAAACAACAGTAAATAGACAGACAATTTCAACAGAGAGCGCCATGCTGAAGAGCAATAACTGCCGTTTCAGTGCGCTGGCTCCCGCTTTATACTTCCGGGTACGCCGTCACGATGACGTCATCACGCACGCCAATCAGATTGGTTTAGTGGCTATACGGACTTCAGATTCGCTAGAGCTTAGGGAGTATCCCCAAAGTGTCGTTCCGACGCAGTGAGAGTTCCCTCGAAAGGGAACTGCATACGCAACTCCGCCTCACCACATGAGTATAAAAGGAAGTACGTGGCAATATCGCACTATGTTTACCTGCTTGAGGAGCCAACTGAACTCCTGCGTTCCAGGTAGCACAGCTGATGTGGCAACGGAACGTACGTCTCCGTTCCCTCCTCAGGGAACGAGGGTTATATCCATAACCGAGACGTTCCCTTTCGTTCAGTCACTACGAGGTACGTTAGTGACTAACGAATGGGGGTTCCAATATAATCCCGCCACTCAGCTGTCTTCCAGTGCCCTGCGTAAGTGTGAGTTCCCTGTCGTAAGACTAATACGGACGAAGGACTCACGCTTATCACAGGATTACCAAGGTACACTGGGAAGCATATCCCAGTGAGGGTATGCAAAGATGCCTGCCCGTAGGTAGGACTTAAGAGTACACATATGACCCGCTAAGGGCTGCATAAGGAAAACTCTAGGGTACCAACCGCAGGTGGATTTTTAACCCTAGGGGTGGCAGGGACTTGCCAAGGGAAAGACACCTGCTCGCTAAGGAGGCTTACGGTGGAAATACACGTGTGGGGGTTGCCGGAGGGGAACCATGCACACGGGGCACCTGGCCAAACACGAGGGTCTGGGCTCGTTAGAGGGCAGACACACAGGTATTGGCGTAAGCAGTGCTGGAGGGACTCAGGGCTCTCGGGGAGCTCACTTGAGGGAAAATATCGCACGTATCCAGTCCGTGGAGTGGAATGGCGAGCAAGCGAAGACACCTGAGCCTGGCCCATTACCGCCCCTCGGGGGAGCGAGTACATAGTCGGACACTGGCTCCACTCGGAGATTGTAGAATCTGGTGAATGTGTTTGGTGTCGCCCAGCCTGCAGCTCTCCAGATGTCTGTTAGCGAGGCGCCATGCGTTAAGGCCCAAGAGGAGGCCACACTCCGAGTGGAATGTACCCTGACCCCAAGGGGACATGGTCGACCTTGCTGCTGGTAGGCCAAAACAATGGTGTCCACTATCCAGTGAGACAGCCTTTGCTTTGAGAGAGCTCTTCCCTTCCGGTCTCCACCATAACAGACAAAGAGCTGGTCTGAGGTCCTGAAACACTGCGTGCTGTCTACGTAAGCGCGGAGGGCGCGTACTGCACAGAGCAGTGCCAAGGCTGGGTCTGCCTCCTCCAAAGGCAGCGCTTGCAGGTTCACCACCTGGTCTTTGAACGGAGTGGTGGGAACCTTGGGCACATATCCAGTTAGCCGGCCCGAATTCCAGGCACGCTTCGTCCACCGAAAATGCCTGCAGGTCCCCGACCCTCTTAACAGAGGCCAATGCGATCAGCAGAGCCGTCTTCATCGACAGGAACTTAAAAACAACCGACCGCAAAGGCTCAAAGGGAGGCCTCTGCAGAGCATTTAGAACTACTGCGAGGTCCCAAGAGAGTACGAGAGGAGAGCGAGGAGGATTCAGTCTCCTCGCCCCCCTTAGGAGGCTGATGATCAGGTTGTGCTGACTTACCTTTTTGTCCCCCGTCTCTGAATAAGGAGGTCTCAGAGGAATAGGCCAGGGAGTGGCTGTCGCAAGGAGTACGAGTTCGGGGAACCAGGTCCGGCCGTGCCAATACAGGGCGACCAGAAGGACCTGCTCCTTGACCTCCCTGAGCTGCACAAAAGCTGTGTGAGTAGGCTCACTGGGGAAAACGCATATCATATCAACTCGAGGCAATTGACATGCAGGAGATGCTGGGGTCCTGTCCAGGAGCCCGCGGCTGCTTGTCCATTGCACATGGCACCCCAGCCCGTGGCAGAGGCATCCGTCGACATGACAACATGCCTGGAAACTCGTTCTAAGGGCATACCAGCCCGTAGAAAACTGAGGTTCGACCACAGGGTGAGAGTCTGTCGGCAGGCCTGAGTCACTAGTACCCGGAGCGTGCCAGAACGCCATGCCCATCTCGGGACTCGATCGCGAAGCCAAAGCTGAAGCGGTCTCATATGAAGCAATCCGAGCGGCGCTAACGTGGCTGCAGATGCCATATGCCCCAGGAGCCTCTGAGCCATCAGTGGCAGGACGCAGCTCATAGAAGGGCCCTGGGTCAGCTCCACTCTTGTGCATGTGCAAAGGGGCGGCGGCCTGTCCCGTAGCTCTGCAGGACCACGCCACCGAAGTAGATGAGCCCACAGGCTTAGGGAGGGTGCTTAGGACAGCCACGCCACGTCAAAGCCCTCTGTGGACACCGTAGTGCGCAACAGAGTGTTTAACAGTGGAGGGGGGGGGCAGTGTACCCTAGGCCGCGGCCCCATTAAGGGCAGAGAAGGCGGAGGAGGCCACCAAACGGTCGCGGGAAGCACGGGGACTTCCGGGACCGCGTGATCTCCTCATGCACCTCGGGAGCGAAAGGCATTGGGGGCGGGGCCCAACAGCTGTCGGGTGCTGCCACGAGCACTCGCGACAGGGCGGAGTTCCACACCAGCGCGAGGCTCGCGGATGCCCGAGATAACATGGCTGTCAACTCTAGGTCGGATCAGGCAGCGCTGGCACACCCGAAGGCGGAGCACAACCTAATTGTCATCCCCAAAGGACTCTAGCCCACCTTGGGATGCGCGATCGACATCTCAGTGCTATTTGGAGTGTGAACGAAACGAACGAGGTGTCAGAGACGGGCCGCTGTTTCAGTCCAGCACTCGCGGGAAGCGATGTGCGAGAGGGGGGCGTGGCCCGAGGAACGTATCGTTGGGGTTCTTAATACCACAGCACCGCCCTCAGGTCACCCTGGCCACCAGCCAAAGTACCACCTCTCTCAGAGACGGTAGAATGGGGTGTGGCAAAGGGGACTCTCTCTCTGAGTCTGAGTCTCGACCGTGACATTGCGATGGTCACGTTCCCGCAGTGGGAACATGACACATCCACAATCACTGCCCGAACGTGCTGAAGCCCAAACACGTCGAGCAGTGAATGTGCCCATAGACAGCAACGGAGATCGATCGCACCCGGAAGTGCACGGGCGAACCGTCTTGACAAAGACGTGCCACGCGCAAGCTCTTGTTGTGAGAGGAAACCTTGCAGTCGATGCCGAAGCGCCCAGGGAAACACACACCAGCCGTCTAGCAGACCACCGCGCAGATCAGCAGGCAGGAAGTATGCGATCACTGGAACGCGCCGTCACACCAACACCGACTGGAAAGCTGCTTGTCTCGAAGAAGCTGACAGAGTCTCAGAAGGCTTGTGAGGAGTGAAGAGGTAGGTACTCTTGGCTCCGAAAGCAGAAACATAATGCGATATTGCCACGTACTTCCTTTTATACTCACGCGGTGAGGCGGAGTTACGTATGCAAATTCCGCATGCCCATGGCATTGGCACGCCATTGGGCGTTTTCTAAGTGCTCAAAGATTCTAAGTGCTCAAAGGCTTCTAAGCGAAACCCCCATTCGTTACGTCCCCCCCATATACGTCGTAGTGACTGAACGAAAGGGAACTATATTTATTGTATTTTTGTTTGCTATTTTTTATGTTGTAATAATAAATATATAGATTTGGATAAACATTTGGTAACACTTTACAGTATGGTCTCATACGATACCATTAGTTGCATAGTTAATGCATTAACTAACATAAACTAAAATTTAGCAATATATTTTTGGCAGCGGCTAGCAATAGATGCTATTTACACCAAGTGTAAATTAGCAATTCGATTATATTTACACTCAGTGAAAATAGCATATTTTCTTAATGATAATTGCTATTTACACTAAGTGCAAATAGCTGTAGATGCTAGTGAAATAGCATACTAAGTGAAAATAGTGATATATTCTATTTACACCATATAAAAGTAGCAGTTCTTTGCAATATGTGTAAATAGTAATTACATGTAATTTGTACTTTATTTTGACAGATACATACTATTTGCACCTCAGTATTGTTGTACATTAACAGGATGCAATAATAACACAGGGTATAAATTATTCCCTACACCTACCCCTACCCCTAACCCTACCCAATAAATGCTTTCATTATAATTAAACATTGCGTTAGACACTTTATTTCCACATTTAGAACATTTTCTTAATTTTTATTGAAAGTAAATGCCTTTCTGATGTGATGTGTGATGAGAAAAGAGATAAGAGCGAACTCTGCAAAAGGCGAATTCGAACCCGGGTTGATCGTGTCAAAACTTTAGCCATCCGCTTTACTGTGAGATGGTTGTTGTGGCGGAGGGGGCGTGGTTTTGCGAGGTCTGTAGCAGGAGAGAGAGAGAGCAGAGCCAAGCGGTGAGTAAGTAGGTCAAGTGCAGATGAATAACACCTGTGTCTGATTGCAGTAATTGGCATGGAGAGACTGCATATAAGCCGCAGCGGGCAGAGAGATGGGAGAGAGAGTGTTGGACTGGGACCTCGCATATCTGCCGACCTGAGAAAAGCATTGGAAACCGAATGATTAAACTGACGCATTTTTGAGAGTGTTTTGCTGTATTGATGCGCCCACGAGTGCCTGTTATGTTTGTATATAAAGTACTGAGAATAAAATTGCGAGTCCCAGTCACGCCGACCCCGCCTTCTTCCTTTCCATACGTCCCACACACCTCGAACCTCTTCACAGTTGTTCAGAGGGTTAAACCATGGAACTGATAAGCAGAAGGTTGCTGGTTCGATCCCAGCGGTCACCACCAGTGTGTCCTTGAGCAAGACACTTTACTCCATGTTGCTCCGACTGTAAGTCGCTTTGGATAAAAGCGTCTGCCAAATGCATAAATATATTAAATATATAAATATATGATTGCACCACTGAAGTTGGAATACAAGTGTTTTTTTTTGTTTTTGTTTTCTTGTTTGGCCCAACCAGGCATTGTAAGGCAGAGCTAGTGCGAATAGCACTTGCCAACAAGGCACACTATTTGCACTTGATGTGAATAGACACTGTATATTTTTACAGCATTAATTAACCTTTTGTCACGTTTTGTCAACAACTTTGAGCATCCTACTTCGTCCAATCCACCTGTTGTTCTCTCTCTCCCAAATGGGCTGTCTATTGATGAATACGTAAGAGATTTCTTAGAGCTGTCCACCATGTATTTGAATAATGCATTGCTAATGGAAATATTTCATGAAGGCTTAGATGAGCCATTGTATGCTTTGGGATGTGAATAACTGCACAATGGAGCAATACATTCACTTTGCTTTCCTGCTTAGTCAATCGACCCCCAAAAGACCACTTGTGCTTCTTGTAATTCCCAAGCTTATTTATGAGTTTGTCCTCAGGAGCAGTTTCCTGAGTTTGTTCGAGTGATAGAAATCCCAGAGTCCGTTCCAGTGAGAGAAATTCCAGAGTCAGCTCCAGTGTCGGCTCCCACCTCAAATCCGCTCCAGCTCCGGAGTCCGCTTCAGAATCTGCTCCAGCCCCAGTTTTCTCAACATTGCATCATTTCATATCTAATCAGCTCCTGATGAACACATTAATTATTATTTGAACGATCACTCAGGGAGGCATTTAACTGTCTCTGGAAGGCTTTTACCTTTCAAACACATTAAAGTGGACAAATACTTCTCATTTCAAATTTACATGCAATGCAAGGATTCCCCAATCAGCTGAACCTCTTTGCTCTAATATTTGCCCTTACTTGAAGTAAGCCCTACGATTGCAAGTCGATTTGTGCTATAGTAACCCCTGACGCGATGTACAGGAGCATCCCAAGCTTTGACACCTCTGGCAGATAGGGCTGGGCAACTCAAACTCAAGCCCCTCTTCTCTTAAATCGAAAGTCCGCGCCATTTCTCTTTTAAAAAAAATCTTGTTTTAGACTTCTAATTCATGACCAGTGTTTTGTTTTGCTCTATCCTCTGGGCTTCTGTGTTCGTCAATACGCATGCATCAAGGGTTCAAGGGTCAAGGGTCAAGGGTTACTCTTTCGCTGTAAGTCAACTTGCGTACCGCTGACCGCCGGAAGCTAGTTATTAGTCTATAAAGTTTTGATATGGATATTTTTCTTACACAAACGCTCCACTTCGCTTCAAAAGGACTTTATTAACCCCCTGAAGCCGTATGGAACAGTTATATGATGGATAGATGCACTTTTACGGACTTCAAAAATGAACCATCTTTTATAAAACTCTGATTGTATTCATCTGAACATTTAACAATGTAAGAATACATTAAGAGTTCTGAGATGCATTTATTTGAAGTCTGATGTAACATTTAGTGCAGCATTCATAATCTTGTTTCGTGCCTGTTGCCATTTCCATCAACATTTCTCTGTTTAGTAGCAGATTGAGAAACTGCTTTTAGGAGCAACACAGCAAATCTGAAATAGATCTGAGTACACATTTTGCTATTGATAAGTGGCATCTCTCCTTCCCCACTAGAGAAACGCCAGCTGCCACTGGTGAGCATCTGTGCTTGATTTCATGAAGGCAAGCTTTAAGAGCAGCCTGCTTTTGATAAACTGGATTAAGAACTTAGTTTTGAGCTTGATATCAATAATGTAACCAGACTGACAGGAGATCCAAGAGTTACTAGACAGATGGGAGTAGTTTTAATATAGACTACATTGCCCCAAATTCCAAAATATATTTAGTGTTTGAATTGGGCTGTAAAATTTGCAATGCAAATACATTGTAATCCTTTCTAAATGTCGTCATTGTGGTGTATGCAGGGCTTATTGCACCTCAGATTTTGGATAGTCAGTAATTACCATTATTGTCCAGGAATAAAACATCATTTAACACACTCTACATGTGTCCAATCATTGTTTATGAAAAATTCAGTTATGTGAAAGCACACAAATTTACATCAATCATTTTATTCTTTTACCAGTGTTTTTCCATGTCCTGTTTTCGCAGTTGTCTAGACATCACACAGCCTAAATCACAATTTGATGACAGCAGCAGTCAATCAACTAATCAATGACGCAATAGATTAACCACTTATGTTATCAGTAACGGGACAGGCTCAAAGCAGGAGTACATGGGATCAGTTCTTCATAACAAGGCTTTAATGTTAGTCTTCTAAAGAAACCAGTTTATTAATTGCCTCACGCAGATCACACATACACCCCAAAACCCCCTTGTCACATGTTCAAATGTGAAGGATACATCTTTAGGCGGCACTGCTCTCACTTAGAGGGAATCAATGGCCTGTTTTCATTTTAATTAAAAAATTGAAACAAATGTTTGTTACGCTCGCCAGCTGTCTTTACCTCCCTCCCTCGAGTCTCTGCTCTTCTTCTTCTGTCTCGCAGATTCGAGTGCATAATCAAAAGACTCGACAGTCGAAGAAATGCTTTGTGTCCCGTTGCCAGTCTCCTAAAGTGAAACAAAGCACCCGAGAAGGGAGATGATGAAACTGTATTTTATAAAAAAAAATTATATTACAGTCTGATGTGAATCAACCATGCTGCACTCAAGAACAGGCATTCTATTAATGGCATTATAATGAATATAGTTCTTCAATCTCAGGATACAGCAACATTTTTTATGCAAAAACAAAGAGGTATGTTTTAGTCATTAAATATTGTTTACAGAACGGGGCTTCCCTGCAGCTTTAACACTGCTTTTATAGACAAAAAATACAGATGAAAAGTTTTGGTAACACTTTAGATTGCAGCCCGAAAAGTACTGCGTAAGTAAAACAAATTTACAGCGTAACTTCCGGTAATTATAGTGTAACTATAACGTAAGTACAAGAACTTTTAAATTTAAAAAAAGTTTGAATATTTTGATAAGTTTTCACTTTCTCACCAACTGAAATATTATGTCCACTTAAACTAGAAACCATTTGAGTCAAAGTAAAACAGACCAAAATTAATAAGATATTACATAAACGTCGACTTAATATTTTTTTATTTTTTTATCGAAAGAAAAAAAATATGAAGAAAAAAAAGTGGCAATTAAAAAAGTGGGGTTATTTGGCATCTCGCCACACAGGTTGCAGATATATTTTACTTTCCCAGTAAAAAAAAAATTCAAGTGATCACAGCAGGGTGCCCCCATATTGAAATGACTGGCCTGAACTGAGGCGGTTGTAACACAGTGAGTGTAATTAAATGATGGCTGGCTGCATCGATGGCCAGGAGAGGCTATTAGATGCACTGCTTAATGCGAGTGGGCAAATCCAATTGGCGTATTGATCCGGCACTTACAGATCTCAGCAGCTTCACATCCTGACCTTCCTTTCATTCTCAGACCATTACAGTCACCAGGAAAAGATTTAGTACTGTTCAGAGAGAGAGAGAGAGAGAGAGAGAGAGAGAGAGATAGAGAGAGAGAGAGAGAGAGAGAGAGAGAGAGAGAGAGAGAGAGAGAGAGAGAGAGAGAGAGAGAGAGAGAGAGAGAGAGAGAGAGAGAGAGAGAGAAGCTGGAGGGCAGGAGGGAAAGATGACAGGTATGGGGGAGGGGTGGAGAGATTAGTAGTGCAAGATTAGAAAAAGAACCCGAGAGAGCGACAAACAAACAAGAATAGAGAAACCGAACAAGCGATTCAATCCCCTCTCACCCCTGCCTGGAAATCAATGTGCATTTCAGATTGGAGAATCTCTAAATGTAGAAGTGAGCCCCAGGTTTTGAGCCAAATGAGCCCCAGGTTTTGAAAATGGAGGGCTGTGCTCTGAAACCAGAAGATAGGAGCCAGAGAAGTGACTTATCAATACTGTGCATTTAGGGACTTTCTGAGGGTGGTCAGGGTCAGGCGAGAAGAAGAGTCCAGAGCAAATGTTCCTCATCGATTGCAGACACACTCACTGGAATAACAGCAGGGCCCCAGTCAGGCATAATTATACTAGCTCATTTTCTGCTTCTTTCATGCTGAGCATTTTGTTTGGTCCTATCTGTTGTTTTCTTTAACCTGTCATCTCTGTTGTGGAGATTGGGTTTCCTGGGGGCAGATGGGTAGACCGAGGTAATCTATATCAGAGCGGAGTGTCTGCTTAGGGGCAGCTGTTATTCCCGAAAGGATGGTGAAAGACACGGGCACTTATCAGAATTTTTTTTTTTTTTTTTTTTTTTTTAAGTAACTGGTTCATTTTAACAGAAACAGTTTGAATATATTCACCTAAAGGATTATTAGGAACACCTGTTCAATTTCTCATTAATGCAATTATCTAATCAACCAATCACATGGCAGTTGCTTCAATGCATTTAGGGGTGTGGTCCTGGTCAAGACAATCTCCTGAACTCCAAACTGAATGTCAGAATGGGATAGAAAGGTGATTTAAGAAATTTTGAGCGTGGCATGGTTGGTGCCAGACGAGCCGGTCTGAGTATTTCACAATCTGCTCAGTTACTGGGATTTTCACACACAACCATTTCTAGGGTTTACAAAGAATGGTGTGAAAAGGGAAAAACATCCAGTATGCGGCAGTCCTGTGGGCGAAAATGCCTTGTTGAAGCTAGAGGTCAGAGAAGAATGGGCCGACTGATTCAAGCTGATAGAAGAGCAACTTTGACTGAAATAACCACTCGTTACAACCGAGGTATGCAGCAAAGCATTTGTGAAGCCACAACACACACCTTCTGGTGGATGGGCTACAACAGCAGAAGACCCCACCGGGTACCACTCATCTCCACTACAAATAGGAAAAAGAAGCTACAATTTGCACAAGCTCACCAAAATTGGACAGTTGAAGACTGGAAAAATGTTGCCTGGTCTTATGAGTCTCGATTTCTGTTGAGACATTCAGATGGTAGAGTCAGAATTTGGCGTAAACAGAATGAGAACATGGATCCATCATGCCTTGTTACCACTGTGCAGGCTGGTGGTGGTGTTGTAATTGTGTGGGGGATGTTTTCTTGGCACACTTTAAGCCCCTTAGTGCCAATTGCGCTTCGTTTAAATGCCACGGCCTACCTGAGCATTGTTTCTGACCATGTCCATCCCTTTATGACCACCATGTACCCATCCTCTGATGACTACTTCTAGCAGGATAATACACCATGTCACAAAGCTTGAATCATTTCAAATTGGTTTCTTGAACATGACAATGTGTTCACTGTACTAAAATGGCCCCCACAGTCACCAGATCTCAACCCAATAGAGCATTTTTGGGATGTGGTGGAATGGGAGCTTCGTGCTCTGGATGTGCATCCCACAAATCTCCATCAACTGCAAGATGCTATCCTAACAATATGGGCCAACATTTCTAAAGAATGCTTTCATGCTTTCAGCACCTTGTTGAATCAATGCCACGTAGAATTAAGGCAGTTCTGCAGTTCTGAATATATATATATATATATATATATATATATATATATATATATATATATATATATATATATATATATATATATATATATATATATATATAATGGAATGACAAAGTGTCTTTAAAGAACTGTGCAATTTTTCACTCTTCCCATACCATTGGTCAGATAAATAGCTGGTCCCACCCCCAAACTCACATTATTGGCTGAACTAGTGCTGCTATTTTTGGTTGGTCAGGATGTTTAAACAAATAAACAGTACATTTTACAATGTATACACTTTTTTGTTTAAACTTTAGAGTGGAACCAGCTGGCTTAACGAAGGAAAAAAATATTTCAACAATTAAAGGGATGAATGCATTTAACTGGTTTGCTTAATCATTTTTTGCATTAGCTGAATTTGACAGATGATTATCAAAGAAGTCAAATTTTATTTGTCAGAGTACAATGCCCACGTTTTCCTCAGCTTGCTCTGGGAAATTGAAATTTTGACCTGAACTTCTTGAAGACCAGAAGCCTGACAGTTTAGAAAGAACGATAGCAAAGAGACTTCTTTATTCTCTTCTTTCTCAATATTCCCTCAATCATTGTGAAATGTGTAAGGAGGGCAGCAGAAGTCGACAGAGGTCAAAACTACATGCAAAAGATGAAAAAAAATGAAGTTAGGGAGGCAGAGCAGTGCATGACTAAATTAATAAGGAATAAGAGAGAGACAGAGAGAGAGAGAGAGAGAGAGAGAGAGAGAGAGAGAGAGAGAGAGAGAGAGAGAGAGAGAGAGAGCTTCTCATCATGCCTTTCTCTTCTCTCTTTTTTACCCAACCACATAAAGTGTTCTTCACAGCAACTTGACATATACTCCCTTTGATTTTTTTTCTCACCCTTCCATGTCTTAGACAACCTTTCATTGAGTGGACAAAGATAAAAAGAGAAACAGATAAAGGAATAAAAAGGTGATTGGTATGAAGATAAGATGATCTACAGACGAAAGAGTTCAGTAACCATCTCAGAATAGGCAGAACTTTATATGAATGTGAGCAAGTGTGTGTGTAAACGTATTTTTCTGTCATCACTAAATTAATTTCATGAATGCAAGTGTAAAGAGAAACCTCACCATGATCAGCATTTATTCCTCAGCAGATGCATTTATTCAATTTTATTGACAATTGAAAAGTGCAAAAGGGTAGTTAGACAATCAAGTATGGAAGCCTGTTTCCACTTTAGAGTTTAAAAAAAGTAACTGTGACTTTACATTTCACAATTGTGATGTTAAAGCTATAGCAATTGTGACTTTTTTCCTCATAATTGTGATTTGCATCTCTCAATGTGACTGTTTCTCCCAATTGTAACTTTATATCCTAATTTAGACTTTATATCTTACAAATATCACAATTGTACCTTTATCTCTCACAACTGTATCTGTATATATCACAATGTGACCCAATGTGAGTTTCAAGTCCAAACTTCAAATTTTAAACCTTTCAATTATTACATTAAACCCAAGGCCGTAACGATGTCTTGGACATTGGGGGAAGACCAAAGTAATTTTTTTTTTCTGCGTGTGGGGGGTGGGTTATTGATTCTTTTTATTTAAAATAATTAAAGGTTATAAGGGAATAAAGAAAAATAAATAAGACATTACACAAATCATGTAAATGATTGCATATTTTCAATTCAAAATGGTGAAACTTAAAAAAAAAAATAGCTGTTTGCATCACATTACTGTCAGGCGCTGAACATTTCTATGTAAAAAGTTGTCAAATATGTATCTGCTTACATCTTACAACGCACTATTTTACTGCTAAAACTAAAGTGTTTGAATTGGCTCTTGTCTTCGGTGAACAGTAAGCCCCGCCTACTTTGATTTGATTAGCCATCTCTATCATTTTGACATTGACGAGTGCTGTAAGATTGCTAAAGCAAACCAGCCTAAAAACACTTTTTGTCATCCTAATTGCAAACAACACAGTTCGTAATGAAGTGCAGCAGAGCAACTTCAAGAATTTAAAAATATTGGGTGGGACAATTTGTCCATTTCTAATTTTTTTTGGGGGGGACTTGTCCCCCTCAATGTCTATGGTGGTTACAGCCAACTTTATATCTCACAATGTGACTTTATATCTCTAAGATTTGACTTGACCTCTACAATGTGACTTTATATGTGACTTTATTTTACACTTTGTCTCACAATTGCCTTTATTTTATTTTTCTCTGATGTGGGAATAGAGCTGCTGGAAGAGGTGTGTCTTAAGTCATTTTTTGAAGATTGCAATGTTTTTTTGGGTGAAGGTTGGGTGGGTTAGTTCCACCACAAAGGAATATTGAGTGTGAAGGTTTCGGAAAGTGTCCTTGTACCCGGCTGCCATGGTAAGCATGTTTTTTTCAGGGCTTACATAAGTTGTGGTTGAACCATGGGAAAAGACAGTGACCTCACTTTTCCACCTTGTGTTTTTCATAGTGTATCTTACACATTTAGTCAAATGCAATGTTCCACACATTACCCATTACCCCCTGTGTCTACACAACCTCAGAAATCATCTCTCACATTACTGAAAGCATGCAAGATTAATGTGTCATCTCCCGGCCTTCATATAAAACCATATGAATGAACTTTAATATTAAATAGGTTTGCCTTAGGGAGATGAACCTCTCTCTGCTCAGTTTTCCTTATATTCTCTCTCTCTCTTTCTCTCCCTCTCTTTTTTTCTCTCTCTCCCTCCCTCTCTTTCTGATGACTTATAGCTGTAACACTGTGAGAGCCACTTTAATTTGTCCAGTGTTCATGGTGCCATACATTCAGAAATATGGCTTCTCTGAGAGGGGGAAAGCATTGTGGGGACATCATGCACAACACAATGGTGACAGTTCATTTGTAACCCCCTTTGCCTCATGCTATTAAATGCAGAAAGTGTGACTCCTTCCAATAAGGCTTCTAGTTTAATTAGTTCTTCAGGTTATCTGAAATTGTATGAATTTAAGATTAAGAGGATACTCATTTATTAGCTCGCTTCTCAGCACAGAGACCCGCGGGACTTTCTGCCCTCTGAAAGCAAAGATCAGACTCTGTATGGAGGTCACTTATTGTACCCGGTCAGATGGCAAGAATGATTTATTGTAGTAGCCATTCATTTAAAGAAATATGAGAGCATTTTATATCATTTGTTCGATTAGAGCGTTTTGTACCGTTGACACTCTTTTGCTGTTGATGATTCGTATTTGAATAAAACATATCAATACAGCGATAGTTCACCCATAAATGAACACGTTATCGTGACAAAATAAACATCACAAGGAAAGAAAGTCATATTTGGAAAAAAAATCTGTTAATTGAATTAAAGCTAAAATAAAATAAAATATCAATATTAGATGAAAAGTTTATAAAATGTAAAGGAAAGTAGAAGAAATCTGCTGTTAAAGAGTTTGAGACTGTTCTGAAGGAGCCTAATGAGCTAGCCTAACGTCGTCATACTCAATTCTAGTCAGAATATAAGTCTGATACTGCTCCGTTGGGCTGTGATTATGGGGCGTGTTTCAACCGAACCAGGAAAGACCTCAATTGGATAGACCTACAACCAATCAGAGCAACGGAGCGACGCATAACGTTAGTTGAACTCAACTGCACTGTGTTGCCAAGTCCGTGGGTTGAAGTGGCCCCAATTATGTGATATACAGACCCAGGAATGCGAATTTTAGCAGGCAGCCCTGCCAAAATAACACATATTATCCCCCCCCCCCCTTTTTTAGAAGAAAAAGATGAGTGTAAACGATCTTTGCCAGTGTTGTAAAAAAAAGAATTTAAGGATACACAGAGTACTTACCAACACGATCATCATTTCTGAGAGAAGTAGTAAAGGTGAATGCATATACAAACAAGTTCTCCGTTTAGGATTAGAACAAATTCAACCCAAGTGCCTTTGATGACGTGGATGATTACGTTACTGTTTATCATCTGTCCATCATCGTCTAAAGCCCGCCCTGGCAATTTCATTGGTCCGAACAGTTTCTGTTCGGGCATAATTACTTCTCTACGGATCAAGTCCAGACCGAACTGCCCGAGTTAAAATGTTGTGGGTGGGGCTAAGTTCGTCTGGCATCCAGGCTACCAATGAGCCTTTGCCATGAGCAAAACAAAATCAAACAAACAACAACAACAACAACAAAACAAACAAACATATGGGACATTCTGTATTTTGCTCCAAACTAATTATAGATGTGGATGTGAATATGTATTCTATATAATGCATTATGAAACAAAGAAGGTCATTGCTTTTGTGAAATACAGATGTAACGCCTTACTTGAAAAGTTACCTGGCGACCTTATAGCAATTTAAAAGGTTCCATCACTTGACTGAGCACACAGCTTAGACATTGTTATAGGTCCACATAGTAATTTTTTTTTTTATTTGTTGTGCCGGTCGATACGGCTTGAACTCAAACTGAAACACAGCAAGGATGCAGCATCACACAAACAGTTTCGGTTACTGAGGCCATTTTCACAATATGATGTATATTCACTGGTCATGTGATTTTGCCGAGCAATGAGGTAACCCTACCCACATAGAATGCAACTTTAAGACACTACAGTGAATAATTACAGTAAAATATATCATCATACTTTCTCCAGTTGATTAATCACAGTACATCTTGAAATATAGTGTTTAAAATATGCAAATGAGGTATTATCCAATTAAATATGTATTATTCTCCATACATTTTCCAGAAAGGGAATATGAATATTGGATAAAATCAGGTTCAAAAAATATTGTTTTATTTCACTGACATAAATGTTTTTGTAGATAATTTTGGATATCTCCTTTTTATCACCCCATAAATCAAAACATCTTTTAAAGATGTGTACTATGAATTAAATCTACAGACACATATAGATAGTGTAATTAAATAATCATTCAAATTTGTATTTTGGATGTTGTTGTTTTTTTTTTTTCCCTCCACTAGTCTACTATGGAAGCAAAATAGCCCAAAATCTCAAAATTTACCTGTGGCCTAAAAATAAAATAAAAGTTTTGCCTGTAATGTCTTTGAACATACAGTATGCCATGTCGATTTCTAACATAATTTGTCAAAGACTGAAAATGATTATTATTAATTCCTCTCAAAACATGAAAACTTTATTGATGATCAAATGAATAATTAGAATTTTACAGGAAAAAACAAGTGAAACTTATTGATGGCTTTGTGAGTTTTTGCGACAAGTGTGTTTGTTTTAGAAACTTTGTTCTTTGTCATTCCTGTGTAGTTGAATATTAGGTGACAGATAAGTCATTCATTTTGACATAACTAGACCACACGCCAGACTGACACATTTAACACTGAAGAGAGAGAAAGAGAACACACAATTCCATAATCCACACATAATTAACATGCTGCCTGTAAAAAATATTTTAATATTTGTATTATTTTGAATATACGTTTGCGCAGCCAAATCAAAGCAATCTGAACAATATTACCTCGCTAAATTGCACAGTGCAATTTGATTTTGTTTTTTTGTTTTTTTTCATGTAGCATGTCGAGACAATCACTAATCCAAATGTAATTTTCATGAAAACAGATGACTAAAATTAAACCTTGCACACGTAGATCCCCACAAAAGCCTAATATTCACCTCAGTGTCTGAATCTGGATTCCCTCAGTAATTGTTTATACCAGGTACAGGATACGAGCAATTCTCTAAGCCCTAGAAAATGTGATGTAGTCTCTTGAGGAGGTCGGTTTATCCGGTGTGCCAAAAACTCTGAATAAATAAATGTGAATGTGCTAAAAATATGCGACCCATGTCCATGGAGAGAGACATGGCTGTCATATCGGGCAGCTAGCATTAACTGTCTGGTCTGAGAGAAGAGGTAGGCTATATATCTGAAACAGAGGGGTTTGGGTTTAACCTCATTTTAGTGCCCACAAACACCGTAGGCTATGTCCTTTCCATTACGCTGTGATTAACGGTTACTACTCCTGGCTCGGGTTAAAAGTGTGTTAAATGTGCCATTCGATTGCTCTATTGTTATCCACAGGTTAAAGCACATCTGCGTTCTGACTCTGAAAACCTTGTAGTGTGCGGTAGGCTAACGGCTCCATGGAGACGCTCCCTGAGCAGAATTATCACAGTAAATACAGACGCTGAATTTTTATTGTCTCATTATGATGAGTCACCGCCTCGACTGAATAACAGACGAGCCGCGTAGTGTGAATGGCCAGTTTCAGGACACGCTTTAATAATGCTAGCGTCATTATGAAGCAAATGCTCTGCAGAGCATTGAAAAGCAAATAAAATGCACCTACCCCGAGGCAAAATAAAATAGCAGTTGCAAAGAGAGTAGTGTTACACAATCTTTTTGTTTTTAGCTCTATTGATCACACTGTATTTTTCTAGATCATCAGCGGTGAAGGGCCTGGCTGGCTCTGGGATACGTTTACCTCAAAGAAAATCAAAAGGATTGTTAATGGACACACTTGCAAACAGGGCCGTTGCTGTCAGCAAAGATAAATGTTAATTTTTGCTTCAGAAAGGGATTCTGGGTACCAAAAGAATGTATGGGGACCTTGAGCTCTCCGTTATTCATTTGTTAAGACAGCTGAATCTGTTAGCTTGCTAATGCGATGTGAGGAAAAAAGGTAAACACAAGTGAACAAAGAGAAGGGCCCTCACAACCTTCATTCACCTTCCATCTGGACCAATAAAACTTTGCTTTGGTAGTTTGAAGCGAATATTGTTTAAAATGGGAAATAGAGAGCTCACAAAGGGACTCATTGTTTGAGTTGTGTGTCATTTCTCAATAAATGTTTACCCACACAGCATAAATATTGAGTTAACGCTCGCATGTGGGGTATAAATAAGCGTATTATACAAAGTTATTATAAATGGCGGCAGAAGCAGAATGAAGAATGAAGTTATTACATCAAAATAGGCTACATGTGGTGGTTCTAAATTTGCCTCCATTTTGCCAGTTTGTTTGTTGTGTAGCATAACTATTTAACAGACAGGCATTTTAAAATAAATAAAGAAATAAATAGCTCAATTATTGCAATTAAAAGAAAAAGGGTTAATTTCACCTAAAATATGAAATTTTAGGCTCAAGGTGTTCATTTAAAATCAAGAGAACATTTACAGCAAGGCGTTAAAAAGCAAAATGTATCTAAAATGATGTCAAATCTAAAATTTGCATATCATTTTACATGGCGTGTTTGAGAAAGAGAGAAGATAATGTGATAATGGAGATGTTTTGAGTTTCATGAATCTCATACTGTACGTTGTTCTGAGCATTATATTTCAACATCTGAACTGATATTGCCAGGTCTTATTGTTTTGTATTTAATTGCTTTTGTTCAAATGAGCTGCCGAAAACCAGTCACTAGGACTGATGGGAAGCATCCTTTTTTTCGATCATTTCTTATTTGCCCGCCTCCTCCCAGTTATTTGACTGAGGCGATGCATGAAGGTGCACAAATACACACACGCTGACTTACAAAGCCCACCTCAGCACATTTTAGCTCCCAGTCAGATTACCTTTGATGCGGTTACAATTCTGAGATTTATACATGCTGAATTTCACTTTAGGGATCAATGAACTATGTCTCTCTCTATTTTTCTATCTGCCTGTCTATCTATGTACATGCACTCTGCAGCCAGCCATGTGAAGAGCTTTGCTGTACAGGATACGAGTGCTAATTCGTTTCCCTCAATGCCTCTGTTTTTGCCAGGTCGCACAGGGGCCACTGCATCGCGAATGGCTGTTGTGGCACATCGATCGCCATTGCTGATCAGGGTCACTGCGGTCAGCAAATTTGTTAATTCTGCGTGAGACTACAACGTGATGTGTGTTACATTAAAATTGAGGAGAACCGCTAAAGTTTGACCCTTTAACTCAAATCAAACTGTGACAAAATAATTAATCTTAATGACCTTACATAAGGTATTAATTAACGGTGATATATTTACTAAGCCATGCCTAAGAAAGCAGTAGACGTAAATCTTAATTTCATGGAATTGAAAAGAGATTTCACATTCAACTGAGTTTATTCATTGCCTGAACAGGCACATGTCCTCCCGGTGATTTTACAATCTTACTGTGCTGTTATTGGAGAGGATGTGAGTGTGTGGGTTTTTTTTTTATTTTTATTGCTAATTAGTATTAGATTTGATCTTTTGGTCTTTGGTCTCTTGTTTTTCAAGGCAAACTTGCATCAACAGAGTTATGGCTGGAAATAAGTGGTTGAGAAAAGTCTAAATACTCTCTCATTCTGTCTTTCAGCCTATATACTGTAGAGGCACTATGTACTACCATTCAGCAGTTGGTGTTGGTAAGATTTTGACTGTATTTATTTGATCAAAAATACAGTAAAAACAGTAATAGAGTGAAATATTATTACAGCTGTTTTCTAGTTGAATATATTTGAAAATAAAAGCATCCCTGTGATGGCAAAGCTGAATACTTTGATGAAAGTTCAAAAGGACAGCATTCATTTGTGTGTGTGTGTGTGTGTGTGTGTGTGTGTGTGTGTGTGTGTGCGTGCGTGCGTGCGTGCGTGCGTGCGTGTTGTCTGTCTTTGAGGTTTGTTTACAATGTGTCTAGGCGTGTTGCTTACGTATGATATGCACATACATATTTGAGGTTTGTTTACACTGTTACACTATGTTTTTGGACTGTGGGAGACTGAAAAGCATGAGCTTGTCTCTCATTAGGCTAAATAACTTTGTGGAATGTCATCCTCCTCCACATCAAAGATTAATAGCTGTCTGCCTGTAGGCCACAGCTCAGATTAATATAATGTCAATTTTACTGATAGTGAGAGACATAAACCATACCTTTTAATATCGACAGAATTGTTTTTTTTTTATTAATATAGACACATTATATCAATAATGCCTTTCACAGAATGACCGCATTGATTTTGCTATTCAGCTTGCAGGGATCCCATAGATCTCCATGCAGTTGTACTGCGGGGCAGCTTTATATTTTTTAATGAACTGATAAGTAACCCAGCCAATGGTAATGACTGACTGGATGTGCATATTAATGCAATGTCAGGTATGGGGAAGTGAGGGCATCTGTAGAAATAATGCCATCTAGTGGTGAAAATCAGAACCAGTGATATCCGACATGCACACCACACACACCATGTCAGTCAAGCATACTGCTGTCAGCATATTTGCAGAACATGCATTATGGACGACGAACAATAATGTTTGTCTCATGAGGTCTCAGGTCTTACAGCTGTGTGCACAATTAAATGCCAATGCATGCATACATACCTGATGTGTGTTACTGCTTTCTAAGCACATAATCATTTGGAAGAGACTTTCCTCATGGAAGGGATTCTAGGAATTGCTGCATGGTCATAGTGCTCAACATTTTGGCCTCTCACACTGGCTTAAACTATTACACTGCCAGAAAACATTTAGCAAAAATTCCACCTTTATTGGTGCAACTTTTTGTGCGATATCTACCCTTGGAAAGGTGTAGAGTAATATGTACAGAGTTTATGTATACCCTAAAGGTAAGAGAGAGAGAGAGAGAGAGAGAGAGAGAGAGAGAGAGAGAGAGAGAGAGAGAGAGAGAGAGAGAGAGTGTACCTGGCAGTAATCACTACTATTACTAAATATAACTAGTTGTAAATCGACAAAAAATGAATGAAGCTCTAATGTCCAATGATTGTGTTCAGCAACACAGCACAGTGATAATTCTGATAGAAGTTCTCATAATTCTCATTAAATTAATGATGACTTTTATGTTCAGGATCAGAGGTCGGAAATGAGTATGTAACCAAACAATTCATCAGTCTGTTTATCTTAAAATATATATATATATTTTTTTTTAAACACATATGAACCCAGAAGCTGGAATGGAAGATGCAGCAACCTTTCTGGCTCAAGAGCTCTATATTAATATGCACACTTATTAGACAAGAATTAATGAGCCAATTTAAAATGCCAAGTCTGCTCTTGTTCATTTGACGGAGGACAAAAATGGCTGTATTTAAAGATAAATGGATGCTTTAAGTGATAAAGACATTTTTAATTCTTGAAGAAGGTATTTTAAAACAACACTTGTTAAGTTTTTGAAATAGTCCTGCAGTAAATGACATTTTGTTTATGGTTTTGAAACTTCCATGTTGAAATATATTCAATATATCAACTATTAAAGGGACAATTCATCCAAAAATGAAGCTTTTTGTTATTATTTACTTACACTCATGCCATTTTAAACCTATATGACTTTCTTTCTTTTGTGGAACATAAAATAATACATTCTGGAGATTATTTCAGATGTGTTTTCCCCATATAATCAGTCATTGACTTGGATATACACCTTGACAGAGACACAAGTCAGTCATTGGCACTTCCAAACCATTAAACACAGCAGCTCATGCCATTCTTGTAATTTGCCATGCTTTACTGAAAAGCTGGCTGGCTACCAAAAGTGTCATTTATACAGACAAAACCCACAAAAGCACACATACGGCGGCACTCTGGCCAACAGCTGCACTGAAGAGCCACAGATGTTTTGGTGTTTTCATAATGCATCATGGGAGGAAGCATTTGGTCATAAAATATGTTCCACCTGAGAGATACGAGAGGAGAACGAGAATGGTAAAATATAGGAGCGAAAACAAAAGGATGTCTTTGTGTAATGCTGTACTTTTCTAGGAAGCAAATAAGGTTAAACCTATTTCAGGCTTTAAAAGACTCACAATCACCCACAGTTATTGCTGCTCCTAGATCACACACACACACACACTTACACAAAGTGATAATGATAAGAGACTGTTGGCAGACTTGTCCTCAGGACTTGAAATGATGGAAGAAGGAGACAGGTGTATTTTTAGCGGTGGAGATGTGAGAGATGAAGTGGAAGACATGAATTTACACTCTCAGCTCCACTGCAAGCTAATCAGAAACTCACCTCAGTAATTATGTCAATTTACCAAACTACTTGGTGAGAAGAACTCTCGAGAGTGACATGACTTTGTATGCGATGTGTGTGTTGTAACATGGCACGTTTACTCAGATGCAAAAAAGGCACAGCAAAAGATAGACGGAAAGGAGAAACGGAATGAATTATTCATTTAAAGCAATAAAAGTTTACTGTAGAATTGAATTACAATGCACAAAAGATTGCAAAATTAGGCAGATTAGGTCCGCTCAGTGTCCTTAGGGCTGCATCATGCTGTTTTCTCATACAAGTAAAGAAGTTACAGGATGTAAGAGTGAATAAAGAGGGTGGGAGTCTCTCAGAGAGAGGGAGATTGAAAGTAACAGTTTTTTCTCTCTTTTTCTTTTTTCTTAATTTTAAGCTGAAGGTCAAGGCCAATATGTGTATGTCAAAATGAGCAAAATAGGAGGGGCAAAACATTCTCATTTTGTTTGAGTTTGGAAATTCTCAGCTTACCAAATAACACCCTGCATTCAGTCATATCCGCCTTTAAATGTCATCACTATGCATTTAGTTTTGCATAATTTCAACACTTGTTAAGTTACCGGGAAAGTAAACCTGGTTATTGAGAAATTGGATGAAAAAGGTCAAGCTAAATTATGACTTCAAACTGTTTATCAGCTATTTCTTGGGTAATTGTCACAAAAAGACTTTACATCTTTAGTGACATTTTAGATACTTTTGAGCCTATCAAAGATGCTAATTAGCACATGGTTAGCTAGCAATTTTATTTCACAACCAATATATAATAATAATAATAATTGCAAGTAGCCTAAGTGAAGCTGTCACTCAGTAGCTAGTTTGGAACCAATGCTGCTTTATAGTTTTTGAAAATATTTTTTAAATCTTGTGATAAATGACTGAGCTTGATTCATGTAATTAGTGTAAAAAATTGAAAAATGAGAAAATTAGATTATTTGTTTGTCTTCCTGTCATGCGTGTGTGTGTGTGTGTGTGTGTGTGTGTGTGTGTGTGTGTGTGTGTGTGTGTGTGTGTGTGTGTGTGTGTGTGTGTGTGTGTGTGTGTGTGTGTGTGTGTGTGTGTGTGTGTGTGTGTGTGTGTGTGTGTGTGTGTGTGTGTTTTCCTATCCTGGTGGGGACTTCAACCTGAATGCACTTACTCATGGGGACTTGTGTGACAGTGGCGACCTAAATTGAGGTCCCCATGAGGAAACAAGCTTATAAATCATATTTTTTGAAAATGTAAAAATGCATAAAGTTTTGTGTGATGGATAGGTTTAGGGGTAGGGTTAGTGTAAGGGGGTAGAAAAGAAAATGAAAATGAAAAGAAAGAAAAAGAAAATGAAAGGTGGTAGAGTGAAAGGGTGTTAAATGGGGAAAATAATGTTGTACCAGTGACAATTAATTAAATATCAATTCAACTGAATAATGACAAATTGTGATAATGTTTGATTCAGATATTTGATGTTTTTTTTTTAGTAACCCTTCATGTTAGGTTAATTTTATTTTAGGTAATACTTTATTTGAGATATTTGTTCTCAACAACAACAACAAAGTCAGGATACTATCAACTGCACCGCATTCGTGGAATTTGTCAGGAACACAGAGTGAATGACATATTGGATTGCTGCTGTTCTGCCATCCCGCCTCTAGGGGGCTCTAGTTAGAACAATGAATCTAATTTCTCCTACAGTGATCACTGTATGTGTGAAATATACTTCCTTTGCTTTAGTGGCATATTGTTCACATTAACTTTACATTTTTGTTTCTTACAATCGTAAATTGAGTGCAAAGACAAGCATTGTTTCTCTCTTGTCTACCTCAATTACCTCTATATTCTTACTGCTTGCACCCTTTCGATCATTAATTAAATATATTGACTATTTCAGTCAGTAGGGGGCGCTCATTACGAGTGCAGAGTTGATGAGAGTGACTAAGAATTTCCCTTTTCCCTGCAAGGCTGCTCTCCAGATCTGTCTGTGAAGAGGAGGAACACAACCACACACTCCCATTTTTACTGGATATTTCAAGAACATAAAAACTAAATGTAGTACATAGGCCTACTGTAATTTACTCGGAAACCTTTTAATGCCCACAAATAAACTACTTTAAACAAAAATACATCAATATTAACAATGAAACTTATTTAAAAAAAAAAAAAAGAGTCAAACCAAGTGTGTATGTTTGACATATCTTCATTTCTTTTTATTTTGTCATTTGTTTAATGTAAAACAGAAGTTGGCACAAAGTATACACCATTATAAATACCACTCCCACCCCTAAAACATGCTTTCAATACCTGTCCCACCCCACCAAAAAACACATATTCAATAATATTCATGTATTTATATTATACTTATATATAACAATACCACGGAATAGAGCAAAAAAGAAAACCTTTTCATAAATAAGAATATGTACATCAAGGCATGTTGATCTTGATTATTTTTCCAACATGCATATATAAAAATAGAAATCTGATAGCTTTATATACATTTTTAACTTAGGTATATACACATATATAAATATAAAGACTACAAATTGTATTTTTAAAATACAAAGATAAATACACTCACATTGTGTACACTGTGGCCAAAAACCAGAAAATACAAACATCATTTGGATAATTAGCATTCACAAAACACATTACATCCAGAAATGCAACTTTAATGACAATTGCAGGTCTCTGTGTTTGTTCTGTTTTTTTTTAAATCTTCCTCCTCTTTAGTCTCATATACAAATGTTTTATTTTATTGTAGAGAGAGAGAGAGAGAGAGAGAGAGAGAGAGAGAGAGAGAGAGAGAGAGAGAGTTTAGTCTTTAGCTTTGCCTGACATCTTGAAGGAGTTTGTTGATTTCTGCAACCAGCTCGCTGGCGTCCATTATTTCGCTGCGACTGTCGCAGCGCTTTCCGTGCAAATGGCCGAGCACAGACTCTAACTCATCTTCCTCGTGATTCTCTGGGATTTCTTCCATTGCAGGGAGCCATTTTGAAGAGGACGCTGATGTTACCATGGGAGCTGGCAGAGGGGCGGGAAGCGGAGCCACCAGGGCTGTCATGTGACTAGCAGGGGCGTGGGCATGTCCAGGATTTTGGAAGTGTGTATTAGCAGCCCAAACAGCCACATTTTGCTGATAAGTGGCAGGGCTTGGCTTTCCAGGTAAGTGGCCCTTCCTTCTTTCCAACGACCCCACCCCTGCAGCACAGGCTGTTGCCTTTTCAGTTTCATTAGTCTCATTGTAATTATCCAGCGAGGAGGGGAGGAGCCTCTGGAACACGCTGTTCATTTCAGACAGCAGAGAAGTCGTTCCACACAGGTCTTCCCCATCACCTGCCTCCCCCTCTCCCTCCTCGCTCTCCTTGCCAAATGTGGAGAAACTCTTTTTCCTCAGTGTTGACTCGCCAGACTGTGGTGCTTCAGGGGTGGCTTTCTGCTGGGGATCTTCTCCGGGGATGTAGAGGTTGCTACGGTAATCAGAGGAGGCAGGGGAAGGCAATGGAGGCATCCAGCACTGGTCAGAGTGACCGAGGACACGACACTCTTCGGTGCACAGCTTCATCGCTACAGTGATCAGAAAGAAAACAAAAGCATTGATGGAAGAGATTAGCTAATGATTGGTGTTTTCTGGCACAACATTCAAAACTGCACACACCCTTAACTAGTCAAATACATCAATTGGAAGCCAAATGACTAAACAAATCTTTCCAGTTCCATTCGACTCAGCTTCGTTTTCTAGACACTATGCAAAACAAATCAAATATGCCAACTTATAGCGCTCATTGAACATGTTCTGCATTACTCATTCATGTTCTAGGGTCTGTTTATAGCGCCATTAATTTTGAAAGGCCATTTATAATACATCTTAGAATTAATAAATGCCCAATCTGGTGCATTTGCGAAACAGGCCCTCATTTAGCCCACTCTCTCATGCAGAGAATGAATGATTAAACATGCTGATTTCCAGAAATCAATAGCCCATCTCTATGCACAACCCAATTCTGGTTCTAGTCACACTAATGATTGTATTATAGGTCAAGTATGCATTTCCATCAAAAATAATGTTTGTTTTTTTCTCTCCAACATGTAGGTTTAGTTTGTTTTATATGGCGTTTCATCAATATTCAATGTTTAAAATCAAGGTTATAGTCGCAAATATATATGTGTGTGTGTGTGTGTGTGTGTGTCTGTGTGTGTGTGTGTGTGTGTGTGTGTGTGTGTGTGTGTGTGTGTGTGTGTGTGTGTGTGTGTGTGTGTGTGTGTGTGTGTGTGTGTGTGTGTGTGTGTGTGTGTGTGTGTGTGTGTGTGTGTGTGTGTGTGAAAGTGAATGCATAAAGTCAGAGTAATAGACTCCTCATCAGCATCTCATCTCTTGCTTACTTGGATGCAGTCTGTGGTGTCCATCAGGAGTGAAGAGCTCATTGAAGCCTTCTCCAAGTAGAGGAGACTCCCTCCCCATCTCACAATCACTGTCTCCTGCCTCACTATCCCCTCGTCCACTGTCCTTCAGGCTGAACTTATCCATCTCATTCAAAGCATACCTGGAGACAAAAAAACAAACAATTAGCTATTGCAATAGCTTTCACTTAGTTACTGAATATCCATTATCATGCATATATTTTTTATTTATTGGTGGTGTAAAAAAAAATTAAGTGGGCCTCTTAAAGAGGGAGAAGTTTATGCATTAACAAAACAAGCTTTATTTAAAGGTCAGTTGACTTGCTAACATGATGAGGCTGTCATGTATTGTCAGCATCTGTAAGTTTTACTTAAGTACTCCAGGGTGTCCAGACTCTCACGGACTAGAACTTTGAACCCCCTGTAGGACGGTCTGTAAAGGTGGCAACAGGCTGAAGTGTGATTGGTTACCTGTAGCTCCGGGTGTATTTGTTGCCACGGAAACTGGGTCTGGGTTGGTACTGGCCCTGATGAAGTATGGACAGAAGCTGTGAGACTTGCTATAGCCAAAAAGAAAAAGAAACAGGGCGGGGAACAAATAAAGAAAGAAAAAAAATGGAAATAAAAAATGAATAATGGCAGACCAGACAACAAACCAACACAAATACAGACACACCATGGTAGTGATGGGGATGGGGGGGGGGGGGGTGAATGAGGGAATGATATGGATGGATACTTAAGCATGATGAAATGATCTATGGATGTACAAATAAACATGCTATAAATAAAACAAACATATTGGATATTGGTTTATCAGGTTAACAGGTTTAGGGGGAATTAAATAGTCAGGAATAAAGAGTTCACATTGAATTCACAAATACTAGTCACTGAACACTTTTTTTTTTACCTCGACAGGTGGTGTGGCATGAGCAAGCTCTAGGGCGAAGTTCTCTGGCACGTGATTGGAGGAGATGGTGACAAGGCTGTTGAGTGATTGGCGGCTGTGGTGGCTCTGGCGACTCTCTGGAGCAGGTGAGGCAGACGGGGAGCGAGGATGGGCCCTCACAGGCAGGGTCCCATTAACCGTGGGGACCAATGTGATGTCGCCCTTGTGGATCTGTCGGGCAGGTTTTTTGGGGTGGTTTTGATAGGTGGACTCAGCCACTCTGCAGTTATAGGAATTTCTTGGGTCCTTCTGCTCTCTCGAGCACCTGGTTGCGAACATCACCATGACAATGAGAAGTACGCCACAGATTGCACCGAGGGAGATGATGATGATCATAGACACGTCTAGAGTCGATTGGTTGTTTATGTCTGAAGGGTTTAAGGAATAGCTTTCTGGATAGTCCCGCAGGCTAATGTGCAGAATGGCCCTTGCTGAGAGTCGAATCGACGCCCCTCTGTCTTGTACTAGGATTGCAAGATCAAACCCCTCATGCCCAGAGGCCTCTACGCTTCCGTTGGTTCGTAACTCACATCTGCGTGGGTCAATGACAAAGAGTCCTTCATCATTACCACCAACTATGGAGCAAGTCAACTCGCTGTTGGCCCCTGTATCACGATCTGTGGCCTTGATGATTGTCACCAGATGACCTGGCTCGGCATACCGCCATAATGGCACCTCAGCAGTGTGGTTTATTAGTAGTGGAGCAACGATGATGGGTGGGTTGTCATTTTCATCTAGTACAGTGAGAAAAACAGTGGCGTTGCTGCTCAGCGAAGCTGGGCCTCCACCATCCCGCGCCTGCACGGTGAACGAAAGCCGGCCAACTTCTTCCCGATCAAAGCTTCGGAGAGCATACACGGCCCCGTTAGATGGGTCAATGGTCACATAGGTTGAAATTGAGCTACCTTGAACCTGGCTCTCCACAATTGAGTAGGTCACCTGACCGTTAGTGCCCAAATCTGGGTCGGTGGCCACTACTGCTGTCAGGTATGCCCCGGGCGAATTGTTCTCAGACTTGAAGATTTCATACCGGCTCTTTTCGAAGCGAGGAGGGTTGTCGTTTTCATCCTGCACCTGCACTGTGAAGTGTTTGATGGTGGATAGGCTTGGCGAGCCGCGGTCTTCAGCGATTATGGTCAGGCTATATTCAGAGCGTTTCTCACGGTCCAGAGACACATTTGTGAGAATCATGTAGTTGTTCTCGTAGGTCTTCTGCAAGCGAAAATGCCCATGGCCATGAAGCCGGCACACAACCTCACCATTTAGACCTGAGTCGCTGTCATCCACGCGCACTAATGCAATGAAGGTATCGACAGGGGAGGCCTCTGAGATGTAGGCCACCTCCTCTTTGCCCTGAGTCATAAGATTGATGTTGATTTTTGGCTTGTTGTCGTTGACATCAACCACTTTGATGATTATCTTACAGTGGCCTGGAATAGAATTGGGACCCATATCCTGGGCCTGCACATCTATTTCATACGAGGAAGTAGTTTCGTAGTCAACTTTCTTAATTAGAGTGATGTGACCATTATCTGGATTAATTTTAAAGGTCTCTAGGATTTTGGGTGGCACATGGCTGCTGAAAGAGTACACTATTTTGCCATTATTGCCTTCATCTGGGTCTGTGGCGTTCAGGTCCACCAGTAACGTCCCCAGTGATGAATTTTCCAGGAGGTTGACCACGTAAGCCTGCTCATCAAACGCCGGGCTATTATCGTTGGAATCAGATATGCTGATTTTAAGCAGTGTTGAGCCAGATTTCGGTGGCACGCCAGAGTCTGATGCTGTGAGTTGTAGTTGGTAGCTGGACTGTGTTTCCCTGTCAAGTTCCCTCATCACAACAAGGTCTGCGTACTTTGCACCATCCGTTCTCGTCCTGATATCGATTTTAAAAAAGTTATTCCGAGTGAGCGAGTAGGTGTGTAGCGCGTTTTCCCCGACATCCGGGTCTAACGCGCTATCCAAAGGGAAGCGCGTGCCAACAGACGCGCTCTCTGAAATCTCTATGGGGATTATGGCGCGCGAGAACTGCGGAGCGTTGTCGTTGATGTCCAACACTTCCACTTGAATGTGAAACAGCTGGAGGTATTCCTTGGGAAGAGTGATCACATCGAACTCGATGGTGCAGTTTAAGTTTTTCTCGCAGAGCTTCTCGCGGTCGATTTTGGTTGCGATGCTGATCTCTCCGTCTTCCTCGCGCACGGAGAGTAGAGGGGTGCTGCCTCTCTGCATCGCGCGGAAGCGCGGGGACACGGAACTCGGGAGTTTGGATAATATACCGGCTACATCCTCTTTCAGTCTGGCAATCACCGTACCAACTCTCTGCTCCTCCAAAACTTTGTATTTTAAAGTCTTCCCCGAAACATTGTGCGCCACGACCGCCAGAAGTATAAGTTTCAGAAGCATCTTGCAAAACAGTACATTCCTGTCGCTGGAGTATTTCGTTGTTCCCATTTTTGAAGCCATGCGCAAAGTACTTATTCCGCACACAGATAAAACTGGCTGGTCGGTTGTTGAGTGTAAATTAAAGCATGATAAATCATCAGATGCACATGGAGTCGAGGAACCAGCACTTCCCCTCTCTGTGTGTTTTCAGCGCCTCGGAGAAAGCATCAAGACGCGGTATTGCTGCTGCACACATCCACTTTCCTCTTCGTCTGACTGTGTGTGAGTTGGTGCGCGGGTGTGTGGGAGGCGCAGCTCCTTGTGTGTGTGTGTGCGTGCTCTGTCTGTGACTCTGAGAATACTGACTGGCCCCTTGCAGCCCACCTCAGACTGTGGCCCCCACCCTCTCCAAACTCCAGCCTCCCCTCCTCGCCCCACGGCTGTACATCCCTGAAAAGAAAAGGCAGAATGAAAGAAAGAAAGAAAAGAAAGAAAGAAAGAGCAGTGATTGAGGTGAAGCTGGCAAGCAGATCTCGCCATGAGGAGGACAGTTTCAGAAGTGTGCCATAACAATAGAAAAAAGGACACATTATTCAAAACCAAGTTTCTCGAGTCACCCTGGCACACGTTGGGTTACTTCAGACTTTATAAATGTTTTTATCATTATAACATATTTATTTCCATCTATTTAACTCATTATTTCTGTCATTACTACTCGGTTTTAACTGGGGTCAAGCCATCCGCCACTCCGAAATACACAGTCAATCTATCCGCCACGTTATTTTGGGGTGCGCGCATACACTGGCTGTTACGGTACGACCGTCAGAGAACTGATATGAAAACAAGTGATCTTCTGGTGAACGCGATTTAACATACTTTTATTCAGTACGTCTGTCTGAATAAATTAAAACAAATAAATATTGTACCTGTCACTGTATGATGCCGACTTCCAAAATAAAAGTCTGCCTGAATAAATATAGAAACATACCTAAATAAATATAAATAAATAAACATTTCACAACCCAATTTCACCTGAAAAGGATAGTACACCTCACAGCCTGTCACTGTATGATGTCGAATTCCAAAATAAAAGTCTCCCTGAATAAATAAACAAATAAACGGGCGTATATATGAATTTTGGGGGAGGGCTTTTATTTTAGTTATATATATATATATATATATATATGTATGTATGTATGTATGTATGTATGTATGTATGTATGTATGTATGTATGTATATATATATATATATATATATATATATATATATATATATATATATATATTTTTTTTTTTTTTTTTTTTTTTTTTTACATATATATGTTACAAAATAAGAGCCCTTATTTTTTTTTGTCTATACATTGAGTAACCCATAAAAACAAAAGTCCTAGTTTCCACAGACTAATTTCACTGCAGATGGAGAGTACACCTTCTCACAGTGTCAACTACACCGTTTCAGGACAGTCCGATGTGGAATTACAGAATAAGAGCCCACCAAAATCCATATTTGCGCTGTTTTGTATGTACATGAAGTAACCCATAAAAAGAAAAGTCCTAGTTTCCACAGACCAATTTCACTGCAGATGGAGAGTACACCTTCTCACAGTGTCAACTACACCGTTTCAGGACAGTCTGATGTGGAATTACAGAATAAGAGCCCACCAAAATCCATATTTGCGCTGTTTTGTATGTACATGAAGTAACCCAAAAAAAGAAAAGTCCTAGTTTCCACAGACCAATTTCACTGCAGATGGAGAGTACACCTTCTCACAGTGTCAACTACACCGTTTCAGGACAGTCTGATGTGGAATTACAAAATAAGAGCCACCCAAAATTCATATTTGCGCTGTTTTGTATTGACATTAAATGACCCATAAAAAGAAAAGTCCTAGTTTCCACAGACTAATTTCACTGCAGATGGAGAGTACACCTTCTCACAGTGTCAACTACACCGTTTCAGGACAGTCTGATGTGGAATTACAAAATAAGAGCCACCCAAAATTCATATTTGCGCTGTTTTGTATTGACATTAAGTGACCCATAAAAAGAAAAGTCCTAGTTTCCACAGACTAATTTCACTGCAGATGGAGAGTACACCTTCTCACAGTGTCAACTACACCGTTTCAGGACAGTCTGATGTGGAATTACAAAATAAGAGCCACCCAAAATTCATATTTGCGCTGTTTTGTATTGACATTAAGTGACCCATAAAAAGAAAAGTCCTAGTTTCCACAGACTAATTTCACTGCAGATGGAGAGTACACCTTCTCACGGTGTCAACTACATCGTTTCAGGACAGTCTGATGTGGATTTACAAAATAAGAGCCACCCAAAATTCATATTTGCGCTGTTTTGTATTGACATTAAATGACCCATAAAAAGAAAAATCCTAGTTTCCACAGACTAATTTCACTGCAGATGGAGAGTACACCTTCTCACAGTGTCAACTACATCGTTTCAGGACAGTCTGATGTGGAATTACAGAATAAGAGCCACCCAAAATTCATATTTGCGCTGTTTTGTATGTACATGAAGTAACCCAAAAAAAGAAAAGTCCTAGTTTCCACAGACTAATTTCACTGCAGATGGAGAGTACACCTTCTCACAGTGTCAACTACACCGTTTCAGGACAGTCTGATGTGGAATTACAAAATAAGAGCCACCCAAAATTCATATTTGCGCTGTTTTGTATTGACATTAAGTGACCCATAAAAAGAAAAGTCCTAGTTTCCACAGACTAATTTCACTGCAGATGGAGAGTACACCTTCTCACAGTGTCAACTACACCGTTTAAGGACAGTCTGATGTGGAATTACAGAATAAGAGCCCACCAAAATCCATATTTGCGCTGTTTTGTATGTACATGAAGTAACCCATAAAAAGAAAAGTCCTAGTTTCCACAGACTAATTTCACTGCAGATGGAGAGTACACCTTCTCACAGTGTCAACTACAACGTTTCAGGACAGTCTGATGTGGAATTACAGAATAAGAGCCCACCAAAATCCATATTTGCGCTGTTTTGTATGTACATGAAGTAACCCATAAAAAGAAAAGTCCTAGTTTCCACAGACCAATTTCACTGCAGATGGAGAGTACACCTTCTCACAGTGTCAACTACACCGTTTCAGGACAGTCTGATGTGGAATTACAGAATAAGAGCCCACCAAAATCCATATTTGCGCTGTTTTGTATGTACATGAAGTAACCCAAAAAAAGAAAAGTCCTAGTTTCCACAGACTAATTTCACTGCAGATGGAGAGTACACCTTCTCACAGTGTCAACTACACCGTTTCAGGACAGTCTGATGTGGAATTACAAAATAAGAGCCACCCAAAATTCATATTTGCGCTGTTTTGTATTGACATTAAGTAACCCTTAAAAAAAAAAAGTCCTAGTTTCCACAGACCAATTTCACTGCAGATGGAGAGTACACCTTCTCACAGTGTCAACTACACCGTTTCAGGACAGTCTGATGTGGAATTACAGAATAAGAGCCCACCAAAATCCATATTTGCGCTGTTTTGTATGTACATGAAGTAACCCAAAAAAAGAAAAGTCCTAGTTTCCACAGACTAATTTCACTGCAGATGGAGAGTACACCTTCTCACAGTGTCAACTACACCGTTTCAGGACAGTCTGATGTGGAATTACAAAATAAGAGCCACCCAAAATTCATATTTGCGCTGTTTTGTATTGACATTAAGTAACCCTTAAAAAAAAAAAGTCCTAGTTTCCACAGACCAATTTCACTGCAGATGGAGAGTACACCTTCTCACAGTGTCAACTACACCGTTTCAGGACAGTCTGATGTGGAATTACAGAATAAGAGCCCACCAAAATCCATATTTGCGCTGTTTTGTATTGACATTAAATGACCCATAAAAAGAAAAGTCCTAGTTTCCACAGACTAATTTCACTGCAGATGGAGAGTACACCTTCTCACAGTGTCAACTACACCGTTTCAGGACAGTCTGATCTGGAATTACAAAATAAGAGCCACCCAAAATTCATATTTGCGCTGTTTTGTATTGACATTAAATGACCCATAAAAAGAAAAGTCCTAGTTTCCACAGACTAATTTCACTGCAGATGGAGAGTACACCTTCTCACAGTGTCAACTACACCGTTTAAGGACAGTCTGATGTGGAATTACAGAATAAGAGCCCACCAAAATCCATATTTGCGCTGTTTTGTATGTACATGAAGTAACCCAAAAAAAGAAAAGTCCTAGTTTCCACAGACTAATTTCACTGCAGATGGAGAGTACACCTTCTCACAGTGTCAACTACACCGTTTCAGGACAGTCTGATGTGGAATTACAAAATAAGAGCCACCCAAAATTCATATTTGCTCTGTTTTGTATTGACATTAAGTAACCCTTAAAAAAAAAAAGTCCTAGTTTCCACAGACCAATTTCACTGCAGATGGAGAGTACACCTTCTCACAGTGTCAACTACATCGTTTCAGGACAGTCTGATGTGGAATTACAGAATAAGAGCCCACCAAAATCCATATTTGCGCTGTTTTGTATGTCCATGAAGTAACCCATAAAAAGAAAAGTCCTAGTTTCCACAGACTAATTTCACTGCAGATGGAGAGTACACCTTCTCACAGTGTCAACTACATCGTTTCAGGACAGTCTGATGTGGAATTACAGAATAAGAGCCCACCAAAATTCATATTTGCGCTGTTTTGTATGTCCATGAAGTAACCCATAAAAAGAAAAGTCCTAGTTTCCACAGACTAATTTCACTGCAGATGGAGAGTACACCTTCTCACAGTGTCAACTACACCGTTTCAGGACAGTCTGATGTGGAATTACAGAATAAGAGCCCACCAAAATCCATATTTGCGCTGTTTTGTATGTACATGAAGTAACCCAAAAAAAGAAAAGTCCTAGTTTCCACAGACTAATTTCACTGCAGATGGAGAGTACACCTTCTCACAGTGTCAACTACACCGTTTCAGGACAGTCTGATGTGGAATTACAAAATAAGAGCCACCCAAAATTCATATTTGCGCTGTTTTGTATTGACATTAAGTAACCCTTAAAAAAAAAAGTCCTAGTTTCCACAGACTAAATTCACTGCAGATGGAAAGTACACCTTCTCACAGTGTCAACTACACCGTTTCAAGACAGTCTGATGTGGAATTACAGAATAAGAGCCACCCAAAATCCATATTTGCGCTGTTTTGAATGTACATTAAGTAACCCATAAAAAGAAAAGTCCTAGTTTTATTCTGTAATTCCACATCAGACTGTTTTGAAACGGTGTAGTTGACACTGTGAGAAGGTGTACTTTCCATCTGCAGTGAATTTAGTTGTTGGAAACTAGGACTTTTTTTTTTTAAGGGTTACTTAATGTCAATACAAAACAGCGCAAATATGAATTTTGGGTGGCTCTTATTTTGTAATTCCACATCAGACTGTCCTGAAACGGTGTAGTTGACACTGTGAGAAGGTGTACTCTCCATCTGCAGTGAAATTAGTCTGTGGAAACTAGGACTTTTCTTTTCATGGGTTACTTCATGTACATTCAAAACAGCGCAAATATGGATTTTGGAGGGCTCTTATTCTGTAATTCCACATCAGACTGTCCTGAAACGATGTAGTTGACACTGTGAGAAGGTGTACTCTCCATCTGCAGTGCAATTAGTCTGTGGAAACTAGGACTTTTTTTTTTAAGGGTTACTTAATGTCAATACAAAACAGCGCAAATATGAATTTTGGAGGGCTCTTATTCTGTAATTCCACATCAGACTGTCCTGAAACGATGTAGTTGACACTGTGAGAAGGTGTACTCTCCATCTGCAGTGAAATTAGTCTGTGGAAACTAGGACTTTTTTTTTTAAGGGTTACTTAATGTCAATACAAAACAGCGCAAATATGAATTTTGGGTGGCTCTTATTTTGTAATTCCACATCAGACTGTCCTGAAACGGTGTAGTTGACACTGTGAGAAGGTGTACTTTCCATCTGCAGTGAATTTAGTCTGTGGAAACTAGGACTTTTCTTTTTATGGGTCATTTAATGTCAATACAAAACAGCGCAAATATGAATTTTGGGTGGCTCTTATTTTGTAATTCCAGATCAGACTGTCCTGAAACGATGTAGTTGACACTGTGAGAAGGTGTACTCTCCATCTGCAGTGAAATTAGTCTGTGGAAACTAGGACTTTTCTTTTTTTGGGTTACTTCATGTACATACAAAACAGCGCAAATATGGATTTTGGTGGGCTCTTATTCTGTAATTCCACATCAGACTGTCTTGAAACGATGTAGTTGACACTGTGAGAAGGTGTACTCTCCATCTGCAGTGAAATTGGTCTGTGGAAACTAGGACCTTTCTTTTTTTGGGTTACTTCATGTACATACAAAACAGCGCAAATATGGATTTTGGTGGGCTCTTATTCTGTAATTCCACATCAGACTGTCCTGAAACGGTGTAGTTGACACTGTGAGAAGGTGTACTCTCCATCTGCAGTGAAATTAGTCTGTGGAAACTAGGACTTTTCTTTTTATGGGTTACTTCATGTACATACAAAACAGCGCAAATATGAATTTTGGGTGGCTCTTATTTTGTAATTCCACATCAGACTGTCCTGAAACGATGTAGTTGACACTGTGAGAAGGTGTACTCTCCATATGCAGTGAAATTAATCTGTGGAAACTAGGACTTTTCTTTTTTTGGGTTACTTCATGTACATACAAAACAGCGCAAATATGGATTTTGGTGGGCTCTTATTCTGTAATTCCACATCAGACTGTCCTGAAACGATGTAGTTGACACTGTGAGAAGGTGTACTCTCCATCTGCAGTGAAATTAGTCTGTGGAAACTAGGACTTTTTCTTTTAAGGGTTACTTAATATCAATACAAAACAGCGCAAATATGAATTTTGGGTGGCTCTTATTCTGTAATTCCACATCAGACTGTCCTGAAACGGTGTAGTTGACACTGTGAGAAGGTGTACTCTCCATCTGCAGTGAAATTAGTCTGTGGAAACTAGGACTTCTCTTTATATGGGTTACTTCATGGACATACAAAACAGCGCAAATATGAATTTTGGTGGGCTCTTATTCTGTAATTCCACATCAGACTGTCCTGAAACGATGTAGTTGACACTGTGAGAAGGTGTACTCTCCATCTGCAGTGAAATTAGTCTGTGGAAACTAGGACTTTTTTTTTTTAAGGGTTACTTAATGTCAATACAAAACAGCGCAAATATGAATTTTGGGTGGCTCTTATTTTGTAATTCCACATCAGACTGTCCTGAAACGGTGTAGTTGACACTGTGAGAAGGTGTACTCTCCATCTGCAGTGAAATTAGTCTGTGGAAACTAGGACTTTTCTTTTTATGGGTCACTTAATGTCAATACAAAACAGCGCAAATATGAATTTTGGGTGGCTCTTATTTTGTAATTCCACATCAGACTGTCCTGAAACGGTGTAGTTGACACTGTGAGAAGGTGTACTCTCCATCTGCAGTGAAATTAGTCTGTGGAAACTAGGACTTTTCTTTTTATGGGTCATTTAATGTCAATACAAAACAGCGCAAATATGAATTTTGGGTGGCTCTTATTTTGTAATTCCACATCAGACTGTCCTGAAACGGTGTAGTTGACACTGTGAGAAGGTGTACTCTCCATCTGCAGTGAAATTGGTCTGTGGAAACTAGGACTTTTCTTTTTATGGGTTACTTCATGTACATACAAAACAGCGCAAATATGGATTTTGGTGGGCTCTTATTCTGTAATTCCACATCGGACTGTCCTGAAACGGTGTAGTTGACACTGTGAGAAGGTGTACTCTCCATCTGCAGTGAAATTAGTCTGTGGAAACTAGGACTTTTGTTTTTATGGGTTACTCAATGTATAGACAAAAAAAATAAGGGCTCTTATTTTGTAACATATATATGTAAAAAAAAAAAAAAAAAAAAATATATATATATATATATATATATATATATATACATTTATACACATACATACATACATACATACATACATACATACATACATATATATATATATATATATATATATATATATATATATATATATATATATATATATATAACTAAAATAAAAGCCCTCCCCCAAAATTCATATATACGCCCGTTTATTTGTTTATTTATTCAGGGAGACTTTTATTTTGGAATTCGACATCATACAGTGACAGGCTGTGAGGTGTACTATCCTTTTCAGGTGAAATTGGGTTGTGAAATGTTTATTTATTTATATTTATTTAGGTATGTTTCTATATTTATTCAGGCAGACTTTTATTTTGGAAGTCGGCATCATACAGTGACAGGTACAATATTTATTTGTTTTAATTTATTCAGACAGACGTACTGAATAAAAGTATGTTAAATCGCGTTCACCAGAAGATCACTTGTTTTCATATCAGTTCTCTGACGGTCGTACCGTAACAGCCAGTGTATGCGCGCACCCCAAAATAACGTGGCGGATAGATTGACTGTGTATTTCGGAGTGGCGGATGGCTTGACCCCAGTCGGTTTTATGCGTCATTTCAGTTCATTTTTATTTGTGGTCGATCCTTGCACGATGTCACTTTGGCTTTACTTTGATATTACTTAAAAAGACAGCAACTTTTACAGAGTTCTAATATTTTAAAAAGTAGGCCTGTTTGTTGCACCAAGCATATTATAATCTTGAGTAAGAAAAAAAGGCTATATATTATAATTTATAGTGTACTATGTAGCCTACTTTATAGCCTGTAGCCCACTAAACACAGTTTCCAGCTAACTTTATAATAAAATGATCTAAACCACATCTATAGTTCTGAGGATGAAGGGTAACTGGGGGGTATCAGAGAGCACATCAGCGCTATTGTGTCTCGCTGGAGCAGTTTGCGCGCGTGGCGAATCGCGCGCTGTGAAAATGATTCCCTCAACCTCCCTTTAACCCGCAGTCAACGTGATTTCTCACAGAGGTCACACTCGCCCGCGTGTATAATGACACTTTACGACTCACAGTCTCTGATTCTGCCGCATTAGCATCATTATGCGCGTTCACCCACAAACAAAAAGCAAACATGAGCTTCTGGAAGTTTCACGGCCATCTGGTTCAAACGTCCAGAAAACCCAAACCAGTAATTAGACTATATCAGTCAGTCCTGCGAGAAACACACACACACACACACACACACACACACACACACACACACACACACACACACACACACACAGCCAGAATGAGTGAATTTCACTGTATGTTTATTATTATATAAACATATTTGAACTTAATCCATAAGGCATCTAATTCCTTGCGCACCACGCATTTGTAGTTCACAGTTGCAGCGCACTTAAAAGTATATGTAAACATTAGGTCTACAACAACTTTAGTAAGAGTTGGATCATACTAGAAGCGTTCTGATAAACAGAAGAGATGCACCGTGAGAATGCATTGATATTCGGTCCTGTGACCTGTGGCTGTCCATCTGTCGTGGGCCAGCTGAAGTCTGAAGCCGTGCTCTTCAAAACTGCTCAACACAGCAGTGACCCTGACTACAGCCCATCAATCACTGATTTTTGTAAGCAAATGTAATATTTTAGTTAGTGTTTTCAGTATGTCGTCAAGAATGTGTCATCATATACCATTTGTCACGTTGCAAGAGCCAAGCGCAGGTGACAGCTTTCTTCCCATCTAAACCTTAGGCGTTTGTCACACTCGTAATTAAAGTTATATGTTTCATCCAAGTTGCTGTTTCTTATCTATTCGGGAAACTTTTAGTGTGAAAGTCATCCTCGAAATGTTATATCACTTCTTGCTTATTGCATTTCATGCTCAAATAAGTTAAAGCCAGTGCGTTTTAAACAAGTGGGTGGTTTTATTCACACGCCATATAAGGAGAAGACGCAGCATGTGCACAAGCAGATGCACGGAACTTGTGATGCTAATCACATATGCTATTTACATACTAGAAATAACCCAGCTTTCTCTGAAAAAGAGTACGCTTATAGATTTGTTTTATATGCTGTTTTTTTTTTTCTGTGCAGTTCTGTGCACTCATAGTCTGTATACAGCCATATTTTAAACTATTGATCGAGTCTTTGTCTTCACTTTCATTTCATTAAAAGTTGACATGTGCTACTTTGTTCGTAAAGTGTCCGAACAGTTGAGTGTTGTTAAGCTATAATCAAGTAAATAGTTTTACAGCAGCAGCCCAATTAAGCATACATGGCCTACAATATGAGCTGGTGTTGAAATCTGGCGGTGTCATATGTTCTCATCAGATGGCTTTTTTTTTTTTTTTTTTTTGGACAGGGGGATTTGAGAGGCATTTTCAAGCTGCGGTTGTAAAGTCACCCCGGGCTGGAAGAGAGGGAGGGCGTGGGGGAATTAACTTTGTCATTGAAATGAAAAAGGATCACGCATACAATAGTGCATGGCAGGTGGGACGTCGCAATTCGCAGAGGGGCCGTGGAAACAGGCGGGGAAGCGGAGCGCAGAGGGAGGAGGGAATCACGGCGGAATGCTCTGGCGCCGCGGGTCGAGAGGGCACCGTGGGTGTTTGTAAAGGCACGCGAGCATCTGCCGCCTGTGTGGCAACTAATATCCCTTCCTCCTTATTTCTCATACCGTTTTTTGCTCTGCAAATCGTCCCCTCCCGTATTTTACTTCCTGTCTTTCTCTGCTTTCTCTCGGCTCGTGGCAGGTCACAGGCGTTCGACATGTGCCCTTTATGAACGTTTTATTAACGCATGTCTTACATTTTGGGGGTTGCTAAAGAAGAGTTGGAGATTTACGTAATAGGACACACATTCTCGAGACGTTAGGTACGCACACGTGCGTTTGTTTAGTTTACTGATCATGCACTTTCTGTTTATACTTGAGCAAGATTGATTTCTTCCACATGAGTCATGGAGAGAAATCTGCACTCCAACAATCTCCATGTTCACTCTTAAAAAGGCACAAACCAAAAAGGTTTTTGCTATTCGATATCACAGAAAAACTCTTTACGTTCCAAAGATAACTTTACATCTTGTTCTTTGTACTTTGATCCCATGTTGTTCCTATCTATATGACTTTTTCCTCTGAAAAAACAAAAACAAAATGTTATTGTTAAGAATATTGCGGTGTCCATGCAAGGAAATTCAAAGGGGTTCAAAAGAACAATGAGCCACACTGATTTCAATTCTGTGGGCAAAAACACTGAGACCTTTTTTCAAAATATATTATTTATAATGAAACAGAAGAAAGAAAGTTATACTGTTGAGTTTTAATGATTGTGAACTATCCCTTTATGAAATGGTTCTTGATAAGTTCTATTTTGGTGTTGGTTGAAATTCCAATTTTCTGGAAATGATTATAGAAAAGTGTGCTGTCAGTATCTTGTAGTCAGGGAATCCTAAATTGCGGATGGGTTTATCAGCTCATCAGAGATATGTCAGCAACAATCTGCACTTATAATTGATAAGCCTGACACCAAACATCAGATAATGTGCTATATATCGTTGGCTGAGAGTGCAATATGAAAGTTCACTTGACTTTCCTCTCTCATCATGCTTGCATTTTGTTCAACGCACTCTCATAGCAATTCATAAATATTTTGTTTTTGGTGAATTGGTGGCTGATATGAATTCATACAATCTTATTTGTACGTTTTCGTACAATCCGTTTACGCACCACTGACGATTAGGTTTGGGGGTGGACCTTTATGATTTCCGTATGAATTATATTGTATGAATTTATATGAATTCATCAAATAGTTATGTTTTCTTATGAGATGGGGTTTTGTTTGAGTTGTGTAATGACCATACTTGGGCAGTGTAAAATACCAATAATAATGCCAAAAATCTTCTTTTATTTTCCACAGGAGGTAGAAAGTCACATAGGAAAATGTTTGGAACGTCATGAAGGTGAGTAAATGATGACGAATTTTCAGTTGTGGGTGAACTTTTTTGTTAGCATCTTAGAATTAAAGTATAAATCAAGGGAAAGGGGAGTCCTACATTGGCACTTGACCAAAAAGACACAGAGATCCAACATTTGGCGAAGCAGCCGTTTGATATTCAGTCTAACTTGGCTCACATTTGCTAGCCACAAAGACATGAATGTTCTGTTTTCTGATTTTTATCCTAAAAAGACCAGAGAGTGTGCCTGAGCAACAGAGTGTGTGTAAGAGGCCGATTCCCGTCCGTCTGGCAGCTGTTGCTTTGTCACCTGATCACTTGTTTTTGTAGCCCAATGATACCTTGCTTCAGTCTGCATGCCCCTAATCTGCAACCTATCTGATGTCACGTTCAGAAAATGCTTTTCTGTTTTTATTTTAGAGCTCATAACACACCGCACTTCTGTTTTTGATCATCATAGCTCGGTTAGCTTGAACTGGTTATCTGATTTCAAGAAGAAACATTTCACTCTCTTTTGCTCCAGCTGATCAGAGAGCTGCATAATGACAAATGGAACCTCCTCGCTTAGTGTTTTTGTTCAACATGGAGGAACAACTTGTCTTTTTAGTTCAAATGCTTTTTTCTGAGAACGACTTCACAAAACGTGACAGTGCCGGAGATGGGGGGAAAAACAACCTATTGTTCGTTCTTCTCGACACACTTCTTTTCTTGGAAAGCACAAAGGCACGCACACTTCTTGGGGCATTGGTGACTTCGGCACATGTGTGGGCTCAAAGGTGACATATTTCAGAAGGGGGTTCATTCACTATGCAATAGATTTAAATCCTCCCTCCTTCCCTCTTCCCTTTTCTCAGTCTGCTTGGTTTGGCAGATGTGTGGGGGTCTTTTTTGGGGAGCCTGGGACGGCAGCGTGCCACGTGTTCACAATGTCAGCCTGATTCCTGTGGAAAATCTTATGAGCGAAGGATCACCTTACACAAAGAAACAGAGCCACTTTCTTTCCCCGCTACTTTCCGACTCGCTTTTTCATACTCTCCGGTTTCTTCTTCAAACTCCCTTCATGTTTTTTTAGCAGTTTAAGACTCTCGCCGGCAGATCTGCACCCCCAGATTACACTTTGTATCAAATGAATGTCTTCGATGCTGCGGGTTTAAATGTGATTTACAAGGGAAAGAACATATTGTTCCACCCTAAATGGATCTTTAGAAAACTGTGTTGAATATGAATGAGAAATACATACTTTAACAAACTGATAAATGAGCGAACGTATTCTTAAGTAACGCCTGGCAAATTATAAAAGCATAGAATTCCCTCTTTACAGCCTGTGACAGTTTCCTGTATAAAAGTTATTTATGGAAATAGCCAGAGAGTGACAGAACCCCCTCTGAGTTAAGCCAAGTAACTCTATCTCTCCTCTTAATGGGTTCAATTAAAACTCCAGACACACACACTAACACACCTATAAAAACAGCGAGTGTGTTTATCTTTCTGGTTCCAATAGAGAGTAAAGAGGATAATTTTATAGCTAGAGGAAGTGATCGTCTGCCTATTCTGTCTAATCCAAACACTTTTTGGCTTCGGGTCAGCTTAAGAGTGAATATGTGCAGACCTCAGCGCTCCTCCGTCGTCTGTCTGTCCATTCATAACATTCATGCATTATTCCATCAAGCATTCTGTGGATTTAGAAGGAAATCAGTGTCTGTTGCTTTAAGGCTTGAAAATCCAGGAAAATATGTGTCATTGAATACCATATAGATCCTGCTGTTGCTAGAGTATAACAGGGTTCTTTGTAAGGCCGCTATGAAACTATATTAGGCCAGAACATATGCTCTTTAATTTTAATCTTAATTTGTGTTTCGAAGATGAACAAAGGTCTTTCGGGTTTGGAACGACATGAGGGTGAGTAATTAATGACAGAATTTTCATTTTTGGGCAAACTAACCCTTTAAACTTATTTTATATTAGTTTCTTGCATTTGATCTAATAGTTATATTTTATTTCAGCTTCATTTAAATGCACAGAAATATTTGTAATAGTTGTATTTTCTTAACAGCAGTATGGGGTTTGTATGAATGTCCACAGTGCTAAAGATAGAGCAGATAAAGCAAACCAGAAGTGCTTTAGTGTAGTGTGTCAGTGTAACAGCATTCACTTTTTTTATTGCAGTATACTTCTCATTCATAAGCCAAAATAATTGCCCAAAAAGAAACTGAACATCCCATTAGTCTACTTTAAAATTGTTGTCAATGTTAGCATGATAGCTAATTGTTTCGCTAATGGGCAATTAGATTGAATCAGAGTGTGGGCTTGACAATTAAGAACTGCTCCAGAAAGGCAGCCAATGATCTCCAGTTTCTGTAGTTTTACGGCTTTGTTGACAGTCGACTCAAACCCAAACAACCCCCGAGTCTCATCACTGTAACTAAAGAAGCGGGGGAAACACATGGGAGAACAGAGAAAGAAGTCGAGTCTCTCTCTTTGAATAGCTTAAGAAGGGAACAGTGGCGCTAATAAGTGGTCCGTGTGGGCTCTGGCTATCAGTCACTAAGCAAGGTCGTTAATTCTGTACACCAGGTTAAAGATTGATGAGCTGGGATGGCATTGTTTAAGCGCTAAATTTGTTAAGAGGCTAAATGGCTTCAGGGTATTCATTCTGTCCCTGGTCAGCACAGAGCCGCTCTCAATACAGTCTGACTTAAGGCCAAAGACCATAGGGAATGTAGTTTTCATAGTCCGTGACAGGTTTTTTTTTTTGTTTATTGAAGCGAGGAGCACAGCTAAGTAGCCTTATTTGTAACTTTGCTGGAAATGTTCCATCGGCTTCCCATCTGAGTGCCAAATTAACTGACTCGCATTCCCTGTGCTCTTGTACATTCCGTGTTGCGCTGCCCATACTTCCCCAGTTCTTTTATGTATTTTTAAAAGAAAACAAGAGGCACACTTTGGTTTGTTCTTTGTTGCAGAGCGGCCGTCGCATTTAGCAACCCCCCAACCCAAAACACACATGATCCCTTATGCCAGCCAGTGATTTAACGCTCATCCAGCAAGCTCCCCCTGCAGCGACAGAGGGCATGCCATGAGAGAGGCCCTCTGTGGGGGGATGGAGCACCAGACCAGAGTGCTGACACTCGTGGCTGTTCACATGCTGATGGTTCTTTGTTAGGGGACCAGGCAGGAGGTCTCCTTCAGGACCCCCTCCCAATCTGACACACTTAGTAACTTTTGTATTGGCCTGGGCCCTTTTTCAGACTTCACATGACCTTTGACTTCCCACTCAGCCGCCAATCAGACACCCCGAGAGTGAGGGGACAGCAGGCTGAAAGAGCTAGGAACAAAAGCTGCTGAATCACTTTATCGCGCACACACATGAACTGCAACTCTGATGAGATTTTTCATCATTGTGGTCGCCATCTCTTTTGTCAAGCTAGCTTTTTGTCGGGGTGAAATTCTAGTTGTTAACATAAATGATCTTGAAACAGCTTGCTATCCTTTGTTATTCTCTTCAGTGAGTGTAATGGAGAAAACAAGGAGCACATTTTAATTTGAACGGCAACAGCTACTAGATCTCATTTATTTGGGGTCCAATGTTTACCACTAATAAGCTTGTGCACTTTTAAATACCAAGCGAGAGATGTTACATGTTGGGTGATGGTAATTAGCAGTCTCAATGCTGAAACATCATCTTTGAAAATCAATAGAATTCTGCACTCATCATTAGTCATGTTACTCAAATAGTTATAGTTTTCAATAATTAATGAGTGTATTCTTAGAGGTTGACTTGTTGTAGTGGAATTACAAGGACAAAGCTTCTCTGCATAAATATGAGAAGATGACATTTAGTAATCTCTCCATCTGTATCTGTATCAGTTTTAATGCACTTTATAGGCATGATTTATAGCTGTGCATTTGTATTGCCGGATTTGAGTGGCATACAAAGAAAATACTGAAAAAAAATAAAATAGTGCAGCATAATGTGCTTCGCCTCTCGCTTTCTATCTCAGAGGTAAGCTTTATTGGAAAAGCTCTGAAAATGTACAAAATTGCTAAAGCATTCAAAGTACTAACCGCTATTGCACATGAAGCATGATAAATGAGATATAACACAAAATAGAATATGAATATTTCCAGTTATTGCTCAGCAAAATCAGAGTGTTGATTAAAGGAGATGAAAGGAATTCGGAAACCGGAGCAAAAAAGAAAAAAAAAAAGTGGCTCAGTTTTCACTCTTCCTTCCCTGCCTTGAAAACAAGCCGATCAATGGAGCCCTTGTGGCCTACAGAAGTGCAATGATGTATCAGTTTGTCTGGAATTAAACGCTTTTTCTGGATTCTCTATTTTCAAAGCGCAGTAATGATGTGAGAGGGAGCAGTGGGAGGCTCGTTGTAACCTCCCTTGAGGATGAAGAGATGGAAAATTACGGTAGTGTGGGCTGAGGTAGAATTCACTTTCATAAACCTATGTAGTGGTACTCGGACATGTTGTGCAATCAGGACATAAAGTGTGCATCAGTGGGCTATTTATAGTTCATTGTGGTACTATTATTATGAACATTTAACTTTTTTTTTTTCTTTTTTTTTTCCCCACTCTACTTGTCTGTGTTTGCATGTTCTACAGTCTGTGCATTAGTAGTGTTTTTTTTTTTTTACTCTTTCTGCTTGTTACGTTGTTATGCCAATAGGAGGGCATCTATTGGCAAGTCCACGACTCGTTAATTTTACCGGCTCATTGGTTCAACAAAAAAAACAAGTCACTGAATCATTTATTCAATTGATTCATTAAAAAAACACTGATTTATTTAGTGAAGTCAAGTCCTTTAGGAAATTCATTTGAAATAATTTGGAAAATTCTGAGATTCTGAACTTAATTGAATCCGAACATAGTGTTTACATGAACGCTAAAAAAAGTGATCGGGTTGATGTGCGTGTTTATAATGAATGTCAATATATATATATATATATATATATATATATATATATATATATATATATAGACATAAGGGCTCTATTTTTACGATCTGAGCATGTGGTCAGAAGTGCATGGCGCAGGGGCACTTAGGGCATGTCTGAATCCACTTTTGCTAGTTTAACATAGGGTGTGTTTTGGGCGTAACGTACCATAAACCAATCATTGGGAGTCTCATCTCCCATTCCCTTTAAAAGCCGCGATTGCACCATGGCGGATTCGCTATTCACATTGTGGGATTTGCAAGCGGAAAGACTGAATGCTTCTCCAGAGAGGAATCCTTTTATTTTTAATATTTAAAAATGTTTGTGTGCTGCTGCCCTGTGTGTGTAACAAGCAGAGTGTACGCGCATTGTGCACTCACCTATAGGTGCACTCACCTAACGTGCCCTTTAAATAACACAAAAAATACTGCGTTGCGCTGAAACCCTTTATCTATTTCGGGTCCTAATTAGGAGACTTCACAGGCTGGAACACCTGTTTACATTTGGTATTAAGATGCGTTTTGGTCGATCGGATCACAAGTGGACGACTCTAAATACAGTTGTAAATGGGGTCTAAAACAAAAGACACAAGACCACCTACTCTCTGCCTACTGACCTAATGTAAACATTATGGGAAGCGTGCTAGCCAGACGGGTTTTAAACTTTGATGGCTGGAAACCCAAGTTTGGTTTGAAGATGAAAAGTGTACCAAGCACAATGTACTCTCACCATTCCTGATTTCTAACACACACTCACAGTGTTTGATCCGTGTCTACTTTGTTCCGATCACCCCAAAACACATATGAATACCAGGTGTTAACAGGGCCACAAATGATGAGTGGAAAGAGAGTTTTAGAATTACACAACAGTCTTTTATTATATTCAACAATAACATCAGCTCATTCCATGTGCCATACGTCATTATGCCATTTTCTACGGCATTGTACATGCAACTTTCCAGTTTCAGTTTTCAATCTGAACAATTGTTTACATGTCCTATAGAATGGATTAGAAAATCTTTATCCCACCCCTCTCAAAGGTGGGCATTTTTATTCCGATTGAGGTGTTAACATGGAGGGGTTTTTTTTTATTCTGATTGGATTTTTAAACCAATTGTAATTTAAATACAATGCTCCCTGTAAATGCACCTAATATGTTAGCAAATTAGCTGATTTGTTCAAGAACAATGAGTCATTCGGGAATTAAACTATTGTTTCTTAATCCTAGTTGCAGTGGTATCTTTTAGGTGTTTAAAATGTAAGTTACTCCGTATTAAATGGATGGTTCACACAGAAAATTATAATTTACTCACTTTCATGATATTCCCTACCTTATCTTCTATGGAACACAAAAGAAGATATTTTGAAAAATCTATTTGGGAAAAAAGTTTTATTTATGCAATTAAAGTCAATGGGGTCCAGTATTGTTTGGACCCCTTTAGGTTTAAAATACCTTATTTTGTGTTCCATAGAAGAAAGTCATAATGGTTTGGAATCTAGGTTAGTGAAATCTAGTATATTAGTAATCTATAATGCAGGAATAATGATCTGAATATAGTTTCATCATTTCAGTCGTGTGAATATCTAAAAGCTTATTTTTCATTTTATCTCTCTCTTTCTCTAGGGTACAGCATAGTAAGTATCATGTCAGTCTGGCACGCTGTAAGTTCAGAAAAGCCCAATCCCTTCACACATTCACACACACGCACACCCCTCCCGTTCCAAATAGTGATAAATCAATTCCAGAGTGCCCTCCTTGTCTCCAGCTCACTCAATCACTCACTCAGGCACACAATCACACACAGACACACACACTGCACAAAGTAAACTCTACCAATCTCTCTCTGTCTCCCTCTTCTTGTCTCCTGTGGCCCTTGCAATGCACCACGTCCCATGCTTTCCATATGGTGGAGAACTGAGAGAGGGCTGCACAGTTCCAGATTTCTCTGCCTAACAAAAGTCATAGATATAGACTGTATATCAATATATACAGTATATACACACCCACGGGCTCACGCAAACCGGCCAACAAATGCACAACAATCTGGATCGCTACGTCTTGAATGTATTATTTTAAAGTTCATTACATTTTTGGTTGCATCTGTTACTATGCTGGGACGCTCTATCAGATTGATTGTGGTTTTGTATGTTGTATTTCATTCCTTAAAGGAATATTCAGGCTGAATCAGCAGCATTTGTTTACTAAAGCATGTTGATAAGCACAAAAAAAAAAAAAAAAAGATATATATATATATATATATATATATATATATTGGGAACTCTTTTTCTATGGTCCATTTTAGACGTTCAGCTAATTATGAGTAACTTTGCAAGCACATGTCAACTAGCAGTCATTTGAGTTAGTAAAATGTCTGCTTAATATCTGCTAACACTTTATTTTATGCCCCCCCCAACAGGCATTATACTGACTATAACTTTGCAACTACATGTCAACACCTAACCTAACAGTCCACTAATACTCTGAGTGTGTCTTGCGTTAGGGCACATGTAGTTGCAATGTCACTTATACTTACACTTAATGTCTAAAGTGGACAATTGAAAAAAAGTGTAACCAATAATTTTGACTCGTCCCTCATTTTCACTTAAAATGGAAGTGGTTGGACCAATTTAAAAGTAGAAATGTGGAGCATACAATTTTACAAAAGCACTTACATTAATTCCTCTGTTAAAATTTTTGTGTTTTTTCACACTAAAACATTTTAACATGCATATTGTTCACAACATATGGCTGTGCTATTGAAACACTGAGTATTTTAGCATTTATGGATTGACCCTATATTCACTTACATTGAAAGTGCCCCACTGTAACCCAGACTTTAAAGGGAAAAAAAGAAAAGAGTGGGACAAGCCAGAAATAATTGAGCTTAAGTTGTATTGAACCTAAATATTCCTCTGTTTCTTAGTTTGTCTTAAATGTCTAATCTTTTTCTGCACTCGATTCATCATGAAAAAAGGTTTTTTTTTATGTAACAGGAATTGCACCGTTTGCAGTTATTGTAGTACACACACATATGTCTGTGTCTGAATGTGAGCACACGTGCTTATGTGTTAACAGGGTCTCCACAGGATATTAAAGGCCCTTGAATCATCTGTCCAGCTGGCGAACTCACTGGTATACAAACACACACACACACACACACAATTGCAGTTCACAGAAGGCACTCTGGCTCGCAGCCTACAAGCTGTTTAGGGGGAGGCATAATTACAACTCTCTACTCTCCTCCATTCCAGTCTCAGGGCATCCATAACGAGGACTCTGAACACATATAAAGAACACCCAGAGAATCTGCTGTCTGAACTCTCAGCTGGAAACTGCAAACCCAAATGTCTTCAGACGGCATCTCGGTTCATTTTCCATCCCTCTTCCATTTCTCTACCATTCGTTGTTATTATTTCTGGCTCGCATCTGGATGCATAGTGGGGTAGTGATAGGTTAGAGGGGGATATTTTCATAGGAGTGTTTGAAGACGAACATTGTCTGGAAGCTGTATCTCATCTCCCGGTATTCCCCACCCTCCTTTCCTTAAACCATGAGCAGACCATTACTCTACTCTAAACAAACCCAAGCTCTCCTCCATGTGATTGAAAGCAATGAACTCTTTCACTCCTTTCCTCATTTCTTCATTCTCATCACTTAAGTTTTTCCTATAAACGTTCAGTTCTACCAGGTGTTTTATCGGAAGAGTAAATGAGAAAATAATTGCCAGAACAGAAATCATACAAAGCACAAATTTTCTAAAGTGTTGTTTTTTTTTTTTTTTTCAAGGGAAAGAGGCAGTGTCTCTTTTGTCTCCCTTGTGCTCATTGTGTTCTCATTGAGATAACAAAGTGTGGCATGGAATGGGGGGAGGGGGGGTAGATCACTGTGATTGGCTGAATACCCATGTCAACGCAATAGTACTTTTTTTGTGTATTCATCTGTTTATTTTTCAAACAGGCTTGATGTGACTTTTGATGTGATAATCTCAAGTGTACAGAAATGTGCTCCGTAAGCCTTTAACTTTGGCGAAAATGCATTTATATTGGATTAAGAAAACCCAAATCCAGAGATGCACCACTGATTTCTTGTCGAAATATAGAAGTTTATTGTTGAATAATAGAAGCCACTGTTTCATTAAATTCATCTTCAAATGCTTACTTACCTACATTCCTTTATGTATGTGTTTATCTGTTCTTTGCTGATGTGGCTGCTGTGACTGCTGTAATGAAACAAAGCTGTGCATTTCTGTATTTGTCACAATAAAAGAAAGAATAGCTGGGGAATGTTTTTTTAAAGGGCTCTGTTAGTAATTAGATGATGATGACACTATGCTAAAAGCTGAGTTATTGGTGATAACTAAACAGGGTGAAGAAACTCAAACTTTATGATGTCTATAAACCAAAACAGATTGATCCATACAGGGGTGTCAGGCGTCTTTGGTGACCCAGGCCATATGAGGCATGAAAAGAAAAACATAAAAAATATTTAGTAGTTATTTTTGTGAGTGTAAAACAGTATAGCTTATAGAATGTATAATATATAGCCTATAGAATAATACTAGACCTACATAGGCTATTTTGTTTGTTTTTATTTTAATTTATTAATGGTCCCTGGCACTGCACAAATGTTAGAGGAGGCTGAAAGCATACGTGTCCTCTCTCAGAATGAATGTGCAAATGATGCAACAGCGTTTGCTTCAATCCAAAATTCGGTCCAATTAAAATAAAATTCAAATTGGACATGAACACCCTCTCAAGTCGCATTTACCACTGGGAAGTTAGGGGATAATGCTGGAAATTTCCTACTGCCACTTCTCCCATTTAAATTTTGACTTGAGAGGGCGTTCATGTCCACTTTTTTAACTATGAAAATTAGTATTTACGACAATTACGACAATAGCACATGAAAGCAACATCATTGTGATACCCAATTTCCCGAGATTCTTTATTTCTTTATTTCCACAACAAGCTTTACACCACTGCATCCAACACTGCACTTGGTGTAGTAAGGCTTGGATTCAGCTGCTCGGTCATGGAAACCCATTCCATGAAGCTCTCTACGCACTGTTCTTGAGCTAATGTGAAGGCTACATGAAGTTTGGAGCTCTGTAGCTATTGACTTGCTCACCCCACTCTGTGATTTTACGTGGCCTTCATGGCTGAGTTGCTGTTATTCCCAATAGCTTTAACTTTTTTATATTATCACTAACAGTTGACCATAGAATATTTAGTAGTGTGGAAATATCATGAATGGATTTATTGCACAGGTGGCAACCTATCACGGTACCACGCTTGCATTCAATGAGCTCCTGAGAGCGACCCATTATTTCACAAATGTATGTAGAAGCAGTCTGCATAGGTACTTGATTGTATACAACTTTGGCAATGGAAATGATTGGGTCACTTGAATTCCATTAGTGTGAGGGGTGTCCCAATACTTATGGCAATATAGTGCATGTAGACCTATTATATACAGCAAAAATAGGCTGTATTTAACTGAAAATTCCAAAATCATCAGCAAGAATAATCATCTGACTAATAATAGCACTGTGAATGTTTATATGGTTGTCAATGAATGGGACGCTTTAATATGTTTTTCCCAATTAATACGCAAGAATAAACCTGGTGTCTGCCATGGTTACTGTTCTTTCCGACAACAAAGCACTTGAATGTGACAAGCTCAAAATCACAAAGTCGGAAGTAGGAAACTTCCTATTGCATGTGAAGGCAGCCTTAAATGAAAATGCCGTCTGCATATATAACCAGTCATTGTCAGAGGTAAATATTCAAGCCAGTCAGCTTTCCTTATTATGCTAGTGTGTCATCAAATTTGCTTACGCGTGACAACAGGTGCGGAGAAACTTCAAAATATAGCCAAATTAATGCAAATTGTTGAAGGATTCAAAAACAAGTGACTTACTAATCAACATGTATGATTCTGCCATAATGAATGAAATGAGGTTGGTCGATGTTAGTTAGAATGGGGCTCTTCATCAATGTATATTTATAATGATCATGGTATATGACGCTGCAAGATTTGTCCCTTTCAATTACTAGGCCTATATTGACAAATGTTGTATTGGTGATCAGAGACATTATAAAGCATCATTAATTGACTGTTTTAGGTCATTGTCATAAGAAGTCAGCAAACATAAAATATATTTGGTTGGGACAATCTTAATGTATATAATTGTTTTTCCCAAAATATTCCCCCACAGACAGTGACTGAAGACTAGAGTAAAAAATCTACAGAATCTATAATGTAAAACAGACATCTCCACCAGTGTAGTCCCATTACAGAACAAATGACTCATATGAGCCAGTTCTTTTTAGTGAATCAAATCTTGTTTTATTAACTATGAATACAGTTTTCACCACAGTATTTAGTATTGTTTTAAAAAGTTAAGTAAACATGTTTTGCGCAAAATGTCATTTTTCGTATTGAAATATAATTGTATTTCTCTTTTATTTATTTGTATTTCTTAAAAGAACAAAGTTGAAAAATTTCCATCCGTAGAAGACTTGAGGTTGAGTATCTATAGGCCTACCAACAATATTCTTTATTTCCAAAAAATGATGATGATGATGATGATTATGATTATTATTATTTTATATATTCAACCTGAGAATGCACATGCAACTTGAACAAGAATGAAGCTTATATGCCCTCGTTTTCTGTCTCTTTCGGTCTCTGAATTCCAATGGCTTGTGTCAGGGGCCCACAAGGATATTGTGTTTTTTCTGCTGAACTCCACAAAAAAGGTTTATTTTCTGCAGGCCAGGGTGTGTGTGTGAGGTCATGTGCTTGTGCGTGTACAATGAAAGACGGAAAGAAATGGTAAACAAAAGTAATTGATGGCACATCTGTGGATTCTGAATGGTGATACCATTCGTCTACCCTTCTGGGAGATATAGCTCTGACAACTAGCTACCAGTTACTACATTCCTATTTTTCCAGAGCGACCATCGCTTGCTCTTATAGAGCACCCAAGAGCATATGTCCAAACAAAGCCAGCTGTTGTGCTTTAGTGCAGTTATATTTTTGTACTGCCGCGGTACCACTGCTTATCTTCTTTAAATAACGTTTGCAGGGGGTTTAGGATCATTTTTGTGGTCTCATTGCACCACTTGGTTTCTTTTTTGGTTCAGCAATGGAATGTATTCCTCCGGCATCAATAAAATTTGATTAGTTCCACTTGAGGACCGAGTAGTTAATTAAGTTTGGGTTGAATCTAATATAAGCAGGACTATTTAACGGCATAAGGCCATAACATAAGACTTGCATTGGCATCAAAATAGCTCAGTGGAAAATTCCTTGTCTTCCTTGTTCCTTAACAAGAACTTTGCTGAATGGTCATGGAATGAATCAAGGAATACAAACAGTTTTCTAATCTTTACACATCTCATTAAAGTTGCGTAGGAGGGCAGAGTAAAATGTACTGCCAATGAGAAAAATGCAAAGTATGTGAGAGGTGGACCATTGGCCGTATGGTAGAAGGCATGTATGCCCTTAATCTTTTAATTTGTTTTTTTTCCCTGCCTCCTCTATGTCAGGGGCAAGATGGGTCAGGCATCCCGAGCACATGATAGTTCGAGGAGGAGGGGGGACTGGCCAAGTGGACGCCAAGAGGGGAGGCATTCCGCTTCGGGAGATCCCAGGATCTGCGGGGCGACTGAGGGATCGCAAATCACTGATCTGGTAGTGGTGGGGAGTCCAGGAAGCATTTATCATAAATCTGAATCTTACTGATTTGTGTTTCAAATCCACCGGAGGCCATTGGCTGCATCTAGTGATTAATGTGGTTGTCTCATGACTCAAATTAAAAGCTTGAATTTTAAAGGGCAAGTTTACATATGAAAGAGAGATAGTGAAGAATGAAGGACCATTCATATCCAGCACATGTATTTGTTATGAATTTTCGTTGTGAATAAGACTATAACCTATAAACAATTTAATATTATAGATTTTTTTTTTGTACTAATGAAATTTGAAAGATTTCAGTTTAATGTATGTTTCTTTTGAAAGTCAGCTAATATTATTTATTCATATACAGGTGCTGGTCATATAATTAGAATATCATCAAAAAGTGGATTTATTTCACTAATTCCATTCAAAAAGTGAAACTTGTATATTACACTCATTCATTACACACAGATTGATATATTTTAAATGTTTATTTCTTTTAATTTTGATGATTATAACAGACAACTAAGGGAAATCCCAAATTCAGAATCTCATACAATTAGAATATTACTTAAGACCAATACAAAGAAAGGATTTTTAGAAATCTTGGCCATCTGAAAGTATGAACATGAAAAGTATGAGCATGTACAGCACTCAATACTTAGTTGGGGCTCCTTTTGCCTGAATTACTGCAGCAATGCGGCGTGGCAGGTAGTCGATCAGTCTGTGGCACTGCTCAGGTGTTATGAGAGCCCAGGTTGCTCTGATAGTGGCCTTCAGCTCTTCTGCATTGTTAGGTCTGGCATATTGCATCTTCCTCTTCACAATACCCCATAGATTTTCTATGGAGTTAAGGTCAGGCGAGTTTGCTGGCCAATTAAGAACAGGGATACCATGGTCCTTAAACCAGGTACTGGTTGCTTTGGCACTGTGTGCAGGTGCCAAGTCCTGTTGGAAAATCTGCATCTCCATAAAGTTGGTCAGCAGTAGGAAGCCTAAAGTGCTCTAAAACTTCCTGGTATACGGCTGTGTTGACCTTGGACCTCAGAAAACACAGCGGACCAACACCAGCAGATGACATGGCAACCCAAACCATCACTGACTGTGGAAACTTTAGACTGGACCTCAAGCAACGTGGTTTGTGTGCCTCTCCTCTCCTCTGTCTGTTGTTCAAGAGTGGCTTGACACAAGGAATGCGACAGCTGAAACCCATGTCTTGCATACGTCTGTGTGTAGTGGTTCTTGAAGCACTGACTCCAGCTCCAGTCCACTCTTTGTGAATCTCCCTTACATTTTTGAAAGGGTTTTGTTTCACAATCATCTCCAGGGTATGGTTATCCCTATTGCTTGTACACTTTTTTCTACCACATCTTTTCCTTCCCTTCGCCTCTCTTTTAATGTGCTTATACACAGAGCTCTGTGAACAGCCAGCCTTTTTTGCAATGACCTTTTGTGTCTTGCCCTCCTTGTGCAAGGTGTCAATGGTCGTCTTTTTGAAAACTGTCAAGACAGCAGTCTTCCCCATGATTGTGTAGCCTACAGAACTAGACTAAGAGACAATTAAAGGCCTTTGCAGGTGTTTTGAGTTCATTAGCTGATTAGAGTGTGGCACCAGGTGTCTTCAATATTAAACCTTTTCACAATATTCTAATTTTCTGAGATACTGAATTTGGGATTTTCCTTAGTTGTCTGTTATAATCATCAAAATTAAAAGAAATAAACGTTTGAAATATATCAGTCTGTGTGTAATGAATGAATATAATATACAAGTTTGACTTTTTGAATGGAATTGGCTTTATGCACAGCTGCACTACTTCCTGAACTTCAGCCAGCTCCTTTGTTTCCTGTCTGCCATTATTGGACAGACTGATTAATCCAGGTGTGTCTGATTATTGTTGTTGTGACTAAAGAGGTCAGGCACACCTGGATTAATCAGTTTGTCCAATAATGGCAGACAGGAAACAAAGGAGCTGGCTGAAGTTCAGGAAGTAGTCCAGCTGTGCATAAAGCCAATTAGTGAAATAAATCAACATTTTGATAATATTCCAATTATATGACCAGCACCTGTATAATACGTGTGCATTACTACAAAGTCACAAGGCGTATTCCTGTTATAGTGCTCTTTTACTTCTTTCATGCTAAAAAACTAAATTGTTTTTGGAGTTTCTTCACAAAAGAGTGTTATTGCTGTAATTTTGCTATTATATGACAGTTTTCAAATATGATTTTCATAATAAGTTTTTAATTATTATTGCTGACAAGAGTTTTAAGATTGAATACGATCCTAGTGGTTCTTTGCAGATGGTCAAGGTTTAGCTGTGATATACATGCAAATACTTGGGTGAAAAAATATGAATGACCTGCTTAGTTGATGAATAGCTTACTAATACTAAACCGTTTTAAAAATGTATTGTGTGTTCAGTATTCTGTGCTCTTCGGGTGAGGAGTGCTGTTGCTGCCTATACATTCCAAATTGATCAGTTATTATTAGGGGCCAAGCACCGAAGGTGCGGGCACCTATTGAAATCGTTAGATTTCTTATTAGGGGCCAAGCACCGAAGGTGCAGGAACCTATTGAAATTGAGCCAGATCATCTTCAGACTATGGTGACAAAAAGCGTATTAGACTCAAGATGATTAGTCAAACTGTTCTTGAAAAACGCTCAAATGAAATCGACAAAGTGCCCACAAAAATGAAAGTCAGGCTCTATCTCCGCAACGCTTTATCGTATTCAAACCAATCTTGGTACATGTCATCACAAGTATGACCTGAGGCAACATGCAGCGTTTCGGTGCAGTGCCACCTACTGTTCCGGAGATACAAAAATTGGCTGTTTTTGCTTATAACTTTTGAATCCAAAAAGTGGTCTCGTTAGATTCAGGACGGCATGCCGAGTCGTTTGATATCCAATTTTACCATATCGGCCATTTTGACTGTCGACCATTTTGAATTATGTGCTAAAATGCTGTATTTTATGAACACATGAACGGATTGTTATGAAACTTGGTATGGGTCATCAGCACGATGCCCTGAATGAGGCCAAGAAGTTTCAAAACAGCGCCACCTAGTGGATAATTTTTTTTTCAAATGCTTATAACTTTGGGTGAACTTGACTTATTTTCATGGGAGTAACTTTTTTTGTCTCCTGAATCCTCGCCGAGTCCAACGATACCAGACTTGCTAGGTTTTGGCATATGGTTTGTGCAGCGTTTTAATTTAGCGCTTTAAAAACATTAGCTGATATCTTCGAAACCGCTAGTCCGATCGAGACGAAACCAGCGTCAGAAGTTCGAAAACATAGGTCGATAGCCATATTCCAATGCCCAAATGTCAAAATATTGATAGTAAGGGGGTGTAAAATCCAATCAAAGTCTGGTGTCAGTCATTTTTCATGTGTTTTTTCATATAAATATCTATAACTCACTCCGAGGACACATAAAAAAAATGGTAGGATTGTGCCACTTGGTGGCGCTATAATAGAACAAAACATGAAATTCCCATTGACTACAATGCAGCATTATGATATAAAATGCTATGGTTTACAAATGAATTGGTGTATCATTACGAAACTTAGTATGTTCCATCAGCACCATGCCTTTAAGGTACTTAAAGGTCCCGTTCTTCGTGTTTTTTGAAGCTTTGATTGTGTTTACAGTGTGCAATATAACATGTGTTCATGTTTCGCGTGTAAAAAAAACTGTATTTTTAACACAATTTACTTATCTGTATACCGCTGTTTTCACTGTCCTAAAAACGGCTGATGACTTCCTTTATTCTATGAAGTCCCTCCTTCAGAAATACGTAACGAGTTCTGATTGTGCCAGCGGTTCCCATGTTGTGATTTGACAGCAGCTTAGCGAACGTGGCACAGTTCCTGTGTTGTGATTCGACAGCAGCTTAGCGCACGTGGAAAGGTCACGCCTCTTAACGGGAGATATATGCGCTTAATGATCTCTACAGCGTCCCTGGGAAAGCCAAACAAAGGTGATTTGACTCCGGGATGAAAATAACAGCGTCTCGACGACATGGCGACAAACACACAGAAACGCAGCACTTCCTTTTCTCCACGCGACACGTCCTCTTCTCCACGTGGGACAGCAACAAGACCACGCCCCCTTTTTTTGCGTATTCTTGTGGGCGGAGGTTAGTCTGTTCTACTGTTCTACTGACATCATTTATGAAGGAATTACCAGGATGTAGTCCAAGCCAGCCGTTCGCTGTAGGCTTTGAAAGGGAACTTCTGTTAAATAAAATATCTCGCTTGGCATTGAACTTTGAGCTTTATAATTTTACAGGTATTATTTATGCTCTAACAGCAACATTACACACTAACTAAAGTTTGAACAATGGGATCACGAAGAACGGGACCTTTAAAAGGTTTCAAAACATCACCGCCATGTGGTCCATACTTATAACGAAAAGGCCTCTTGAGGCTATATCTCTGCAATGACATATTGACACTATATTGACACCCTGCTTTGATATATTAACACCAATCTTTGCAAGTGACATTGTTCCCTTATTCTGACCACACCGCATCAATTTCGAAACTGTGCCACCTATTGGTTGAAAGTGATAAATCATTAAATCATTATTATTGACTGTATTTATAATTTTACAGCTATTTTGCCTAAAATCACCTTAATAGGTCTTTAATTGCTCATTGCTGCAGTTGATCTGACATTGCCAGCCATTTTGGCATGTCTTGTCTTCTTCTTTGCGCTTGTTATTATTATTATTATTGCCGATAGAAACGGTTGTGGGAAAGTTGTGAAATTTGGCACACAGATAGAGGACAGTCCCAGCATTAACCACACCAATTTTGGAATCTCTAAAACAATCCCTCTAGCACCACCACATGTCCAAAATTTGACTCATATTTTTGCTATAACTTTTGAACCGTAAGGGCTAGAAACAAAATTATTTGTTCCTCGGATTCCTTGGCTCAATTCGATTGTTATAAGTTATAATTAATTTTCCAATAATGCTAATAACTTTTGATTAAATTTGACTATTGTCATAGAACTGTATTTAATAGATTCGTTGGGTCATGCCAAGAACATAGATCCCAATTTTACCATATTTGGCCAAACATTCTGTTTGCCATTTTGATTTCCTTTACAAACCTACTTTTTCAAACTCCTCCTAGACCATTTGTCTGATTTTCACCAAAATGGAATCGTAACATCTTCAGACCAGCAAAAAGTTATTAATTTCGTGTCAACAGACAAAACCGTTTTCATATACTGCAGCGACAAAGTTGAGCCATGATGCCAAAATGACTCTTGAGGCTGTATCTCTGCAATGCTTTGACATACTGACACCAAACTTTGCCTTTGTCATTGTCATCTCACTCTGACCACACCACATCAATTTCGTTACTGCGCCATCTATTGGTCAAAAGTGCCAAACCATTAAATCATATTATTAGTGACTGTATATATGATTTTTCAGCCATTTTGCCTAAAATCATCTTAAAATGCCTTTAATTGCTCTTTGTTGCAGTTGGTCTAACACTCTCAGCTATGTTGGCATGTTTTATTGGCTTGTTTGCGCTTGGCCCCGTTAATTGCTGCTCGCAGCTATATTTATTATTATTATTATTATTATTATTATTATTATTATTATTATCTTTTTTTGGTTTCCGTTAGATACTCCTTACAAGGCAGCTGTCTATAAAAGCAGTAGACCGCAAGGCAGGTTTTGGCACAGGCACATAATGAGGAACATGAGGGGAGGAAAAAGATTAGAGGAAAACATCAGCTTCTGTTCTTACAACTGTGGCAAGTGTGTGAGTGTGCGTGTGTGTGTGTGTGTGTGTGTGTGTGTGTGTGTGTGTGTGTGTGTGTGTGTGTGTGTGTGTGTGTGTGTGTGTGTGTGGAACATTCTGTACCATGGCAGTGGAGTGGTCAGGAAATGTCATTTTTACCAGTAGTGGCTATTATCACATGCCATCTAAAAATACCTCTCCGCCATTGCCTTTGCCTGTCTGAGCAGAAATACACATTTGCTTCTCTACCGTGAATGCAATAACAATAATGAATGTGATACTCTGTTTCCTCATCACACTGATATTAAATTGCAAGTGAAAGATGTGATGACTGGAATATCATGCTCTTAAATCTGTTTCAGTGGAATTGTTTTGACTAAAAAGAGCTCCCTCCTTATATGTTGTTCATATGTAGTCTGTTGGAGCATTAGTCTCTTATTAACACGACTTGGCTCTTCTAGTCTAAACATACAGTAAGTAAGTTCTTGTCTGAAATCAGTAGGGCTGGACAAGAATATTTGAATATTTGTTCGATGGGTTGGTATTCGATTTTCAAATTTGGGATTCAAATATTTGTTTTTTACAATTATTTTATAGCCTAGCAGTTTTTAATAGGATGGACAGTTGAATAGGAACTCGTTATACTTATATAAATATATTTGCTTCTCAGCGTTCCCTGCAATGGAGTATTCTCTGTCTAGAGCGCACAACTGCATGAGCTTATATGGAAGAAGCGCATGTCTGAGCTTGCATTTTGACATTTTGGGTTAAGCTGCGTTGGTTTGACATTGAGGCAAAAATAATAGAATCAAAATGTATTAGCCTTTTTACCTATTAGGCATGTGACAGTGAGAACATTTTCAATCCCAATCACATTACAGTGCTTGTGCACTGAGTGGCTGTGAACGAATGCAGTCGTGCACAATTTACATTCGGTTTGCCAATTCGGGGGCGGGTTGCTTGATTTGTGGGTTCATTAGCCTATTATTATTTATGAAAAACACAACAACAAAACAGTACAATGACAAACTCCAAACCAAATCTTCCGCAATCATGTTGTCATTCAACTCCTCACTCTCGTGATGAATGAAATCTGACTCTCGTTCGGCTCACGTGGCACGTTCAGTTTTTAATTGTAGTTAATCTGTTCTCTAACTAAACAAAATTATTTTTACTTCTATAATATATCAAAACTGGAACAGACCTGTGTGTTTTGTATCACTAGGGAAGTGTCCGTTCTCGGAGCATATAAGCCCTGCCCGTGTGAGGCGTGCCGCTTCTCCAGATTCCTGCCTTTATTAGAGTGAAGAATATGTTCAACCCCTTCCTTTCGAAGCTTCGAATATTCAATGTTGATTACTACAGAAGCTTCGAAGCTCAAAAAAATGGTATTCGGACCAGCCCTAGAAGTCAGCTACTTTTGTTGGTGTTTCTTCAATGTTTTATGTATCAGAGGTTGATTTGAATGAAACCAAACAGATGTTTCTCTGTTGTTCTTTTCTCTGTTCTCTATGTGAAGGTCACAATAAAACTGTCTTAAACTTTTTAAACAATGCATTCATCCTTTATTATCCCTTTTCAAATGCCCTTTATTATTTACCCTTGTTCTAGACCCAGACAATCTTTTAATCTGAACTATTGAAAATCCATAATTAAATAAATTAATATTACATATTTAAAACTATGATAATATGAGAGTGCATTAATCATTTTAACATTTATTGTGCGATTTTAACTCAAATTGCCCATGTTCCTTTAGTTGTTGCGTCATTTACACAATGACCAAAATTTTCCTCTAATAAAGTTTTATCAAAAGTGGTTACCAAGTAGACAACAGTGCCATTGTAGAGCGTGCTTCAGATTAAATATGAGGCATGGATGTGTAAAGAAAGCAAAGAAAAATCGATGTAAACAGATTATTTTAATTTTTTTGTAATTTCTAATCAAAATATATTTTTTGTCAATGCAGAAAGTGTGGAAATGTCTAAATGTGTGTATTTAGGATATATAAAATACCAACTATGGAAGCTTGTTTCCGCCACTGAATAAAAAAAGTATTTGCGTCTTTTTATCTTACAATTCTGACTTTTTTCCCTCACAATTCTGACTTTTCAAATCAGAATTGCTTGATTATAAAGTCACAATTGCGAGTTATAACGTCAGAATTGTGTGATTATAAAGTTGCAAATGTGAGTTTATATCTCGCAATTCTGAGAAAAGTCAAACTCAATTGCAACTTTATAATCACACAATTCTGCATCATGCAATTCAGATTGTATAATGCTAGATATGCTAGATATAAAGTCAGAATTGTGAGATATAAAGTCGGAATTGTGAGAAATAAAGTCAGAATTGCGAGATATAAAGTCAGAATTGTGACATATAAAGTCGGAATTGTGAGATATAAAGTCAGAATTGCGTGATATAAAGTCAGAATTGTGACATATAAAGTCAGAATTGTGTGATATCAAGTCAAAATTGTGAGATATAAAGTCAGAATTGTGAGATATAAAGTCAGAATTGCGAGATATAAAGTCAGAATTGTGTGATATCAAGTCAAAATTGTGAGATATAAAGTCAGAATTGTGAGATATAAAGTCAGAATTGCGAGATATAAAGTCAGAATTGTGTGATATCAAGTCAAAATTGTGAGATATAAAGTCAGAATTGTGAGATATAAAGTCAGAATTGCGAGATATAAAGTCAGAATTGTGCGATATAAAGTCAGAATTGTGAGATATAAACTCACAATTGCGAGTTATAGAGTCCATTAGTTTTGGTTTTTGGTTCTTGGTTCATGTTTCATGACTTTTATTTTGGAGTTTAGTCACCGTCTTGTTTTCCCATTGTCATGTTTCTGGTTTTGTCATGTGATTCTGCCATGTGCTCCCTTGTCATGTGTTTTATGTTGTCATGTTCTGATTGGTTCATTGTTTGATTGTTCACAGGTGTTCCTTGTTAGTCATCAGTCTGTGTATTAGCCCTAATGTTTGCCATGCGTCTTTCTCTATTATTGTCTGTGTAACCTCTGTTGGTGAGTTTTGTGTCTGTTCAAGTTTAGTTCATGTAGTATCAAGTCAAGTCCAGGGGTCTGTTCTTCGTACCTCGCTTAATACATCTGAGATGATTTGACAGATCCCAGATCTTCTAATCGTGATAACTTATCTCTGGCTAATTTGGTTCTTCAAACTGATTGGATTAAAATATCTGGATTAAATTTTCTGAGATTACTGTGCTCTCTTGTGTTTCCTGAAGAGGGCAGATGTATCGATACTCGAAACCACAATCAGTAAAGCAGCAATTGGCTGGTGGCAAGACAGCACCTGGCAAAAAACTTGACACGAAAACATCAATTTCTGGACCTTTTATAAGGAAACAGCCAAACTATCAAACCTACATAAATTATAATAGCTAAATGAAATGTACATCATTATTTTTAATTTTTTTACATGATTCCCAATTATTTATATGCAAGATTGTATAGTATGTGTACACATTTACATTTTTATTTCAATGTTGTAATTAGCAATTAATTTAATTAATTCAATTTGAAGCGTGTTACGTTTTCAGATTTGTTACGTGACAGTATTAACATTTCTTAAGGGTCAAGATCAAGTTACCTGCATCTCCTGCACTGTCACCTCAAGATGCCATCTAATCCTGTTTACATGAAATAAGCCTTTTTTTATTTTGATTTTACGGACCTGTTACTAGTTCAGGATGAGGTTCGACGAACCAAATAATCCAAGATCATGCCAAATCGTCAACAATCAAATCCAGCTAACGGAGTTAGCGATGTACGACGAACGGACACCAGATTTGTCAAGTATTTTGTTTATTTTGTATCTGTTCACACCGTTCTGTTCTGTATCTGTTCAATAAAACTGCATTTGTGTTCACTACAACTCACTCCAGTGGATCAATTGTTACACCATTCCCGAAGGGGAAAAAAGAGTGACTTTTTTCTCAGTATTGCGAGTTTATATCTCACAATTCTGACTTTATAACTCACAATTCTGACGTTATATCTCACAATTCCAACCTTATATCATGCAAATTCTGACTTTATAACTTGCAATTGCGGGTTTATATCTCGCAATTCTGAGGAAAAAAAGTCAGATTTTGTGAGATGTAAACACAACTATGAGATAGTCGCAATTATCTTTTAGAATATTTTATTCTGTGGTGGAAACAAGCTTCCATAACCAAGCCTTAGCCAAACAAAAGAGTTTTTATTCCAACAATGTTTTAACTGTAATTTCCACCACCAGGTGAATTGTGATTTTTAAATGTGGTGGAAATGACAGTGTGCTGAAAATGTTCATGAATCTCAATATAAAACTATTATATTTTGAGGACAACAAATTTCCTGTGAAAGTATAGGCTATATACTCTCAGGTGAAAGATTAAGTGTTTTAAATTGCTTTATTTTCTAAAGGTTAAAATATACTGTTCTGTCAATGAGTCATTTCTGTCTCTTTCTGCCTCTCAGCCTCTCAGTCTCTTTTGCTGTGCAGAAAGAGGGAGAAAGACTGGGAAAACCTGCTGCTGTCAAATGTACCTGTGCTTTCCAGTGAGTGGAGTCTTGCAGTGTGTCACTGTGTCTCTCACTTTCCCCAACAACATATTATCCGGTTTTATGACGCTTTTTCAAAGAGTGTCACACTACAGGACATCTGCAAGATACGTGAAAGGTAGGAACAAAGCAGGAGGAAGAACGAGGTACAAGACAACATACGAAACAAATAAGAATAATCAACCAGAAAGCCATATGCCTACAAAAACTATGCATATCACTGCTTACTGCACACTGTGAAGTACTTAAATCCAGGTATTCTAAGAGACACAATCACTGTATATGATGAACAGTTCTCTTACGAGAGGTTCTCTCGTATTGCGTAAGTTGCTTACGCTACGGGAAAGTATTCTTTCTTCAAGATCTGAAAAACCACAAAATTATCCTTAATTTTTGCAATATTGTCAACGCAGTGCGGCAGCCTGGCAGACCATAGCAGGCTATTCCAGCGTGTCTATTGGCTGCTCGGCTGGCAACTGCAGCAGCCTATCGGCGAGCCCGCGTGACGTGGCATCCAATGAGGGCGCTTCGTGCCCTTCACGCCTCATTTGCCTACAGGTAGGACGTGGCCACGTGTATATAAGCAGGGCTCGCAGGCTGTAAATTCGATTTTCTTTTCTTCAGCGAAGCCCTTCGCATCGCTGGATCTGGGACCGCCGCCGTTGGAAACTAGCAGCGAGCAAGCAGAGGACAGCACTAGAAGAAGCCGGCCGCCTTCGCCACCTTCAGCCATCCGTGCCTGCTCTGCTATCCGGCGACATATCCTTTCATTGCTCGCCTTGCGTCACACGTTTCACGAAAAGAGCACGAGCGTTTTTGTAAAAATGCCTCGTTCCACCTGTGGCTCGTGCCGCTCGCCGCTCAGCACCGGAGACCGCCACCTGATCTGCACTCTCTGCCTGGGCCGCGACCACGCCGCCGCCGCACTCCACGCGGGCGGATGCCCTGAGTGCGAAGAACTCTCGATGTCGACCCTGCGGGCTCGACTCGAGCAGTTTGATGATGACATCACTCCGCTTGTCCCTGTCGGGCCGCTCAAAAAGAAGCGCCGCTCGCAACGACCACCGGAACCGGAATCAGCGACGAGAACCCCAGCCCAGGCCCCCACCCCAGGCCGCCATGTCTGTCGCCGCTTCCGGGGATGAGGCGGATGTGGTTGAGGACCGCGCTGACAGCTGCTCCATCCTGGCCTCGGACAGCGAGGACTGGTCTTCTGCGGCTTCTTCAGTCCGGACCTCCGGCCGTACTCGAGCGGGTGAGGACGCGGAGCTCTTACGCCTTCTCACCCGGGCTGTCGATCAGCTAGGCCTTGAGTGGTCTCCGCCTAAGGAGACGGCGCCGAACAGGCTCGACGGCTGTTTCCTGAACAGTCTCCGCCGAGCGCCCACCTCCAGGACTGCACCCTTCCTGCCAGAGCTTCACGACGAGCTCTCCAAGTCCTGGAATGCACCGTTCTCCGCGAGGGTCTCATCACACGCCTCTTCGACACTCTCACAAGTTGACGGCGCTGCTGAGAAAGGCTACAGCGCCATCCCTCCGGTGGAAGAGGCGGTCGCAGCGCACCTTTGCCCGCCCGCTGGTTGGCGCTCAAAGGCTGCCCTCCCGTCTAAGCGCTTTCTCCGCCGCCGGTCAGGCCGCCTCTGCTCTTCACTCAATGGCCGTGCTACAGATCCTCCAGGCTAATCTACTCCGGGATCTGGACGAGAAAGGCAAGCATTCGGAGATAATCACAGATTTAAGGAGCGCGACGGACCTCTCCCTTCGCGCCACGAAATCCGCTGCACAGGCCCTCGGACGGTGCATGGCCTCTTTGACGGCCGCTCGATTGCTAGAGTTAGGTCACGTGTCCTCCTCGCTGTGCCCACACCTACTCACCACACGCGCTGTTACACAGCCCCTCACAACCAGTCATGTTCTAAACACGAGTGCTGTGCCTGCTCAACCGCGCTCACACATTCTCACGAACATTCTGCCCCCGATGCCGCCACTGCGCGTCGCGACACGCACCACATGTTCCCCGCTCAAGGTGGCCGGGACACCGTGTGTTGGGCGGCCAGCCATCGCGAGCGATCCGATGGCCCTAAGCACAGAGAGCGTGCGCACTGCGCCCGCCCCTCCCTGTCAGGCTCTCGAACCCGCGGAGCGCGGCATTCAGAGCCCGGAGGCCATTCTGCCCCTGGCAGCACACGCGAGAGCGTGGGAAGCTATTCCAGGCGCGTCAGAATGGGTGCTGAGAACAGTAAAGCTAGGCTATGCTCTGCAGTTCGCTCGCCGCCCTCCGCGCTTCTATGCGCGTATCGAGACAAGAGTGAGCAGGAAAGTAGCGCATCTACTTCAAGCAGAAATAGCGACGCTGCTGTGCAAAGGGGCTATAGAACCGGTTCCCCATTCTATGAGCGAGTCAGGCTTTTACAGCCGTTATTTCCTCGTTCCAAAGAGGGATGGGTCGCTCAGACCGATTCTGGATCTGAGGCATCTGAACAAAGCTCTTATGAGAAGACCGTTCAAAATGCTCACGACCAAGCAGATCCTCGCGCAAATTCGCCCGAGAGACTGGCTTATCTCCCTCGATTTGAAAGACGCATACTTTCAAATCAAGATAATACCCCGTCACAGGCCATTCTTGAGATTCGCCTTCGACGGTCGGGTATATCAGTATACCGTCCTTCCATTCGGCCTGTCGCTAGCACCCCGTACATTTACGAAGTGCATGGACGCGGCCCTCGCTCCCCTGAGAGGGCAGGGGATGCAAATTTTTAATTATTTGGACGATTGGCTCATTCTAGCACAGTCAAAGGCCGAGCTCCTCCCCCACAGGGCAGTGCTACTCAGCCATCTAGACAGCCTGGGGCTCATGGTCAACTGGACCAAGAGCTCATTAGTGCCCATGCAGTCAACCTCATTTCTGGGTTTGGATCTGGACACTGTGGCAATGTCAGCCCGCCTGTCACCGCAGCGCACACGCCGAGTCCGACGCATGGCTGCGTCCTTCCGGCCGGGCAGCACCGCACCTCTCAGAGCTTTTCAGAGGATGCTGGGATGTATGGCCTCAGCTGCAGCAGTGCTCCAGCTGGGTCTACTGGGCATGCGCCCGCTGCAATGCTGGTTGAACGCCCGAATGCCTCACAGGGCCTGGGCTTCCGGAGGCTTTCGAATCAGAGTGACTCAGAGCTGCACTTCAGCACTGAAGCCCTGGTTAGCAGCCGACTGGTACCAGTAGGGGGTGACGATGGGAGCCATCTCACACCGCAAGGTTATCTCGACAGACGCTTCCACCTCAGGCTGGGGCGGTCAGACCGGGAGAAACGTCTCCACATAAATTGCTTGGAGATGATTGCGGTCAAGAACGCGCTCAGGCGCTTCCTCCCATTCATACGAGGGCACCACGTGCTAGTCCGTTCGGACAACATGGCCGTAGTGTCGTACGTGAACCGACAGGGCGGTGTCAGGTCCAGGTGTCTGGGCAGACTGACAGAACGCCTTCTCGTGTGGGCACACAGCTCGTTGCGCTCGCTGAGGGCCGTGCACGTGCCGGGCCACCTCAATGTTGGCCCGGACAAGCTGTCCAGGGACCTCATTCCCCCAGGGGAGTGGTCCCTACACCACCAGACAGTCCAGCATTTATGGCGCCTATTCGGCAGAGCGGAGGTCGATCTCTTTGCGACAAGAGAGAACGCCCGCTACCCGATGTTTCTATCAAAGAGCGAGGATGCGCTGTCCCGCTTTATGCTTTCCCGCCGATTTCTCTATTCCTCAGGTTATAGCGAAAATCAGGGAGACGCGCCGCCCGGTGCTCCTCATAGCGCCGCGTTGGGAGAACCAAATTTGGTACCCAGAGCTGGTGAAACTGTCGCACTCACCCCCCTGGCCAGTTCTGATGAGAAGAGATCTCCTCTCTCAAGCTGGAGGGTCGGTCTGGCATCCCCATCCGGAGCGCTGGTCTCTGCATGTATGGGTGACCAACGGATACCCGTTGACCTGCCTGAAGGGGTTGTAAACACGATTGCACATTCTAGAGCTCCCTCGACGAGGCGGCTGTATATTTCCAAGTGGTCTGTGTTCACTAGGTGGTGTGTTGCAAAAGGCTTGGATCCACAGGAGTGTGGGGTCCAGCGGGTGCTCTCCTTCTTTCAAGAGCTGCTGGAACTGGGCAGGTCCCCTTCCACGCTCAAAGTGTATGTGGTGGCTATCGCAGCGTTCGCTCAGACGACGCTCGGCCGCGCGCTAGGAAGGAACGAGCTCATTATCCATTTCCTCAGAGGAGCTAGACGGATGAATCCCCCGCGACCCCCCTCGGTTCCTATCTGGGATTTGTCCTTGGTCCTAGAGGCCCTGAAGGCTCATCCCTTTGAACCGCTCGAAGCTGTGGAACCAAAGCTCCTTTCGCTCAAAACCGCGTTTCTGATAGCTCTGGCTTCAATAAAACGCGTGGGGGATCTGCACGCGCTCTCCGTGAGCCCGGCGTGTCTTGAGTTTGGTCCGAATGACTCCAAGGTCATCCTTAGGCAGAGGCACGGTTATATCCCCAAAGCGATCGGAACTCCCTTTAGGGCGCAAGTCATTTCCCTATCGGCTCTGCCAGCATCCGATGAGGGGGACGGTGGCAACTTCCTCTGCTATGTCAGGGCGTTGAGAGTTTATGTCACGCGCTCCGCCGCCTTCAGGCGTTCTGAGCAGCTCTTTGTTTCGTTTGGTGGGCGCACTAAAGGTCTCGCCGCCTCGAAACAGAGCCTGTCCAGGTGGATAGTGGACGTGATTGCAGCAGCTTACGCCTCCAAACACCTGCAGTGCCAGCTGGGAGTCAGAGCTCATTCCACTAGAGGCATGGCCTCTTTGTGGGCCTGGGCCAGAGGGATTTCCATCCACGATATCTGTATGGCGGCAGGCTGGGCCTCCCCGTCTACATTCATGAGATTTTACAACATGGAAGTTCCTGCCTTGCAGGCTAAAGTATTATCAGTTTGAGTGGGCTGTTAGCTCTGCCCAGTGATTCTGTGCAGACAACGCTCGCGTACTGGTCATACGTTCGGTATTGTGCTTGTGTGAATTTGTCACAGTGCAGTGCCGCTCCCCCTATTCGCAAGATAGGTGCTGTGTTCACCTATCAGAACAATGAAGTGCTTTTACATGTGTTGGCCCGTTTTCTCTACCGGCCACCTGTCTCCAGCTTTGTTTTTCCCCGGTCTCCCTGGGATACATATGCTGTTTGCTCGGAGCGCACGGCTTTGACAAAGAGTAAGCAACTTACGCAATACGAGAGAACCTCTCGTAAGAGAACGTACTCGGTTACTAGCGTAACCTCGGTTCTCTCTAGAAGAGGGAATGAGTATTGCGTAACTGGCCGTGCGCCCCACGGGCTTTTGCGCTTCAGACTATGAAAACCGAATTTACAGCCTGCGACCCCTGCTTATATACACGTGGCCACGCCCTACCTGTAGACAAATGAGGCGTGAAGGGCGCGAAGCGCCCTCATTGGATGCCACGTCACGCGGGCTCGCCGATAGGCTGCTGCAGTTGCCAGCCGAGCAGCCAATAGACACGCTGGAATAGCCTGCTATGGTCTGCCAGGCTGCCGCACTGCGTTGACAATATGGCAAAAATTAAGGATAATTTTGTGGTTTTTCAGATCTCGAAGAAAGAATACTTTCCCGTAGCGTAAGCAACTTACGCAATACTCGTTCCCTCTTCTAGAGAGAACCGAGGTTACGCTAGTAACCGAGTACGATTTAATTTAGGCTTTTATTCACATTAAGTAGAGCATTCAGATTTGATAAAGGGACACTCAATAATCTTTGCTTGGCGCACAAGAACCAATGAGGTTCATTCTCATTTTACGCCAACACAGTTGAGCTTCCCATGGTTGAAACAGAAAAGGAAATGGAGAAAATGTGGTTTAGCTGCTGTTCATAACATTTCAAGCTATAAATATAATCATGTGCATTTGATCTGAAATGGATACAAGATTATATAAAGCAATTGTGCATCTTTAAAACACATGGATTAAACTGCTTGATTCATATACATTTATTTTATGAATTTAAACAATCAGTTTAAAGACCTTGGGGTGAACAGATTATCAATGGAGGGAGATAAATCTCTCAGACTTTATTTAAAAAATATCTTCATTTGTATTTAGAAGATGAACTACAATCTTACTGTTTTTGTAACAACATAAGAGTGAGTATTGATGATAGAATGTACCATTTTTCAAAAATAATCCGTGAAACAATATGCATTATGCAGAGATAAACATTTCACATTTGATAGTCAAAAAGGTCACATTTCAGATATGAAGGTCCAGTACAGTGCAATGCATCATGGGATAGTAGATGCAGTAGAGCTGTTTGCTTCAAAACACTAAATATCCTTCCTTTTCAACGAGTTTTTCCAAAGATAACGTTTCTTGAACAGACTCCACAAAATGGAGACAAATGGAAAAAGCTACTAATTAAATTAAGACCACATTAAATGTCACATTAAACTATTTCCGTCACACTGCTATCATCTGTTCTTGAATTTCTGCATGACCTACCTTTTTGTTTGTGTGCAATGATATACAGCGCTCAAATGTCACAGATGGCAATTCAACTTTTGTACAAGATTGTTTCACAGCAACAAGACTCACTAATTAATAATTAAGTATTTTTTTTGCACATAGCTTGTTTGTTCACACTTTTGATGTCTCAAGTACAATGAGCTAGAACATGTGCACTGCAGGTTTGTAATTTTGCCTTTTTGAAACGAAGTAAGCCATTTTGCTAACTTCAATATCTCACCTTTCTTCAAAACTCTGCTGGTAGATGCTGTAATTAACCATCCAGATCCAAAAAGCGTATTCTGAAAAAAACAACTTTTTTTTTTTTTTTTTTTGCAAGCAAATTATAAACTAAAAGCAGATCAAACACTCTGTCTGTTCATGCACTGCCCAAAAGTAAAAAAAAAAAAAGGGTTGCACACTTGCATCAGTCTTAACACCACTGTGCTCACAGGGACACCAGCTCACCAATTTAATTAGTCCGCCTGGCTAACATCATGTTGAAGTAACACAGCCCAAGCCTAATTGGCTTGAGGGTAGCAAACAAACAAGCAAAACACAGCTCAGCATTAGCCGTTTGATTCAATTGTTTAATTAGGACATGCGTTCCAGCAAACACAAATTTCTCAAAGGAACGGCCATAACTCGTAGCTCAAATCTATACTGGCGCAGTCTAACAGGCTACTGCATTCTACTCAACTAATGATAATTAACATTTATATCGGGCTTTAAGATAAGTTACTTTAAGCTTAATTATATAACTATAATTGGTGGAGTAACAGTTCTCAGCCTACAAGTTTAAGTAAGCATAAATCATTTTAGGACTATTGTTGGGACTCATGATGGTGTTTGTGTCATGGTACAGGTTGTTTGGCAAATGTGATTGTGTGTGTGGATGAACCTCACACAAATGTAATGCATAAATAAGCTTCTTTTTATAAATTCTTGGCATTGAATTTGTTTTTGAAATAGTGCATTTCCCTTCTATATCTCAATACTGTTATACATTTCGAAGTTAGTTTCCTTCTCAATGATTCGCCAAAGATTCACCAACACAATAACATAAGTAGCGTATTAATAATAAATATAAATTGTTTTGTTTTACATTTTGTTGCATAAATTTAAGGCAGAACAACAACTACTACTATGTTATGCTGTATAAGTACTTTTAAGCAGTTGGTTGTTTGGTTGGTTGGTTGGTTGGTTGATTGATAAGGGTATGTTTACACAACAACTGTGTACTAAAAACAGATGACAACATCCTCAAAGCAATCATCATTCACATGTATCTGCAAATAAAACTAAAAATGCTGCATTATGCATGCCAGGCCAGTAGTTGATGTCACTTTGTAAAGAGAAACCCCACACCTATAGACTGAGCACGTAAAACACTTGCACAGGACGCCACCGTTTTCACAAATTCAAAAAAAAAAATGTTTACATGTAGATGGTAAAGATATTGGTTTAACCTTGCACTTTAAACCGCGTTTTTAAAAGCTTGCATTTTCAGGCTCCTAAAATGCCGTTGTCGTGTAAATGAACGGCCAAAACTTATTAAAAAGTTTTCAATTCTGTGTTGAAAATGGTGTCGTGTAAACACACCCTCAAAGATAGAATGAAGGAAGGGATGAATAATTGCTGGTTGATTGATTTATTTACATGCATTAGAGATCCTAAAGGAAAAAATCTGTGTAAATGTGCTGTATCAAATCATTCACTTATACACAGAGCAATTCAGCTGGGCCTATTTACATGTCTGTTTCTCATTCAACCACCACAGGAAACCAAGGCAGAGGAACATGTGTTATTGCTTCCCCTGTGTCTCTCTTACAACAGCACGTGCACATTGATTGCCTCTCCATACCTTTGTCTACTATTTTTTTTTTTCTCAAGAGATCAACACAAGTAGCTTAACATACAAATAATAGCAAAGTATTTGTATCCAATCGATATAAGATAGAAATAAACTTTGCCACTGAAATGACAAGAATTAGTCATTGTCTTTTAATTCAACTCAGAGTTTATGTCGAACAAAACCAGTTGTTAGATTAAAAGCAAAGTTAAACAATGCGTTGCTTTGTGCTGTGTTTTTCTCTTTTGATTAATGAATTCAACCATGTGAGATGCAGCTTTTACTCAAATGGTCTTGGAAAGATGAGAAAAACTGCTTCCAGCATGAATGAGAGAGAGAGAGAGAGAGAGAGAGAGAGAGAGAGAGAGAGAGAGAGAGAGAGAGAGAGAGAGAGAGCGATGGAAAGATAGAATATTAATACCACTAGCATAGATAATGTGGCTAATTACCGTGACAGAGACTTCAGCCAAGTATTATATTAGAAACGGCACTAAATTCAGAGACTACACACACATACACACATGATTGTGCACGTTCATGCTCGGAAAGCACTGCCAAGGGGCCGATCACATCTAAGGGCATGCAATGCTTCCAAGCACATCTGTACAAAGTTACAGCACATTTCCACACCAGTGCGATTAAGAACTGTCAGTCAATTATATGTGTGTGCACATTTTTACAGCTGGAAAAAAAAAAAAAAAAGACTGCATTGACAGCAAAGTCAGCTTAAATTCTCCCCAAGTTTTAGACCAAAACATTCTCTTTCTCAACATGGAAACTAGATTTAGTTTCAGCTGGCTGGTAGTTAGTTTATTTTTTTCTCTCCTCCCGTTCTTTCCACACTTTGTCTAGAAGTACTAAGGGGTAAGCATGTGAATTATTCCTCTTCAAGAACCAATTCCACATCCACTGTCATCATGTTGACTCAATACCCCATCATCACAAAAATGTGAGAAATAATGAGGTATGTTTGCGAGAGAAAAACAGATTTGCACTTGGAGACTTTAAACCCCTATTTTGCCCCCAGAAATCTTAGAAGTTGTGTAGCGTTTCCTCACACTTACAAGAGAAAAGCTTGAATGAGCTCCCACAAAGTTTCCTCGCAGAGATACCTTTTTGAGCTCAAGCAAAAATATAGATATTAAAAACTCCTCTGCACTGAAATATTTAAATGCCTTTAGCTAGCCAAAAGAACATCCTGCTAATATGTTTGATATAAGAGGCAAGATCTGAATAATTGATAGCTGCTTTTTAATGACCTGAAGATAATGTGCAACTGGAGTGAAAAAGGCTGAATGTAGGCGGTAGAGGAATGTAGAGAGGAAAGGTGGTCAGAGAAACTGAAGGGGGTTGTGGGTGGGGGATTTAGGCATGTGCATCAAAATCTCTTTGTAGATGGAAGACGACCCCCAGAGCCCCATGTATCCTCGCCACATCTCAGAACTTGATAAAACCCAAAAGTAGAACCGTGTGGATTGCAGAAAGTTATGCGTTCATGTAGAGCACTGTAGCAAAGTGCTACAAAAGACTTAGTTAGATCTTAAGTTCTGTTTGATGGAAAGGTACAACACTGTAAAAAGTTGTCAAGCTATGTGTGCCCTGAATTTGTATGAGGTTTGGATGATATTTCGGTTTAAAGAAAATCAACAAAATGCCCAAACCAAATTAAAGGCCTGTTCACACCAAGAATGATATCTATAAAGATAACCATAATGATATCTATATTAGCATCCACACCAACAAACGATAACATTCTGTTTGTTCTAAGTGAGCACTCTCAAACATAAGAAGCTGATTACTGGGATAATATATTTTGTTACAAATATTGAATGTAAGAACTGATTATAATTAATGTTATTTGTTGCATCAAGCAGCTTGTGGTTGCATAAGGAATGTTATCCTTGGATGTTAAAATATGTTCTTGAACCTAACAGTTATCAACAATGATGAAGGTCTATGCTTGTTTGCAGTCGCCAGTTTGCACTGGATTTTTATCTTTGGACTGCTATGCATTTTCTCCTCTGCTACACAATCACAGATGACCTTCACAATGTTGAATTATTGAGAAATTGCCTTGTATCTGTTCATCTGCTGAACCCCTGCTCTGTGTGGTTTACCAGGTTTTCCAGACCATTGAGAAAGTCTTCCATTGTGTAAATCACACTATTGGAGCAACCAAGCTTTATTATTCTGCAGGTTAATAATTTAACACTACACAAAAGCTGCTTGATGTATTTGTCACTGCATGGGTGACCAGTCCAACAGGGAATCTCTGCTGACTTTTGAATGGATAGCTGTGGAATTGTATGGCATGTATTTAGTGTAAATTGTCCCAAATATTCAATAAACTAACATGCATGTAAAGGATGGATGGCTCTTACAAATCTGTAGTGCTTTCACAATTGTTTCTCACAGGGTCTGATAATAACCTGTTAAACTTGTATACACTGACAGAAGATTAGATTTACAATATTAACTACATGCCAGCATGAGATAAAATAGAAAAGATGCTTCTTTAATGGTCTGAATCAGGAAAGTAATGAGAAGGTCATTGGGCTAATTCACTTCTGTTTCCACATCCCAGCTGGCGATCTCTACAAACGACTGGAGCACAAGAGCTTCCAGAAAAAGAGAGGAAGAGAGGGTTAGATGAATGACAGGACATTTTGTCGGTCACTTGGTTTCTATTTATTTGCCATTGCACTGAACCGTTATTCAGAATCAGTTCCAATTAAATACGACCAGAATCGAATGATGGTCAGTTTCATTAACGGTTCTCGCATGTGTATTTTTATGTGATGCACTTATTTTGTACAGTTTCATGCACTATTTATTCAATGCCACTACTACTGAATGTACAGCGCAAAACCAAACAGCAACCTTCCGCAGTTTCTCTTGAAGCCAACACGGAAGTGACATATACTGCAATTCATCGACCGGCCGCTAGGGACAGGCTCCAGAAGGGAGCAGAATCTCATTGAGCCCCATGTTAAAGTGCCCAACTTTACAGCAGATTAAAACCTGTTTACAGCCTGGTACAAATTGTGTTTTTGGTCTATACGGCTAATTTTGCCCTTCATGCCAACTGTGAGGGGGGTGAATTTTTTTTATAACTCATTCGTTTACATTATATAAAGCATTAAAGTTCTGCATAATTAAGGGCGTGGCCACTTCGAGTGACAGGTGGATAGCGATTTATCTGCTGTCTATTAGTCATCGCGTCACTTCAGCTCCGCCCACATCCCGCCTTTATGCCCATTTTCTGTTATGCGTGATGACGCGCTGCCAAGTTTGCAACGGCCAATTCGTCCCTACTTTGCGCTTCAAAATTGCTCATCAGAATCCTATGGGTGACGTCACGGACACTACGTCCATATTTTTTTACAGTCTAGGGCTGTCATGATATTAGATTTTTCACACCACGGTTATTGTGGTCAAAAAAAATTACGATATCGATATATCGCGATATCGAAGCAGATTTAAATCCGATCACTCAGAGCCACTGCTTCAACCACACGCATCACTCGCTGCGCTAGGGCACCGAGTGCTGAGGGGGGCACCACAAGAAAATGCAAGAAAAACACGCAAATGGCTGCCAGTGAAACTGAAAGTAGCCTAAGTCTCAGATGCTCTTGCAGTGCTTAGGTCGCTCTTTCGCATATTGCGGCATTTGATCTTGAAATGAGCTGATGACAAATAAAATACATGCAGCTTGAATATTTTGCTTTCGTTGACATGAACTGAATTTGTAAAGCCGGCGTGGGCATTGAAGATCAGATTTATATTCATTTTGCGGAGAGGTGTAAGGTAAGACACCCTGCATATTTTTTTTTTTTTTAATTTGTTCATTAGTTTAGATTGTATAGGCCGTTTCGTTCACAAGCACCGATGCAAGTTGATTTGAGAGGATAAATTGATCAAACAAGTGGTTAACTCACTGTCGGCCGCTGGCCGCTTGGTCAGACTACTTTAAAAAAACTAAAACTTTAATTTAACAAACAAATATTGCTCCAAACATTTTTTCTAAATTAACTTAATAAATAAACGAAACAAAATATAACTACTTTGACATTAAAAACAAAGCTGAACAATGTTTATGGCTGCAACAATGTGTAATAGGGAGGGAGAAAAAAACACGGGCTCCAGTCGGACTCAGGACACCGGAGTGTTTACATGTCATGTTATCATATGAGTCCTATTCATTTTCAATATTGTGGTTATCGCCAATACCGGTATATTGCCACACCCTAAATTAACACAATGTCGATATTTTGCGCTTTGAATATCACGGTTATCGCCAATACCGGTATATTGCGACACCCCTATTACAGTCTATGCGCAAAACAGACAAGTGTAGTCAGATTACAAAACGATTTTCTATAGATAAACCGTCACCGACAGACGCAGACCAACAACAACAATAATCAGATTACAGTTAGTCAATTCTCAGACATTCCATTCCCAATAAACACCAATTTAGCAATGCTGTTTGTGAAAGGAGACCCAACCAATGCAGACAGATGCCAACATGCATAACACACTGATCCAACAAAACCCTACAAAGGGCCAGATTTACTAAACAGTGCAAATAAGCAATTCCAAAAAAACTCAGATGGGAGTGGAAAGTTCTGCGCATTATATACTGACAATGCGCAAATTAAAGCACACAGACACAGCTGGATAATTTCCATAATGACCAACACAATCTACCAGTTAGCATCTGGTTTAAGACGTGCTTTTTTGGGGTGGTAAATAATGGTACAAACCAGTAAATTGACGAGCACAAACCATAGTAAATCACATTGCGTGATCCATTTAAATACTTTCCTCCCATATATTTTGCGTCTGAAAGTGAAACTCCTACAAATGTATATGCAATAAGGTCATCTGTGCCTGTTCAGCGCTAATTTTTACTGCGTGTCTTTATTAAATCCTGACAGAAGTTTTTTTAACACTAAAAGAGGGTTTGCACTGGTGCTAGCTGTTAGTAAATCTAGCCCGAATTGTCTGTTGCCATCTGTCAGTGCCAGTGTTGCCTTGGCCTTATGATCTGGTTCTTTAGTGAATCAAAAACATAGAGCGCAACCAGGCTGGACAAGTCCTGAACAAATGACTCGTATGATTCAGTTCTTTATAGTGAATCAAAACATACAGAACAACCAGGCTGGGCAACTCCCGAATGAATGACTTGCATGACTCAGTTCTTTATAGTGAATCAAAAACATACAGAACAACCAGGCTGGACAAATCCTGAACAAATGACTCGTACGATTCAGTTCTTTATAGTGAATCAAAAACATACAGAACAACAAGGCTGGGCGACTCCCGAATGAATGACTCGCATGATTCAGTTCTTTATAGTGAATCAAAAACATAGAGCGCAACCAGGCTGGACAAGTCCTGAACAAATAACTTGTATGATTCAGTTCTTGAATCAAATACATACAGCACAACAAAGCTATCTTGACTCCTGAACGAATGACTCTTATGATCCGGTTGTACGAAACTTAAATCAGTGTAGTTTTTTGATTGGTTTTTCATATGATAAGGTATATACTGAGTTTTTTTTCAGTAATATTTTATTTTGTTTGTTTAGTATCCTATTTTTTTTGTATATAGATAACCAGTTATTGCCTCAAAATATTGGGAAAAAGTCATTGAAATGTCTGTGTAAACACAAAATAATTGTTTTAGATTTCTTTATTGTTTGAAATGATCTCATCATTTTCATTTAGAGATGAAATTGCATTTATTTTTATTTTTTGTTCCAATTATTTATTAGAAACATTTATAAAAAACAAAATCATTAAGAGGAATCGGAACAGTTAAATTAAAGTTTTGAGTAGAGAGAGAATATGTGGTAGTTGAAGGGGAGAATACAGAATGAGCGTTATTGTCCACCAGTGATTAGATTTGCTGTGAGTGTGAGAATAAGGGCTGAACATGGGAGAGAGGAGAGCCGGTCAGCGCTGTCAGATCAGGGGAAAGAAAGTTAATTGAAAGCAGCTGTTAGACTGTGTTTCTAATGCCTGGACTGGACAGAGTCAGCATGGCAGCCACCCAAGAGAGAAAGAGAGACAGACAAAGAGACAGGTAGAGAGATAAACAAGACAGTCAGTCATACAGGGCCATGTGTGTTAACAGACTCTGACAAGGGCTGTACAGAGACTTGCATGCCAAAAGGAATTTTATGCTCCTATTCAAATACGTCAAAAGAATCAATTTGGAGGGAAATATGGAAGTGTAAAAGGAATGCAAGAGACATGAAGACAAAAGATTGTGGAAAGGAGGGGAGAGAGAAACTGAGAACATGGAAGAGATAAAGTGCAGAAGCCAGTTCATGAATGTGCATCTGCTCTTGTCATGTTTATCCCTAGAAGCAATGTCAGGGTCCGACAAGCTTCTGAGAATCCCTTGTCTGTAAAAGCTTCAGTCTGTCAGCTGTGCACACACACAGAAAAGCAAATTAATCTCATTGGGGAGGATTCATTAAACAGTTGTGGCACTTTTGAGTGCAGTATTTCAGCACAGAAATCAGAATATTGTTTGCTAACCTCAGCCACTATCCAGGTGCTTAATGCACAGAGAATATTTAAAGTTTGTCTTTGTAATTCTTTTCAGCGAAAAAACACTGAGTGCGCCTTTTTCACAAAATGAAGCACTATTTACTTAGTCAATTAATGTTTTTAATTACATTTGTGCATTAGTGGTGGGTATTTTTTAGTGATTCTCTCTGCAGGTTATAGTCTTTTTGAGTGAATCACTGAATCATTCAACCAATTCTATATCTAAATTCACATGCACTCTGAGTAGGTTCTTTTGATTATTACCTTGTGCCCGTGTTCTATATACATAGTATGAACGTGTTTAGTATAAATGTGCATACTGTAGTACATATGTAATACTGTACATATGTGTATAGGGTAGCTACAAAGGGGCAACATTTTTTTTTTTTTTTTCACTACTCCCATATTGTATGATTGCAGAAAAAAATATATATTTGTATTGAAAATCAATGGAGCAACACATTTTGTGTTGAAATAAACCATAAAAGTGGTTTATTTTGTTTAAAAATGTACAAGGTGGCAATGTGGACACATGGGGTAAAATGCTCACAAGGGGCAAAATGTACACATTATTTATACAAATACTTTAGCTAAAATAATATGTCTTTTAATAATGTTATATTTATACGTGTTGTTCAAAATAATCACTTTAGCAACGGTTGCACTATTTTATGTTTATTTTTGATAACTTATTGATAAATTATTTGTTGTTCAATAAACATACTGTCATTAAAATGTTAATATTATTGCTATTTTAAAATACATACAACAATAAAAAATAAAAAAATTAAATCAAAGGAGCCTTTTACCCCGTAGAGCCTTTAGCCCCATTGTACCCTACATGTTGCCATTATCATGTGACCTACCAGTGTCAGTTTTGCTGCATCACTGCCATTCACAAACCCTCTCCTGTGGCCTCATGCTAGTAAAATGTCACTGCTTCACTTCAGTATTGGTAAGTAATCTGGCTAGTTTTCTCCTACTGGGAGTTCAAAAATACTACTCTTTCCCCATAGTGTTTTTTTTTTTTGCCTATTATAAAATAATAGGTGTGGTGCGCAGGGGCCTGTACACCACACCTAATGTGAGTCCTTCGCTGTCATCACTCCTCCTTTTACCATTCCAGAGCTCCTCCTTGGGACTTGCATCAGGTGTGACGTGTGTAAGATTACAAATTTAAGAAAGTACATTGTATTTAGCATTTAAGGTAAAAATGATGATATCAAATTAATTAGTCTGCTATGCAAATCTTCCAGGCCAGTTCCTGTTTCTCTTCATTGTAAGTAAAATAAGCACCATTTGTCTTTAATGGCTCTTGGAGCCCCTGAGTGATTGGATTAGCATCTATCTATTTGAATAACACTGTTATGCTGATTGAATCAGGACTGATGGCAGGGACGTCTGGGGTGTGTCCCTATTTCCTACAACATTTGCATTGTATTGTTCAGAGTGTCACCTCCCCTGCTGTATAATCCCTCCCCCTGAAATGTAGATAAATGACAGTGTTTGGTACTGTTAAATTAGACTTGTTGGAACCTCAGCCGAAGAACAGCATGGTTCTCAATAAACGAGTAACGTTTGCTTTAAAGATATCCCAACGTCTCCTGGTCTCTTCTTCAAACGAGGAAAAGGAAATTCACAACACGTGCAAGTGCCCATTATCACTCATGCCACGCCCATCATCACTCATGCCACCGGCCTCGCTCCATTTCCCACGGCTCTATGCCCCTTCCTTGCTTGCCACAGAAGTATACAATTCTGATGATGCCTCTGTCTTTGAGTGAGTCAATAAATCATTCACTTAAACAATTCATTTAAAAACAGCTTAAATCAGAAATAAAGTGACTGTCTTTTTATGTGAGAGACTGAATCATCCATTCAACAGATTTAATCAAAAACATGTATTCATTCAGGAACGCAACTATTGTTACATAATGTTTTTTTGTTTTTTTTCTGAACTACTTGAGTTATATTAGGAACATTTTAAAAATAATATTGTCCAAAATGTCAGTTTCTTAGAACAACAGTTTTATAAAAGCTATTTCATTCTTAGTGAATTCTCCATATAATTGTTTGCAGAAGGAAAAATAAAAACTGACAATTGCTTTATTTTGCACACACACACACAAAGATCAAACCACTGCCAGCACATAGAGCCAAAGCCAGTCTTTTAAGCCAGAGCGGGTGGATTGGTAAAAGGAAAAAGACAAACAAGAAAAAAATATAAAGCATGCCTATCCAAGTTTTCTGAAAAGCATGACTTAAAAGAAAAACACATTCTCTTTTAACCTCTGGCTTTCCTCCATTGCCCCACCTCTTGCTTCCCATGTTTCCATCTTTCTTTGGAGGCACACCAAGGCTGTGCGTTTGTGTGTATATGTGTGGTTAGCCGAGAGTGTGTGTGGTTTCAAAGCAACAGAATGTGATGAGGCAGCTCTTTGTTTGAAGTGAGGATGGAGATGAGTGTGTGTGTGTGTGTGTGTGTGTGTGTGTGTGTGTGTGTGTGTGTGTGTGTGTGTGTGTGTGTGTGTGTGTGTGTGTGTGTGTGTGTGTGTGTGTGTGTGTCTGTGTGTCTGTGTGTCTGTGTGTCTGTGTGTGTGTCTGTGTGTGTGTGTGTGTGTGTGTGTGTGTGTGTGTGTGTCTGTGTGTGTGTGTCTGTGTGTGTGTGTGTGTGTGTGTGTGTGTGTGTCTGTGTGTGTGTGTGTGTGTCTGTGTGTGTGTGTGTGTGTGTGTGTGTGTGTGTGTGTGTGTTTGGAGGTGCGGAGAGCTCTGTGTTGAATAAGAAAGACTTGAAGATCCTTCAACTGGCCTCTGGACAAAATTCAAACCAGCCGTCCAAAGAAACGAGAGGCAGTAGCAGTCATTTGTACATTTCTGCAAGAAGGATTTAAAAAGACTCCAACAAAACAAGGCTAAAAGTATGAGTGCTTAACAAACACAGGCCGAGTGTAGTATAAGCTCAGGCTCGAATCTGTGAGTGCTGGCAGCTGTCTGATCAGAGAGGAGGGGGACTTTGTTGAGTCGGTCTGAAGGTCAGTAAAACACAAGGGAGAGAAGAAATAATGGCTTGGCATGGGGAAACTGTAGAACGACTTGCTGCAACAGCAGAAGAGAAAGGACCATTTGAAAACAAAGCACGATCATGTTGCTGCATCTTTAACAAACACCCTCACTAGTAGTCTGTGTGCTTGGATGCACTGCATGAATGCTATAGGGTAATTGAGAGAGAGAAAAAGACAGAAAGAGAGGGCTGTTAAAGGAATAGATCATCCAAAAATGAGAATCCTGTCATCATTTTCTCCCCCTCATGTTGTTCCAAACCAATAAGACTGACTTTCTTCCATAGAACATAAAAGAAAATGTTTTTTTGAAAAACTGTACTAGTTGCTATTTTTCCATGCAGTTACAATGAATTAGGGCTGAGGCCTTTAAACCTCAAAAGAAAACACAAAAGCACCATGAAAGGACCTTTAAAGTATGCACGATACATCACATTTAAGAAACTATATATATAATATTGTTTATTCTAACAATATATATATATATACAGGGAGTGCAGAATTATTAGGCAAGTTGTATTTTTGAGGATTAATTTTACAACATTAATAATTAAACCACAACCATGTTGTCAATGAACACAAAAAACTCATTAATATCAAAGCTGAATATTTTTGGAAGTGGTTTTTAGTTTTAGCTATTTTAGGGGGATATCTGTGTGTGCAGGTGACTATTACTGTGCATAATTATTAGGCAACTTAACAAAAACAAATTTATACCCATTTCAATTATTTATTTTTACCAGTGAAACCAATATAACATCTCAACATTCACAAATATACATTTCTGACATTCAAAAACCAAACAAAAACAAATCAGTGACCAATATAGCCACCTTTCTTTGCAAGGACACTCAAAAGCCTACCATCCATGGATTCTGTCAGTGTTTTGATCTGTTCACCATCAACATTGCGTGCAGCAGCAACCACAGCCTCCCAGACACTGTTCAGAGAGGTGTACTGTTTTCCCTCCTTGTAAATCGCACATTTGATGATGGACCACAGGTTCTCAATGGGGTTCAGATCAGGTGAACAAGGAGGCCATATCATTAGATTTTCTTCTTTTATACCCTTTCTTGCCAGCCACGCTGTGGAGTACTTGGACGCGTGTGATGGAGCATTGTCCTGCATGAAAATCATGTTTTTCTTGAAGGATGCAGACTTCTTCCTGTACCACTGCTTGAAGAAGGTGTCTTCCAGAAACTGGCAGTAGGACTGGGAGTTGAGCTTGACTCCATCCTCAACCCGAAAAGGCCCCACAAGCTCATCTTTGATGATACCAGCCCAAACCAGTACTCCACCTCCACCTTGCTGGCGTCTGAGTCGGACTGGAGCTCACTGCCCTTTACCAATCCAGCCACGGGCCCATCCATCTGGCCCATCAAGACTCACTCTCATTTCATCAGTCCATAAAACCTTAGAAAAATCAGTCTTGAGATATTTCTTGGCCCAGTCTTGACGTTTCAGCTTGTGTGTCTTGTTCAGTGGTGGTCGACTTTCTGCCTTTCTTACCTTGGCCATGTCTCTGAGTATTGCACACCTTGTGCTTTTGGGCACTCCAGTGATGTTGCAGCTCTGAAATATGGCCAAACTGGTGGCAAGTGGCATCTTGGCAGCTGCACGCTTGACTTTTCTCAGTTCACGGGCAGTTATTTTGCGCCTTGGTTTTTCCACACGCTTCTTGCGACCCTGTTGACTATTTTGAATGAAACGCTTGATTGTTCGATGATCACGCTTCAGAAGCTTGGCTATTTTAAGACTGCTGCATCCCTCTGCAATATATCTCACTATTTTTGACTTTTCTGAGCCTGTCAAGTCCTTCTTTTGACCCATTTTGCCAAAGGAAAGGAAGTTGCCTAATAATTATGCACACCTGATATAGGGTGCTGATGTCATTAGACCACACCCCTTCTCATTACAGAGATGCACATCACCTAATATGCTTAATTGGTAGTAGGCTTTCCAGCCTATACAGCTTGGAGTAAGACAACATGCATAATGAGGATGATGTGGTCAAAATACTCATTTGCCTAATAATTCTGCACTCCCTGTATATATATATATATATATATATATATATATATATATATATATATATATATATATATATATATATATACAAATATATCAATGTAAGCATTGGATATATATTGGATTACGTTTGCCATCATTATTGTGCAAACTTTTCATCTTTAAAACAGAAATCCTTTAATGACATACAGGGTTAAAAGTAAATCAAATCTCAAAATAAATGTCCCTTTTTCATTATAATGTTGTGATGTCTAAATTAATTTATTACATATTAAACAATACATTTTTACATTTTATTTTCAACAAAATAATATAGAATTAATTAGGGATTTGGCCGAATATTGGGCTTTTTGACGGGGTTCGGTTTCTGCCGAACCTTAGAATTTTTTTCCACCGAACCGAACCCTAGGCTTGCACTGTGTGCTACGCTGGTCGACGCAATGATGCTTACTAAAGGTAAAGGTGTTTAGTATTTACCTTGCGAGCAGGGACTTTCGGAGGGGGGAATTTTTTACCCAGAACTTCATTTAGACCCTGGTGGAAACTGGGCTTAAGTGGACCGTTCGTATGTACACTGTAACGGATTTTTGTAATTTGAACAGTATTTTACTGTAATATGTACAGTATAATACTGTTAAATGTACCAACAGTATAATACTGTTAATAGCAAAGGATTATGGGAAAATATATGTTTACTACTGTAATTATTCTCTACTGTAAATCGATTTACAGTAGCGACAATGCCCGCGAAAGTCTGACCAATGACAATGGAGACTTCTTTTCAAGTTTTTTTTTTCGGTTGGTGGGGGCAACTGAGGAAAGACTCACCGAAAAGGTTAGTATTATTTCTCATTATTTTATGTAAAACTGAGATATTTTCAAATGCATTCACTTACGGTATTAACAACAACCTAACATGAACCAGTGCTTCAAATTGAGTGAGTTAAGCAAATTCCTGTCAAGAGCCTTTTTTTTCTGCCTGTTTGTCAAGGCGGGTGGTTACGTGACTGCCGTCATCCTTGTGATTTAACGTTACTTCAACGGGGTGAATAAAGTTTACATTGACTAATAGTTAGTGAAACGGGGGGGAAAAACTTTAATGTAAATTAGCTAAGCAGGAGGACTTTCGTTAACAGCAAACTATCTTAAAATACCGAAAAGTGAGGCAACACTAAATATGGAGGTTGTAATAACAGTATTTTGAAATGAATCTTTTGTTTTTGTTTAAAGTTTGCTGTTAAAACCGCCATTTGGAACGTCGGAGGTGTTCTGGAGTTATTTTCTGGCGGTGACCGTCATCTGAGGAAACTGGTAAGCAGAAGCTGGTGATTATATGACGTTATATGACTCTTATATTAAAACGTTAACCTTATATCATTAGCAGATGGTTTAAAAAAGCAACAGTCAAGATGGTTGCGAAGTTTGTGTGCAAACACTGCAAGTTATCTGTGCGAACTAGTGATGTGTCGTTCATGAACGATTCGTTCATTTTGAACGAATCTTTAATATGACTCGGGACTACCGAGTTGTCTCAGAGAGTGATTCGTTCATTTTGTGTTGACCGCGCATGCGCATTACGCTGAATCTGTACTGGAAAGAACAAAAATCATTAGTTCATCATCTTTCGAGTCTCGAGTTCGGGTTTGAGTCTTTCGTTCTTCCTGTCAGTCCCATAGATTCTATGCTGTCAGTAGCGGAAACAGAAAAGATTCGTTCTTACGAGTCTTTCGGGTTTGACGTTTGAGTCGTTCGTTCTTTTGACACGTGACTTGTCACCGTATTGAACACTAGTTCACAACCTTTTTACTAACAAGCACGTAGTTATTTTTTTATTTTATTTTTATTTTTTTATATATAATTCTCAGTTAATATCAGACATATACAAATATGGGAAATATATTGACTATTCAAGTCTAACATCACAAAATCAAGTCAATTAGACTATTACTCATTTTGAATCAACTGTATTTTATTTTTCTCTATTAGGTTATATTATTTTTTGTCCTTGTGTTATTAATGAATAAAAATCAATTTAAAAATGTTACCTAAACCTATAGCTTATAGGCCTCACCTATACAAAAACATATTACACACACACACACACACACACACACACTATATATATATATATATATATGTATATGTGTGTGTGTTTGCGCTATATGATTCAAAATGAGTAATAGTCTAATTGACTTGAATTTGTGATGTTAGACTTGAATAGTCAATATATTTCCCATATTTGTTTATGTCTGATATTAACTGAGAATATGACAGGAAGAACGAAAGACTCAAACCCGAACTCGAGACTCGAGACTCAGATGAACTAATCATTCTGTTCCCGGACCTGTGTCACATGGCCCGGCCCAGCCCCAGATCAGAGTCAGACACAGACGAGTCGACAACTAACGTCTCGAGGAGTTTGAAGACACGAGAGGCGGAGAACAAACGTGATAAATATGAAGTTGCAAAAGAAAGAATGTCTCGGATCAGGAGGTGAGGTGAACTAACAGAGTTAGACTGCAATAGCCTGACCCAACAACTAATCAATTAATTAAACGTTTCAGTTTCTTATCATTTGGCTTTGGTTGCAGTGCCCTATAGTTTATTTTTATTTAGTTTTACAAATGTAATCAACATTTTCATAAGTACTAGATGGGTTGGGCTATTTAACATGTCATTTTAATTATATTTTTCTGAAATGAACGAAATGACTCGAAAAAAGATTAGTTCATTTTGCTGAACGAGACTCAAAGATCCGAGTCAGTAAAATGATCCGAACTTCCCACTACTAGCGTGCATATGCTACGCAGTTTTTTGCGTGCATATGATACGCTTTTGGGTAGGGTGGGGGGTTCTTACGTATAATACGCCATAAGGTGCGTATCATATGCACGCCAACACTCCTTTTGGCGTATACATTCCATGAGATTCTCCCAATTTGTATAGCTTGTTTTCTTTCTTCTTGCTGATGTAAGTATTAATGCTATTTGAACAGCTGATTCTAGAGAATACTGATTGTAATTAGTGTCATAGTTTCTTAAACAAGACATTTCTAAATTACTATTACTGTTTTTGTATTTATGTGTCATGCATTTGAAGTTCAATTTCATTTTCATAATCATTTATCATCAAACTTCTATTTTGCAAGATAGGCAGACATACTTGGTTGGTCAAGGGGTTGTATCACAAGATATCACAAAGTGACATATAAGCATAAACTTGATTGGAGAGCACATTGAGAAGTATTTTAAAACAAGATGCAAGTATGTTCTCTATATATGAAATTCATTTCTCCAAACCTTTTGTTAATTGCTCTACTTTTAGGTCACTGCAACTCCAGCAGATGTAGAGGGAAGCCTCTCTCTGCCCAGTACCCCAAGACTGATTGCACTTGGTAAGTCTATTAAAATTCTTTTTTTAATTGATATGCTGAGATTAAAGTTGGCCAAGTCCAACATCTACCAGCAGACCGACACACAAGAGCTGAACGTCTGCTCTTGCGTCAACACAGATTATTATGGATATGTATCAGGTATAATACATGGAACATTTTCTTAAAGGCTTAGATCCAAAAATGGATCTAAAAAATGAAAATTCTGTCATTAATTACTCACCCTCATGTCGTTCAACACCCGTCAGACCTCCGTTCATCTTCGGAACACAAATGAAGATATTTTTGTTGAAAGCTGATAGCTGAGAAAGGCTTCAGATAGGCCTCCATTGGCATTCAGTACATTCACACTCACAAGACCCATAAAAGGCACTTAAAACGTCGTTACAAAGTCCATCTCACTACAGTGGCTCTACAATAATTTTACGATGCGACGACAATAATTTTTGTGCGCAAAAAAAAATCAAAATAACACCTTTATCCAACTTGTTCTTGTCTTCCGTGTATGCCTCCACGACGCATGCGCGAGAATATGACGTAGCGGCAGCGTTCGGGAAACCATGAAATACACACTTAAGCCCCATTTGAGCACTACGGCGAGACCTAAAGCACGATCAATGTAGAATTCAACGGCTTAGATACGCTCGTCTTCCTCTGCTTGTAAACAGTGTTTCAGTGAGTCGAATGAGCAGTTTGAATCGCCAAATTTCAGCAGTTTGGCGGTTTGACACGCGATCCGAATCATGATTCGGCTCACTGATTCATAACGCTTCGAAGCTTCATGATGCCGTGTTTTGAAATCGCCATCACTATGTAAGTCGTTATTTAGGGTTTTTTTGCAAAAACTATTATCGCCGATTCATAAAGTTATTGTAGAACCACTGTAGTGAGATGGACTTTGTAACGACGTCTTTAGTACCTTTTAAGGGTCTTGATAGTGAACCGTGCCATTGTGCCAATGGAGGCCTTTCAGAGCCATCAGATTTCAACTAAAATATCTTCATTTGTGTTCCGAAGATGAACGGAGGTCCAACGACATGAGGGTAAGTAATTAATGACAGAATTTTCATTTTTGGGTGAACTAAACCTTTAACTGAAAACAGGATGACTAATCGATTCTTGGGATTTAAGAATCAATATTGTTTTGTAAAAGTGAGAATCTATTAAAATCGAGAAATCAATATTTTTTACCCAGCCCTATTCATCAGTCATCTCCATCTCCGACTGCTGTGGTTACAGTAGGCTATACTGACCGGTGTGGTTCCCTAAACATAACTCGTGGCCATGAGAAATAGATGTCGTTCTCTCAAAATATAAAGTCGAGGCCACGACATCATGATGTCGTCAACTCAACAAAATTATCTCGTGGCCACGATTAATTATCACGTTCCCACGACTTAATATGACATTCCCACAAATTAATATCTCGTGGCAACCACATATTATCACGTTCCCACAAGTTTATATGTTGTGGCCACGACAAAACTAAGTGAACTGAACATGTCCCCTCCCGGTCACCGTACTGAATCACATAAGTGTTTCCCGATAAATTATCTTCATTCACCAACCACTGTTAATTTTAACAGAAAATCAAGCTTAGGCTACTGGATGTTTGAGTTGGCATGGCAGAGAGCACGCAAAGAGCTGTCCCTTTATAATCACTAAAAATGTGTCCCTCGTTTTAATTGCAATCTCGCAAAGTTCCATTATAATCTGTCTACACTGTACAATTAATTATTTATTTATATAGTATATATTGCTTTTATTAACATCAAAGTGCATACAGCACCATGTTATGACTGTTGGGAAAGCATTGGTTTGATAAATGTCTTTTTTCTTGTGCTTGCAGGTTCATTCTGAGAATAAACCCTGATGGCACCAAATGCCAATCAAAATCACAGATCAGCCGGACATCTGGAAAAAGGGTCCAGAGAAAAATCGCCAGCCTAAATCCCCTTGTGGCATCTTTAATCAGAGAGCTTGTTGACTTCGATTGGCAAAATTATTGAAGGCTTGTTCTGATTTTCAGCATGTTTACATTTTTAGCCATGTTAAATACACGGGATGAATTCAAACACATTTGTAAAATGTACTTTTTAAAGTAAATGTTAAACAATTAAACAGCATATTTTAATGCCAAATGTTCATGAGGACTCATTAATTTTGGGGGGGTAAAAAACATAGTTTACAGTGCTGAAGTGTTTTTTCATTATTTAATCATCAGTTACACCTGTTGTTAATTTCATTAATTGCTTTGTCTTTTTAAACTCTGTGTCTGGTTTGGTTGTTTTGTTCCTTTGTTTTCTGAGAATTTTGAGTTCTGTGTTAAATAAAACTGACCGCTGTGATTAGATCCGTTTCATCAACTTTATTGCAACCTTACCTATGGCATGTCGATTAAAATCAAATTAATTTTGTTTAAAGTAAATTAAGCTAAACTCAAATCGTAAAAAAAAATTATAATTCTGTAATAGGAAATCAATTCTAATACTGTAAATAAAAATACAGTATTCATACTGTAAATAAAATATACAGTATTATTACTGTAAATGAAAATACGGTACGTGTACTGTAAATAAAAATACAGTATTCATACTGTAAATATCAATACAGTATACATTATTATTACTGTAAATTGAATTACAGTAATGATACTGTAAAGACTTTTACAGTAACTTACTGGCATCCAGCTGCCAGTAAGTTACTGTAAAATTTACAGCAACCTTTTTACAGTGTAGGCTGTGAGAAAGTGAAAAAGGAAACTTGTTATTTGGCAGTACTTTCAGTCAAAAGAAGGTGATTCAAGTTGAGCTACATGTTCAATTTGCAATGCCGATTTATCTCGTGGTGGCAAGAACCCTAAACACATTTAACATCCGAAAGAATACGAGTTGTACATGAGGGATGCAAAATGCAGCCAAAATGCAGCAACTTCAGGTACGTCAAAGGAAGGATGGTCATCCTGGAATAATGTTGTCTAATCTTTTTTTTACTGTTAATATAAAATGAAAAATACACTGCTGTGGACGTTGTTTACTTCATTAATGTGTTTACTGTGATAATGGACTGAGGATGGGAGTAGGATTCGGTTTCGGATTTGGCAGAATCTTAACCAGTGGATTCGGTATTCGGCCGAACCCCAAAAATCTGGATTCAGTGCATCCCTAATATTAATAGACTTTTATTAATATTCATATGAAAATAATTATCATGGAAACAGGATAATTTGAGGTTCTCAGGAGTTGAGAACCAAAGCAGTCTGATTTGTGAACAAATTATTTAGACTTTTTGTGAACAGGATCAGGTCGTTCATAGAAAAGGTTTTTTTTTTTTTTTTTATAGAAATAATCAGTCCATGAATCAGACATCACATTTATCACATAAACACACCAATGAGATGTAAAAATGTTATGTAAATAATTATGTAAATTTGTATTTGCTACCATGACTTCAGAAGATTTGGAATATAGTGCATGTGTAATATTGGATGTTATGGTGTATTGTCATCTTTTTGAAACTTGAAATCCCAATAAATAGACCATCATGCACTTTTTATTTTTGCAAAAACTTACATTTCTATTTCTAGGTGAACAATTCCAATTCAAATGACTTCACTAGCTTGTGTACTAGGCTGCACGCTGTACATGCTTGTGAGTGAGAGAGAGAAAGGACTGTTAAAAGCCAGAGACCTGCAGGCTATCACCAACTCTGCATAGCCTCTGGGGAGTCCCTTTGAAAATGTAGTGCTTTGGGAAATACAGTAACACAATTTATTTGAGCTCAATAAAGCCGGTGAGAAATTTGCCCAGTTTTATCACATACCCGCTTCCATCTCTTCCCCGGAAAAGCAGAGGAAATTAAAGTGTCAAATAAATATCCATAAAATTCGAATGCAAGCCCTTTTGGTGATTTGTGAATCTGGTGAATCTGCGATACCCAAAAGACTGAGAGGGAAAACAGAAAAAGTGTGTGTGTGTGTGTGTGTGTGTGTGAGAGAGAGAGAGAGAGAGAGAGAGAGAGAGAGGTCCTTCCTGGATATTTATACACCACTGACTCACGCTAGAGGAATCACATTAGCTATGGCTGCCATGTTTTTATTGGAGCTCCAGCCGGGCCATTCTAACCAGTGAGGGCCCCCTCTCCCCATCTCGGTCCCCCTCTCTGTATCTTACTTTCTCTCTCTCCCACTCCATTTCTTACAGCAGCCTTCAGCTCAGGCACTCAGTTAATGATGTGTAATTTCCTGTCATTGCTTGTGCTGTGTGTTGTTAAACTCAGATATATGTGCAATTCAGCTGAACATATGTGCCTCAGAAAACACTGTGAAGGTTATCATGAAGTTTTATGACACTGTAGAAAGTTTCTAATTTCGTCGGAATTGTTTATTTTTTTTATGAGGTAAAAAATCCCTGTTTGCTTGTATCAATCTGTGTGTTTGTGCAATGCAGACACAATGGGCCCTATCATACACCCTGCTCAATTCGACACAATGCTAGTCCCAACGCAGTTATCATTTTCACGTCCAGCGCCACGTTGTTTAAATAGCAAATGCACTCGCGCCCATGGGCGTGCTGGTCTTTAAACAAGGTGCGCTCAGGCACGTTGTTGGTGCTTTGCTATTTTGAGGCAACTGAAAATGACTGCGCCATTGACCAACAAAAACCTGGTCTAAAGTCAAAAGCACAGTATTTTTTGTTATTTAAAGGGCACGTTAGTAATATGCACCTATAAGCGGGTGCACAACGAGCATACACTCTGCTTATTACACACACAAGGATGCGCAGCAGCCCACAGACATTTTAAAATAATAATTTTAAAAATGATTCCTTTCTGGAGAAAAATTCAGTCTTTCCGCTTGCAAATTTGGCCATGTAAATAGCGAACTCGCCATGGTGCAAGCGCAACTGGCTTTTAAAGGGAATGGGAGATGAGACTCTGATTTTTTTGCAGCAACTGAGAATATGCAGCATCAAAAGAAGCAACTGAGAATATGAATGTCACTTATATAAATGTGTTATTTGGGGCCGTGAGAACAATAAACTATAATGAAAAGTCTTTGTAATCTTTCTGGCCATGAATAATAGAGGTCTGTAAGCAACGGTTCTGCTTTGGTGTCGTTTGGAACCATTTGGTTTGGTGGAGCAAGAACAGACAACGTAACTTGCAGTATTGTGTCCAAAATGTGAGTTACTCAGTATTAACTTATGTTTATCCAACAGTTGCATAAAAGCTACATCATTCAATCCTGCTGTCTTTGTTGCAAGTTCTAACATCACCCTTTTGAATGAATTTTAGACACATTTACAATCTAGCAACAGCAGATCATGAATCTGCGGCGTTTAAGTCTGGAATTTTTCAAATCGGAAAATAATTTTGGATCACTAGGGATCACGCAGAAACATGCTAGATGTATGACAAATGAAAACAATATGTGTTTGAAAATTGGCTCAATATCTAACATTTTGATATCCTCTGACTGAATGGAATCATAATCTAGAGCTAAAAAAACAGCAACAAAAAAATGATTTCTTTAATAAACACGGATGAATCTTTTTGTCCCATATGGCTTGCCCTCTAGTATTGGATGACATAGAAACAGACAGCTGGTTGGGCTGGTTAAGGATGAACAAGTGTGTGTCCGTATGTGTGTGTTCTCTCAGCCCTTTTAACGAGTTTTTCTCCCTAATTATCTGCTTTTTGGATTACTGTAAAGGAAGCAATGCCCCAGGCAAGGGTCACAATTCTCTCTATACATCCACATTCCTCCAATCAATTCTTTATTGCCTACTTAAATTGTTCACTTTTTCTCTCCCTCATTGTAAATAGACCACAATGACATTATAGACACCATGCATCCAGACCCCCAGTTTGAATGTAACAGCACTGCCTCATACATATGTATGATCTGAATAATTATGTATATCTTAATCTAAGAAGTGTGTGGGCTGATTAAACATGCCTACAGTCTTTGAACATAGGCAATTCCTCAACAGAGCAAAATAAACAAACAGAATTTGATCATGTGCTCCGAAAAAAGGGAAAAAGAGAGAGAAGCAAAAAGAAGCAACTGAGAATATGAATGTCACTTATATAAATGTGTTATTTGGGGCTGTGAGAACAATAAACTATAATAAAAAGTCTTCGAAATCTTTCAGGCCATGAATAATAAAGGTCTGTTTTAAACTGTTTCAAGGGGAATTCTGCCTAACGACCACAGGCTAATGTCCCATCATCCTTCTCACCCCTATCGTGCTTGCTGATTGGTCAGACATTGCACACAGGATGAGAAAGAAAAAAAAGAAGACGCTTTCTTGTAATTGCATCAGCGTTCCTTACATTAAGGAAATTAAGAAATCGAACAAAAGCTTCGGGCAAGCAGAGAATGTTGGAATCATTGGTTCGCCGAAGATAAACTTCAGGAGTTTTTTGGCCTTGTTTCTTTGGACTACAGCACAAAAATGGCAAGAGACACTAGTCAAGCAAACAAGGCTGTGCTAAGGACCTTTTTTTTTTTTTTTTTAGCTCAGAGGATACTCTATCATCGCTCAGGAGACTTAATGGGGTTCTCAGTTAGGATTTCTTCAACTTAGTCTCATATGTTTCTACAGATCCTGGGGTCCCTATTAAAAACTTTTTTATGACATTGGTGTGTCCTAAGCACAGTTTGTGACATTTCTTTTAAAATTGTACAGGACACATGTGAGATTCCTTGATTTTTTTGCCAAGAGAAAAGAACATATCTGGGAAGCATTGCTGTCTAGAAACATTTGAGACATTGAAGAGAACTGATTTGAGTTTTTTCTTTGCTGTGGGTGTGATTGAGTTTTGTTTTTAATTTTCTGTTGTCTATGGCATTGAAACACATGCTCTGATTGTTATGCTCTGAAATCTACATCACTGAAAATATATTATTCATAATCTGTATTTTTGTCTTTTAACGTTGAGTGTTATAACCCTCCAAAGGTTCTTAGATCTTATACCAAAATTGTAAAAGATATATACAGATGTTTTAGATGTCGATGCACGTTGTGAGACATATTGTTCTATTGGCATATTTTCACATGTTTTAAAGCATAAACGACAATAAACTTCTAAGTAATACATTTTAGCCCTGGCTTGAGCCCAGAAGTCCTTTCTGTGTGGAGTTTGCATGTTCTCCCCGTGTCTGTGTGGGTTTCCTCCGGGTGCTCTGGTTTCCCCCACAGTCCAAAGACTTGCAGGTTAGGTGGATTGGATATTCCAAATTGTCATAGGAGTGTGAGTGTGACTGTGTCTCGTGCCAGGAAGGGCATCTGGTGTAAAACCGGTTCCAAATCAAATGTGTGTGTGAACCAGGAATAACACTAGCAAGATGATGGATGCATCAATAGGTTGTATGTTGTTAAGTGATAATAGTACATTTTAACCTGTGCCTTTTCTCTCTCTCTCTCTATTTTTTATGCTCTGTCTCTGCTTTGCATCTCACAAAAAAATATTAAATAAAAGGGAAAACTTGTGAAGGACTATAAATGATTAGGAAATGACATTGTGTATTTAATGCACTTTTTTTCTTATTTTACTGCAGAACTGTAAAGAGCTACTTTGGACTTGATGATATGGCTGTTATGTTGACCTGCGCTATACCACTTCAGGTATCTATCCTTGCCAGACCATTATATGGCAAATATAATATTTGCTCAGATGCCCAGCTCACGTTTAACTCTCTAGAGTTATTCATTACAAACTGACAACTGTGCAATGTGGTTTAAATGTATTACTTTTGCATTTAAGGCTTTTAGCAAACGCTCTTATCCAAAAAGTGCTTAAATACATTATGGAGTTTCCAGAATAGAATTTTAATCATATCAAGTTTATTCCATATCTACAGTAAATGTTTGTTCATATGTAGTTCATATAGCATATAAATTGCTTTTTTTATATAGTTTTGAGACTGAGATAAATGCGTGCGTGTGTGTGTGTGTGTGTGTGTGTGTGTGTGTGTGTGTGTGTGTGTGTGTGTGTGTGTGTGTGTGTGTGTGTGTGTGTGTGTGTGTGTAAGATTAAATTGGGTTATGTTTGGCTTTCAGAGCAGGTAGATGTGTTTTCTAAGGTGAGCTCACAGCTAGTGCACGTGTGGGTTTGGGGTTTTAGGGTCAGCCTGGAGCCGAATTTGTTGTACTTGGCCAGCTGAGTTCCAATTCCAGCTTAGGTATGGGTGTATGTGAGGTAAGCACAGTGTGAAGCGATCTGCGTGTGTGGGTCAGTCCTGGTCTTTGTTGACTTTGGCCGGATCAGTGAAGTTGGAAACCTGCCTAGCATGACACACTAATCAATCTCCTTGAGTTATGGACCTCAAGAAGTTTGTATTTACTTGCCCTTTATTTTCTACTACACTAGATTTATTTACACTACATGTCACTCACCGTACAGCTCAGTGTATTGATGCCATTGGCATGGCTGGGTTTTTTTTTGTATGTGTTGATAATGCATATAGTCAGGCAAATTTGTAAATCACTCTGGTCATGAGTGTTATCATGCTTTAGGGAAGGCCCTTACTGATTTATAGTGTTCTTCCTCTGTGCGGTCATGGTGAATATATTAAGAATTGACAATGACTGGCCAATGTCCTTGTGGAATGTCAGGTAAAATTACAAGCAACTGTTGAAAGACCTTTCCTGAAGGGTTTATGAAGTTTTGGATGCCTTATAAATCTGCCATGTGCAACATTGAAAACATTTAGACATACTATAATCAGAACGTATAAAGTGGTCTTGTGTGTGTATGTATACTGTATATATACTACTGTTCAAAAGATGGGTTCCTTTGGGGAAAAAGATTTTCCTTTTTTTTTAAAGAAATTAATACTTTTATTCAGCAAGGATGCATTAAATTGATCTCACGTGACTTTTACATTGTTACAAAAAACTATTTCAAATCAATGCTGTTGTTTTGACTTTTCTATTCATCAAGAATCCTAATAAAAAGTATGACCATTTCCATAAAAATATTAGGCAGCACAAATATATTCAACACTGATGTTAATCTTGAGCAGCAAATCAGCATATTAACATAATTTCTGAAGGATCATGTGGCATTGAACACTCAAAAAATTCAGCTTTGCCATCACAGGAATAAATCACATTTTTAATGTTATAAAAAAATATATGAAAACAGTACTTTTAAATTGTCATAAGATTCACACTATTGCTGTTTTTACTATATTTTTGATCATATAAATGCTGTCTTGATTGTACTATATTATAAGTAATAGAATTGTAGCTTTTATACTTTAAAAGTGTATAGAAAACAGTGTATGAGTAGTTTTTTAAGCCACAGGGGCACAGGAAGTCCTCGTAATCCATTCATACACACACATGCACACCCATACATGCATACAAGAGTTTACATAATATTGTGTTGATGTTACATGAAAAAAGACTGTATGCTAAAAGTTTACATATATTTGCATTGCAAAGGTTTTGTGTATTGTCTCCTAAATAAAGAATTTCCAAATTACATATCATGAACAGAAAGAAAGTCAAGCACATAGTTTCATCTTAATAAAAGCGTGTAGAGGTTAGTCATTTCCTTAAAGGAGGGAAGGACAGACGGGCCTCATTGAAATGATAATGTATGCATAGGGCTAAAGGGTTGATTGGACTGTGTAACATTTGCTTGCGGTAAGGTGCCTTAGAGTGCAGGGTCAGACACAGCATGGTGGCTCGACTGAGGACTGCCCTACATTTCTGTTCCAGCTTTTGTTTTGTCCCTTGCAGCGCAAGCTTCGGTTTGAATTCGGCGTCTTCGTCTGCATTAAGATACAGTAGCTCATTAGAATATGAAAAAAAAGACAATAAATTGAACAGAGATGCTATGTTTCCCTCCTGGCCACACAATGCTTATCTCGCCATAAGACTCGATGAAGGAGGGGTTATCACATGTTGGATGTATTAACATGTCTGAAGGGTGAAAAGGGGTAGAAAACCACAAACAATACTGGAGGCCAGATATTTGTTTGTTCTGGATAAATTAAAGTTGATATCCTAAGTTCAGTCGCTAATGGTTGTGGCGGCGCTCCAGAAGATAATAATGGTGGTGGTGTCAGGGATATAAGAATGGTGATTAAACTCCAGGCAAAAATTTAATTTCTTCTCATAAGTATATACACCTGCACCAACCCACACCCTAGATTGGCACACACATACACTTCCTAAAGCCTTCAGCCGGCACATTTTTCTGAGAACTGCTGCCTAAGAGTCACACAAGTGGAGAAACACAAGGGTTGAAATGAAAGAAAGACAGCAAAATGAAAAGATGAAATGACTTGCTGTTCTTTGCTCTTCTAGCATCGCTGAGAGCAGCTTTGCCACCCTCTCTTCTGTTACTTGACAACTCTGTCACACTCTGCCTCGCAGACCTGACACTCACACACAAACACACTCACAAACACAAGCAAGTACGCTTGCTTGGTGTGAATTCATGAGCACAGGCACTCAAGACAGGCACAAAGAGTAAGTACTATAAATGACCAGGCAATGCCGACCCTGATTTCATGACATGAGTTTAATACAATGGGCAGGCACTTGACTAAAACTGTTCTTATTTTACAACAGCACTGTGAAGAGCTCCTTTAGACCTCATGGTATGGCTGTTTTGTTGACCAGCGCTACATCCCACCAATTCAGGTACCTTTAGGGAGACGTGCCATCATATGCCATACATTTGCTTGCATCCACATTACAACTGTGAAATGTGGTTTAAATGTATTACATATACATTTAAAAGGATAGTTCCCGCTATAACATTTTAATTCTGTCATCATTTACTCACCCTCAAGTTGTTCCAAACCTGTATGAATTTATATCTTCTGCTGAACACAAAAGAAGAAATTCTGAAGAATATGGGTATACAAACATCTGATGGGCCCCATCAACTTCCATAGTATGGAGAAAAACATACTCTGTAAGTCAATGTGGCCCATCAACTGTTTGGCTGTTATTTTTGTGTTCAGCACTTGAGGGTAAGAAAACTATTACAGATTTTTTTCTCGAGTTTCTTCAGCAGACACTGTTATCCAGAGTGACTTATCAAAAGTGCTTTTGAGACATAATGAATTTGTTGCAAGTTTATAGAATACAGCGCATTTTGTGTGATGTATTGAACATTGTTGTTGCAAAATTTGACGATGAATGGAACTTCACTTATTCTTCACTTACTCTATTCTGAGGACTTCAGATGACGCCAACTGTAAATCTGCATACGCAACTGCCAAATGTTCTATATATTGTAATCTTTATGATCACAACCTGCAATAATTGCTTTAGTGAGATCATTGTTTCGGCCTAAATGAATATGATGAACATGATTTGTATTATCTTAGAACTGTACATTTCTGACATATGGACAGTACTTGGACACAGTCACATCGGACAACAGATTGCTCTAAATTGTAATGTAGAAACATGCATTTTCTGTAAAGCTGCTTTGAAACAATATGCATTGTGAAAAGCACTATACGTCTATAAGTGTGTGTTTGTATGAAGGAGGGGTACAGCCCACTCCAAGCTCCTTTTGTCTCTGTGTCTCTCTCCAGCTGAATGTCAAAGCGCAACAAAAGGCAGTTTGTCCCTGTTGCAGTTCGCCTGGTCAGTGCTGAAGACAAAAGCCTGATCTGCTCTTGTGTCAAAACTTTCACAAAGACAAAGCAAGGCTTAATTGCACACAAATGTGCCCACATTATGTTTGTGTGTTTGTGAAAGTTCCTCAATTTGAGCTCTCCAAAAAGGGAAAACAGGCGGAAAGACGAACAAAAACAAAACAGGTTGCCGCGCATAAACCGTCTGTTGGCATACTGAAATTACAGGCTAAACAATGAGCTTGTAAAGCAGCTTTGTTGGGGTAATATCTGTCACAAAAACAGTCACACAATAACTGCAGCTTGTTTTTAACTTGTAGGTAATCTTGAGGTAATTTAAGATTAGTGCTGTTTTGTTTACATATCATAAAGTATTAAAAATGTAAATACGTACTAAAGTCTGGGTGACATTACATATATCATAGATATTTGCTTCCATTTTATGTTTACTTAACCTAGTGTTGTTTTAAATTTCATTCGGTGACTTCCTTTCATCTGAACCAATGTTATTATAATTGTATGGTGTTGTTTTGTTGACATCCCAGATCCCCATTCACTTTCATTTTATGTGAAGAAAGAGTGTCTATGACATTATCCATTCATGCTTTTGGGGTTTCACAAAATTCAAAATTGATGAAAGAATTTTCATCTATAAGTGAACTGTCCTTTTAAGGTCATGTTAGGTGTTTCTTTTTATATATTATGGTGCTTTTACACTGATTCAGGTAGACAAGGTAAGTGAGGGAAAAAGAAAGAGAGGAGAGAGAGCAGGAGGGAAAGTGGGACAACAATAAGCCGAGGGAAAGACGTATTATACGCTTGAGGGAGATGTAAAAGCAGAGAGGAATGGTTGTTTTTGTCACTGTCACTAAAAGTGAGACACCATCCATAATTCAAAACGGTCACTGTAGTCCAGACAGACAATAGCCGCGTGGAAAAGGAAAGTTGAGCATGTGCAATATGCCAGAATACTCCATGTGTAAGTTCTGTATGAACTTATGAGTTGCATTAGAGGAAAATGCACATGCGTATATGTGTTAAGTGTGTCAGAGTGCACGTTTGTGTGAGGTCTGCATGGAGGAATTTTGCTCATGACAACCGTTCATCTGTTTTCCATTTCCCCGGCCTGTTTGGCTTGTCTCACGCACATTAAATGATCTCCTAATGTGTTTCCATAGTTACAGCAGCCCTATTGCGTCAACACTACAGTGGCAAACCTTAGAATACTCAGCCATGTCAACTATATATATACAGTATACAGTATACTGTATATGTGTATACAGTTTAAAATCATCAGAAATAAGTCTTTCAAGGCTTTTTTGATAAAAAAAGAAAGAAAGAAAACAGTAATACTGTAAAATATTATTACATTTAATTTTTTTGTTGCTTAATTTAGTCATGTCATGGCAAAGTTGAATTTTCAGCAGACATTAATCCAGCCCTCAGTGTTTGTGTGTGTGTGTGTGTGTGTGGTCCTGGTATACCCTGCGTTATGGGGACAAAATGTCCCTACAAAGATGACAATATCCAAAATCCTTGTCCTCGTAAGGACAATTTTTGGTCCACATGAGGAAAACAGCTTATAAATGATAAATTCAAGTAAAAATGCAGAATGTTTTCTGTAATGGGTAGGTTTATGGTCAGGGGATAGAATATTAAATTTGTACAGTATAAAAATCATTATGTCTTTGGAAATCCACATAAAACATGAAGACCCAACATGTTTACTAGTTGAAGAAAATAATCATTTTATTTGCACTAAGGGTCCTGATCTCATTTGGTCTAGTTTGACACAGTTTTGAGCCCAGCTATCTGACCCATCTCCAGAGGATTGTAGCCTGAGCATGCTGCATAAAGTACTAAACTCACAGACTTGAACAGATTGCACATGCCCTCCAAAATTCCTTATGTTAAGACGTAGCCGTAGCGAGGGAATCTCAATGCAGATTGTTGCTGTGGGCCCTCCTCGGTTTAAATCTCGTTCTGGGAGGGGGGTCTGTCACCATCTCTCTCCTCTCTAGTGACAGCCCTGTGTGAAGATAAACATACAGTAAATTCACTAAACAGTTGATGTAGGCTACTTTTGTATTTCAAAAAAAAAAACTGCCTAGTTTAACAGTTTATGAATTACTAATTATTTGGATCAGTATTCTAAAGTGAAAAGCATGAAAACTCCTTAGTAGTGACTGAAGTCATTGTAAGCTTTTTGTAAGGTTTAGGATAGTAATTCCTTCTGATGGATTTGGTAACACTTGAGTTATTACTAGTGGGTTACCATGATCTTCACTTTAAAATACTGATCCAAATAATTTGTAATTCCTTTAGAGGGATGTAGTAACACTTGAGTCATTACTATCCAAAATCTTAAGTTTACAATGACTTCAGTCGATATTAGGGGGTTAACATGCTTTTCACTTTAGAATACTGATCCAAATGAGTGATTCCTTCTGAAGGACCATTATCTTCACTTTAGAATTAATGGTAACACTTTAGTTCAGGGTCCAATTCTCACTATTAACTAAATGCTCAGCATGCACATTACTATGATATTGGCTGTTTATTAGTACTTATAAAGCACATATTAATGCTTTATTCTGCATGACCATATTCTACACCACTTAATCCTGCCCAATACCTAAACATAACATCTACCTTGCTACCTATTAATAAGCAGTAATTAGGAGTTTACTGAGGCAAAAGTCATAGTCAATAGAGAACCTAAACTAAAGTGTGACCGAATGACGTATACATTATGCATTATTCACATTAATTGTGATCCAATATATAGTAGTTCTCTAGGAGGTATGAATAAAAAAAAATAGTAGTTACTGATTAGCTAATAGTGAACTACCATATTCAACTGAGCACTATTGCTTACTAATATATTAATCACATTTTCATATTAGTTAATAGTGTTAATGTTGTATTACTCATTTGTTTCTGTGTAGTTATTCATTAACGATTAAACAATATTCTAAAGTGTTACCCCTGCTGCTAACTGCAGAAATACTGTAATGTACTGTGAAAATAAGATTTTTTTAATATACTTTCTGTGTAAATTAGCCTCATATTTTTTTCCATAAAACTCTGAGTGTAATTTTTTAATCATGAGATTAGAGAGCAGTTATCCATTCAATGATTGTGCATTTGGATTACATAGTTTTAACATAAACTAATAAACTTAATGTGATTCATATTTGTCAGTCATACATAAATTACATAGGTAAGATGTATGTAATAGTACACTGCAAAATGCCCATGATAAATTAACACTGCCTAGTGTTCATGTCATGTGTTTGCACACTACAGAATTAACCCCCATTTAATCAGATATTAGACTCTGAATGAGATCAGTGTATCAGGTCACTAAATGATAACCATCAACACGTGACCATGTTTTCTCTTTTTGTCCCATAACAAATGTATTTATAGCCCAACTAAAGCAAACACTGATCTCGATAATGGTAACTACAAATGAAACTCAATAAATCATCATCTTAACTTCTGTTAATCTCAATAAGAGCTATAGACGTCTAACAGAAATAAAGTCAATCTGGTTAATAATAAGTGAAGCTGGTAATGCTGTTTGTGGAGTTGTTTAATCCTCCTCTGCTGAGATCTTCAAAGATTGAATGTCTTCATTTGATTTCGGCTGTGACTGGAAGTTTCTCTCTTTTCTGTTCTTGTTTCTCTTTCCTCCAGTGAGTGGCCCAACTTTATATTAGGTGGCCTTAACTACTATGTACCTACATCAAAAATAAGTACAATGTACTTACTGTGTTCAAATTGTATTGCTGATATTGAGGTGGGATACGGGTAGGGTTAAGGACAGGTGTGGTGGTATAGGTAAGTTTAAGGGTAGGGTTAGGTGTAAGGGAAGTGTCAACTGTGTAATTACAAATGTAACTACAGAAATTAATTACAGATGTAATTACATGCAGGTATTTTTTTAAATGTAAGTACAATGTAAAAACATGTATGTACACAATAAGTGCATTGTATCAAATGATTAATTAAAATGTTAGTACATAGTAGTTAAGGCCACCTAATCTAAAGTGGGTCCCAGTGAGTCTGATTGTAACCAGCAGGTGTTCATCATTAATACTCATTCATCACTTAATTATCTTATTATCTTCAACACTGCTTCAATGATACTTTAAGTAAGGAATAATTGACGACGGGGCCGAGGTGTAACGGCCACTCCGCTTCGCGTCGTGACCGCATCACCACCTCGGGTGTGCATTATTGTTCTAATAATTGAACGCCCCGGAGTCAATTATTCCGCTTATACTACGGTTACCACACCTCAAGACATCGAGCCGAAGATATATTTAAAGGGATTTGTCCGGTTTTTGTACTTAAATCGCTATTGTGAGTAGGACTATTTCTTCCGCGTCTCATCCAACGGCTCTTTTGTTAGTTCTGAAACGTAATTTTAAAACTGTTAACGAAGGCTTGAGCCGTTGATAGCATTCTACTGCAGTTATTAATAAAGTTATTAGAGAGAGACAGAGAGAGAGAGAGAGAGAGATAGAGAGAGAGAGAGAGCGAGAGCTTGTGTGAATTAGGCTCCCTCTGTGCGTCTCTAAACAGCGCTGTTATTACCTCACTAGTGAAAAAATGTCACGTGTAGCCTTTAAGTTGCTCCACTTTATGGGCTAACTGATCAAATCTGGACTGTCTAATACTGCTGCCGCCCAGTTGTTGAACGTTTTATATTCACCGTAAATATTAAGATTTACTTTAGGAAAATCGTCTCTCATATTGTTGTTTTTTAGTCCTGTAATGTCCGTTGTTACAGTTAACTATGCGAAGTGATATGGAACTGTAATCCGGTCAAGCGCTGCCTGGAACTACGTTCGCTGTGCATCTCCCAGAAAATAATTGCACACCTTAGAACGTTCATCAGCCAATCAGATTCAAGCATTCAACGGCCCCGTAGGATAATTCTGTAGAGTGCACACACACAAGCAGTGTCACAGGGCATTTGGCTGTGTACTATTACATAAAACATACCTTTTTAATATCCGCATGACTGACACATTTGAATCACATTTAGTTTATTAGTTTGTTTATGTTAAAACTATATAATACAAATGGATTATGTAATTCAAATACATAAATAACATAAAATTTAGACTGAAATATTATTATTTTGTTGTGTTTATATCCAGAGTAGACTTTCTGCATAAAGAGCTGATTAATGCTGTACAGTCCTTGTAAAATAGGCATTGCATCCAGCCCGTAATTTGTGAGCACATTTGAGCGTGATTTGATTTGCATAATTCCTTTAGTGTACCTGGCGGTAAGACAGAGCATACAAGTACAGTGAATGGTGCTACTATTCTTAGTGAATTCCCTCCACAATGCTCATAGAAACTTGCCGGTGATGTTAGTAGTGTCTACTGCTCAACTTGGTTCATCCATTGTAGGCTAGACAAGAGCAGCAATATTTTTCTGTTTGATCTTTACCGCTCTCTCTATTTCTCACTCATTCTCACTGTTCTCAGGGGGATGCGTGTGTATACAACGATCAGTTGAAAGATCGCTTGGAGGAAGAACACTTTTATCATTACCGAAATGATCACAAGGGTTACATGAAAGGGCCGTTCTTAGTGCTAGGACCTCTCTCTTTCACCTTGAGTGCTCACATACAGGGTTAAAGGATGAATTGAAGGCTTTATAAAGAGATCACATGGGCGCCCACAGGTCTATCATTGTTCATTCTCTCTCTGGGTGAGTGAAAGTCACTGAGAGAGGTCAGATTTCAAAATGTATGCGGCCCCATCGAAACAACATTACACTAAAGGAAGAGGAGAGTTCTGTGCAAATGCTCAGAGCCCGAGGCCTTGTCCATTTTCAAGGTTTCTGTTCAAGGACTGTGTTTTTTACCATCCATTATATTCAAAGCATCTAGACTTACAGTCTGGCCATAAGACTTCATTGTTTTAGAGATCCTCATGTGGATCTGTTTGTGTGCATGTGTGTGTGTTTTCATATTATCAGTGTCTCTTGCTGTTGCTGTAAACCTGGAGCATATTTCCTGTACTGTTGAATAATGCAAAGCCTGCGGTCTTTGGGCTATTGTAATGCTCATCTTATACTGGTATACTCTGAGCGGACTGCTCCCGGCTGCTTTTAAACTACAGTGATGCCATCTCATCATTCGTGAGTGCATTGTGCTGTTTGCCTTCAATGAGCAGAGGGGCTGCTTCAAAGACCTGCAAATGTTCCGTTTTTGCACCTCCAATAATTGGGGTCACTGGTAGAGAAATGAAGACGCTGAGTGAAAAGAAAGTGAAAAGTGAAATAAGTGCGCCGTGTTGTAGTGCATGGATTTATGGCTCGAAAAAGTATTTGGACTCTTAAGCCACACATAAAACTTTGTGAATGGTATTTTGTTACATACAATGGGACATTTACTGGAAGAAAGAAGTAGACTTTTCAAACGAAATATTTCAAAACAAAAAGTTTGGTAGGTTTAGCAATAGATTTACTGTTGAAAATATAAATATATAGAGACAAACTTACAAAAATGGCCCCAAAGACGCAAAGTTGGTTCTGAGAAAAGTTCTTGCATCACTTGTTTGCACTTTGTTTGATATCAATGCAAGGAAATTCCTACATTTCTAGTGTGACTTAAGTATACAATGGTTTACAGAAATGTAGGAATTGAAAAAAAAAAAAAAAAAAAAAGATGACAGTACTTAAGATGTTTTTATTTTTATTTTTTATAATGTAGCTTGTTCAGTACCATACTGCCTTTGTTGTGTGACCAACACATCACTGTTTTAATGCCACAATGTATTGCACACTCAGTCTGAGTGAGCTGACGCAATCATCGAACACTCTTCTAAATGCTTTTGCTCTTTCTCATAAGCAGAAAGTCTGCATGGCATTGTAGGTCTGATATATCAAGATGAGTAAACTTTACCTCTTCTACTGCTGTAATAAGTTATTCAACTTAGATATATCAATTAGGCTTTATTATAGTTTTTTTTTAAGCTTTTAATTCATTTATTTATTTCCCAAAGGAAGTTTAACAAATATGAAAAATGTGTCTCTAATTAAATTATAAATTATATAATAAGTTGTATTTAATAAGATTTCCCCCGGCTTTTTAATGTAGTTTCATTTAGTGAGTGCTGCTCATGGCTACCTTTCAAAATAATGAAAATCTTTTTTTCAATAAAATAAAAAAATATATAAAAGTATAAAATTACTTTTATTGATTATAAAACGATTTTCCCTTTTTTTTATTAATTTAATTTAACTTTAATTAAAAATAGTTTGTGTTGTAGCAGTTTAGGCATGATAAATGCACATTTCTCTATTTAATATGATTAAATACTGTAGTTTAACTACTTTAAACTTTAGTTACTAGCTTGTAGCTTGGTGAGGTAAAGTTTCAAAGTAGCTTCCCCAATACTGATGAAAAGCAAGAGAGAGAAAGAGGAAAAAGGATGACAGAAGAGCATAGCCTTTCAAATTGTGATATTTTATGGTGTACTTATTAGGTTCCCAACCCTCCTTATTTTAAGAACTCAGTGAGAACACCTAGGGGACTGCTGTTACACGCACCTGCATTCAGATGCCCATCCTACTCTGTATTGCTGTACTGGGAACATACACAGCACTGCGGGGCTCACACGCATACACTTAGTCACACTACTTTTTAAAAGCTCTCTGTGGACGTGCTTAGTTTCTGGCCCAGGGGCCCGACAGACAGAGATACATGTATAGTATCTTCTTTCTTCACGCTCAAGAAGAATGCAAAGGGAGAGAGGGAGTCATGTAATTTTCAATTACTCTTCTTTGATGTTCCTGGGAGCAGCAGATTTCTGATGTTCTGCCTCTAATGTTCCACATCTATGGAATCTGCTCTCATTATCTTCAGCTCATCTCACCCATCCCACACACTTACCTCTGTGCGTGTGAGTGCTGAAGTCTTCACACTGCATTAGGAACAGCAGCTTGTCTGGCCTTTTGATTAAACATACTAAAATTAGATTCAACTTTATTGTCATTACACAAGTACAAGTACAAGTACAAGTACAAGGCAACGAAATGCAGTTTAGGTCTAACCAGAAGTGCAATAGCAGCAAGTGCAGGATATACAATGGTTGCATAAGTGCAGGACATGGATATGTACTGAATATATATAAATATGTATAAATAGAGAGATGGTTATTACTATAAACAGAACTGAATTTACAGGTGAATATGTACAGTTAATAAATATACAGACGACTATTACTATAAACCGAATTTACAGGTGAATATGTACTATGAATATAATATACAGATGCGTATTACTATAAACATAATTTTACAGATAGAGGTATACAATAATATGTTAGGCTAAGATGAGGAATATAGCAGTGGATTAAGGTAGTGCAATAAATTATGGACAGAGCTATCCGAAAGAAAGTGTAAAAGTGCAGTGGAAAGTGGTTGCATATTACAGTTAGAAGTACAGTGCAAAATGCACATGTAAACAGCTGGTACTATAAATACAGTCGGCAGTGCAAATAAGCATAATCCAGTTAAGGTATGGTAGTGCAGAATGCATAAGTAAACAGTTGTTACTGTAATAAACAGTCGGTAGAGCAAATAACAAAAAGAAAGGCAGATGTATGGTAGGAGAGTTAGCAGTTTATGAGGGAAGTGGATCAACGGGGGTTTGAGTTCAGTAAAGAGACAGCTCTGGGGAAAAACCTGTTCTTTAGTCTACTGGTCCTGGTCCAGAGGATCCTGAAACACCTGCCGGAGGGCAGGAGAGAAAACAGTCTGTGGGCTGTGTGAGAGGAGTCCTTGAGGATGCTGCGAGCTCGATGCAGACAGCATTTCATCTGGATGTGCTCGATGGCAGGCAGTGGAGTCCCTGTGATGCGCTGGGCAGTTTTCACCACCCGCTGCAGTGCCTTGCGCTCCGCAACAGAGCAGGTCCCATACCATACTGCGACACAGTTGGTCAGGATGCTTTCTATTTCGCAGCGATAGAAGTTCACCAGGATAGCCGAGGAGAGCTGATTCTTCCTCAGTGTCCTCAGGAAGAAGAGGCGCTGGTGAGCCTTCTTGACCAGGCTGGAGGTGTTGGTTGTCCACGACATGTCCACCGAGATGTGGATCCCCAGGAACTTGAAACTGGAGACACGCTCAACAGCCATTCCATTGATGTGGATGGTGTCGTGTGTGCCTCTTGACTTCTTCCTGAAGTCCACAATGAGATCCTTCGTTTTGGTGGTGTTGAGGAGCAGGTTATTTTCAGTGCACCATGTGGCCAGGTGCTGGATCTGCCATGGAAACTGCATCCTCTGTGCTCCTATTGCTGCGGTAGGCAAACTGGTGTGAGTCCAATGTGGATGGTAGAGAGTCTTTTAGGTGTTCCAGGACCAGCCGCTCAAAGCACTTCATAACGATGGGTGTGAGTGCTACAGGGCGGTGAGTGCTTAGGGCACCTCGGGCTAGAATGTTTCGGCACTGGCACAATGGAAGTGTGTTTAAAGCATGAAGGAACAGCAGCTTGGGCAAGAGACAGGTTGAAAAAGTCTTCAAAAACCCCAGCGAGCTGCTCCACACATGCCCTGAGAACACGTCCAGGGATGTTGTCTGGTCCAGCAGCCTTGTGCGCGCTGATCCGGCTCAGTGCCTTGCAGACATCTGTGGAGGAGAGTGTGATTGGTGGGTGGTCAGCTGAGGGTTTGAGCTTGGTGGCAGTTCCTCTGTTGTCTCTTTCAAAGCGAGCATAAAAGTAATTTAGCTCGTTTAGGAAGTTGACATCAGTGGCTGCGGGGGTGGAGTGGGTGGGTTTGTAGTCACTGATGGCCTGAATGCCCTGCCACATACGCATGACGAGGGTCAGAGTTGGAAAAGTGTCCCTCTATCTTTAGCTTGTAGCAGTGCTTGGCCTTTTTGATGCCCCTCTTCAGGTTTGCTCTGGATGTGCTGTAGGCTTGTGCATCTCCTGATCTGAAGGCAGTATTGCGTGACTTCAGCAGGAGTCGTACTTCACCGTTCATCCAAGGCTTCTGATTTGGGTATGTGGTTATCTGTTTCTGGCTTGTAACACTGTCAATGGTGGTATTGATATGATCCAATACAGAGGAGGTGTAGGAGTCAATGTCCGTGTGAGCGCCACTGGTGGCTTGAGAAGCAAACATACTCCAGTCTGTGTTTAGAAACCTTTCCTGGAGTGTGGAATCTGCCCCCGCAAGCCACACCTTGATGGTCTTCACTGATGGCTTCACACAGTTGATGAGGGGTGCATATTTGGGTGTGAGAAACAAAGAGATGTGATCTGACTGTCCCAGGTGGGGGAGGGGTGTTGCAACGTAAGCTCCAGCCATGTTTGTGTAAACATGGTCTAAGGTTTTGTTTCCTCTGGTGTGGCAGGAAACATGCTGGTGAAACTTGGGTAGCACTGACTTTAAGTTTGAGTGATTAAAGTCACCTGCAACAATAAACACAGCTTCCGTGTGGTCAGTCTGTTGTTTACTGATGGCTGCGTGAAGTTCTTTCATACACTCTAAAAAAAAAAGGTTCTATATGGCACCAAAAAAGGTTCTTGGCTCGTAATCATAGGGGAACCTTTTTTAGTGCTATATAGCACCAATTTTGGTGCTTCAGTGGTTCTTCAGCGGTTCTTCAGAGGTGCTATATAGCACCTTAGTCAAAGAACCGGTGAAGAACCTCTGAAGAACCGCTGAAGAACCACTGAAGCACCAAAATTGGTGCTATATAGCACTAAAAAAGGTTCCCCTATGATTACGAGCCAAGAACCTTTTTTGGTGCCATATAGAACCTTTTTTTTTAGAGTGTAGCAAGCTTGGCATCAGCATCCGGGGGAATATAGGCTGCAGTTATAATGGTGGAAGTGAACTCCCGCGGTAGATAAAATGGTCTACATTTAACCATGAGAAACTCAAGGTTAGCTGAACAATGACTCCCAACAATAGCAGAAAAAAATCTTACTGACCACTGATCTGACACAGCGTGACCCACATGTGGAACAGCACTGGTTTCGAAGCTCTGTCTACACCAAACAGCATCATCAAACACATAATCATATGCACAGGCATCTTCAAATGATTAATGATGAAATCTGAGCGCAAAAGGAGGGGGGGGGGGGTGCTCCCCTGTCTCAAAACATTCCGGAAAGGTATGAACAAATCTCTGTCTTGATTTGATTTGAGAGGCAATCATTTTAGAGAGGAGCAATCGCCTGATGCGAATATGAGTGCGGGTTATTAAAGCTATGTCATGATGAGCTTTACCGCCAACTTTAACAGGTCAAATCAATGCTAACACTGTTGGAGCAATATTCTAGTGCACTAACGGATGTCAGAGACGCAGGGCTCTCTTTAAGTCTGTGATTTATTATCTAGTCAGATTTATTCAATCAATTAAAGGCCCATTAGACAGCTCAGAGAGAGGCAAAAACGAGTACCGACAGGTGAATGTGCGCACAAGAGCGCCTGCATGTGTAAATGTTAATGTATCAGGATATATCAGGCATCTCTAAGAGCCTATTAGTCGTATTTCGATCGATTTTCAGTGAGGTCCATCTGGTTGGCGAAGATCAAGGAGACTTGGATTAAAGTTTGCAACATTTCCTCTCCTCATTTTCCCTGTCTTTCTGGAGGCTGCATGAATTCTGAGCACCGAAGCATCTTCTAGTAACGATGTTTCTTTGTAGCCTAAAATATGGCAGCAGATGTTGCCAATATGGAACACAAACACATTACTTTAATGCACTTACTCAGCGTGGAGTTCTGTTCAGAACTTACAAACTTTGGATGATAAAATGTACACAAAAGCATACATAGTGATCAAACAGGATGGATGGACAAAAAAAAGCATGTTGTGCTCCACAGAGATCATATAGTCATGCAACAACATGAAACAACATGTGAGGGTGAGTAAATGGTTTATATTTAATAATATATGTTATGTTAAAGTTTGGGGTCAGTAATATTTTTTTTTTAAATTTAAAGTAATTAATACTTATTAGCAAGGACATGTTACATTTGGTCAAAAGTGACAGTAAAGACTTATTTAAAATAAGTGTTGTTCTTTTGAACTTTCAATTAATGTATCACGGTTTACACAAAAATATTAAGCAGCACAACTGTTTTCCATATTGATGATTTCTGAAGGATCATTTGACACTGAAGACTGGAGTAATGGCTGTTGAAATTTATCTGAAATTCATGCTGATTTATTCCATCACAGGAATAAATAAAATTTTAAGATATACTAAAATAAGGAAACAGTTAAATGTTATAATATTTAACACAATTATATATATATATTTTACTGTATTTTTGATCAAATAGATGCCATTTTGGTTTTGGTGAGCATAATATATGTCTTTCAAAAACATAAAAAAAAAAAATTAAAAAAAATAAAAAAAAATCCAACTGCCCCCTACTGTATATACATACTGTATATATATAAAAAAATAAAATAAAATAAAATAATTAAAAAAAAAAAAAAAATATATATATATATATATATATATATATATATATATATATATATATATATATATATATATGCAACCCGTTCTCACTCCCAAAGCGTCGAAAAACGCAGCATGGTCAAGTGCTTTCCGCGTCACAATAAAGACGCTAAAGGCACCCCTAGGCGTCACTATATCGACGCGCTGAGTGCTCCATTCATTTCAATGAGAAACCTTTGGCGTCAGACACAGACGCGTTGGGCATGGGAAAGTTAAGGCCAATTTATACTTCTGCGTCGAGTGTACGCCGTAGGCTACGCGCGTAGCCGACGCCGTCGTGAGCATTTATACTTCTGCGCTGTTGTCTGCGTCAATGTGCAGTTACACATGCAGACGCTAGTAGGCAGTGTCCTCGGGCATGTTGGTGTAATCAAGAGAACAGCCGAAGAAGAAGCAGCTTCGTGTGGAGAATCTGTACATTCATGTCGGAGTATCAGCAGCAGTGAGAGAGCGGCTTTTCTTGCAGCTTGAGTTGTTGTATCTAAAGCAAATTAAGCATCTCTAGTTGATTAGTAAAGTTAAATAAGGCGATCTGGCGCTGGAATGTGTTTGTGAAATCATGCGGAGCTCGTGGCCGCTGTTTTCAGCAGCGGTGGCTCAAGCAATCGATTGCTGTTGCGGAGACTTCATTCACGGAATATACCCTAATGTGTCCCTGTTCTTGATATACAATTACTGATTAACATCTTTGGTTTTAATGAGAAAATAAATAAACTATACTCAGCGGATCTATGTATTTATTTACTACCATAAAGAATCGCTGGACTGCGAAATATTGTGTTATAGCAGACGTAAGGAACTATCATCCAATTTCTGGACACACACACACACTCCTATCGCAGATTTTTTATTTATTTATTGACCTGAGGGAAGGGTTCTGGCAGACCAATCACAGCGCTTGCGGTCCGCGTAGAATTGACGCGTTGTTACATTTTTGGAGAGGTGCGCGTCAGGGTACGGCGTAGGGTACGGCGTATCCAACGCGTCTATGCGTAGGGTACGCCGTACCCTCTGCGTGCACTTGACGCAGAAGTATAAATTGGCCTTTATCGTCATGCTGATCATATATTTGGTTATGATTTTGCCATTATGACATGCTGGACTGTGATTCTCAATTTAATCAGCCAGCATCATTTTATTTACGCTATCTAGACACGTTTTAACATGTAACCCAACCCTATTCCATCCCTAAACCTACCCATTTGTGTGGTATAAAACGCAGATATAACAGGCAGAGTCGACTGCATGCACAATTTATTAAAAAATGACTGACGTCATTACGTCAGCTTTGATTGTAAAATGTCATTGGTTCTCGTGTGTCTTGTGCCCGAATGCGTCATGCTAAAGAGGCGTGTGTATTATTTGAATGAGATATGAATGAGTGCGTTAACGGCGCGGCGGGATCATCATCTCAGCGATTAAAACATTAAGATCAACTCTATTCTTTACATGAAGACATTGTGTGACTTCAGAAGACTTGGAATGCAACATGAGTTAATACTTTTATACTGTTGTTGGTAAGTTTTTACAATAAATACCTGTGACTGTACTTGTATTTGCCTGTTGTGTGTTTTATATTGTTTAGGAGTGGTTAGGTTTAGGGTAGGAGTTGGGTTTGCTGCTCCAAAATATAAAAGTAACCTTTAAATATGAATAAAATCATGTATGCTTTTACAAATGCAAAGAATAAAATGCGTCTTGATCTGACGCATTGGGTAAACAACTGAAATGAATATAAATAAATATATATAAAATGTATGTCGCAAAATCTGCTAAGGAGGAATAATTGAACGATAATAATTTTCATGGGTTTAAATAAAAGATTTTGGTTATAAGAGACAATAAAAAAAAATCACTCCTTTCCTGCAAAAAACAAGCTTAATTTGCGACAGCTGAGTGTAACATTTTTGTCAAGCCAAACATGTCAGTCTCTGAGTAACGTGTAATTTATTTAAGTCACGAATGAAACCTTTATGTAAAATAAGTATAATGAACTACGCAAAAAGCACTTTGAACATTTCCAGCGCATTGTATAATTTACCAAAAATCAAACATTTTCAGCCCTTATGCAAATAAGGGGTGAACATAACACATTTATGGGCATCAATTACTACACTGAATACATGCCAGCTAAGAAATATAGTTATTACCTTACAATCCATCTGGTTTCAGTCCACATCATGTCCACATCATTTGAATATCACAACATTGATGTCTGTCAAATAATACTGTGCACAATACAGAGGTCCAGCGAGTGGACACATTTCCTGGAAAACCAACGCAATCTCACAGCAATTCATGCGTATTTTATGAAGTGGCTAATTAGTACAAATTCGTACGACCTCACTCGTACATTTTTGTATGATATGTCTAGACTAGAGGTCTTCACGGAGCCCCCGAGACCCGTGGACCCGGGACCCGACCCGGGACCCGTACGGGTCCGGGTCTATATTTTAAATGGTCAGCCGGGTCCGGGTCGGGTCCCAATCTATTACTACGGGTCCCGGGTCTGTGTGTAATTCGATCCGGACTCGGAGAACACCTGCCCGTGATCACTGCTTGTGTGTTTTTTGTAACTTGCAACTTGTAAAATTAGGATAAGAAAAGTGTGAGTCGGGAAATAAGGTTTTAAAAAAGAAAGAAAAAAAAAACACGAGCGATCTCTCTCTCTCTCTCTTGCTCGCTCGCGCTCGCTCTCGCTCGCTCTCTCTCCGCCGTTGCAGCTCACGCCGGTGATCATGGATACCTTCATAAGCGATGTGCGAAAAAAACTAAAAAACAACGAATATAAAGAGGTTAAACCTAAAAAGTTATGTGTAAAAGTAACATAAAAGTTTTCTATGATGCTCAAATTGCGTAAAAAAGCTCATATTTCAGGTTGCTCCAGCCTGCGCATGTGCAGTCTCAAGCGCGTGTCATGTTTCTATGGCAACCCGAGCTTCCGCTGTGATCGACTTTAATAATAATATGAATGAACCGTCTTATTTAATCTTAAAGTTTTGGTGAACAGAGTGACTCAGCTCACAGGGATGATAGAAAATAAATAATGCTGACGTCAGCGGCCACCGAACAAGCAGTCGTTATTATAGTTCAAAAAGGCAAACAGTCAAATTTATTATGCGAGTTAACTTGAGGCGAAATGCAAATCTGCAAAGACGCATTTGTCATCCGTCACCGTGACATGAAGTGGACTTTTAAAGCTCAAATGATGAGTGAATTAAGCATGCTTGGAATAACAAGAGAGGAATAACATGGATTTAACTTTTTGGCAAAGATGTAATGCATCACAATCAAGTAACAAGGAAGGGAGACGACGGCTATAGGTAAGACAAAAAGTTATATTTATCGTAACTTGTTTATTGACTTGTTAATATCAGTTTATTATGGAATATGTGACAATCGGGTCCAGTCGGGTCTGTGTCTTCACGCCGGGTTCGGTTTCATCTTAGACGGGTCCAGGTCGGTTCCGGGTACTACATTTTTGTCATTTCTCTGATTTGCACGGGTCCGGGTCCAGTTTTTGAAATAATTGACGGGTCCGGGTCGGTTCCGTTTAGCACATTACGGGTCTCATCGGGTTCGGGTATGAATTTTTGGACCCGTGAAGACCTCTAGTCTAGACCCCAGTGATGGGTATTTTTGGGGGCGGGGTTAGAGGTGGTCCTTCCTGGTGACGCTTTTTGCTAAATCGTGCAAAGTACCCACCTTCTAAAATACGTACAATGAGATTGGATTTGGAGGGAGAAAATGGCGACCTGAGTGGCTTCAACATGCTGTTTGTCAGAGACGATAACATACATAATGCACTTGAGTATAAATTTGTTCTTCACTGAAACTGAATCAGAATGATCAGGTAACTGAGTGAAATACTTCACATTGCATGCTAAAGAGAATAAACGGCAATCAAATTGAAAAACTTTGCCAAGTTAGAGAACATCGTTCAAGATGTGTTAGTTTTGAAAAACATATTTTCTTTTTGCAGCAACTACGCATTCTGATTCTGGCGTTCCTGATTTGAATATTTTCAATAATTTTCTAATCTTGACTGATAATTTTTTTAATAATCTTGGCAATAGTTGAACTGTTAAATGAGTGATCTTGAGATGAGTCCCTGTAGTCATCCAAATTGACTCTAATATGCTGATGTTATATATATATATATATATATATATATATAATAAACTTGAGGTGATTTTTACAAATGTAGTTTGAATACCATCTTCTCAGTTTAAAAATATTAAGTGAATTTTTACTCGCATAGATCCAGAGCACATGATCTTCAGTAATGCTTCCTAATCCCTTCTGAATCAGTATTTTTTTCATAAAGTGGATAATGTCAGAATAATGCTTTAACGCAGGAAAAAAAGAAGGAATTCATGCATATTAATAAAAAAAATCTAAATAAAAAATATACAATCTCCAAATCACACAAGCAGTTCACTTGCCACTTACGTACACACTGCTCTAGCTCTCAGCATGCACCAGCGAGAGAGAGAGAGAGAGAGGGAGAGAGATGTGAGGATAATTAGCTGTCGGTTTGTGAGTGGTGATCTTCCTCTCCGCTGAAGTCTCAGTCACAGCCACATAAACAATGGCACATGAATAAAACATGGCCGACAATCACTCAAAGTGCAGTGAAAACACGGCACTAGCTTCAGTAAATATTTCATCTTCATGTCCCTGTGTGCCTTTGAGGTCTTCTCTGTCCTCATTACTGCATTTTGTTAAACATTAATGGGGCCAAGTTTTTGGAAGCTCTTTTAACCTGCCTCTCTCTCTCTCTCTCTCTCTCTCTCTCTCTCTCTCTCTCTCTCTCTCTCTCTCTCTCTCTCTCTCTCTCCAGCTCTCCTTTTCCTCTTCCCACACCTACTCCATCACTCCTCAGATCTAGGCTTACTTATTAGATTTCAGACTCCTTGGTTTTGCTGCGCTTTCGAGTTGAAGCACATTTGTCATCTGCTCTGTGGTTCCTTCAGAGGGTCCGAGATGAGCAGCTCTGCCTTGGAGCCATTAGCTGAGGGAGAAGGCCAGAGCTTGTGGGATGCTATTCAGTTTTTATTGGATTTCGCTCAAGCTCATGCATCCAGCCCTACAGGGATGCGTCAAGCAAACGTACAAAGATTCAATAATTCATCATATATGTAATCAATGTATTCAAAGCCCCTCCAGATTTAGCCCTGGTATTGTATAAGGCAACGTGATAACTGTCTGGTCAATGAGTATCCCATGAAGGCTTGTTTCTGACCTTGGATGTGGCTTTGTTGCTGTGAAGTTGACCGCACTGGTAGCTGAACTTTGTGTGTGGTGGCTTGGTGTTTTTCCCAGGCTACACTCATGCTGTGACTAAAGTTGTGATTTTCCTCAAATATCTCTAAAGCTCATTTGCCTATCCCCATTTCATTTTTTTGTGAAATCTTCTTGCATATTTATTCTTGACAAATTAACATTACAATCATGTAGTATTCTCTATTGTGAGGGCAAAGACGGAGGAAGTAGGGAACAGAAGGTGGTTACAGGTAAACTACAAAAAGCTACAACGTGAATTTCATGGATTAAGCAAATGTTGTAGCTCTGAACAGACTTGACTTTAAATGAATGTGACCCAGTACATGAGGTATTGTTTTTTTTTTTTTTCAGTTATCCACCTTAATGAAAAAGAACTGAGGAACACTAGGGCTAAAATACACAAGGAATGATTATCAGAGCAGAACAAGGAACGTGTGCAATTCAATTAGAAACAATGGAACGCAGGCAAACAGGAACAAGGAAAACCAAACTAAAGGTGCGTTTACACAACAATGTTGTACTGAAAACGAAGATGTTTTTTCCTTTGTGTTTTTTGCATACAGGTGACAACAATGTCTAAACAATCCCTATTCACACAGATCTGCGATCTGCCCCTAACAAACAAAGAAACTAAACATAATCCTTACAGTTTATGAGTTGGGGATGTACCAGTGAAAAACATGGTGAAATAGACCCAGGGCTCGCAAAATCGTTAGCTTATGTGTTTTCCAGTCGGGCTACCAAAATGTATCACCGCCCTGCCCAATGGGCTATCTTAAATATTGAAATTAAATTACTTTCTTTATGTGCGTTGTTAACTCTCTTTACTTGTTACTTGAAGGAAAAAACTATTGCAGAAGTTTGAATCATGCTGATTTGACCGCAGTGAAGTTTAGCTGATTAATTTTGCACCGTACGCACAAGCAGTGTGGAGGTAGCGCAGAAGCTGTCCGTATGGAGAACGGGAGCAGCATACGCCGTTGTGCTTTCACACTGCCAGCGTTTGTTGCGCGCAGCTGAATTGCGGCATGTGTACTGCAAATACAGACGAGTATCAAACATTTTCACCTTTTCTGGCATTCTTCTCCGACCCCTATCTGTCTCGTGCTTTGATTTATGATGGCCAACATATATCTGCTGCGAATGCGACCGTGTTCCCCTCTGTCCCAAACACATATTGTAACGTACTGCTCTGAGACAAAAGGTAAAGGATCCAAATGCAGCTTTTTTGAAAGGGTAATCCACACTCGTAGTCAACAAACAGGCAAGAGGTCATAACAGGTAATCAGTCCAATCAGGCAAACAAGACAGAAGAGAGAGGCAAACGGGTAATCCACAGAACAGGCAAGAAATCCAAAACTTTGTTTTTGATTGATATTTCGACAATTTTCTACATAAAAAAATAAATACATTCTAAATGCATTTACATCTAATATCTTCAAACTGCTGAAATGTTCCCTTCCAAATATGCATTCTGAATAATAAATAAATGTACTAACCTGCCACAGTCCAGTGCTGGTCTTCTCATTAAGGGCCCTATCATACACTGGGCGCAATGCTATGTCAGGCACGATGCAAGTGTTTATTGCTAGTTTCAGCCCAACGCAGTTATCATTTTCATGTCCAGTGTCACGTTGTTTAAATAACTAATGTACTTGCACCCATCTGTTCGCCCATTAAAACGAGGTGTGTTGAGACGCATTGTTGGCACGTTGCTATTTTGAGGCAACTGAAAATGACTGCGCCATTGACCAACAAAATACTGGTCTTAAGTCAATAGTGCAGTATTTTTTGTGTTATTTAAAGGGTGCGTTAGTAATATGCGCCTATAGGCGGGTGCGCAGCACTCTGCTTATTACACACACAGGGATGCGCAGCAGCCCACAAACATTTTAAATATAAAAAATAAAAGGATTCCTCTCTGGGAGAAGTTCTTTCCACTCGAAAATTCCGCCATGTAAATAGCGAATCCGCCATGGTGCATGTGCAACTGATGTGTAAAGGGAATGGGAGATGAGACTTTGATTGGTTTATTGTACTTTATGCCCAAAACACATTCTTGACTTATTAAGAGACTAAGTACAACCCATTTGGACCATGTGCCTTGGCGCCGTCGTTAGACTAGCAAAACTGGATTCGGAGTGTTTTTCTCTCACTGATCTTATTCTTATTTCATACCTGCTGATGAAACTAGATGTTTTTCCCTTTTCACACCATTCTTTGTAAACCCTAGAAATGGTTGTGCGTGAAAATCCCAGTAACTGAGCAGATTGTGAAATACTCAGACCGGCCCGTCTGGCACCAACAACTATGCCACGCTCAAAATTGCTTAAATCACCTTTCTTTCCCATTCTGATATTCAGTTTGGAGTTCAGGAGATTGTCTTGACCAGGACCACACCCCTAAATGCATTGAAGCAACTGCCATGTGATTGGTTGATTAGATAATTGCATTAATGAGAAAATGAACAGGTGTTCATAATAATCCTTTAGGTGAGTGTATAATAGCATTGTAATATAACAATATAATATGTAACGATAATATTTACAGTGGCTTTATAAATGAAATAAAACCATAAAAAAGCAAAACACACCTGATACACATTTTTTGTTTTTCATTTTCTAGAATTAGAGTATAAAAACTTTGCTGAATGAAATGTGAAAAAGGAAGAGGAAAGGGAAAGGTAAGGGGGAATGAGACATTAAAAACAGACAAGGAAAGAAGAAAAAAGAAATGGAAAGTTAAAAGGGGAAAAACGCAAAAAGCAAATGCAGTGCTTCTTCTCTATCCTGTCATTGACAGACCTGTCCACCTGTCGCTTGTTATGCTGTGAACTGACACTTTTCCTTTCGTGAGAGAGGTTTCTGATTTCATGCACCAATTAATGAGAGGGTCTCAGGCTTTAGGCTCTCTGTCACTCTGTATTTACTCTATGTTGCTTTTAAATGGAGAGATGCACCTTCAATCACTCCAAAGCAGTGTAAGGTGGCTTTACATTTCTGCTGCAACTGTCACTTTATATTCCAATTAAAATACATACTCACATGCACACCTACCCTCGCCTTCTTGCATGGGCCATTAACCTCTAATGTAAGGCCGTCTGAGTCTTGCATACTTCAATGATTTTGCTGAAAGATATAATTGCACATTTGAGACATTAGTGGGGGATGCTAACCACAACATGCTGCCAGTGGAATATTTTCCTGCTGTCACATTTACTTGAAGCTTGTCAGTTTGAACTCTACAAGAACCTTCTCTGAAATTCCCTTGCAAAAACCAGATCCATTTGCACTGTTGATCTTTTAATGGCTGATTTTTAAAAAGGATTTGGCCCAGATACAGGTCGTTATCAGCATGAAATATATACTTAAATTTTAATATGAGTATGTTAATATTTTACATTTCTATAATAATGTCAATATGAATGGTAATGTTATTATTTATTAATATTAACATCATGCATTTATATTCATATGCATTTATTAATATTATATAAAATATTCAGGCTTTCAATGCATTACAATAAATCACAATAAATAACCTTAACTTCTCAATCTTTCAGTTCAAGTTGTGTTTATGTGGATGAGTCTCATTGCATAATATAAACACCTATCAGGCATAATATTATGACCAGTGAAGTGAATAACACTGATTATCTCTTTGTCATGGCACCCGTTAGGGGGTGGGATATAAAAGGCAGCAAGTGAACATTTTGTCCTCCAAGTTAATGTGTTAGAAGCAGGAAAAATGGGCAAGTAAAAGGATTTGAGTGAGTTTGACAAGGGCCAAATTGTGATGGCTAGACTACTGGGTCAGAGCATCTCCAAAACCGCAGCTCTTGTGGGGTGTTCCCGGTCTGCAATGGTCAGTATCTATCAAAAGTGGTCCAAGGAAGGAACAGTAGTGAACCGGCAACAGGGTCATGGGCGGCCAAGGTTAATTGATGCACGTGGGGAGCGGAGGCTGGCCTGTGTGGTCCGATCAAACAGACGAGCTACTGTAGCTCAAATTGTTCAAGACTTTAATGCTGGTTCTGAAAGGTGTCAGAATACACAGTGCATCGCAGTTTGTTGTGTATGGGGCTGCATAGCCACAGACCATTCAGGGTGCCCATGCTGACCCCTCTCCACCGCCGAAAGTGCCAACAGTGGGCACATGACCATTAGAACTGGACCATGGAGCAATAAAACAAGGTAGCCTGGTCTGATGAATCATGTTTTCTTTTACATCACGTGGATGCTGGGTGTGTGTGCATCACTTACCTGGGGAACACATGGCACCAGGATGCAGTATGGGAAGAAGGCAAGCCAGTGGAGGCAGTGTGATGCTTTGGGTAATGTTCTGCTGGGAAACCTCAGCAGTACCACCTACCTAAGCATTGTTGCAGACCATGTACACCTTTTCATCGAAACGGTATTCCCTGGTGGCTGTGACCTCTTTCAGCAGGATAATATGCCATGCCACAAAGCAAAAAAGGTCCAGGAATGGTTTGAGGAGCACAATGAGTTTGAGGTGTTGACTTGGCCTCCAAATTCCCCAGATCTCAATTCAATCGAGCATCTGTGGGATGTGCTGAACAAACAAGTCCTATCCATGGAGGCCCCACCTTGCAACTTGCAGGACTTAAATGATCTGCTGCAAACATCTTGGTGCCAGATACCACAGCACACCTTCAGGGATCTTGTGAGTCCATGCCTCGACGGGTCAGGGCTGTTTTGGCAGCAAAAGGGGGACTAACACAATAGTAGGCTGTTTTGCCTTCTCTGTGTATGTTATTATTCTATAAAGATGCTAAACAGATTTAGATTTCTGCAACAACAAGTTGAATAAAAACGTTTATCGTCGCTGTCCGATGAAAACCACGTATGTCCATTTTGCCGATTTTGAGATTTTTCGACGGATTGAATGTCCAGGTTCATTTCCGTATACAGTATGCGTCACATATCTAAATGGCCAATGAAAAGTTGTGAAATCATGTCATCTGATTTTCATGTATATCCATTTGGTGTCAAAGCTGTCAATCACGCCGCGTATCTCCCGCCCTGTGGAAGCATCTCGCCGGTCTCACTGGTATCGTGAAGTTGTTTCATCGAAGCTCAGCACTGGATAGCCGATAGTAGGACATTGAAGCTCTCCGCAGTTTAGTTCTAATCTAGTTCTTCACAGATTAGTTTGCTTGCTAGTATGTAAATAAACTCGGTCTCTTTGATAAGATTCAGCCTTTTTTTCTCAGTCAAACTGATCAAATTATAGCCTGTAATGCTACTGTCATGATTGTCACTAGAACATGCCTCACTCATACTGCGATCACCGCTTGCCAGAGGCTGAGAATATCCAGCATGTATTCCTCTGTATTCCTCACGTATTCCTCTGCTGAAACGCGACTTTGCCATTCTAATTAATGATCGGAAGAACGCGTATCGACCACCGTTACTGTAAAATATGCACGTATGTCCATTTAAACTCAATTTTGGTCAAATGTGGATTATATCATTACACTGGCAAGAATATGGTTACATGTAAAGATGCCGTACCAAGTATGACAACGCTACATTCAACTGCTTTTGAAATACAGTGTTTTTTTCACTTCCTGAAAAGTAAGCGTTTTGGACATACGTGAGTTTCATCGGACAGCGACGTTATGCTTTGGTGCAGATAAATGGGTACTTGAGTGTTACTGATGGGGGCATTTGAGATGAAATAATTTGTGAAACAACAGTATAGAAAATTACAAGTTTTTTCGAATTAGGTCTAGCTCTTAGATCCAAATCAAAGTCTGGGCTCAAACACAAAAAAAATGGGTCTATAGGGAAAGCTTTCAGGTTAGGTTTTTGAGATGAGAAGTGTGTTATGAATGAAGGATACAAAGGGAAATAGTATTTACAGAGCCTGAAGGACATTTTAAAGGTCAGAGGAAGTGTGAAACAGGCAACTGTGCTGTTGCATCCCATGAGGGAATGATGTGTTTGGGACGATAAAGGGAAGAACATTTTCCATGCATTAATGCTGTTGTAGAAAAAGGGGCCTTTATAACCATGCTCTGTGTGTGGATATTCTTGGGCATGCATACGGTCTTTAATGATTATGAACTTGCTCTAACCCTCTGATCTGGCACAAGTCGACTATTCCAAAATAGAAAAAAGCCATTGAACGGCGATGAAAAGCATTTCCACACTCTCTGATCACAGGAATCCAGGGGCACGTCAAGAAAAAAGCCACCACAAGACAGCAGAGTGAACAATTAACCCATCGCTGCTCAGAAGTATTGCCAAATCCAGACAACCTCCGGGGTTTTAAAGCAAGGGGGGGGTTCATTCGCTCTTTCTATTAAAGTCGGAGTTGTGGGCTTCTGTAAAACCAGACAGCAATCTGTGCAGCCCCCCCGCCACCCTCCATCAACTGAGCCAGGCCAGCGCGCTGCCAGATGTGAACATTTCTCCTCTCCCAGACAAAGGCTGCCTTTCAGCCTGGCCCCTCTGAGAGCCAGTCCCAGTTCTGCTTGTGTGAAAGTCACTGCAAACAGTGGATCTGACCCTGAACTCTTGAAGCTAGGAGACAGAAGAAGACCGACAGTGAGAGAGAGGAAGGATTTGAAGTTTAACCAGCCAGTCACAGGGACTGACACACAACAGGGAAAAATTAAATGAAAGAGTAGTACAGACAGCACAGAGATTAATTCATAACGGGTGGAAAGATCTGAGCAGGTAATGCATTGTGCTGAGGTGAAGTTCTCCAGGAGTTCCTCGAATAGATTTCTCTGGAGTTTCTCTGTCAATCCACTGGATGGTGGGACTGTTATTACTGTGGAGGAAAGTTTATAATTTATTATTCATTCTGTTGCACTCAGCCATGACTGCTGCAGCTCTGTAAAGCGTTCGACCGCTGGTCACTCAGCTCAGAGAGTGTTAGGACACAACCATAGCTCTAGATGGAGAAGAATGGGAGAAATGTAAATGCGCTGTCTCAGAATGTTTAAATTAAGCCAGAGGCTTTGGCTGAATGTGACTGCTAAAACAAGATTAATGTGCAACAGCTGATGTTTTAGTTTGGACTAGGGTTGGAACTGAAAGAGCCTTTTCTTTTCTGATTCTTTCTTTCTATTCTCCAGTATTTGTGAGATATGCAAATGGTTTTTTTGTTTGTTTTTTTTTTACTGAAAATGACCATCATTACAATACCAAATCAAGGATCCATATTAAATCAACTAGATCAATGTTGGATCAGTCATAATCCAGTATAGCTCCTTAATATGGCATATTTGGCAAATAGTGGACTATATTAATAGGGAGCTGGCTTTTAATATATTTTGTCATTTCGGATGATTGTGTCCTATGCACTTAAGAACTTTAAGACTTTCTTAAAGGGATAGTACATTAAAAAATAAAAGTTCTCACTATCATGCCATTCCATACTATTAACCCCTAGAAGTCTGCACAGTTAAAAGTAGGCCCATTAAAAGTTGCTCATTTGTGCTTTTTTCAGTTGCTTATAAACATATGAATGGAAAAGGTGTCATTACATAGTATTCAACACTAACTGGGCTACCATAATATGTGAGCATCATGTATGGATATGCTTGTATTTTTGAGAGAATAATGTTTATGCATGGTTTTTGAAAAAAAACAAAAAAATGTAAGTCTCTGAATTAAGCCCACAAAACAGATGTGAGAATCATTGTGCCTGCTCACATAAAACAATATATTGATTTAAATTTTGTAAACTTTTTCTTTAAAAACCCTGTATGCAAAAGGTTTTGAATGATCATGAATAATGCTGTGATTTACACCTGAGGAGACAAAAGAACCCATAATGGGCTGCATAATGACCTCCATAATAAATGAACCCGTGAGTCAGGTATATGACTGAGGGAGCTAAGGAACAGGACAAAATAAATATATTTTGTTGTAGTTTATTTATTAATTTAGAATTAATTTAGAATATAGTTAATATAATGTGAGAGCCAAATGCACATTACAAAGGCCTATTATATTTTAAATTATCAAAATATTTGACATTACTATTTTTTATGTTTTTGAAAGAAATCTCATTCTAAAAAAAAAAAAACAGTAATATTGTGACATAGAAGTCTCATGCTAAAAAAAGTAATATTGTGACATTAAACACAATTCAGTAAATACAAATAACTGAATCACTGGTAATGATGAATGTTATAAGTAAAATATTTAGGATTCAAAACAATATAATGCAATTCAATGCAATTATGATTTCAAATATAGTATAGGGTGAATTCAGGTTCATTGGGACCCTTTTTCCAAGTCATTTCAATGGCAAAAATGTTCTGATACACACAATACTCAAGTATCATTTAGAGTTTCGGTTAATTAATTTTTTTCATATATAATTTATTAATTTGGTTTACATTATTTAAAACCTGACATGTCATCGTTTCTTTAGACATATGTCTCATGTTTGTGTGACAAGTATTCACTAAGTTACAGTTAATTTTCTGAAGAGTATCAGATTGGCCTTCATTGACAGGGAGGCTGCAGATCGCGCATCTTGTTTGTTTTCTTTATTTTGCAAAAAGCAAAACATTTTTTTTTTATTGTGAGTGTACACAAATACAAGTAGATACTTACCAGATTATAATGATGTATAAAACTTGCCTGAATGATAAGTTATTTGAGTTATTTGAGTCTCTTTGGTACTGATAAGAAAGAAAAAATCGAGGTGGTCACGTCGGCATGATCTTCGAACTCTAGGGGTTAACAAAAACTAAAACTATTCAAAATTATTTCCAATATTTAAAATAATAATCAAATCAAATAAGTTGAAGTACTAAAATTACTAAAGTTAAAATAAGATACAATAAATGATAAAATATTTGACAAACAATAAAAAAATATCAAAAGCTCAAAATGAAATTACAGAAACATAATCTAAAATTAAAATACATTTTTTTAGTGAAAATAATAAATGGATCAATTCCAATAGGGTCCTCACACATCGGTGTTTGGGCCCTAAATATTAAGAAATACTATAATCGTATAAAAGTAATACTAAAATGTCCCATCTTTCTTCTATGGAAGATCCTTTTTATTGTATGGACATCAAACACTGAGACATTTTTCAGAAAATCTTCATACATGTTTGGAACAGCATGAGTTAAACCAGTAACAGAGTTTGAATGAATGCATGTAGCAATCAAGAGAATAATATTTGGGTCACAGCTGTTGTCCTCCCCCCAACCAGAGATTTCATCCTCCCGTCTCAAGTGTTTGTTTTCCAGACTGGAAAAATTACCCATCCTGCGCGCCATAAAGGACCCCAATCTCACACACACTCACCGTCCCCATAGCACACTTAACCTCCCGCCCAGTAACCTTTTCACCCAAGAGTGTGGCATAACAGATGAAGAACTTGCTTTCCTTCTTTTAAACTCACACTCCTACCAGGAATATGAAGGTAATAAGGATTAGTTAGATCCGAAGGAAAGGAGAGGATTGATGAAGAGAGATGAAAGGAGAAGAACAGAGAAGGGGAAAAGACCATTTTAGGGCTTATGCTCTCTGAGGGATAAAGCTCCAGATGACCAGAGCGATGGACCAATTCTCTCCCCCACCTTTGGGGCTCTCTTCTCAGGCTGAGCACACTACCATATGGCTTCTCACCACCCACTCTAACTACAAAACCCAACTCATATCTACAAAGCGCACACACAGTTTTTGTCCACTCTAACACACATTCTTGACCTGGCCTACTTTCTTGCACTACATTGGTGCTTTTTTTTTGTTTTTTTTTACACATTCATTTCTCTTTGTATGTTGAGCACAGTTGAGTATGTTGAGTGGCAGTACTGAAGGAATATTCCAGATTCAATACAAGTTCCACTCAATCAACAGCATGTTGGTTACAAGAAGAAATATCAACTTGTCCCAAAAATCTGGGTTACAGTGAGGCACTTACAATGAAAGTGAATGGGGCCAATCCAATAAATTACTGTTAAATTACACTTTCAATAGTACAGCCACAAAATGTAAGCAATATGCCTGTTGACATATGAAAAAAATCGCTAACCTTTTCTGCTATATCCAATTTTACAACTTTGTTGCCATGACAGTGTAACATCTAAATACCTAAAATGAATGTTAATGATGATATAAACTAATTTATAGCTCAAATAATACACAGTTTTAACAGAAGATTTAAAGGTTCAGTGTGTACATTTCTGTGGCATCTAGCGGTGAGGTTACGAATTACAACTACCCACCTCTCCTCCCTCCTTTTCAAAGCACATGGAGAAGCTACGGTGGCCAACACAGGACAAACATATCATCGTCTGAGACAGCAGGGAGTAGCTAGCGCTCTGTAGAGCAGTTTGTCCGTTTAGGGCTACTGTAGAAATATGGCGGTGCAAAATTACGACTTCACTGTAAGGGGACCTGTGGTGTATGTAGATACAAACGGCTCATTCTAATGTAATGAAAACATAATGGTTCATTATGCTAGGTCTTTGTCCTGTCGGTCACCATAGCTTCTCTATGTGCTTCGAAAGGAAGGGGTGAGTGGTGGGCGGTTGCAATTCACAACCTCACCGCTAGATGCCGCTAAAATGTACACAGTACACCTTTAAAAAGGTTCTGTCATTTTCTCACCATCATGTCATTCCATACCAGTGCTGTTATTAACACAAACTAAAACTATTAAAATAATTTCCATTATTTAAAATAAAGCTGAAATAAAATCGATTCAAATTTCTGCAAAAATATTAAGCAGCACAACTGAACATAATAATAATAATAATAATAAGAAGAAGAAGAAGAAATGTTATTTTAGCACCAAATCAGCATTTTAGAATGATTTCTGAAGGATCATGTGACACTGCCATCACAGGAATAAATTAGTTTGAAATAAAATAATTAGAAAATATATTAAAACTGTTAAATGTTAACAATGTGTTTTACAATGTGAATGTGTTTACTGTATTTTTTAACAAATAAATGCAGCCTTGGTGAGCATAGGATACTTCTTTTAAAATGTACTGACCCCAAACTTAATGTAATAGCTTCACATTTCTGCAATTAAATTCTTCTTAAATTATTAGGGGCCAAGCACCGAAGGTGCGGGCACCTATTGAAATCATTAGATTTATTATTATTATTATTCCGCCGAAAGTCTATGGCAATCTCTAAAACAATCCCTCTAGCGCCACCACGTCCAAAGTTTGACTCTTATTTTGGCAAATAACTGAACCATAAGGGCTAGAAACAAAATAATTTTTTCCTCTGATTCCCTTTTCCATTTTCCGTCATAATAATTTTCCCGCCATTTTTAATTAACCGAAAAACCTACTTTTGTGAACTCCTCCTAGGCCATTGCTCCAATTTGCACGGAAATTGAACCAGATCATCTTCAGACTATGGTGACAAAAAGCGTATTAGACTCAAGATGATTAGTCAAACTGTTCTTGAAAAATGCTCAAATGAAATCAACAAAGTGCCCACAAAAATGAAAGTTAGGCTCTATCTCCGCAACGCTTTACCGTATTCTAACCAAACGTGGTGTGTGTTATGCCAACCATGACCGGAAGCTGCATTTTGGCACAGTGCCACCTAGTGGTCCAGAGATACAAAAATTTGATATTTTTGATTATAACTTAAGAACGCTTTAGCCCAATATCACAAAACTGGTCTCTTTAGAGTCGGGGCATCACGCCGAGCCATACCATACCCAATTTTCCAATATCAACCATTTTGGGCGTCAGCCATTTTGAATTTTGTCAGAAAGTGCTATGTTTTACAAACGCATTGGCGTATCATTACAAAACTTTGTGTGTGTCTTCGTCACCAAGCCCTGAAAGTATTCAAAAAGTTTCAAGGCAGTGTCACCTTGTGGACAAAAGTTATAATGAATTTTCCCAACAATGCTAATAACGTTTGATTAAATTTAACTATTGTCATAAAACTGGTTTTAATAGATTCCTTGGGTCATGCCAAGAGCATAGATCCCAATTTTACCATATTTGGCCAAACATTCTGTTCGCCATTTTGATTACCTTTAGAAACCTACTTTTTCAAACTCCTCCTAGACCATTTGTCTGATTTTCACTAAAATCGAATGGTAACATATCTTCAGACTATTACAGCAAAAAGTTTGGTCAAAGTATTGGTCAAAAGTGATAAACCATTAAATCATATTATTAGTGACTGTATATAAGATTTTTCAGCCATTTTGCCAAAAATCATCTTACAATCCCTTTAATTGCTCATTGTTGCAGTTGGTCTTACACTCCCAGCCATGTTGGCATGTCTTGTCTTCTTCTTTGCGCTTGGCCCCGTTAATGGCTGCTCGCAGCTATATTTTCCATTGTATTTGCCTCACTGTAACTGAATTTATTGTACTGAACCTAGAATATTAGTAGATATGATTTTTGCACAGACTCATGTAAACTCAAGTTCTTTCCTGAAGTTCGGTCCTCCCCCTCACATTCCTCTTCCCCCCTGGGTTGGTGTGGGGTTAATTAATCCCTTATTTTAATAGCAAGAGGGGATAGGAGGAGAAAGGGAGATCGGGTTTCTTACAGAGCCATACGCAGCAGCTGGCAAGCCTGAGTCCTGTGCCTTGAACAAAAGCGCCTGCCTCCCCTCTGTCCTTTATTATCCCTCACCTCTCCATTTATTCTGCCTTTATGATATCCTCCACCTTTCCTTCTCTCACCTCGTTTCATTCTTCTTTTTTAAACCTCTGCCTATTTCTCTCTACTCTAATTTCAAGTTTTCCATATCCCTTTCTCTCTATCTCCCTCTGTCTTTAAAGGTCTGCTGTCATGCTTCTCAAAGGAAAGCTGGAAAAAAATAACCCACCGTAAAGGCCACAGTCACACACATGCACACACACACACACACACACACACACACACACACACACACACACACACACACACACACACACTTACATAAGTATACAGTATATACAGGCACATTTTGTTGGGAGAGGGAAAAAAAAAACAGGATTGTTCAGCTTAGAATTGTTTTCGTTCAATTAACTGCTGTGCATGGCCACATTATTAAAGAGAGTGTTGACAGAGCGTTTTGAGAAAGCTGTGGGCAATATGCATAAAACTCAGAAATCTAGCACTAAATACTTTGGTAAAAATAAAATAAATAAATAAAGGAACTACACATAGTTCCTTTATTTATTACAGAACCACACATTGACTCTAGCTTAAGGGAGAGGCTGCTGTAACATCTCTAATGCACTTGAGATCTTCTAAAATCTTCCTCTAATTCAACATCCTTATCCTTCTCCACCGTCTCCTCCTTTCTCCTGCTCTCTCTCTCTCTCTCTCTCTCTCTCTCTCTCTCTCTCTCTCTCTCTCTCTCTCTCTCTCTCTCTCTCTCTCTCTCTCTCTCTCTCTCTCTCTCTCTCTCTCTCTCTCTCTCAACCAAATCTTAACCAACTTTGAAACCATGGGACACCACAGACATGAGGACAGTTTAAAACAGATGTTTAATATTATAATCCTCCAAACGCACACACTAGACGATTCGGCCAGGCCGCAAAACCACACACCTTTTGATTGTAGTAACATTTAAACAGTGGCATTTCCACATAATAATGAGGATGATCAATATTGTCAGCTCTTCTGCTCTTTCAAAATAGGAGAAAAAGAATATGAACTTCTTTCTCAATACTCCACTTTCATGACATGTTTGTGGCTGCCATGTTTCACTTATAAAAACACACGACATCCGGTTGGTGAAGCTCACTCTTATTGGCTATTGCAGGTATCCCAACAGAGGCAGCCCGATCAAGAGTCTTAAATATCAAACATGTTATAAACAGCAGTTAATCAATCCTAATGACACCACACAATTGGCCAAGCCTCGATTTAGAACACAGCTTTGAGCTTTAATACAGCAGCGATTAGGTGCATAGCATAAACAATGCTCATAGCTTATTGATGTGATCTTTCACAGGTGTTCTAAAATCACTTTCCAGAAAAAAGTTATATCTTTCACTGTAGAACCATGGGTTAGAGGATCTGCCTTTTTCTCTATGAGAGAGAGAGAGAGAGAGAGAGAGAGAGAGTTTTCTCAGTGTTGGGTGTAATGCATTACTAAGTACTTAATTACTGTAATGTAATCACTTTTCCCTTGAAAAAGTAAAGTAAGTGATTGCTCTTCATTTTTCTGTAATTTAATTGCACTTCTGATTTAGTTGCTTTACTGTAAATGCTGTATAGACTTTATTTAGAACAATTCTAAAAACAACAACAGTGGGTTTAACATCGACAGTTAACGTCTAATGTTAAAATGTATGTTTTTAAGTTAACTTTCTCCCTTACTTTGGTCAGTTTGAGAATAATTTACACAATTTTATATAATTTATTTGAACATTAAAAGAGCAGTTACATGTCAATCCTCGTATTGTTCAACTGGTCACGGTTGATATGGGAGTTTTGGAAAGTAATTAGTAATGAGTAGTGCAATTTTCTTTAAGAGTAATTAGAGTAACTTACCCAACACTGTCCATGATCGTTGTTTTCATTTTGGGTAACACTTTAGTAAGGGGAACACATATTCACTATTAACTATGACCTTTGCCTCAATAAACTCCTAATTTACTGCTTATTAATAGTAGTAAGGTAGTTTTTGTTGTAAATTGTGTAAATTAAAATGTAGTTTAGTTTTAGGTATGGATAGGATTAAGGGATGTAGAACAAGGTCATCCAGAATTAATATGTGCTTTATAGGCTACTAATAAACAGCCAATATCCTATAGTAATATGTTGGTAAGAATCTATTAAAGGGGTGGTAAACCACGATTTCACTTTTCTAACTTTAGCTAGTGTGTAATGTTGCTGTTTGAGCATAAACAACATCTGAGGATAAACGCCTGAGGCTACCTGTAGAGGTAAGGGGCGTGACGCTTTCGAGTAATGTTCACTAGGCGGTTAGCGAATCACAACACACTGGGCCAGCTAACCAATCAGAGCCCATTGCGTATTTTTGAGGGACTGGCTTCACAGAATCCGGAAACCATCAGACCGTTTTTACAAGGAGGGACAGAGCAGTGTAGAATAAAGGTCAAATATATGAAAAATACTGCATTTTTTAAAAAACGAAGCATGAACACATGTTACAGTGCACCCCACAAACACAATCAAGCCTTCGAAAGAGTGTGCTTTACCACCCCTTTAATAGCTAGATTTGAACCCTTAAATAAAGTGTTAACTCGTTTTGTGTTTTGCTTAGTTATGTTAATTGTGTTATGTTGTTGTTGTTTCTTGTTTTATTATATTGTATTTTTTTAATTTTATGGTTTGATTTGTGTTTGCTTTATGATATGTTTTTGTTTTGATTTTTGTTTAGTCGTTGAGTTTTGCTATATGTTATATGTTATGTGTTTAGTTGTTATTATTATTATTATTATTTGCTTTGGAACATTGCCTTTTTGCTTTGTGGTTTGTTTAGTTAAGTTTCGTTTTGTTCTTTTTCTCTAACCTGGCCAATGTCTGCTTCCATTTGATGTATTTTTTTTTTTATCTCTCTCTATTCCCTTTCTCTCTATCTTGACAGACATTCATCAAACAGTTGAGGAAAGCAGATCTGACAGACCTTAAATTGATACTTAAAACGTAGGACTTCATACTTTAAAGAATCTTAAAAGGCTCTGGTCAGATGAATATTTCATTACCACCACCCAGGGTCAAAAACCATCCAAATCTCTCTTTCTCTCTTGCTCACCCTCTGCCTGGTTGCTCACGATGAATACAGCAACAGTGAGCTTCTGTTTAATTAGACTGTAACATCTGTGCTGGGCTTGAAAGCAGGGCAGAGTCGAATACTGAGAGAGCTCCAGAGGCGCGTACGGGAAGAAAAAATAAACCATTAGACCATGGGGTGCATAATCACGTTTGGGACACAAACAACTTGCTCCATTTGTTCACACCACTCTTTGTGATATAAATGGCACTTTTTTTACCTCATTATCCTTTGTCTATTCTTGGGCCTCTTTAGCTCCTGGCCATGAGTTGCTGTTAATGTTTAAAAGAATAAATAAATGGACTTCTATGAAGAAATGCACTTTGAGAGAGCTTTTGTCGTCTCTCCGGACTTACTGCATTTGAAAATGAGTGTGTTCTTTACTCCCATTCTGCCTTTTTGAGGAACAAAACTCCCTGATGTTTTAGCTGTGAAACCAGTCCAATCATTCTCATTAGGGGATGTTTTTTGTGATTTATCTGTGTCTTGAGAAGTGCTTTAGAAGAGAAAAGAATATTTAGATTTATCTGCAAATATAGCGCCATGTTCAGTAAAGATCTGTCAATATTATTATCATTATTGCCTCTTCTATTTTCATTTGTCCTTCAGAAAGATCAAAGAACTAACACTTCATGGAGCAACACCCATCGGTGATGTGCAAGGTGTGAAATCATTCCTATCACTTCTCCCTTATGCAACCACAATCCCCTCCTAGCAGACCCAGTGATGGCGGCATTTGCAGTTGGTCAGCTGTGTTTAGGATGATCTGAGCGTCCTTGCCCCGAGCTGATCTTATTGATTTAAAGAGAACCAGACTTCAAAAACAGATGAAGACGGGTACTGATGCCAGTCTCATATAATCAGCATCAAACCTGTGGCGCATTTAAGGTGGACGATCATCAAAACTAGCTTCTCACATCAAATAGACACACATCTAACCAGATTTACCTGCATCTAGACATGTGTTGGGTCTAGATAATATTCATCTGTTTTATTGACTGCTTAACTTTGAGATACAGCTGTTATATCAGTCAAGTACTGGAATAAATTTACATAAGCTACACCTGGGGTATGTGTATCCCAGAGGGTACTTGAAAAGATTTAGATTTTTTCAGTAATAAGATACTTTCCCCAGTATTTAGCTGCTTATGCTAGAGAGAGAGAGTGAGCGTGTCATTCTAGTGAATCTGTTCAATCTAAATGGTTGTTTCTCTCATGTCTACCACAGGAAAGTCAGTTTTTTTTTCTAGCAAATCAGTTAATCCTAAACAGTTACTTTCCCCATATGTACCGCTAGAAAATCTAATTCATTCTTGAGCATCAGTTTACCCTAAACAGTATTATTTCTCAAAGTCTGATTCATTCTGAATCATTTAATTTGGACAGTAAACCGATTTGAGTCAATACACAGATTTTTTTTTATTGTGGAATATTTAGTTAATGTCTTCAGCTTGGCTTTATAAATTAGAGAGTGGTCCTTGTTTTTATTTAATTTAGTGTAAATGTATCAGTTCAAGATTGATGTCGTAATCCTAATTGGTATTGTTTATTCATTTAAAATAGTATTGAACTTACAGCTCTGATTCAATTATAAATTACATTATTGGATAGATATATTTATAAAAAACAGTTGTCCCCCATTATGCTATTTTTAACTCCAACAGGTGCATCAAAGGTCAAACATTTTCTCATAATATACATCACCACATTTTTCAATGATTCTCAAACGACTCAACGGATGAATCAGGGTGCGTTCACATTTGTAGTTTGGTTTGTTTGGTTTGTTTGGTCCGGACCAAAAAACAAGAACAAAACATATAGTCCTGGTCCGCTTAGCATTCACACTGGCATTTTTAACAGCGAACCTAAAGTTACCGAAACAAAACAATGCTGTGTGCTGGATTAAACACAATCATTTTATGCGCGTACATATGGTTTTATTTTTACCAGCTGAGAACTCACGAAGAGCTCATAAAATGTTCAAAACATTCAAAACAGCACCATGATTTCCTCCATTGTATGCATAAACGAAGATCTGCATATTGATGAGGCACTTTACCTCCTCGTTGCTGCACGTTTGCCCTCTACTCATTTTGGATAAACCGATCTTTCCGCGTCGTCAAATCAGCTGACTTGTAGCGGCATCTTGTGACAGCACGTCCTGTTTTTGGTTCGTTGACATGTCTTTGGTCCGTGTTGCGTTCATATATCAATCGAACCGCAAAAGAGTTTGTTTGGAAGCGGACTGAGACCCATCTTTTTAGCGGTCTCTGTCCGCTTGTTCGGTGCGTACCAGGGTTCTTATGGCAGCGTTCACATATGTTAAAATGAACTGCACTAACCGAGCAATCGCACCAGGGTTTGTTTTAATGGAACCAAACATGACAAGTATGAACGCACCCTCAAATCCCTCCTTTCTGCGAGCCTACTCTGCTCTGATTGGCCAGATAACCCAATCTGTTGTGATTAGTCTACCGCATACAGCCTGTGTCAGAAGCTAAACACCCATTACCATAACTGAACTACAAGGCTTCCTAAAGCTCAGCGATTGTACACACTGTAAAGACGAGTTTACCATATCGATCCGAGCGTGAGTCTGATAATGAAACATTGGAAGAACTAGTTATTCAACCCGAACATCCATCGCAAGGATGAGTTGAGCAGGACGTTTCTCAGTAATACACTACTTATTTTGAGGTACAGATGTTGCAACTGTAATTCCTCACCTTCAGCATCAACAAGTGTATGTAGAAAATATAAACATCAATAATTATTCATACTCACAAGATTCTGAGGAGCAAGCTGGTCCAAATAAACTGGGTATACTGACCCATCTTTCGAGAGCAAGCATTTTGCGAATCCCGCATTGAACTCGGAGATTTAAGAAGCAGTTGTCAGTAAAATGACGTCTGAGGGCAGGTCAAGTTGTTCCCGGACAGACAATGTACAACATGGGAGGACATTATGCAAATGTCTTTTCTAGTGATGTAGAACCCTCACGCAGTGGGATTCGAATTACAGATGACTTGTATAGGCGGTTCAGAGTCGATTCTTTCTTTTTGTAGATAATAACTTTATTTATTGTGCACTTTTGACTTAAAAATTTTGCAGAATGTTTACATTAACAAACAGCTATATTATACTGCGTGAAAGGGAATATTAAAAAAAGTATAATAGGGTCTCTAACTACCTTTTCAAAAGTACTATTTTAAGTTATGAGTAACTTCTAGCTTGACAATCTGCAGTTTTAAAGCAGCTTCACTGTTTTTTTGTTATAAATTTGTGTGGATCTCAATTATTGGAGAATGTGTTCTACTCTCTCAGTGAGTTTTCCTCCTACATTATCATTAATAATTTGTTTTACCTTATTAATATTAATGACTTGATTAGGCTAATATTAAACATAATGCCAAATGATATCCAGTTTCATTTCTGATTTGTGATACTTGAAACTACTAATGGGGCTGAGGGTGTACATAAGAAGGAAATACTGTAATGCACCGTTCAGCAATACAAAATGTGCATGTGATTTATTTGAATTTGAGCGTAATCTTTATTTAAATGTACTCAGGGAGAGATCTAGCAGGGAGCCTTGGGATATCTGCTCTCATCTCCCTTTACAACAATGGCTCTCTCCGGAGAGTAATTAGAAGCTATAACCACAGCTAGTGGTGCCAGCAGGGGCTCAGATGAGCACTGCGTCTCCAGTACACTGTCAGAAAAAATGTGCAAAATGTGTACCTTTTGGGGTACAATGGCTTGTCACTGGGGCAGTACCCTCAAGGGTACACCCGTTGTACCCTTTCACATGGGTACATATCTGTACCCTTGCAGTATGTACCTTTCAAAGGCAAATATGTACTTCTGCTGACTAAATTGTACCTTATAGTGCAATGGTACTATAATGTACCTTTAAAAAAGGTACACATTTGTCCTTTTAAGGGTACTGCCCCAGTGACAAGCGTGTTGTACCTTGTGGTGGCAAATTTGTACTCTATTTAGCACATTAAAAAGGCCAGAATAATATGAATCACATTTATTAAACAATCAATGAAAATGTCAATGACAGGATGCATACATTGCAATTGCAATTTTATTTAAAAATATGTTTCCAACAGTACACATTTAATTAATTGTAATGTTAATTTTAACTTAATTAAAACTGGTAATTCCCGATTTGTGTAAAGTTCGCTCTGACAATTGCACTGGTTTGTTTTTCTTGTCATTTTGACCAATGGAAAGTTGCTTAAAGGGTTAGTTCACCCAAAAATGAAAATTCTGTCATCAGACCTGCAAACCCCTCAGAGTAAAAAAGGTGACAGTGTCGCGGGGGTGGGCAGGATATTTTGACATGTCATTTTTTTTAAATGCATATAAACAGAATCCACCACTTTCTGACAATTAAAATTGCTAAGATGTAAACAAAATCTAAGACCATATCATTCATGTAACAATAACCTTAAGTAACTCTTATTTACACTGGTAAAGTCATTTCACATAATATAAAGTCTACCACTCCTTGTAACTTACATAGCCATTCCCTTCAAGATCCTTTAGGAAAGGGTATTTCACAATAAGTGCTTTTGCCACCTGCACATATTCTGCATTGGTTGGATATCTGAAAAATTAAATTAAAACCAATTGGCCTCTTAGAAACTTCTTTAATAATAAAAAATAACCATTTTTAATTCTTATTACTTTTAAGTAACAAATACTTCAAATGCATGTCAACGAAGCCCTGCTTCAAATATACATTCAAAGTATTTATGTTGCTTTACAAGTTGCTGACTTACATTGTGTGTTCTATCATGGCTTCATGAAGAACTCTAATGATTCTGTGTCTATCCTTATGTATCCTATAAATCGCGCTATTCGCGCGAAGGTGGACGCTTGAACATTTTGAGTTTACTCGCTTCATTCGTGCGTGAAATTTGCTTCATTCGTGTGTGACATTCACTTCACAACAGACGCGAATTTGCGTCATGGGAAGGGCTTCTGCCAGCGGCTCGTCTCGTTGAGAAATGGCTGACATGGGCTGTGTTTACACGTCTTTTTTTGTTAAAATCTACTGTTAATGTGTGACAAAACGTAGTTTTAAGACTTTTTCAGTCGATAATGTAGTTGTTTAAAGCTCAAATCTGTGATTTATTTATATAAAGAGTGCCTATTTGAACATTTTATCTGCCGTTTTCGGAGTTGTGAGCTCCGGTGGATCAGCGGCGCTCAGCGCTCGTCAACGCCGGCGAGAGCAGCCTTTCCATTCGCGCCGCCTCACTCGCGCTAATCGTGCCATTCGTGCCGCAGAATGCCATTTCGCGTCTCTGCATTGACTTAACATGTAAATCACTTGCGCGAATCGCGTCCGTTGTGAACGCACCATTAGAGGACTTCTGGCATGGTTCTTTGTTATCAAGCTTGGCCTGAAGATCTCTAGAAAAGGCTGGAATGGCAAATCCACCAGGCAGTCTGCCACAAGTTGCATTTCTGCAGTGAAGAAGGGGTAGTATCTAAGAACTTGCATTTGTAGTAATACTGATGATTAGCCACAATGCTTATCATTTTTCTACTGTGACACATGCATACAGTTACTAATGTTCCAATGAAGATAAGTAGTGGTTGGCCGATATATATTGCCAAAGCTGACATATTGTCCGATAATTGGCATTTATAAATTTCGCCATCGGTTTATGTTTTTCTGTTTGGCCAATGTTTTATTCTGACAGTGCTGAGAAGCACAAAATATGGGACTGCCAACCGTATTCTAGTGCTGAGTAAAAATGTGCTGTACATTTCCAAATAATCACGCTGCCTTCTCGTTGTTTAGAGGCAAGTGTCTTATGTTTTCTTTCTTTTCAGCTGTCCCTGAATAGAAATTATGCTGCTGTGATTTACTATTTCAGTTTACATAGAGACCAAATAAAATGGTGTTCTGCACGCTTTTTAAAAAATTGGGCACCCCTTAACTGTATCAAATGCTATAAATATAATAACTCCTTATTTTGGACATTTAGCATGCTAACTGAGATTCTTTGTGTGTGCTGCTTGGCTACCCTGATTTCTAAAATATCGGCATCAGGCATAAAAAAAAATAAAATCAATATGGTCAATCGCTAAACATAGGGCAAATATAATACACAAACCTCAATGTTATACTTACTTGGTTCTAGTGTTAGTGCTACCACCTCCTTCACCTCGTGTAAAAATGTGTAAAATTTGGCCTGTTTTTTTAAAGGAGCGTTGAAATAAATATGAGATCATGTTCTCTGTGAGGCCACACTCTATTGTTTCCCCATCTACCTCATTTTCTGAAAAATAGAAGAAAAAAAAATTATCAGTATGAGCTGGATGTTTTAACAGCAACAATAAATTAAATGTCTTTTTCAATGAACATTCATCAGTATAAAAAATATGAACTTGCTTTAATTTAGAAAAATTCAGAATAACTCTAACTTACTTTTACACTCTCTGAAAAAAGGTACAAAAATGTCACTGGGTAGTACCCTAAGGTACAAAATCTAAAAGGTACCAATATGTACCTTTTAACATACTAACAGATAAATTAACTTTTTTCAGAGTGTGATCAGAAGCAAAATCCTTTAAATTAGCAGCTCAAAGAACAACGCATTGTCAACGCTTTTGTCAACATGGATAATATTCGTAAGTTATATGATTTAATTTCAGACTGACCAGGAGAGGCGGACAGGCGTTCGCTCGCGTCCAGAGAGAACACGTATAACTTAACGTTAGATTAGTATGAAAATTCTGGGAAACGGAATTTATAAATCTGTGGTTCCATATTGAGACCCAGCTTTAGTGAATAGAAAGCAAAACACACAAAACGCTATGTTTACATCTGATTCTATAGCCGTTTCATAGCTTTTTTTCACAGCGTATTGAACAATGTCTCGCGGTAGAGTATAAGTTATGAGAAAAGTTATATCTTATGGGTAAAAACAATTGTAATAATAACAATAAGCTTAAAACGTAATAGCAATGCGTTGGTTTTGTCAGGTCAGTGTTTTCGAAGATTTTTTTCCCCTCACGCATCAGGCAGGCCTAGCTACAGACTCAATGTCAAGGTGAACATGACTCGAAAGGGAACCAAAAAATTTTCACAGTAAAGTTACTTAAAACTAAACTTACCTCTGGATTTCTGTGCTTCGTCTTCAGTAACATGTATTCCAGCTTCTTTTAATTTTTGAAGAAGATCCTCCGTCGACAGCGTCAGAAGTGAGACAGCCCTGATGTAGAATAACCGTCATGCAATCTTCAACTTCTTTGCGCGCATGCACTGCGCGGGCTACAATCCCATTGGACGACACAAATTTAAAGAAGGCTTGAACTTTGAGGCAATGTAAAAGCTAAACATATAGGCCTAATGTTAAATAAACGTTAAATAATTCTACATTGTGCGTTTGCTAAGAAAGATAAGTAAATGTATTTGTTTAACTCTAAATTAATAGAAAAAATTTGATTTTATATTAGATTTTATCAGATTTTATATTAGTTTAAAATTACAATAAAAATACGGGCCTACTTTAACACAGTTGCTTTATGTTTAAAAGTTATATCTTGATACTTTGATCAATAAAATGTCATGTGCAAAACTAGTCAGTAAAGATGTGGGCTTTTAAATATATTGATTATTTTGGTACATCTCTTCAAAAACTTATGAAAATTAATATCTTGCTATGTTTAATCTAGTTTGGGTTGAATCAATTTTTGTTCACTGAATCGTTCAGATCAGATCACTGTGGATGTTTAGCCTAAGTAATAAGCTTTTACTGTTTCATACTCTTTGGCGTATTCCTTTTGTCACACAAGTAATTGTACCTTTATTTGTGGATTAAATGGTCCAAACATGGAAACATATGTGTACCTTTTTACCACAACAATGGTACATATGAGTACCATAAAGTGTAATTATGACCCATTGAGGGTACAACTTCACCATTTGTACCCTAAGTGTTCACAAACGGACCCCAACCGTACCCTTTTTTCTGACAGTGTAGGGACCAGACTGAGACAATCAATTTCTCTTCAGGATCACCAAACTGGACTGGACTGAGCGCTGTGCTATAAAAAGTTCTGAGCGCTTGCATATGCGAGCAGGATTAAGCAGAAGTTTTAAAGTCAACATGATATCAAAAAAATATATATATTTCATAAAGCAACTGCCATCAACACACACACACACACACACACACACACACACACACACACACACACACACATGCACACATACACACATACACACACTTGCGGAGATGAGGGAAAGGCCTTCCTCAGGAGGTGTTTTAGCAGTGGCAGCTGGTGCCAGGGCAGAATTAGCAAGAGAAGGAGTATGTCTTTCTGGAAGTCCAGAGGCAGCAGAGCAGTTGGTGATAATCCTGCTCTACTTTCCATAGGCTACAACACAGTGTTTTGATGTGCACATATCTTTATCCGCACTGACATTCTCCAAACAGACACAGTGTCCAGAGACCAGCGGCTGGCTCTGAAATAACCCCAAGTTGGAAATGCTACTCTAATTATAAACTCTGCATTGAGGAAAGGCTTGGCATAGCAAGGGAGAACACTGCAATCGCCAGCTGAGTACTTTAATGAACTTTTTTAATGACCTACAGGAGTAGGAAGTCTTACAGTGAGGAAAATAAGTATTTGAACACCCTGCTATTTTGCAAGTTCTCCCCACTTAGAAATCATGGAGGGGTCTGAAATTGTCATTGTAGGTGCATGTCCACTGTGAGAGACATAATCTAAAAAAAAATCCAGAAATCACAATATATGATTTTTTAACTATTTATTTGTATGATACAGCTGCAAATAAGTATTTGAACACCTGTCTATCAGCTAGAATTCTGACCCTCAAAGACCTGTTAGTCTGCCTTTAAAATGTCCACCTCCACTCCATTAATTATCCTAAATTATATCCACCTGTTTGAGGTCGTTAGCTGCATAAAGACACCTGTCCACCCCATACAATCAGTAAGAATCCAACTACTAACATGGCCAAGACCAAAGAGCTGTCCAAAGACACTAGAGACAAAATTGTACACCTCCACAAGGCTGGAAAGGGCTACGGGGAAATTGCCAAGCAGATTGGTGAAAAAAGGTCCACTGTTGGAGCAATCATTAGAAAATGGAAGAAGCTAAACATGGACTGTCAATCTCTCTCGGACTGGGGCTACATGCAAGATCTCACCTCGTGGGGTCTCTATGATCCTAAGAAAGGTGAGAAATCAGCCCAGAACTACACGGGAGGAGCTTGTCATTGACCTGAAAAGAGCTGGGACCACTGTTTCCAAGGGTACTGTTGGTAATACACTAAGACGTCATGGTTTGAAATCATGCATGGCACGGAAGGTTCCCCTGCTTAAACCAGCACATGTCTTAAGTTTGCCAATGACCATTTGGATGATCCAGAGGAGTCATGGGAGAAAGTCATGTGGTCAGATGAGACCAAAATAGAACTTTTTGGTCATAATTCCACTAAAAGTGTTTGGAGGAAGAAGAATGATGAGTACCATCCCAAGAACACCATCCCTACTGTGAAGCATGGGGGTGGTAGCATCATGCTTTGGGGGTGTTTTTCTGCACATGGGACAGGGCGACTGCACTGTATTAAGGAGAGGATGACCGGGGCCATGTATTGCGAGATTTTGGGGAACAACCTCCTTCCCTCAGTTAGAGCATTGAAGATGGGTCGAGGTTGGGTCTTCCAACATGACAATGACCCGAAGCACACAGCAAGGATAACCAAGGAGTGGCTCTGTAAGCCTAGCTAGTCTCCAGACCTAAACCCAATAGAGAATCTTTGGAGGGAGCTCAAACTCTGTGTTTCTCAGCAACAGGCCAGAAACCTGACTGATCTAGAGAAGATCTGTGTGGAGGAGTGGGCCAAAATCCCTCCTGCAGTGTGTGCAAACCTGGTGAAAAACTACAGGAAACGTTTGGCCTCTGTAATTGCAAACAAAGGCTACTGTACCAAATATTAGCATTGATTTTCTCAGGTGTTCAAATACTTATTTGCAGCTGTATCATACAAATAAATAGTTAAAAAATCATACATTGTGATTTCTGTTTTTTTGGTTTTTAGATTATGTCTCTCACAGTGGACATGCACCTACGATGACAATTTCAGACCCCTCCTTGATTTCTAAGTGGGAGAACTTGCAAAATAGCAGGGTTTTCAAATACTTATTTTCCTCACTGTATCTCCATTTAAAGTTATACAGTATTGCGAGTAAAGCATGTCTAGAGTTCTTAAAAGTCCTATCACAGGTCCAGCATGCATTTGAAAGTCATCTAGAGGATAATTAGAGTGGTCACTGTTAACACACAGAAATCAGTGTGGTAAAAATTAAAAGGTAAAAATCTCATAATTGGACATCACAAGGAGGTGCAGAGACATATAGTAATTTTCTGTAATCTCCACGATCGCATAATCAACCCAATTGCCACAATCAAAATGAATCCAGCCGTTATAATTATGATGTCTTTCGGAGGGATATTGTTCATGATTTCAGTGCTAATAGCACATCTCCCCTTAGAAATTATTAGGGGAAAAGAGGGCGGACAAAAGAGAAAAGGGAGAAGAGGAGATAGCATGGACCGAAAAGGAGACAGAGAATTAAGTGGTTCTACAGGTGACTTGCCACCTCTGCTCTAGGTAAAATCCCATGACTCACTCACTGAACTCTGCAAACACAACTTTCTGCTTTTAATTCCATAACTCAGCAGAGGAGAGATAAGACAGAACGAGAGGACTGGAAAATCAGCTTGATGATGTTTGCCGGTAATTTGTGCCTTTACTAATTTTTCATGACAAATTATACTCTAGTCTCCAGGGAGACAAGCCAGCGAATCATCTCTTTCCTCTTATGTTGGAATGAGTATTTTAATTTGATTGAAAAAGAAAAAAAGAAACATAATTTAGTTGTTTTTCGGTGCACTGGCTTGAGAAATTACAATAAATAAAGAAAGAAAGAAATGAAGAAAGAGGTCCCCAGTTGAATTTTAATCACAGCTGTATTTTAATAATTTCTGTAACAAATTTTAGATCACAATAACCAAGGGTTGTAACTAAGTTCTCAGGAGAGTATTGCATTATTTCCATATTAGACATATATTATAAGTACTGCATATGCGTGTGCGAGTTTTTTCTTACATTTTTCTGTATGATTGTTCGAATAACATGACATTCCAACTTCTTAGAGGCTAACCCCCCTCCCCACCTCTATTGCTGCTTCCTCAGTAAAGAGTAAAAAAATCAATAACTTCTTTTCTCTACTTCTCTCCCCCAGGAAACAAGGTCTCGAGTGAGCGATTAAGGAGGTTTAAGGTTCCACAATGAGTGGAGAGAGTGAGCACAGACACACAGCTGGCCCACTAAAGACAGACATCTGTCTCTTATAGTGACAAAAGGAGGAATGGGTACAGAAGGAAAGAGACAGATCAATTCAGATCAATGTTTTATTGACTGAAAAATTATTTTCTCATAATTCAACAACAGGCATGTTTTATAGATCAGGGCTCCCTTAGGACGAAGTAGTTTAACCTGAAAGGAATGGTTCAGCCAAAATAAAAGAAAAATATGTCATTATTTACTCATCCCCATTTCAAACCTGTATGACTTTCTTTCTTCTGCACCCAAAAAAAAAAAAAAAAACTGTTTTTCAACTGTTTTTCGCCAATACAATGAAAGTCAGTGGGGTCCAAACCAGCATTGAAATCCTACTGGAAAGTATTATTTTGTGTTTCACAGAATAAAGAAACTCAAACAGGTTTGGTATTCCTTTAAAGAGGAGATGCAGTAGACTGTGCTCTCATTCATTTAAACAAAGGCTTAATTTAGAGTTTAGCTCTATTTTTAAGTTTTAATTCTAAGTTAACTTGTTTGCCATGTCTCAGTGTTGCAGAGGAGTTTCACAGGCTCTGAATAAAGTGTGTGCGTAAGGGTTAAACAAAATTATACAGGATTGAGGAAGAGTGTGATTATAGCAATTAGCTAAAAGCTTTTCTCGGTCCTTCGGAGGTTCGTTTTAGTGACAACTTGTTTTAATTCAGAATAAAGCTACATTTTTATTTAATTTAGTTATTTACTAAACTAAAATAATATGCAATGATAAGAAGGACCAATAAGGACAGTAAAAAGGCAGATCCACCTCATTTACTGTGAGATTACTCTCTCTTAGTCCTGTGGTTGTGGCATTTAAACTCATATCAGAGCTTATCATCCAATGTGTTTTGCTGAACTCTGCCATCAACAAGCTAAATAAAATGGAGATGATACCAGATTATCTAATATAATAAGCTTCTCTTTTAATGTCCTGCCCCCTGTTTCCTGATAACGACAGATCTTTGCTCTTAAGAGAGCCCTCTATGTGCAAGGTAACTTTTTCTACCTTCCCAAAAATGTTTGAGAATGTGGTTAAGTGCTACTGTGAGTCACTGTCTGCTCACGACATGCTGAAATGACATTTTAACGACATTTTAATTTCATTAGGGATAATAGATTTATTTTCTGAAGTAACCTATCAACGTAATAGTAATTTTGGCCTATACACAAAAACCCATTGCAAAATGGCTATACAGTATACATTCACATCCACCTAAGACAATTAACACGACATCGACAAGCAGCTGCTAATTGCCTCAAAAGATGAAGAATAATTGCTGATTTCTACAAGATTTAAGCGTGTTCTTTGTACTATAGCATGCAAAAGCACAGCTAGAGACCAGATGAGCGCTCAGTGAGGAGCCGAGCCCAACGCTACTAAAAAATGGCATTCGGAAAGTGAAAACACACACGCATTCACATGCTCATTTTCTCTCTCACTGTGTTTACAAGCCTTAATAGCAGCAAGCGTGTGAACACACCACAACGAGGACTTTACAGCCTAATAAAACATTGCTTTGGCAGTGAGGTGGCTTTTTGGACTGAGTCTCATTACCAAGTACAAACCCCAAAGTAACCATGATCCTTGGAAGACCATAACCAGAACAGACTTAGCTGAGGTAATTAGTGCACCGGGTAAACACTCATGGGGAATTACTCTATCTAACACTCCGTATGGAGCAAGGCGGCTTTGGGATGAACTTCAGGCTTCCTGAACAGCGAGGATTTATCCATACTTGTACAGAATTGGTTCAGCTGCCTTGAAGCTTTCAACAAGAATGGTCAGAGAATCTGTAATTATTAGAAAAGATTGGTTCAGGCCAACTGAAACATAGCCGTGGGCATTAATTGACGATTAACACGCTCTGGAATATTAAGTTGTGCAGAGTTGAAATCAAAATAAAGCAGGAAAGGTTGTGGAGAGGTGAAGTGAGGAAATAAAGCTATTTTCCATAGAAAATGCATGTTATGTGTTGAAAAAGCAATCGTCAAGTCTCAGTGCTGGCGAACCACAGTAGGTCTCATTAGTTGTTCTTAGCATAAGTGCTTCCCTCCACGTTACATCCCTCTATGACAACACCATTACAGCAGCACTGGTGATAGCAGGAGACACCTCAAAAGCTTGCTTTCCACCCCCTCCCTGCCAACTTTCCCCAGGCTGTCATTCAGGAGTAAGACAAAAGGAAGGAAGGCTTTAAAGAACGAAGGCAAGAGCTCCGCTTCTGTCGTTCTCCCCTCAGGCGGTGAGGGTGTAATTCAGTGTGAGGCGATGACACAGCCTCCCTGTGAGACCTGGCTCTGTCAGCATTAAGGGTTTCTCTGCAATATTCAGAGCAGCATGCAATCGAGAAAGCTCCGCATTTCCACACATCGCAACTTTATTTAATCCACAACTCAAAGCAGCTCTGTACTTCGTGCAGTACAGCCCAACATGTATGGCTCTGTACAACAGAACCGTGAGACTCTTGGAATGAGTGAGAAATGCATTGAATTTATTGACCTTATTAAGGGAATATAGTGCTTTTGTTGCCCTAGTTTTGACATTTATTGTGTTTCGGGTTATCAATTTCAGTTTAATTGAAAGAAAATTAACATTGGGGGAGATCATAACAAATAGTTTTAGAATCTGACTTTGTAAACCTATAATGGATCAGTTATCTGAATCCTGGAGGATTTTTATTTTTAATAAAGGGATAGTTCATCCTTGTGACATTCCAAACCTGCGTAACATTCTTTTTTCTACGGAACACAGACAATTATATTTTGAAGAATGTTGGTAACCAAGAATGCTTTGGTTACCATTAACTTCCATTGTATTGTACTTTCGTTGTATGGACAAAAAAAGATATCTGCTGAAATGAAAAATTCTGTCAATATTTACTCATCCCCGTGACATTCCAAACCCATGTAACATTCTTTCTTCTACAGAACAAGGACAATTATATTTTGAAGCATGTTGGTAACCAAACAATTTTGATTAGCATTAACTTCTATTGTATTGTACTTTCATTGTATAGACAAAAAAAAAAACAAGAAAAAAAAAATCTGCTTTTATCTTTTAATGTTCCACAGAAGAAAGAAAGACCTGGACTGTATATTGTTTTGTTGAGTAAATGATGAGCTATCCCTTGAAATCGGACCATTTTTTAAATTATTTAAGTTCCATTCAAAACAATACATTTGGTAGAAATATTTAATTGGATGTAAAATATACAAAAATAGATGCAGATGGTGAAACACTGAAAATATGTCATCGATTTTAAAACTCTTGAAAGCATTTATTGTGAAAATTAGGAATTCTGATGTTCTTGGAACTTATGACTATTTGTCTTTCAATGGATAGTATTTCAATCACTCACAGCTCAATTTCCATTTGCATAAGATTAAACATGGCATCTACTCAGACTTAGCAAAATAACTGTATACGGCAGGTTATTCAAAATCTACTACATCTAATCCAGATCAACTACATCTCATTGCATTCTGCTCATCACATAATTCTGTTAGTTCCTGCATATCTGCAGTCTTCAACAAATGGTCGGGGTCACCAGATATGGATTCTGCAGAGGCCGGGGGAGTGTGTTTGCTGGGGCATAGTGGGGGCTAAATAAGGACGGCTCTGGGGACAAGACAGATGGCTATTCTAACTCCCATCATGAAATGGAGTATTGAATGCATTCCTCTCATGTATACACTCTTGTGACCCGCTTGCATGCACTCACATCTCACAAACAAATATTCTATGGAGAACCACTTTGGTTTTAAGAATCAGACGAGTTGAATTATTAAGAACTATAAAAAGAAATACTCAAGCTCTCATCAACTCTTCAACGAGAGTGAAACAGAGAGACAGCTGAACATGTCGTCAAGTCACTGATATGCTAATATCACTATCACACTTCCTCTTTTATCAGTATCAGATACTGACATATTTTAATCAGTTTCAAAGCAGGAGTGCCGAAATCATGTTAAACTGGATTGAACACTTTTTTTCTACAGTGTGAACATGCTCACATTCTTACACTTGAGGTGATTTGTGAAGAAAAGAAAAAAAAAATGATGTAGACGTTATTAATAATAATTCCAAATTAAACCAAATATCAGAGTGGATGTTTCACTCTTGGTTTTTGCACTGATTTCATCCACATGTATACACTCACCTAAAGGATTATTTGGAACACCTGTTCAATTTCTCATTAATGCAATTATCTAATCAACCAATCACATGGCAGTTGATGGTCAAGACAATCTCCTGAACTCCAAACGGAATGTCAGAATGGGAAAGAAAGGTGATTTAAGCAATTTTGAGCGTGGCATGGTTGTTGGTGCCAGGCGGGCCAGTCTGAGTATTTCACAATCTGATCAGTTACTGGGATTTTCACGCACAACCACAACCTAGGGTTTACAAAGAATGGTGTGAAAAGGGAAAAACATCCAGTATGCGGCAGTCCTGTGGGCGAAAATGCCTTGTTGATGCTAGAGGTCAGAGGAGAATGGGCCGACTGATTCAAGCTGATAGAAGAGCAACTTTGACTGAAATAACCACTCATTACAACCGAGGTATGCAGCAAAGCATTTGTGAAGCCACAACACGCACAACCTTGAGGCGGATGGCCTACAACAGCAGAAGACCCCCCGGGTACCACTCATCTCCACTACAAATAGGAAAACGAGGCTACAATTTGCACAAGCTCACCAAAATTGGACAGTTGAAGACTGGAAAAATGTTGCCTGGTCTGATGAGTCTCGATTTCTGTTGAGACATTCAGATGGTAGAGTCAGAATTTGGCATAAACAGAATGAGAACATGGATCCATCATGCCTTGTTAACACTGTGCAGGTGGTGTAATGGTGTGGGGGATGTTTTCTTGGCACACTTTAGGCCCCTTAGTGCCAATTGGGCATCGTTTAAATGCCACAGCCTACCTGAGCATTGTTTCTGACCATGTCCATCCCTTTATGACCACCATGTACCCATCCTCTGATGGCTACTTCCAGCAGGATAATGCACCATGTCACAAAGCTCGAATGATTTCAAATTGGCTTCTTGAACATGACAATGAGTTCACTGTACTAAAATGGCCCCCACAGTCACCAGATCTCAACCCAATAGAGCATCTTTGGGATGTGGTGGAACGGGAGCTATGTGCCCTGGATGTGCATCCCACAAATCTCCATCAACTGCAAGATGCTATCCTATCAATATGGGCCAACATTTCTAAAGAATGCTTTCAGCACCTTGTTGAATCAATGCCACGTAGAATTAAGGCAGTTCTGAAGAGGAAAGGGGGTCAAACACAGTATTAGTATGGTGTTCCTAATAATCCTTTAGGTGAGTGTAAGTCATGTGGATTTGATGGGCTAATGCTTTGACCGAACAAAATTCAGATGTATTATTTAAACATGATGTGCTTGTGTCATGTACATGAATGTCTTCTCCTTGGTTTAGGTAAATACGATTTAGGTTCAAAGTTTTTGCCATTAAAGCTGAATGATGCCGGTATGCTCTCCAAATTCAACCCCGCAGAGATCTGAACCACTCAAAAGAGCCTGCGTGGACCCGTGGTTCCTCGAGATCCTTGTAATATTAATTTGACCTGGAAATATGCACAAACTCAGACAAAATGCACATCAATAAGAGCCTGTACTGGCCACTGATAGATGCATTCTGTAATTATACTTGTACCATCTCAAGTGATCCTGCAGTTTGTGTCGGCATGTAGTGTACATTAGTGAAACCTAATAGACAGGCTGAGCCGTCTCTTCCTGTCTCCTGTGTATATTAGACTCTTAGTGAGTTTGTGATCAGACCAGCACTCTGCTCACATTTTGCTTCATCTGTGACCCTTCAGGATGTACCAGTGTCCCCTGACATGCAAACATTATACACACATGCACACAGGCCTAGGGCAGAGTGGGATATGCCAGTGGTTGAGAGTCACCCCCTTTTTGTCATGCCACTGTATTTCTAGTGAATATAGTCTATGAAGGAATATATTTCCACCGTATACATATGTTTACTAAATCCAAGTTTTTTTATATATCCAACACATTCTCACATCCAACTTGCCACATATTGATGCTTTTTCGATTTTTCGACGAGTAGGGTACCCCATTGATTTCAATGAGAAACCATTGCCGTCATACACAGATGCATTGGGCATGGGAATATTATCGTCATGATGAAATTATATATTGGGTTATAATTTTAGCATTATGATATGTTGGAGTGTGATTCTCAATATAATCAGCCAGTATAATTTTATTAACATTTATTTTATTTTCACTATTTAGACACGTTTGAACACGTAATCCAACCCCATCCCTAAACCTACCCATTTGTGTGTTATATGATACAAAACACAGGATATAACAGGCAGATACGACTGCAGGCACAATGTATTCAAAAAGTACAAAGTAAGTGTTCCAGAGGCCAAACGATTGATTTGTGTGAAGAAAATCCCCAAAAGCAACGAAGATCATGCACAAATTAAAAAATTGCAGCCCGAAGAAACGTGAAGTCAGCTTTGATAGTGAAATTGCATTGGCTCTCGTATGTCTCGTGACCAATTGCGCCAGTACGTCAGGTTTGATTGTAAAATGTAATTGGCTCTCATGTCTGTTGACTGATTGCATCATTCTAAAGAGTCGGGTGTATCTTTTGAATGAGATATGACTGACTGAGTGTGTGTGTGTGAGTGCGTGCGTGCGTGTGTGCGTGCGTTCTCAAGCGGCAGGATCATAATTTCAGCAATTAAAACATTAAGATCAACTCTTAATGTCAACTCTAAGATCAACTCTTAAAGGACACAAGGGTCTGGGCTCGAGAGGGCAGACTTACTGGTGTCGGTGTCGACAGTGCTGGAGGTACTCACCTGAGGAAAAATCGCACGTATACAGTCCACGGAGTGGAATGGCGAGCAAGCGAAGACACCTGAGCCTAGTCCATTACCGGCCACTAGTAGAGGCGAGTACATAGTCAGACACAGGCTCCACTCGGAGATTGTAGAATCTGGCGAATGTGTTAGGTGTCGCCCAGCCTGCAGCTTTGCAGATGTCTGTTAGCGAGGCGCTATGCGCTAGAGCCCAAGAGGAGGCCACACTCTGAGTGGAGTGGGCCCTAACCCCAAGGAGACATGGTCGATCTTGCTGCTGGTAAGCCAAAACAATGGTGTCCACTATCCAGTGAGACAGCCTTTGCTTTGAGAGAGCTCTTCCCTTCCACTCTCCACCATAACAGAAAAAGAGCTGGTCTGAGGTCCTGAAACACTGCGTCCTGTCTACGTAAGCGTGGAGGGCGCGTACTGGACAAAGCAGTGCCAAGGCTGGGTCTGCCCCCTCCAAGGGCAGCGCTTGCAGGTTCACCACCTGGTCTCTGAACGGAGTGGTGGGAACCTTGGGCACATATCCGGGCCGGGGTCTCATGATCACATGAGAATTAGCCGGCCTGAACTCCAGGCACGCTTCGTCAACCGAAAATGCTTGCAGGTCCCCAACCCTCTTGATGGAGGCCAATGCACGAAGGCCAACAGCACGAAGGGACCTCAGGTGCTTCTGACTCCATAGAACGAGATGGCGGGCGAGTTGAGACATACGGCGGGAGCGCAGACCGCCCTGGTGGTTGATGTACGCTACTGTGGCCATGTTGTCTGTCCTGACTAGTACATGTTGACCCTTCAGCAATGCTCGGAGGCGGTGCAGGGCGAACCGTACTGCCAGCAACTCGAAGCAATTGACATGCAGAAGGCGCTGGGGTCCTGTCCATCGATACAACACCATGCCTGGAAACTCGTTCTAAGGGCACACCGGCCCGTAGAAAACTGAGGTTCGACCATGGGGTGAGCGTCAGCAAGCAGGCCCGAGTCACTTGTACCCGGAGCGTGCCAGACCGCCATGCCCATTTTGGGACTCGATCGCAAAGCCAGTGCTGAAGCGGTCACATATGAAGCAATCCGAGCGGCTTTACCGTGGCTGCAGATATAACTTCAGTGGAACCGCAATCTTGCTCTCGATTTGTCGAAGGCAAGTCAGCAGAGACTGCGTGCACTCGCTCGTAAGCTGTGCGAACATGGTCCATACCGAGAAAAGAGATCCTCTGCGCTGGGGAGAGTTTGCTCTTCTCCTAGTTGACCCGAAGGCCCAAACGGGCTAAGTGTTGGAGCACTAGATCTCTGTGTTCGCACACCTGCGCTCGGGAGTGGCCCAGTATGAGCCAGCTGTTGAGGTAGTTCAGGATGCGAACCCCGTGCTGCCTGAGTGGCGTAATGGCTGCCTCGACAATCTTGGTGAAGACGCGAGGGGACAGAGATAGCCCGAATGGGAGGACCACGTACTGATATGCCCGCTCCTCGACAGCAAACCGTAGGAACGGTCTGTGTCGAGGAAGGATGGAGACATGGAAGTAGGCGTCCTTCAGGTCGATCGCTGCAAACCAATCGTCCGGACGAACACATTCGAAAAGGCTTTTCGCTCTCAACATCCTGAACGGAAGCCTGTGAAGGGATCGTTTCAGGACGCGCAGGTCCAGGATTGGTCCCACCGGTTTTCTTGGGTACAATGAAGTAGGGGCTGTAGAAGCCGGACTTCATTTTGGCTGGAGGGACAGGCTCGATTGCACCGTTCACCAGCAGGGTGGCAACTTCCGCACGCATGACGGGGGCATTGGCCCCGACCATGGTATGGTGGACTCCCCTGAAGTGGGGAGGAGCCTGCGTGATTTGAATCTCGTAGCCGAGCCTGATGGTCCTCGCGACCCATCAGGACAGTCCCAGAAGTTGAAGCCAAAACCAAACCGTAAGCAAACCATGAAGCCGGAAACAAACCGTAGGAACGGTCTGTGTCGAGGAAGAATGGAGACATGGAAGTAGGCATCCTTCAGGTCGATCGCTGCAAACCAATCGGCTGGACGAACGCATTCGAAAAGGCGCTTCGCTGTCAACATCCTGAACGGAAGCCTGTGAAGGGATCGTTTCAGGATGCGCAGGTCCAGGATTGATCGTAACCCACCTGTTTTCTTGGGTACAATGAAGTAGGGGCTGTAGAAGCCGGACCTCATTTCGGCTGGAGGGACAGGCTCGATCGCACCCTTCGCCAGCAGGGTGGCAACTTCCACACGCATGACGGGGACGTTGGCCCCGACCTGCACCAGGAACTGCACCAGCGGGGTCATTCGGACCACAGATGTACCCAGGGTGGGGCAGCGAGGCAGCATTACCGGCCCGGGCGTGGGAGGCGTAGCGTCCCGGTGTGGGGGCACGGTTAACAGCTGCGTCCTGACAGAGGAGACCAGGGAAGGATGTGCGTTCCACTGGGGTCTGCTCATTGAGGCTGGCGACAGAGAGGTATGCGAGTGGCGGGACCCGGGGGTGGCTCACACTGTCATCACCGGTCTCTGGGTGCTCAGGGATGGGAGTGTCAGTTCTTTCTTTAACCACAATGGGGTGCTGCTGACCCGGGGGCAAGCAGCTGAACAAAAGATTCTCCCCTGGCCCTCCACCGGGGGAAGGAGTGGCCCTGCTGCCATCTCCTGGAAAGAACTGCCCATCCCTGAGCTGTCCGCATCAGGAGCGTCGCTTAGCCTGGCGTTTTTTCATGGGCTGCGGGGCTGGAGCGGACTGGGGTGCCTTCCTGCGGTTTCCTCTGCGCGGCCCAGGTGGAGGCTGCTGCATGGGTGGCGCAGAGGGAGAGGGAACTGCAGGAGGGCGCCCTCGACGGCGAGCAGACTGAGGCAACTGCGTGGGCGGCTGGGTGGAGGCAGCAGCTGACCGCCTGGTCAGTATAGTGTTTTATGGGCTGGCTGAGAACTGTTGGGCGAAGCTCTCAACCGCGCCGCCAAATAGCCCATCCTGGGATATGGGAGCGTCGAGGAACCGGGTCCGCTCGCCGTCACGCATATCAGCCAGGGTGAGCCATATATGTCTCTCCTGGACTACGGCTGTGGACATCACCTGGCCCAGGGAGTGCGGGGTCACCTTCGTCACCCGGAGGGCGAGGTCGGTGGCGGCACGCAACTCATCTCTGAGTCCTGGGTCAGCTCTACCCTCGTGCAGGTCACACAGAAACTTGGCCTGGTAAGCCTGAAGAGTTGCCATGGCGTGCAAAGAAGCGGCAGCCTGCCCCGCAGCTCTATAGGTCTTCGACACCAGAGATGAGGAAAACCTACAGGCTTTGGAGGGGTGCTTTGGGTCACCGCGCCAGGTCGAAGCACTCTGCGGACACAGTTGCATTGCAACAGAGTGCTCGACTGCCCAGGAGAGCATGGCTGTCAATTTTGGGTCCGACTCGGGCAATGCTGGCACACCCGAAGGCGGCAGCACAGCCGAATCCTCATCTTCAGACGACTCCAGCCCACCTTGTGATCCGGCGATCGACATCTCTTCGTCTTCCGCGGCGCCAAACAAGACAGTCGGGACAGCAGGAGTCGGCCCTGAGGTACTCGCCTGAACGCACAGCGGGTTCGGTGCATGAGAGGGGGGTGTGGGCTGAGGCATGAGCGTCGGAGCTTGATTCCACACCGTCACCCTCAGATCACCCTGGCCACCAGCCAGAGTGCTGCCTCTCGTGGAGACCGCAAATTGGGGTGTGGCAGAGGGGACTTTCGCTCCGGCATCCGCACGGAGTTCACGGAGTCTTGACCGTAGCACAGAGATGGCCATGTTCCAGCAGTGGGAACATGAGTCATCCACGAGCGCTGCCTGAGCGTGCTGAAAGCCCAAACACATCACGCAGCGATCGTGCCCATCAGAAGGCGGAAGAGACCAACCGCACCCAGAAGTACACGGGCGAGACATCCTGAAAAGGACGTGCCACGTGTAAGCTCTTTTTGTGAGAGGAAGACTTCGCAGTCGATGCCGAAGCGCCCAGAGAACACACACCAGCTGGATCCAGACCACTGCACAGATCAGCAGGCAGGAAGTATGTGATCACTGGAACGCGCCATCACACCAACACCAACTGGAAGGCTGCTCTTCTCGAAGAAGCTGACAGAGTTTCAGAAGACTTGTGAGGAGTGAAGAGGTAGGTACTCTTGGCTCCGAAGCAGAAACGTAATGTGATATTGCCACGTACTTCCTTTTATACCCACTCGGTGGGGCGGAGTTACGTATGCAAATTCCGCATGCCCATGGCATTGGCACAGCCTTTGGGCGTTTTCTAAGATCTCGAAGATGATAGGCTTCTAAGCAAAACCCCCATTCGTTAGTCACTAACGTTACGTCGTTGTGACTGAACGAAAGGGAACATCAATTTGTGATGAATTTCATAAAACCTTTTGCAGGATAATTAATTGGTAACACTTTACAATAGGATTTAATTAGTTAACATTACTGTATGTAATTACTTTAGTTAACATGGTGAATGAACAATACTTCTAAAGCATGTATTAATCTTAGTTAATGTTAATTTCAACATTTACTAGTGCATTATTAAAATCAAATGTATTTGTTAACATTAGTTAATGCACTGTGAACTAACATGAACAATACAATGGATTTTTATTAACTAAGATTAATAAATACTGTAATAAATGTATTGCTTATTGTTAGTTCATGATAGTTATTTTATTAACTAATGTTAACATGATACCTTGCTGTAAAGTGTTACCAATTAATTTGGTGATGTTTGATTGGGAAGTCATCTCAATGGTAAAAAGTATCACCCTGAATCATGTTTTTTTTTTTTATATATATTTTTTTTTTTATTTGATTGGACGCACGCGCGTTGCCACGGTTACGCGCCTGGCCCGAAGTTAACTTCAGGTCTGTGTTTGTTTATCGGTCTGGCAAGGGGATGGTATGGTGCACTACTCAGTAGAAACACATTTTTGACGTACTATTCTTGGATAACATGATATAAATAACGATCAAGCAGAGAGAATATGACACCAGCGCAAAAACAGTGTGTGCGACTTACCAAAAAGCCTTAAATGCTTCATAAATATCCAGTCATACGAGAGCAGCGTCTAATGTAATTTAGACTGTATCTCTAATGTAATTTACTTATTATTTATTTTGCTTGTTTTTAGAAATAATCTACTCTAGAGGTAACTTATTCTGGCTGCGTTTACACTTGGCATTAACATGCGATCACCGTGCTCATCAGTCAATCAGGACACGGTGCATTTACATTTGTTCACATCAAGTGATCGCTATCTGGATCATGACTGATCGGATTTATGTTTCCCGCAATATATTTAAATGTACCTTTATCACGGAGTGCAAAACAACTTTCGCTTTGTCCTCTATTAATGGCAGTGCCCATAGAGCACAGGATTTTTTGTGATGCATTCATATCTTGATATACAATCAATCTCAAATAGGGTACTTTATCTACAAGTCAAGTTTCCCAACATTAATCTTATATTATGAAACAAAGAAACATGTTATTCCGATGCATTGCATGATTGAAGGCGAGCGCGACACTGTACAGAAAACGGCATTACACGGTCCTTAAAGGGTTAGTTCACCCAAAAAAAAATATTCTTTCATTATTACTCTCCCTCATGTCGTTCCAAACCTGTAGGACCTTCGTTTATCTTCGGAACACAAATTAAGATATTGTTCTTCTTCTCTACGGTCTTACGGGTTGGGCTCGACATGAGGGTGAGTAATTAATAACAGGATTTTAAGTTTTGGGTGAACTAACCCTTTAAGGAGGGCGTTTCCCCCCCACTATATTGCAGACAGAAATGGGAGATTATTTATAATAAACATGCTGAAACAACAAAAACATGTAAATTAAGATAATGTTGCCCAATTTAAATGAAAGATGATTGCGCATAAGAAAGATAACGCAGCCTCTGTTATTATTGATTCTTTGCGTATGTCTACCGGAAGTTAAGTTTGGGCCACAAAAGCACGCATACGCGTAATGTTTGTTTATGTTGTTGCCGTTGAAACCATCTATAAAATCTAGGAATTGTACATGTAATCCCATGTGCTTTTAAAATGAATAGTTTATTTATTGTTTGTCCATGCTGGTACAGAAGGTTCAACTAATAAATAGAAGGGTGGGATGGGGGTATTAATAAAACTTTAATAAAAACTGTATAATAATAAAAACAATAAATTATTCATGTGTGGTAGTCCAAGAAATTGCGTAGAGGAAGCTAAAAGCATACAGCTTCTCTCATTAGTACTGACTATTGAAACTACATAAATTGCTTCTATCCTCAACGACTCTGAAAAGGCCAAAAAGATTATTATAACTTTTGTTTAGGGAGATTCCTGAAATATAATTAAGTGCGTTTACCTCAGTCCTTTTTTTAGTCTAGAGGACAAATTAAGTAAAAAAGTGTCACATCTTACACAACTAATATGTCTCAAAGTGTTCTGAGATTAAAAGAGAGAGAGAGAAATAAAGAAGTCATTAGAATGAACATATAGAGATAAGGGCGAATTATTCTCATTATGCAGATTTGATGATCTCAACTCATTATGCTATCTTAGAATCAGCCTAATTATCTTTCAGCTGTCTCGCTTTCTCTCTTTCTCTCTTTATCCATATCTCTCGATCTATCAGAAACTGTCACAGTTTAATGCCTCTACGTAGGAAACAAGTTCAGGCTCATCAGCAGTACACCCCATCATGAAGCGCAACATTACATTTCTAACTAATGCTTACACACACAATCAGAGGGGCGCCTGCTTTACAACCGGCTTTCACACACTGGCACACTGCAGTCTGACAGCAAAGCAGACGGTCCGCTCAGCAGGATATCCTGAAACACAGTCCTCCAGATAGAAGATGTCTGTACGCTATCATGCACACACATCTATTAATCCACACAAAGATGTAGAACATATAAACCCCAAAGTTATACAACTCTAGCCCAACTATAAGATCAGGTTTAAAAAAAAGTCAAAGGATATGATGTAAAATCCTGGTTGCCCAATGGTGCTGTCTATCCACTTTATTTTAATGCAAGACTGGACACAGGCATTTGCAAATTGAATGTCTCTGTCTTGCAGTGTCATTTGTGTGTTATTTTTAGCTCTAAAAAAACAGCTCTTTATGCTGCTTTATATTGCAAACTGGTATTTCTTACCAGATATTATCTTAATGTATTGCTGTAGTTATAAACACACTGACTTGTAGCACAAATAGTTGTATCATTTACTGTACTTTGTTATTCTTCTAGTTTCCCTATAGCGGCTAATGAATCAGTCTGGTAAATTCACAGAAAATAGCTTAATTGTATGTTGTTGTTTTTTTGTTTTGTTTTTTACTTTTCGAAAAGATTACAGTAAATGTTTACATTACAACCAAATAATCCATTAGTAATCAGATTGTTGGCTCAATTGATAAGCCTTCATGTAAACAGCTCAATTACTGAGATTGAGCTTGATCCAAAGACAATTTCAATTGGATTGGAAAAGGTGTATGTAAAGTAAGTAATCTATAAGAATAAATTTGTAACAGCCCAGTCCTATTACTATGAATTATAGTAGGTTGTAGTACCAATACCGTCCTCTAGGGGCTCTAATCTGCTCACCTCCTCGAGCTTAAAATAAGTGAAATAGTAGAGGAAGGGAGATTGTTCGGTGAGGAGGAAACATGGGCCGTTTCTCGTTCTTGTCTGTACTTGTGTTCTCGTGGACTTGTGAAACGTCATCAGTCGCTGCCCAAGTTCTGTTCCAATTCAAAGTTCACATCTAGCCAAGTACAGTTCAAATCCCTGGATGTGTCCTTGATCCTCCCCTTTTATCAAGGATGCATCGAGAGGTGACTTGTGTGGACTCGAGACAGACAGGTATCCCAGCCGGCGCTCAGCGTTCGTTAACCCAGCTGAGAGCAGCCTTTCCTCGGCCAGTCCTTTTGGCAAATCTGAATTACCAAGGACACAAGTCAGAAGTTCACGTACTTGGAATTGAGAAATGCCATGGTGTTCTTCTGATTCCATCTACACTCTAAAAAATGCATAAGGAATATTTTATATTAGTAGTTGTATTACTACTAATATATTCACTATACATCGCATCCTATAGTGAATTGTTGCCGATTATTCACTCAAGGAATAATGCATTTGCTTTTGTCATTTTGGACTATTGGTTGACATGCACTGAACTATATACTGTATCAACTTCATCATCATCATCATCATCATCATCATTATTATCATCATCTTTTACGATAAGTACAAAGGACATTCATCAAAGGACAATTGTGTTTCTAATTGAGCAATATTCAGATAAAGTTTATTTTCATCCATAATTCTCTCTTGTTGGTATGTTGTTTGTCTATATGCTAACTGGTTGCTTTCATACAAATCTCTGAGTCTGTTGATTTCTTTGGTTTTGTTTTTCATCATTTGTATTTCATGCCAATTCTTACGTTTCTTACGGTTCTTATCGTTTCTGCATACCTCATCTGTTTGTTTATTTGGTTTGTGTACAAACTTTAATTCAGATAAACCTTAATTTACTTCTGTGGGCATATTTCCTTAAACTTGGTTAATATTATTTAAGGTGCATATATATCACTTGTGGTCCCTTAAAACTGCCATTAGCTGTGCCTTTTTGTATATAGAGGACTGTTATAAATTAACCATGCAATTGAATCTGGCTATTTTCTCAATCAGATTCCAAAATACCTCGCATGCACAGTGCCTTAATGTTTCCCTTTTACCTCATGTTTATGTTTATTTATGTCTTAAGAACAGGAGACCGTTCTTCGTACCTCGCTTAATACATCTGAGATGATTTGACAGTTGCATGATACTCAAAACCACAAACAGCAATTCAGTCATTGGCTGGCTGCAAGACAGCAATATAATGGCATCATACAATTAAAAAAAAGATTCCTGGCGAAAAACTTGTCAAATTTCTGGACCTTTATAAGAAAACAGCCAAGCAACCAAAACAACATAAAAGTTATAATAGATCAATGAAATGTGTTTTTTTTTTCTCTCTTTAAACATGATTCCCAATTATTTATGTTCACAATTTCTAGTATTTGTACAGCCTTTAAATTATTTTTATTTTTTTCAATGTTGTTATTAGCAATTAATTAAATTTTATATTTGAAGCAGTGGTCTTGTACGTGACAGCATTAATTTCATTTTTCTTAAGGGCCAAGCTCAAGTTACCTGCATCTCTTGTACTGCATTGTAACAACAATGAATTTCGGGGAATAATTAATTCAAATGGTGTAAATATTCATGAGTCTATGAATATGATTTGCTTGTTGTACAGGTCCATTTTAATTTATAACGGAACCTTTAATCATGTAAAAGTAACCCTTATCCAAATTGATTTATTCATCAATTGTCAATTTTGCAAACCTTAAGAAACATTAATCTGTTTGATCAGGACAAATAATATTTCCTATGTTTGCACAATTTGTATTACTGAAATAGTAACAAGAAAACCAAGCTTAGTTGGTAGCTAAGATCTTACATCTCATTGACTTCGAGCTTGTGAGCAAAACAATACAGATTCAATTCAATGAAATCATTGGGTTTTAATAAAACAACTAAAGTATACAAAGCTACTATTCACACGGGGTAAATATGCATATACATGTAGGAGAAAACAAACAATATGGTACCAACAAGGAAAAATCAAACTTAATGAAATGATATAAAGGGGAAGAGAATGATGGAAAGATAGAGTTAACGAGAGAGAGAGAGAGAGAGAGAGAGAGAGAGAGAGAGAGAGAGAGAGAGAGAGAGAGAGAGAGAGAGAGTCCTTTCGCAAGAGACCTCAAGAAATTAACACTCCAGGAATAATTCAGACAACCTTTACACGCAGTTTGATTGTTAAATAAAAATACTTGCATTAATATGGCCTTTCGTGTGTAAGTGTCTGTGCTCGAGTCGTCAGGGTAGTTCGGTACGGCTCTTCGGGTTCCAGGAGGATTTCTCTGAAGCTGGGGAAGGCTGCTGGTCTTTTCTCCGTGGCGGGGAGAAAAGGGTCGGGGTGGCGGAATGCCCAGGGCCTCTCCTCTCAATGGCAAGAATGCAAAGAGTTAACGGTCAGTCCCCGTTCTTATGGACGTCAGGGCCAACGCCTTATCCTGGAGTGATCCAATCGCGCACAAGAGATCAAGGGCGCGAGTTTTTCATTGTCCTTTGTCCTTTGCTGGGATCCCCCTCCTCTTGGCTAATCAAAAGGGGTGATCGTTTTGAAACTCTTTCTTAGCTGTCTCAGCTGGAAAGCTGGTATTTTTGTAATAATGCATCTTGTGGTGATTCGTGAACGAGATTCGGTACATTTGGGTTTCTGCGATCGAGAAGATACCAAACACTATCGTTCTGTGATTTGAGAATACAGAGGTACAGGAATTCTTACAGTTACTGGCATACAAAATTAATTTTACATACAGTAAACATCCTAGCTATTTTAATACATCGTATAAGAACATCAAATCAACACAATATATATATATATTTAAAAATGATGGAGGCTGTTTTTGGTCCATATGTTTCCTATAAGGCAGATGTGTGCGATGCGTCACGCACACAGTCCTGTGTCTATTGTATTGTTTGCCTGTTGCACACAGTGTATGTGTGTTCGTTTGAAGAGTCACAAGACTGCCAAGACACAAGAGGCTGTGAAGTCAAACTATTCAACTCTTGCGTTGTTCATTAACTCTAGATAGCCAGTCAACATAAAGAACCTTTGTTTAGTATGATCTGATTAGCAGAGTCGGAGATATTGATGATTAGTTCAAGATTGGACATCCTGCCAGCTGGCTTGAGTGAATCAATACTGCTACAGCATCAAGCCACTCCCATTATATCTGTCACCACTCAAATGAATGTATGGTTCAGATTAACTGTACAGCATGTGTAGACTCTTATAAGACTTTTGTAAAGTAATTATTCCATCTCAAATAAATCTCTCAATCTCAGTGGCTGTGTATATAGTGTTATAGACTACAAATGAAAATATTATTTTCAAATACATTTTTGTATTATTATTATTATTATTATTATTATTATTTAAAATTATTATTGTCCCTGGTTCAGTAAGGAACTCATGTAATAAAGTATCAGTGGCTGGGCAGTGTATGAAGAATGGACCCCTGGGTTGTGTTTCTAAACCATTGAAAGAAAAACAGTGCTTTCGAAGAAAAGAAAAAAACGGAAACGGAAGCCTGATCAGGAGGAGATTTAATATTTACTAAATATTTGTTTTAAAAAAAGCTCTTCTGTCATATTTGCAATCAAGGCAAAGTGACAGTTATACTCACAGTTGCTCTAGTGACAATATTGTGGTGGCTTTCTCCGTTTCTGAACGCAGCGGCTGGGCACTGTTTTGTTCAGAATACATGCCTAATGCATGCAAACAAATGTAATTTGGATTGTAAATTTTAGCATTAATTTAAGCACAATTGTCAGATTCTGGAATTGGAATGAATTCACTCAGACTGACAAACATTTGTGCATGTAAACATACAGAGTCTTCCCTTAACCATTTGTCCTCTTGTTATTAGCATACTGTAAGCACATCAGAAATAGAATGCAACCCATCCACTGTAAGGATTCATTTGCTTTTGATGTGACGTGATGCTTGCGCCCAGTGTAGATAGAGCATAGAAAATGTAGGATTTTTTCTTTTTTTTCTTTTTGTTTTGTGCAGTGAAATGGTTTTGTCAGTGCCACATCCTTAAACAACTAATTCCCTGAGAAGTATTCTTATTTCTAAATCAGGGAGTGGAGTGAGACACACCCACGCTTTTTTCAATTATAAAATTCCTTTATTGTTCATTTTGTATTTACTTCTTTCAGTTATCTTGAGTCCCTCTCTTCTATCCCCCTCACAATCTGTCCATCATTGCAGAGGGAGGACAAATCCGAGTTAAGGGCCATGTTACGGTGTGTTGTAGGGCTGAGCCCTGAGCAGAGCTCAGCAGATGGTACAGTCAGGACTGTCACTGCTTCACCCCTGACTGTCACTGCTTGTCACTCTTGCCCTATCACTTCAAGCCACATCCCTTAACGGTGTTCACTCAAAAACCAGCCCAACAGACAGCATTAGCTTGACAAGATCATTACAACCTGGATGCATTTGGACACTTTTTCCAAGGACTTGTTAGTTCATACACACACATTCCTGACCTTGTGGTTTCTGTTGCATTTCATTTTCCTGTGTCCTACTTTCACTAAGGGCAATGTTGGCACAATGTTGGTCTTCCTTTTTTATTTAAAGTAAAAGTAGAGTTAAAAATAGATCAGGGTCCTTGAGAAAGCTTTTGTTATAGTGTTGGAAAAGCTTTTTTTTTTCTGTCAAAGGCACTTACTTGACTACATTTACATTTATGCATTTAGCAGACACATGAATTCATCAGAACCAAATAGTATTCATAGTGTACAATGCCAGGTATATTAGGCATTTAGTAAGGTTATAAAGGTAGTTTGGTTTGAAAATAAACTTAATTGAATGTGTTTTATTTAAGTTTAAAAGGATTTGTGGCAATATACTCTCAATATTTCAGAAGCATCATATACATGCTCCATTTCGGAGTGCTTCGACATTTCCTTTGAAGTAGTGCCATGGGGAAGCCCACTCATAATGATGTAATTCCTTTAAAGGTTTAAGGCAGAGTGCCATTCCATTATTGAACTTCTGTAATTTCCTGATATGCAGAAAAGTAGTCTGAAAGAAGATAGCCATGCTAGATTTTTTTTGTGAAATTATGGTTCCCTTTCAGTTGGTCAAGTTCGACATACGTCGGAACTGACCGACAAATAAAGGATCTCTTTCAGAGACCAATCTACTTTGAGAGTAACTAAACAAGCCTGCGTTTGTGCATTCCACGCTCCTCCCACAGCGCAGGTATGGACACAAGGAAGTAGGGGCTGTAAAACCCGACCTCATATCGGCTGGAGGAACCGGCTCGATCGCGTCCTTTGCCAGTCACCAAATCGTGGACAGCACCTTTTTTCTCCCCGAAGCCAGTCTGGTGATGCCTCTGTCCCCACTACCCTCGATGGCGACATGGCCAAGGGATGCGTACCCTCCTGCGTATGGCGACGGACCTCACTCTCAGGGTGACGAAAGTCACATCCTGCCTGACGACCAGCTACTGCCTCCACCCAGTCATCGGCCGCAGTGCCTCTGCCTGCTCGTCGCCGAGGGCGTCCCCCTGAGTCTGCCTCTGCCCCTGTCCCTGCTTAGCCAGCCCGTGCAGGCCCCCACGAAAACTGGCGGCAAGCGTAAGGGCAAGCGGCCCTGAGACGGGCAGCTCAGGGAAAAAAGAAATCCTCTTTGGGAGATGGTGTCCACATCACTCCCTCCCCCGGAGGAGGACTGAGCAGGGAATCTTGTGTTTCGTTTTATTACCCACATTTTCAATAAAAGAGCCGTTTCCTTCCTCCCCGGGCCACAAGAGAGCGTGACAGTGTGTGATGCTCCAATGCCTTGCCACTCCCTTCCTCCTCTCCCTTCACCAGCAGACAGCAGTGTACGGTTTGTGAATGGCACCAGGCCTTCTCACGCACCCTCTGTCCCTCCCTGGAACCAGGTGAGTGTTGCACAGCACACTCAGACCCCACTTCGGACTGCTTCCAGGCCTCCCGAGTTCCACCACATTGCCCCACCCCAGGTATGTCTGTGGTCCCGCTGGTCCCGCTTGTACGGATCTCTGGGGGCCTGGCTAGTGCTCCCCAGCCCATCTCGCTGGCTCATTCGTACCATTAGACTCGGCTACACGATTCAGTTTGCCCGGCGCCCTCCCAAGTACAGGGGCATCGACTTCACTTCTGTGAGAAGCAGCGATGTTCATGTCTTACGGGCAGAGATCAAAGTCCTACTGGCGAAGGACGCGATCAAGCCGGTTCCTCCAGCCGACATGAGGTCAGGGTTTTACACCCCCTACTTCATTGTGCCCAAGAAAGGTGATGGGTTATGACCAATCTTGGATCTGCGTGTCTTGAACCGGGCCCTCCACAAGTTCCCGTTCAAGATGCTGACGCAGTAGCGCATTTTCGAATGCATCCGTCCCCAAGATTGGTTTGCAGCGATCTACCTGAATGACGTGCACTTTCATGTCTCGATTCTCCCTAGACACAGACCGAAGCTTTGCGTTCGAAAGACAGGCATATCAGTATAAAGTCCTTCCTTTCGGCTGTCCCTGTCGCCCCACGTTTTTACGAAGGTCGTGGAGATAGCCATTGTTCCGCTCAGAGAACATGGTGTTCGCATTCCTCTATTATCTCAGATGGGCATGCTTTCCCAGCATTATCCAATAGTCACACTGAGTGGGTCTTGCAGAACAGCAGTGACTGACCTTCTCTGCTTAGAGCCCTGACTTTCCGCTCCAACAGAGAGGGGGGGACCAGGAGCTTAGGCAGAGCGCTGGAAGGGCCAGCTTCTGTGGTGTTTTGGTAGATCCCCAATTCGTTGGTCAGTTGTGACATATGACGAAAGTGACCGACTGAAAGGGAATGTCTCGGTCATCATGTATGTAACCATCATTCCCAGAAGGAGGGAACAGAGACGTACGTCCCGTCGCCACAGTTGCTATACCTCCGCTGAACGGCCGATTCACTAAGTTCGGCTCCTCATCGGAAAATCAAGGATGCGATACATCCACTTTCTTGTTTATACCCGCGCTGCAGGGAGGAGCGTGGAATGCGCAAACCACATGCCAATGTTCATTGGCTCGTTTAGTTACACTCGAAGTAGATTGGTCTCTGAAAGTGATCCCCATACTGCTAAACATCTTTGATGAGCTGATGGAAAAGGTTGTCCTAAAACAAGTCTCCATAGCTTAAAATGGAAGATCCATGTTGAGAATAATAAAAGGGCCCATTTCTGGTGTTTGCAGAACAACATATTATGTTAGAATGTTAGGTAACATTCTTCACTGTTTAATTACACAGGAAGAGTTTGCTTTCATTACTTGCTTTGCTTTCTTTACTTCACTCATTGTTTACTTCAACTTTCCCTTTAAGTTTGCTTTTTGAAAATAAGGTAAAATGTTTGGTTTCAAACTTGATAGCAATTACAGAATATATTTTCTTTTGACATGACATGCCACTCAGCCAGTGTAGACAGGTATAAAAGACTTGTTAACATCTACTTGTTTAGACAAAATATATATTTTTTTTTTTTTCTGGAGTGAATGTTTTAGTGCACTGTATAGAATGGATTGAGACACCTATACTTTTTTTCAGTGTTTCACTAAAATGCCTTTATATAAAAGTAAAAAAAAAAAATCAAGGTTTTTCTTGTTTTTTTTTTACATTGTTTTTGAAAACCAGAGCAAATGTGGACAGGTTGACTCATCTCATCTCCAAAGTAATTTCAACTTTCGAAGTTTGCTGATATTTAGGTGTTAGAGGCACTCCTTTTATTTCACAACGTCTACACTTTTTACATGTAACATGATCGCATTTGTGAATAAATTCACAGGGAATTTAGAAATATGTCAGCGGCAGCACCACAGAAATGTTTTTCCACCGAATTTCCTTTCCATCATCAGGGCTTTGAATCTCAGTTAAAAGAGTATGCTTTATTATTTGGTTCAAAATGCAAGAACATGCTTAGATCTCTGACAGCCCTCACTCTTGTACCCCTTGAGACTGATAGAGCAAGAAAAGATAAGAGAAATGGAGAGACATATATGGCATAAAGGCAGATACACACCTGTTTATTTGCACAGTTTCATCAAAGAAAGAAAATGGGAACTGTGAGAGATTGACTAACTTGAAATTCACTCAGTTTTATTTTTGATTTTTTTTTTTACAGACCGTCAGAAAGGCACAGTTGATTTAAAAGGGCAGTTGCAGCACAACAACCTGTGCTTGGGTATTTTACAAAAGGAATGCCTAATGAAATTTCAGGAGGAACATTTCTCTTCATCATTAACCAAATTTCTGCTTTGTCCCTATATATTTCTGTCAGGACCACTATCGTCAAAGATGGTTGGCTATTAGCATACAGTTTGGATTGGCGGTATGGTTATGTTCTGGGCAAGATCTCCCTGCGCATCCATGCAGCCTAGCATGGATAAGAGCAGGGAGAGCAGCAATAACCCCCCTAAGGGTAAACAGAACAAAACCAACATAATGTATTGCAGATATATTTAATGTAAATATTTAATGTACAAAATAATTCGGGAATTTAGTCTGATTCAAGGGGAATCAGAATATCCAATCGAGACTGGACGAGAGGAGGAGCTGGGGATGGAGGAGGGTAAATGAGCTCTGGAGAAACGCGATAGCTGCTGAGGAGCTTATTTATGTATGCTGTGATAGACATCGTATTCCTATACGTAGATGTGATCAGCTGACAGTCAGCTGATGCAAGCTTGACTAACATGACCTGCCAGAACTAACGCTACGCATGATATGTGAACTTGTGAAATTAAGTAATATATTCCAAAACCTGTTATATCAAAAGCTTAGAATTAGATAGAAAATATAGTATTTGCTTCCTTCTACAGTATATCATTTTTGTTTGTTTTTTTTAGTTGACATGCCTAATCATAAGGAATATTTGTTTTAATGTATCTGCTGCTTCTATTAGCAAAATTGGATATAATTGTAAACATTAATGTTTTAATTTAACTTTTTATGTTTATTTCTAATTTTAGATTTAGATTTGTTGTTCCTGTTTATTGTCTACTAATGTACCCCCTGTCTGTATCTTTAAAACTAATTAACAAAATGTCCATTCCCTGGTATGAATAGAAACATCCTGCTGTCCATATATGGAACTTTTGAGATGTGCAAATGCACCATTATAGCATTATTTTTGGTTGAACATGCAGCTCAAGTTCAGCCTCATTGCAGATGAATGGAACACAAATGACAAAATTGTTTCACTGATGAAGGTCGGCGTTATTCAGTGGAAAATGCATATCAATATGACTTTCTATAAAGACAGTTTTTTCATATTTGTGTTTTGAAGTTGGATTTTCGTACTGTGGACTGCGTTCTGTGGTATGGATGCATCGAGTCGCGTGAAGGAAATAGATGGCGAGCCACCATGAAGACTGATCTACCTCTCTTATTTTCCATTTGGATTTGCGTCATTCCTGCAGTTTGTTCATCTGTGGGAGTTCTTCTCTTTTGAACTTAAGGAATTATTTTTTATTTTTTATTTTTATTTCCTTTTGGAACAAACACTTTATAAAAACTAAGGGGATACATTCTAACTCTGTTGTTTGGACTGAAATCTTTTAACTGAAAATATATATTATATATAAAAAATATATAAAATATATAAAATGTATATTGCCAAACAAAAAAGTAGCACCTTTTCACTCTCTTCTCAAGAGAACGCTATATTCTCATTGAAGCTACAGAAGCAAGTTTTATAAGTATTACAAGTATAGCGTAGTGACAAAGTAGATGTTATTTTGGCTGAGTTGTTTAGCTTGTATTGCATGTGAACTGAGGGCATGTTTACACAACACCGTTTTCAACTCTCAACAAGTCTGTGTAAAGCAATATTAAATATTTGTGTTCTGAGTTTGTCACACCACAAAAAAATTTGTTGTTAACCACCCAGCCAAATTTGAATGATAAAAAAGCCACCAAGTAAGTAAAATAAGTTAAAAAAAAATTATAAAAAAGCAGTATTCTCTGTTTAATGCTGGGGGCTTGTCTGCTGTCTGCGCTGAAACCACACCCACTTACACTTATACTGCCGACGATGGCACCAGATGTCGGCAGGACGGGAGGATGAAACCCAGGACGGGAGATAATCCATCACCAGTTGTCGGTAGTGAGCATGAAGTGGAGCCACAGAATCAAGGCTCCGCCCACACTCCTGCAGAATCGGTTAGTACAGTTTACTGCAGAACAACTCATGTCAGTGTGAAATAAACAGTTATGGAAATAAAAGTTGAAGCTCCAATGTCCTCCCCAGAAAATCTCGGAAAGGTGCCTCAGTGAAAGGAGCACTCAGAGAAGCTGTCAATCTCAGCTGTCAATCATGACATCATGCCCCCGTTTTATAGTATCACGTAACTAACTTAAACCAAACTTATTTAAAAGAAAAAGAAAAAAAAACACTTGGACTTACATCGGCGTGATGATAACTACCTAAAATGACAGAAACCATATTTAGAAAAAATTATTTGAAGTGTAATTTGATTGATTAGTTTGTCTCATGTCCCATTCGATTATAATGAGAGTGCGGGGTTTATGACATATACTGCATCCAGTCACCTGGGGGCGATCAAAACGTTTTGGCTTCACTTTTCAGGACTTGTGTGGCACACTTGGTGTAAACTACAAAAACATGAATTTGTGAAAATGGTGACGTCTTGCACATGTATGTTAAATGTTCAGTCTATAGGCGTGTAGTGTTTCTTTACAAAGTGACATCGCCAACTACTGAGCAGGATACTGCATTTTTAGTTGTTTTCGTGGATCCATGTGATGTCCTATAGCCTACTATAGATTGTCCTATACTGGCATGCAGGAGAAATTATTCAAACAACACATAAGCAATAAACAAACTGTAGGTACTGTCATTATGGATGTCAAGCTGTCTGACGCATCAGTTTTTATAGCAGTGCATGTCGTTCCATCAGCCCCTAAACTCTTTTTCTTTCTTTCTTTCTCCATCTCACATTCCCTCCTCCTCACATACAAACATCCCAGACTCCTCCATCTTAAGTTGTCTCCCATTTTTTAATCGATTGCTCTATCACAGAACAGCTGTTGTGTTGTGTGATCCATGAGCTGCTCTTCACATTATTTATGCCACACACAGACAGTATCTGGGTGTCCCTGAGAGCAAGACAGCCCAATCCATCCCTGCCGACTCAAATTCTCTCACTTGACACATTCAGCAGAGCACATCACTGTGAGCTGAGCCTGGAATCACAGATAAACCTTCCTCTGTTTGGATGCATTGTCTGTATTCCTGTAATGTCAAGTTGTACTGTTGTGTCAATGCTGTGTATGAATTAGTTGCTCTGTCTGTTTTGACAAGGAAGTCACTGTGAAGGCACACATATTGATCCTCGGTTCTGTATTTCAGTAAATGTGGATATTTAAAAACATTTATACTGATTAATTTTGATTGAAGAATGTGACATCTTTATTCATAAGGTTTGGCTTCCCTTTCAAAGTTATTTTTGCAGAAGTCGATATGTGTTTTGTGTGTAGATTTTCATAGAGAGAGTATTTATTTTTTAACTTTTAAACTTAATACCACTGCTTGTGATTTGAGTTGGCTGCCTTTTGAATCATGAGTTCTTAAGTATAGAGATTTTCTTTTCAACTGGCTCCTCTGTGCTTTTGAAGTAGTGCAGGCGTCCGTCTTAACACTCTCTCCCGGGGTAAGGTCTGGGGTTTTCGGTATTCTCCTGATTCCTAAGTATTTACTTGGGGGATCTTACTGCATTTTTGCTGCCCTACTTTGCAAAGCTCTACTAAATGTGTAACGATGCCCTTGTGTCCTACAAGATTTCAGTTTAATTCGGGAAATATTTAATTAATTGTGTACTGTGCTGGGATGAGGGAAAGAGAAAGGAAAGAGTATATAACTGTGTGTTTGTGTGTGTGTGGTGAGCAGTGTGAGCTTTTTCCAAGTCAAACGTTCCTCAGTGATAAGCACATGTTTAGCTGCAGGACTGTGAGGGGGCAGAACAGCACTGGTGCAATCCTGATAGCGGAGACGCACTCTGCAGCTGTTTCTTAAGAGTTTATTTTATGTGTGTTTGTGGGGAAAAGAGAGAGATTCTGTTAAATGAATTGTCATTTACCTGCGTACAACACTTGAAAATAATCTTCCAACTTGATGTACAACTTCCACAGAAAATGGGAGTGGTGTTTATCAGTGCGAAGCTCGCCACCATTCTGGACTGCCGTGGTTGGTTTTGTGGTTGCTTACTAGTTCAAGGCTGCATTTATCTCCACTTTTAGACAGATACTCACACTTGCCCTAATTGCTCAATTCCACTTGCTCAAGGACACACTGGTAGTGACCGCTGGGATCGAACCAGCAACCTTCTGCGTATCAGTTCAATGGTTTAACCCACTGGACCACCATCTCACAGCGTTTCCTCGCTCCTCTGTCCTCCATCCTATGACCCGGAAAGCTCAGCCATCTTGTAGGACATCTCAACTCTCTAATTGCACTGTAGATTTGAAATTAAACTCTTTCCCCATCGTTGTTTAATTCACAGGACCGGACACCAGTTATTTTGCCAAGAGATTTTCTTTTTTATTATTTTATGTCGGCATAGGAGAGAAAGACAATTTTCTGGGAGATGTTCTTCATTCCAGCTTTCTCTGGTCTTCTGGACTAAAGTGTTGGGTTTTAATAACTGGTAATATACAAAAAATGTTGGTACTTTGTGGAGGTTGAAACTATTACAATATAAATAATTATCGCTAATGTTCAAGAATCCTGACGTGCCATTTAAATCCAGCGGTGTAGAGTTTGAAGTGAACCTAAAGGGAGCGAGAATATATCATTTCACTTGATTCAATTCCTCCGTCCTTGCGTCATTTCCTTGCGTCCTTCCCTCGCATCCTGAAGGGGTGGAGCTAAGACGCGAGAAAAGGAAGCGAGGAAAGGAAACGAGGATGCACAAATAAGAAGTGAGAAGCACCCAATATGTACACTTCAGGCAGACCCATAGACCACAATGCAGCACGATTGCGATGTCACAGCAGACCACGCTTAATTTACCCCCTACCCCACACAACTTTTAACTGCATAATACTTGTAGCTACCTTAAGCTGACTGCTATAGTTTCTTTTATTGTTAACATTTTCGTTTGTCATTTTTTATATTTTGTCCAACAGTTCAAGCATACATATAGGCCTATAGAATGGTGCAAAAAACATTCATAATGAACAAAACATTGTGGATTCCAAGGGCTTGGGGTGTTCCATTTAAACAAATTATAAGGGTTCTGCCAGTAGTGGGCACTCATGCAACGTAAGCAATGACGTACATCAAGTGAATGAGAAGGAGGGAAGTTAAATTTGGCATAAAAATGTACCTAAAATGAAAGTAGGCAATTAAATAAATAAATAAAAACACACACATTTTTGTTATACTTGTTGAAACTCTCTTCGCATCCTGATAGTAATCAATAATAGAAGTGGTCTAAATATTAATAAATGTACATATATTTGGAAGTTTCAGGACCAAAAAAATTTTATCCAATCAGTACATTTGTTCCAAATGCAATGATAGGGTGTCCTACTTGCCTGTCAACATATGTATATCCATAGCTCCTCACACCCTGCTCGCGAAGACTCAGGCAGAAATCATGTTCATGAATGTGATTATTAACGTTACTGTAGTATGAAGCAGAACAGGACAGAGTGTTGTGGAGCTGAGCAAGGCAGCTGGAGCGATTGTTAATAAGATGAACACAACACATGCCTCACGAGCAGCAGGACTGTTATTATGCCACAGTCTCGAGCGCCATTTCCGCTTTTCCGGTCATGATTATGAGGTAATGCAGCTCTGTTTATCATATTAGATACATTTGAGTGTGTTGATAATGATGTTATGACGTTACTCTGTGCGTTCGCTCGGCGGCTGCTATGACACTTGTTGCACACTGCAGTGAGAGTAAAGCGTTAAAATAGCATTTTTTTATTTTTTTCAAAATAGCTTTGCAGACTCTGCTGTGCAATCTGATAAGTGATAGCTAATATGCAGAACTGCTTTTATTTGTTTTTTCTATATATATATATATATATATATATATATATATATATATATATATATATATATATATATATATATATATATATATATATATATATATACTTTAACAAAATAAGTTTTTAAAAAATAAATTATATGTTTGATAATAGTACTAAAATACATATTATTATATATATATATATAAAATACAGTTAAGTGGAAATGTGTTAATAAGTCAATTAAAAATATTAATAGCAATACATGTGATCAGGGCAAATGATTTCCCCACACAGATTCTACAACAGAATCAATTGGTCACAAAAATTCTCCACATTGACCAAAATAAAGCTCCTTGCTTCTTTCATCACTATTGACAGTAGACAATGGACCTTTCTTCACCGTGAAATGTGTCTGCAACTTCGTTCATGGATTATTTTTTGCCGTTATTGGGAAAATATATGCTTCACTCTTTCTTTAAAAAAAAGCTTTATAAATGTAAACATAAATCTTAACGTCTGCATAATAAGCAGCACATTTCCACAGACAATAACATAAAGCTGTCTGATGTTTTTTTCATTGTGTTGACCTTTTGCAATACTGAAAACACGATGTGATGCATACACTCTAGAAAGTAAAGTTGACTAAGTTATCCACTTATTCTCATCCAGCCTGTCTTTCCATTCGCCACACGGCCCAAGTTCCCCTAAATATGAAAGACATTTGGTTTTGAAGTGCAGATGTGAGCCTGTAAGGATCATATCCTGTCGTGTTTGGCGTTCTGTTTGTACACATTCTACATTCCTCTGGGGAAACTGTCCTGCGCTACAGAAGGGCTGTAGAAAATGAAATACTGATGTTCTAGTCACACACATTCAACCATATATTTTTACGCGCTTACTTGTCAAAGTTTTGCCGGTCCCAAATTCATCTTCCCTCTGCCTTGAGTGAATTCTTATCTCTGGAGACTCGGGTGACTCTCTTGGCACATTTTTTTTCACAGCTCCATGTTGCACAGTGACGGTTTGACAGCCGATTTCAAAGCCTATAAATCCCTTAGAATGTCGTTTGCCTGGTGCTTTGAGTGGGCATGAAGCATCTGCATGCCGACAAACAGACACTACAGCCTAGGGATGGATGAGGCTAGAGAGGCTCTGTTGGCGCTGAAGGGGATGAAGGGGTGATGGGGGCAACGCATCACTCCCCCGAATCTCCCTGACAGCTCACTTGCCGTAGGGACGTGGAGCAAGTTTGGAGGGTGCCCCACTTTAACACCCCCACAGAGCCCTAACCCTGAGTGTATGGATGTAAACATGCACACATACACACACACACACACACACACACACACACAAACACACACACACACACACACACACACACACACTCAGGGGAACACTCCCACTCATCTCCAGATCACAAAAACAGTGAGAAGAAAAAGCTAAATGAAAAAGGGAGGAAAAGACTGGAAAGATTCTAAACATTTTCTGTCTATGCATGTGTCTGTCAGAAAGTCTGTGTGAAGGTTTGCTGCTCTGATCCCAGAACAGTTACTGTTAAAGCAAGTTCACCTGAAAATGAAAATCTGTCATTATTTACTTGTCCTCATGTTGTTCATCCAAACCCATATGACATTGTTTACCCCATGGAACCCAGAAGGTGAATTTCTGAAGAATATCCAGGTCACTTTTTTTTCAATATAATTACAGTAGAGGGGGACGGTGGCTGCCAGGCACCATAAAAATAGTCCATAATGACTAGCGTGCTACATTCCAAGTCTATGTGATGAACAGACCAACATTTGCATAATGAATTGAAAATTACATCTGTCATAGTGCTCCTTGGAAAGTTCATTTAGTATGGTCACTTTATCAATATTTTGCAGACAAAGAAGTCACTTACAAACCAAGCAGATTTTGCGTTGGGGGGGCGATCGATTTTTGTGATTTTTTATTATTGATTCAATGATACAATGATCTTGGTTCAACTAGGACAAGTTAACAGCCCACTGAAAGGAACAAAGCCACAAAGCTATAGTATGGCTTCAGAAGACTTGCACTTGTCATGCAAAGTATTTTTATGATGCTTTTATTCGCCATTTGATTCAATGTAAATGCATGAAAAAGAATGACCAATACATTACTCAAGATCTCTCCAAAGAAGAAAGAAAGTCAAATGGGTATAGTGAAATGAGGGTGAGTAAACAATGACAGAATGTTAATTTTTGGATGATTAAAGGTAATCTTATTAGTGAATTGAAAAAGCATTATAGACCAGATTAATAAACAAAATGGACACATTTTCCAATTCATTTCTTTCTAAGTGGTTGTGTAGCTACACAAAAAAGAAAGACAGCAATGTGCATTTTACTAAGAATGACTGTATTAATAATGTGACCGCGGGGCTCTTCTTCTTTCCAGAGTGTGCTGGTCAGTTTTAAGGTCAGTGGTTCCTCAAAGGGCTTCAGAGTATAAATAAATAAACTGCTTTTTTGAGGAAAGATTGTTTTTATCTAAAGCCCGGGACCTGGACGGAGGGCTTTCTGTGTGTGTGTGTGTGTGTGTGTGTGTGTGTGTGTGTGTGTGTGTGTGTGTGTGTGTGTGTGTGTGTGTGTGTGTGTGTGTGTGTGTGTGTGTGTGTGTGTGTGTGTGTGTGTGTGTGTGTGTGTGTGTGTGTGTGTGCGTGCGCGTGCGTGTGTGTGCGTTTGCGTGTGTGTTGAGTATGTGTGGCAATGACAGTGACCTGAGGGCTGCACCCATCCGTCAGTCAATTCCGTGTGAGTCACAGCCTTTTTAATGATGAGCGAAGAGGGCCTTAAGAGCCGTGGAAATGTCGCGTTTTAATGGCTGAACTCTTTTTGGTTGATTTGGCCCTGGGTTCTGGGCATGAGCATAATGATGTGAAATCCATTTAAGAGCTGGGAAAGAAGTGGCACTCAAGAGGAAGTTCTGAGTGCCACGCCACACACACATACACACACATAAGCTCACACAACAAGACTTTAACACTCCTAGAGCCAAATAAAGGCATAGCATGAGCCCACAGCTACATGCTTACTGTATGTGGACACATTGACCTGTATTGTCTTTTTGATTTTCAAATTTTACCGGGTATCATTTAGTAACATTAGTCGTTAGCATGGTAATCCTTGTTGAGTAAATAATTTGGATTTCATGTTATTGTATTCTCTGATGTCTATGAATAATGGGCCGATGCCTGCAGAATTGAACCCATTTAGTCAGAATTTGTGCTCGACAGAATTTGTGGTTGTTGATTACCACAAAAAAAAAAAAGTAAATAAATAAACAAAATTCAAGGTTACAACACTTAAATTTAAAGCTTTTAAAAACATGTTAATTCATCAATTAAAACTGTGTATTATTTGATCTGTAAACTATAGGTTTTTAGGTGTTATGTTTTTATGACAACCAAGGTGTAAAATTGGATATGACTTTACACAGAAAAGGTTTTTTTTTTTTTTATTTATTTTTTTTTTCACACTAATATCATGTTAAACAACATAAGCGTTCTGACTGTCAGGGTCACTACACAGTGTTCACTGCTCCCTGTTCCCTGAAAATGGCATATCTGTTGAAGTTAATTTAACAAAATGTGTTCATTTGGATCACCCTCCCATGAATTGGCCCCTTTCATTTTGATTGTATAAGTGCCTCACTGTAACCCAGATTTTTGCGACAAGTCAAATTTTTTATTTGTTGTGGTAATCAACATTGCCACAAATGCTGTTGGTTGATCTTAACAAAACATTTTTTTTCTTCAAATTTTAAAATTATCAACATAATCTATGATAACAATATTAAAAGGCGTAACTAAAACTTCTCCAGCATCATTAGATAATATACAGTACAATATATTAATTGGTGAACATGATTTCAACAAATACAACATTTCAGTCAACCAATCAGATTTGAGTGACAAGTTTTCAGTTTATGTCAAGTTTAGGCTTACAATGACCTATAATTTCCCTGTTATTTTAGAGATAAGTTATGGTTAGGGTTTGGTTTAGGGGAAGAGATAGGGAGAGGGATACGGATAGGCCAAGGATAAGGATAGGGATAGGACTACATTTTCGAATGTTAAACAAACAACCAATAGAATGGCATGTCGCAGTGTGACGGGTGCGTAGCTCACCTCACATTTTGACTTTTACCTTTAGTTAGTTTTGGAGTTTAATTTAATGTTTGTTACTTTATTTAAATCCCTGTATTAGAATAACAACACCAGACAAGAAGATGAGTTAAAAGTTTATTAAAATCTTGAACATACAGAAGGGTGCACACTTCTTATATTTCTCTTTGCTGTTTAACTTTACCTGAGTCCTAGATTACTTGAGGTCCATGGAGTGACGGCCGCATTCCATGTGGCAGCAGACAAAGGAAGAGGTGGGGTTTCAGCCTCCAAACTTATGTGGTTCCAGATTTGTTTATTACACTTTATTGGTGTTAGATAGTTTAGTGATGGATAATGTGTTATTTTAGTATCAATAATTTCCAGTTGTATTTATTTCAAAACTAACAATTTCTTTCACCCTATTAATAACTGGTTTCTTAATTTAGTCTAACCTAACAGTTAACCTTTACACCCATAGGGAATGAGCTTACTTGTGGTATAAAAGTTACCTTATGCTTGATAATATTAAGGCAAATTACAGCATGCAACCAATTGCACATGCTAATCCAGGGAAAGCAATCAAACATATGAAAAATATCACACAGCTTATTAAGTTTTGTACCCTGAAGGCTAACATGGCACAATTTCTTTACAGCAGATGGCATGGTACTTAACAGTTTCATTAAAGTAAGGAAGCATATCACTTATATGAAAAAAACTCAGGAAGGAAATTGTAAGTTAATGGGTTTTTTTAACTAGAAACAAATTAACATTTCTAAATTTCATTTCTACCAGCCCTTATTAAAGCAGGGAAAGTGTACCTAGTCCAAAGGAGAGAGACACTATGGAGACCACATGCTATCTAGGGAGGAAAATGTGAAAATACACATATGGATTGACCCATTGGGGCAGTGCTACATATGGAAAGGCCTCTGCAGTAGGCCTGCCTGGCCAGGGATGTAACTATACAAATGCAGAGACAGGGCAGAGAAAAATCCGCTCAGTGAAAGACACAGGTTTACCGACAGGGAAACGTACCAGAATAATACACATATGGGATTACCAAGGTGGAATCACAACACATGGTGCATCTATCCCAGTACAGAGGCTGACCGAGCGGCCATGCACTCTAGTACTGGGCCTGGTGTTGGACTGCCGAAGGATGCTTGGCGGAAATTCAATCCAGGGTTCCTCAAGTTGAGAACTCACCTGGAGAGCCAGAAAGCGCTTGTACTGTTATAAAAAGGAGCCTTGTCTGAAAGGTAAAGGGGGAGGTGTTGCTATAATTTATAGTAATATTTCCAGTATTAGTCAGGGGTCTAGTTTCAAGTATAATTGTTTTGAAGTGATGGTGCTTTATGTAACGTTATCTAGTGTAAGTGATAAATCCCGTTTGACATTTGTACTGCTGATTTTCTATTGGAATTAGTACTGGCTGCAGACAAAGTCTTAATTGTTGGTGATTTTAATATGCATGTAGATAATGAAAAAGATGCATTGGGATTGGTCATTGTATATTCCAATCATTATCATTGTGGTCATTGGGATATCATCGTAATCATACTTATTTTTATATTGTCACATGGAATCAATGTTGATGCCGTTTAAATTTTGCTGCAGAGCGATGACATCTCAGATCATTATCTAGTCTCATGTATACTCCATTTAGCCAAGGTTGCAAAGCCGTCTCCCTGTTAAAAATATGGTAGGACTATCACTAATGATTGCGAAATCGACTCCAGCACCCAAGAACCAATCATCCAACCACAAGAACTCAGGACAATGTGAAGGGTTCCACTCGATTGCCCGGGCAAGCATAGCCATTAACTCTGCATCCGACTCAGCCTGAGCAACAAATCCCGAATGGGGAAGCTCAGCTTCAACTTCCTCTGCAGAGGACAATAACCCACTCTCTGATGCAGCTATCAGCATTTGATCCTCACCCAGAGTGCCAAAGGACACACTGGGTCCCCGATGAGAAGGACACGTGCCATTGCAGAGGAGCAGGTCTGTGGGGACTAGCTCGGTGGAAACGCTTCCACTGTACCCTCAGTGTTAACCATGCCCGTGGATCTACATTGTGCAGAGGCAGCATGCTTGGTAACAGCAGAGGGGACTCCAGCCTCCATTAAGAAGGAGAGTCGCGACCGCAGTGGTAACATGGTCATGCTCTCGCAGTGATCCCTGAACGCTGCCTCAGAATGGTCTCGCACCAGACATGTGAGACAGTGATCATGGCCATCAGAAGACATGAAATGACCCTATCCAGAAGCACATGGACAAGAAGGCATCTTTAAAAAGACATCCACCAACCGTACTTGTTCTTTTAGGGAAATCTGCTCTTTGCCCTGAAGCGCCATGGGGAATTTCACTGTACTTAACTGTGCATTGCTATTTTAGAATGGCCAAACCCACTGAATGCACCCTCTCCACCAGCATAGAATGATTTCTGTAGCACACTAGTTGCTTGGTGATTGGAAGAGGGATTGCTGTGCAACCACTCGGCTCCGAAAAAAAAATCAGAATGATTGGGATGTGTGCTACCATCTTATATACCTGTATGTATGGCAGAGTGGCTGTCCACTCTCCAATTCCATTGGCCATTTTTCTAAATATCAGAGGATATTGGGTCTCCCAGTTGAGACCCCATTTGTCAGTCAGCATAACGTTGTAGTGACTGACAGATGGGGAACTCTGGTTACTGGTTGCATTTAAGCACAGTTGTAGATGTCTTGCTGTAAGGTTCTATGATCAGAAATTATGTTCTAGCTGCCATTAAACCTACCTTCTTTATTGCTAACATCTTCAATCACATTTTGTGTAGAGTAGGATTTTTTAATTTATTTACTATTATCCCAGATTAGCTTCAAAGAGTCATGGGGCCTTCAAACATTTGAAGAACTGTCTGATGCTCATACTGTCAGACAAATGAAGTATTCAAATGAGTTAGATTGCGCCTATTTTGGGAAAATAAAACTTGTGCCCCCACTACATACACTTGCAACTTCCTCCTCTTGTTCTTTTTAAGCATGTAACACATTTTCATGCTCTCTCTTCAGTTTTAATTGGTGCCAGAAGAGAATCAAAGGGAACAGAGGGAGAAAGGCACGTTGATCAGAGGACCTTAGAAAGACTCCTTCCTGTGATCTGAACAATTGTAATTGTGTTGGACTTTTAGCTGGGAATTTTGAAGATACAGCTTCAGTTCAATTACTGCTGTCACAGTGTCAAGCCTCATCCCTAGGTGCTTCCTTTGGCTCTCTCTCTCTCTCTCTCTCTCCCTCTCTCTCTCTCTCTCTCTCTCTCTCTCTCTCTATCTCTTTCTGTTGCTCACTTCATCTGCCTGTTTCTCTTTTTCTCCAACATTTGTTTCATCCTGTGCATTATTCCATATCCTGTGGCTGATGTTGTGCCTCATTTGGAGTGTGACTTCATTCATATCCATGCTGAATCTCACACTCGTTGTCTCTCATTCCTTCTCATCAGAAAACGGTTTATTAAACTCTGCCACATTTTTTTCTGCTCCTAAATATGCAGCAAATAAACCAAATAATTCCTCGCAATGCTTTTTAGTCACACTAGAGTTTTGTCTTATTTGTTAAGGTTTATTGATGATTTTACAGCTCTCCAAATATGCGTAATTAAACTGAATTCCAAATTAGCGCTGCAACTTCTCTCTGAAAGACGGATAAATATATTTAATAGAAGAGAAATTTAGTTTTAACGAGCAAGAATGGTAAAAACCAACGACCTTGTCTAACTGTACTGCAATTTAAAGAATGTTCTAGCTTGCAATGTTTTTGCAGTGTTGTATAAAGTCAGTCGCTGTGAGACAGGAAGCGGCCACATTTGGCCATATGAGCAGTGACCCCTCAAAAGTGACACATTCTGGGCATTCCGCTCCGCACTGGATTCGCCCTCTCAACTTGTGAAGGTTATGACTAGATTCCAGGACTGCTTGTCACTGAGCAGTCCTTTTGGGAAGGTTCATTTTAAATCTGTGTTCTGAGTTTTTTCACCCTCACCCTTTTTCACTTTTGAGTGCGAGTATAAGGTCAGAAAGTCAAACGCAGACAGCAAGTGAACAGTCTCTTATGACTTTGGATTTCCAGAGCTCATGCTTATTTTTACCCCCAAGCCTCCTGATGTCTGGTTATATAGTATACCTATGATCACACAGCATTATACAGTGTTGAGTTAATAATATGTGATTAGAAAATACATCTATATATTATTTTAGGAGAAATTCTGTTTTACTAGTGAACTCGTTGTCCAGAAAAGTAGCTGCTGAGTCAGTGTTTACATTATATAAATGACACACCATGACACGTCAGCTGGAAATGTTGTCCTGTATAGTTGTGATGATGCAAGTTAGAGGCAATATTTAAAACATTAAAACATTGTCACAGCTGTTAATGGTGCATAAACTCAACAATAAATGCATTAAATTGAAATTAAAATAAATGCTGTGATGTTATTTCCATCAAGAGGTGCATCAATTTTTGGTCAAGATCTTGTATTGACAATGCAAGAGTCTAGCACTCTGTGAAGTCTCCTCCAGCACATCCCAAAGATTTTCAATGAATTTAAGGTCTGGACTCATGGCCAATTAAAGTATGAAAATTATTCTTCATGCTCCCTCCCAACCATTCTTTCACAGTTTGAGCCTGATGAATCTTGAAATTGTCATCCTGTAATATAGCCATAGTGTGTCTTCCTACATGGTTGTTTAAGAAATGAAAAGCTACACACTCCATCAGTTAGGGTCGGAGGAACTGTTGCCAAACATATAACATGCTAGAAACATAAAATTCACTGCAATAATAATACAATCATTGATTCTTAAACATTTGCCAATTTAAATCCAAACAGCGACTTTTTTTGGGGGGGGGGGGGGGGGCCGAGCAGTGTATTTAAATAATTAAAAATTTGATTGCATGTAAGACTCTGTTAGTGTATCTAACTAGTGGTCAAATTAATCCATACAACCATTGTTTCTGTCTTGACAATTAGCATACAGTTTGGACTGGTGGTATGGTTCCGTTCTGGGCAACTTCCTGCACATTCATGCAGCCTAGCATGGATAAGAGCATGGAGAGCAGTGATAACCCCGCTTAGGGTAAACAGAACAGAACCAACATAAATGTATAGCATTAATGTAAATATTTTAATGTACAACATAATTTGAGAAATTTGTCTGATTCAAAGGGGAATCAGAATGTCAAATCTTGACTGGACGAGAGGAGGAGCTAGGGATGGTGGAGGGTAATTAGCTTGTGAGAAACACGATAGCTGCTGAAAATACTGAAGGAGCTTATATATGTATGCTGTGATAGGCATAATATTCCTATAGGTAGATGTGATCAACTGAGAGTCAGCTGAAGCGAGCTTGACTGACGTGACCTATACCAGAACTAACGCTACGCTTGATTTACAGACTCTTTGTGTGCCACAGCTGTAAAACTGCTCCTGTTTTTTCATCCACCCGCCAGGATGATCCTTATACTTCTCCTACACTTCTCAGAGTCCCATGATCATTGTGGATGTGGCCATCATAAATCCCAGATGAGCCTCAGATACACTCTCTAGATACAAACACAGGCACAGATACGAACCAGCAGCAAAGTGAGCAACATAGAAATCTTTGACTTTTGTAGATGCGCTTTAGAACAGAAAGTGTATAATGAGATAAGTGAAATCTTCCCATTCTAACAGTGACTTTCTTATTAGACAACACTTTTTTATATAATATTTTCATATCATTTAGGTTGAGGTTTGTTTTTAAAGTGCCATTTGAGCAGCATTCATCCAGCTTTCGATGTGAAGCAGTGGTGTGTGTGTTTTTGTTTTTGCGGTCAAGCTCAGGTAGGCTGATCATTTGGAAACAGGTAACTAAAGCAGACACAGTGCAGTTGGGGGGCAGCAGAGCTGCACTAATACTTTAGGACAGCCGGGTAAGGGCCGACCAGCCAGACTGCATCCCCAGGGTGGGCCAGGACAGAGAAAAGTGTAGGACGGGGACAGATAGAGCCACAGAGCATTAAAAGTCAGACAGATAACATATTAATATTATTTTTTAATTATATTTTCATGAGCCCGGCTATTGGTACCTGCCCGGTGACAGAGAAGCACAGCAGTGGTTTGTGTGTGTGTGTGTGTGTGTGTGTGTGTGTGTGTGTGTGTGTGTGTGTGTGTGTGTGTGTGTGTGTGTGTGTGTGTGTGTGTGTGTGTGTGTGTGTGTGTGTGTGTGTGTGTGTGTGTGTGTGTGTGTGTGTGTGTGTGTGTGTGCTATATGACAGTAAGAATCACTGATATCTTTTCTCATTCTCCAGAGGTCATCCACATAGTAATATCATTTCTGCATCTGACATTTAATCCATTCAAACAAATAACCCAAGTGAGCAAATCTATCCCTGCACATCTTCATCTATACGTTGCAGTAAACCCCTTTTGCACAAGAAAACACACACAGACACACGTGACAGATCGCACACCACCTGAAATGAGCCCTGAGGGGCTTTAATGACCTCTGATAAACATAAACCTTGTTTATCATCTCCACCATCACATTCTATCTGTGGAGAGAATGAATCTGTAAGTACACACACACATTCACTGTTTCACAATGAATATTCCAGTGATTTCATTAGGGAAGTGTGTCTGTGGTATTTTATTGCATGATGAATGGCAATGAATGCCTGTGGCATGTCATGTATGGAGCATTGAGTCTTAAAAGAGGGGATTGTACTTCTGTCATAAATATAAATCTGTGTGTATTTGAATGGGAGACTTGAAGATCTGTATGGATAGGTTTTTATTAGGACTGTCGATTTGTTGCAATGCAGTATCATGAAATAACAATCAACATTTCTGTATCATTTATACTAGGTTGATGTTAATATTATATAATATATATTAATATAATATATATATATATATATATATATATATATATATATATATATATATATATATATATATATATATATATATATATATATATATATATATATATATATATATATATATATATATATATATGTATATAATACAGTGAGGAAAATAAGTATTTGAACACCCTGCTATTTTACAAGTTCTCCCACTTAGAAATCATGGAGGGGTCTGAAATTGTCATCGTAGGTGCATGTCCACTGTGAGAGACATAATCTAAAAAAAAAAATCCAGAAATCACAATGTATGATTTTTTAACTATTTATTTGTATGATACAGCTGCAAATAAGTATTTGAACACCTGAGAAAATCAATGTTAATATTTGGTACAGTAGCCTTTGTTTGCAATTACAGAGGTCAAACGTTTCCTGTAGTTTTTCACCAGGTTTGCACACACTGCAGGAGGGATTTTGGCCCACTCCTCCACACAGATCTTCTCTAGATCAGTCAGGTTTCTGGCCTGTCGCTGAGAAACACGGAGTTTGAGCTCCCTCCAAAGATTCTCTATTGGGTTTAGGTCTGGAGACTGGCTAGGCCATGCCAGAACCTTGATATGCTTCTTACAGAGCCACTCCTTGGTTATCCTGGCTGTGTGCTTCGGGTCATTGTCATGTTGGAAGACCCAACCTCGACCCATCTTCAATGCTCTAATTGTGGGAAGGAGGTTGTTTCCCAAAATCTCGCAATACATGGCCCCGGTCATCTTCTCCTTAATACAGTGCAGTCGCCCTGTCCCATGTGCAGAAAAACACCCCCAAAGCATGATGCTACCACCCCCATGCTTCACAGTAGGGATGGTGTTCTTGGGATGGTACTCATTATTCTTCCTCCAAACACGTTTATTGGAATTATGACCAAAAAGTTCTATTTTGGTCTCATCTGACCACATGACTTTCTCCCATGACTCCTCTGGATCATCCAAATGGTCATTGGCAAACTTAAGACGGGACTTGACATGTGCTGGTTTAAGCAGGGGAACCTTCCGTGCCATGCATGATTTCAAACCATGACGTCTTAGTGTATTACCAACAGTAACCTTGGAAACGATGGTCCCAGCTCTTTTCAGGTCATTTACCAGCTCCTCCCGTGTAGTTCTGGGCTGATTTCTCACCTTTCTTAGGATCATTGAGACCCCACGAGGTGAGATCTTGCATGGAGCCCCAGTCCAAGGGAGATTGACAGTCATGTTTAGCTTCTTCCATTTTCTAATGATTGCTCCAACAGTGGACCTTTTTTCACCAAGCTGCTTGGCAATTTCCCCGTAGCCCTTCCCAGCCTTGTGGAGGTATACAATTTTGTCTCTAGTGTCTTTGGGCAGCTCTTTGGTCTTGGACATGTTAGTAGTTGGATTCTTACTGATTGTAGGGGGTGGACAGGTGTCTTTATGCAGCTAACGACCTCAAACAGGTGCATCTAATTTAGGATAATAAATGGAGTGGAGGTGGACATTTTAAAGGCAGACTAACAGGTTTTTGAGGGTCAGAATTCTAGCTGATAGACAGGTGTTCAAATACTTATTTGCAGCTGTATCATACAAATACCTAGTTAAAAAATCATATATTGTGATTTCTGGATTTTTTTTTGTTTAGATTATGTCTCTCACAATGGACATGCACCTACGATGACAATTTCAGACCCCTCCATGATTTCCAAGTGGGAGAACTTGCAAAATAGCAGGGTGTTCAAATACTTATTTTCCTCACTATATATATATATATATATATATATATATATATATATATATATATATATATATATATATATATATATATATATATATATATATATATATATATATATATATATACACTGTACATTTACTATTTTTATGTTATCTTCATATGTTTTTTGTTTTGTTTTACAGATATATCGAAATTAACATTTTTAAATGCTGTAAAAGTATTGTTTTTTTGTTATTTTATGAATGCTTTTTCAATGCATGTTAACAAATTAAACCATATTGTAAAGACTTGTATTGATTACATTATATAACAGTTGCATATGTTAATAATAGCAGGATAGAATGACAAAATAATTCAGAGACATTGCATTATTGTGCAGACAAACGCATTACAGAGGGAACATGGCTTTATGAAGTCAATATATTGTTGTTTTGAATAAATTGTTAACATTGAAATCCATTTTTGAGGTTGTCAGTCTGTATGAGGTAGACTTATGGGTGTTGACTGTTCTTATGTTCGGTGTGCTGTAGGCTTTATAATTTAATTGTTGTTTTAGTACACATGCATGTAGACGGACATCTTTGACCTTGTTTTTCAGGGCATCATGCCGTGTAATTTTAAAAATGGTAAAACCTTGCTTATTCGAGACACCTGTATTTTTGTCTATCCCGTTGTGCTCTATCCATATGTTTATTTATTTATTTGTATTATTATCAATTATATAAGCAATAAGGTACTTGAGGCTAGTGCCGTATCGTGAATAAGTCACGGCTGAAGGGCGTTGTTATCGGATGTGCTACGCTGCAACCTCTTCAGCCGTGACTTATTCACAATACAGCTCTAGCCTCGAGTACCTTATTACATTCATAAAACGTTTACCACACAATAGAAATATTAAAGTAAAAAAGAAATATGTATCAATGCAATGCAAAAAGCTTTCCTTCCACTGGAAAAAAAAAATAGTCCCCGAACATGAACAACAACAGAAATTACAGTATTACGTCATTAGATGGCAGCAAAGACTGTCTTTATGAGTGAGTCACTCAGTAGGAAAGTCTTTTATTTTGAAAGGACTGAAACTCGTTGGCCGTTTCTCGATATGCGTTCTTGTCTGTACTTGTGTTCTCGTGGACTTGTGAAACGTCATCAGTCGCTGCCCAAGTACTGTTCCAATTCAAAGTTCACATCTTGCCATAGACAAGCACAGTTCAAATCCCCGGATGTGTCCTTGCTCCGCCCCTTTTATCGAGGATGCATTGAGATGAGACTTCAGACAGACCGGTATCCCAGAATGCATCTCAGACCAAGGGACACAAAGATCAGTCATGCCATGCCCCCCAACACCCCCGCATGATAAGCTGAACTTGGTTGTGCACGAGCCTCTACTAAAGTAACCGAGAGCAGTGGCATTATCATCACGGGGGCGGCATTGTTTTGTCACTTGCAACACATCCAGAATACATAATTTCTGCTTAAAATAAGCCTAAAATGCAAAACAAGACCAATTTAGGATAGTAAGATTTATTTTTAAGCACAAGCCTAATAAAACATTTGAAGTAAAAAAGTTTTTTTTTTTTAATGTATTACTTGTAGTATACACTTGTGAAAATTAAAATATTAAATACAATTATAAAATGTTAAAATATTTGTTAAATAGTTTTATTTATCATATTTATGTTTTATTTTTGTAATGTGTTTTTTTTAAAGTCATGTATTAATATTGTTTTGAACTGCTTGTTATTTACAATGGCAACTATTAACTGTTTTAATTTTTGTTTTTTGCAGGTGCGTTGCATTGTATTAAAACCACATAAAAATCCTAATCAAACTAAATCAGAATAATTATTAATGTTAATAATAATATAGAGAGCCCACAACAACAACAACAAATAAACAAACAAAAACATTAAAAAAAATATATTGTCCCGTTTTTTAATTAAAAGATAAAAACACATTCGATTTTAGTGATATTTTGACCACTCTAATAGGAAATGTCCCCCGGTTTCCATTTCAGAAATCTGATCACCCTAAACCACATATTAGGCTAATGTTTAATATAGGCCTATTGTTTTTTTTTAAATCTAAACGAAAAGAGGCAGGGTTGTGTTTTATACTTCGTTTTGTTATAAATATATAAGATAATCAATGTAGCTGCCTGAACGACATTTGTGTGGCTAATATGTTTAAGTGGCAAGAGGCAGTGGTGTTTTATGACATATTTCGTTTTATTGTAGCCTAAAATATACGTTTCTCTATACCAAGTAGGCCTTCGCAAACTTCTAATTTGAGTCCGTGGTAGTTAATTCAGGCTCGCCAAGTTCAACTCCGGAGAACGAACTCCCGAGGACGGGAGGACAATTGTCCGGCTCTGCTAATGGAACAGCAGCGTTCTTGATAGTGTTATTCAGTGTATGTATATTTTAGGATACAATAAAACGAAATATATGATAAAACACCACTCTGCCTCTTTTCATTTTTTTTACAAAAAAATATGAAACATAGCCTATTATAGCCACACAAATGTAGTGCAGGCAATGTTATTGCATGTATATTTATAACAAAACTAAATATTAAAAACCCTGCCTCTTTTCGTTTAAATAAAAAAAAAACATTAATATGTGGTTCAGACAAGTGTGATTATCACTGTAATAAAATTAATTATGACAAAACACAACCCAGTCTATTTTTGTTAAATTTTGTTTATGTGTTTAATAGCCTAAAAATATAAAGTTATGAAACTTCACTTTGCCCTCAGTCAAAACGATTTGCCAGTGAACAATTTATGGATTCATGAGACCAAAGATCGGCCGTTAGAAGACGAATTATATCTGAAGACATCAGAGCCAGCGGCAGGCGTCAGAAGGGCTAGCCGTGTTAAGTCTGCTCTGGGCGGGGAGAGTTCCCGCTGAGAGCCGCTGATCGACTGGAGCTCACAACTCCAAAAACGCCAGATCACATTTTCAAAAAGGCGCTCTCTTTATAAATAAACCACAGATTTGAGCTTTAAACGACTACATTCTCGCCTGAAAAAGTCTTAAAACTACATTTTGTGAAACATTAACAGTATTTTTAAATTACGAGGGGTTTCTCATCCGCTATTGACGTTTGCTTGTTGGTGCGAGATGCATTCTGGGATACCGGTCTGTCTGAAGTCCACAAGTCTCCTCTCGATGCATCCTCGATAAAAGGGGCGGATCAAGGACACATCCGGGGATTTGAACTGTACTTGGCTAGATGTGAACTTTGAATTGGAACAGGACTTGGCAGCGACTGATGACGTTTCACAATTGATGACTGATGGCGATTCCCACTGTCCTCTGGAGTTCGTTCTCCCGAGTTGAACTTGCAAGTCTGAACTACCAAGGACGCAAGTCAGAAGTTCGCGTACTTGGTATTGAGAAACGGCCTCTGTGAACAAGGGAAGATGCATCCGACCATAGGCCGTAAAAAAATATTGACGACACGACTCCATTCGCTTCCGCTGAAGTAAGTGAAGCCTCCGGAGGTCCGAATATGGAGCTGACATCTTGCGCAGATTTGGGACCGAGTCTGCGCAGTAGTGATCTCGGGACTGGGATCTGCGTAGTAGATATCAGGAAGTAGGCGTGATATCAAAAGCCCGCCCACACTCTCGCAGAAGCAGAACAATTCATTATGCTGGTGTGAAATAAACAGTTTTGGAAATGTAGACATTAAAGCTAAAGCTCCAATCTCCTACCAAATATCCCGTAATATAAAGGCTACATTTTGAACAAAAAGCTAGGATTTTTTTTTTTTCAAAGACTACATCCAGATCAAATTCAGAATGATGATCAAACACAGATCAACATTTTTTTGGGGTTTTTTTTTTGCGACATCCTTGTCTGTGTTGTGATCAGGAGATTCGGTACTCATTCAGAAGATGCATAGTAGCGCCCCCGAGCGTATAACAGTGGAAACCCGGAAAATTCCATGTTTGGCAGGGAAGCATTTTCTCACAAATAACAGAAAATTCTGTGTTTGCTGGGGAAAGAGTTAAAAAGATATGGACAAGATATGGCAGCGGGCATTCAAATAGATTTGTTTTATTATGAACAAAGGACTGGCCTGAAGGAAAATGCTAAATCTGAATGCAGGTTATACACTCGGTCACTCAATCTCTCTCTCACAATACAGTAAGCTTCAATGAACAATATCAATTGAGAACAAACATATGTTTACTTCTAAGAGTGGTTGCTAAGGGTGCTGTGATACACAAAACCGTTGGGTGATATCAGAATCAGGGTCTGGAACTAACTGTTTTATAAACAAAATGAATGCATTGTTATAGATCGAGCAGATATCAACTGGCAGGATATCAAAATTTCCATTGCAGTTATGAAGATGCAAAACCTGCACAGGCTGTCAAAACAAGAGACAGGTTTTAATGAAGATTTATAGTGCTATCCTCATCACTCGGTGAAGACAGTAGACGATGCACTTCATCATCTTAAGAAACTGATCTCAGGGGGCCTTTGTCCAGTCTGAAATTGTTTCAAAGAACTTTACCTTTAATATATCACTGAAGTCCGTTACAGTTTGTGATGTAGACCAAATATACTCAGTTTTTCACTGATCTATGCTTTGCAATGGCCTTGAGAAACAAATTGCCCTAGATACTAAATATGGAAGACAATGAGTTGCTCACCTCTTAGGACAGCACATAAGAATGCTGACTTTTAAGACCTTTTATTGGCTACATAATGTCTAATCAGGTCCTAGAGGATGTCTATCCCTGTTCTTGATTATCCTGTTCTGATTCTCTGCAATGAGACAATAAAGCAAAACAGAAAATAACAGTCATCTCATGCATAACTACCATTTCCAAAGCAAAATACTAAGATAAAGACAGACAAAAAAGAGATATTATTAAGATCCCTCAACGTGGCGTCCTATATCCATTGCATTGTCCTTGTTACTTCACTGTCATGGATGTTGCAGTATGTAATTTAGGAGCTTGTAAATTAGAGGCTTTTTCTTAACGTTTGTTATTAAGTATATTTGTGTGTTTTTAAGAAGAAATTCCTGGTCATAAGAAAATGAGGTCATGTTTTATGGTGCTTAAGATTTACTATTCTGCAATTTTTTTTCTTAGTATTTGTCTATTTGCCCTAGCAATACTATTGATGCACTAATATAAAAAATGATGGTTGATTCATGATAATCATTTTAATTGTTATGCCCAATTTAAACTATTATACTAATTTGTCTAAATGTAAATTTGTCTAAAAACCTAAAACTAATAATGCTTTTCAAGTGAATTTAAAGTACATTTTACAAGTAATTGTGTTAAATTGAGTGTTAGATGATGGCAAAAGTAATCTAACTCTTTATATATACGATATATATTCAGCATTGACCTATACATTATTGACCTATATTGGCAATACATTTTAGTAGGCCAATAATCGGTGTGCACTTGTATACCCGTTTTCGATACGACAGAGTAAAAAGTGAAAACTGAAGCCAAAATGTAAAAGTCATTGTTGATATTTTAGAGAGCTGTGCTCACAGAAGAGCAGTGTGAATGCAGAAAAAAAAGTTGTCCTAACTCAACATTTGGTGCCACCAGTGGAGAATTGTGTAGATAAGATGTAAAGAGACATGTTGATTGGAGTTGTTTTAATATTCATGCACACATTCTGAGTTAGTCATCCGTGAGAGATAGAAAAAGGAGAAAAAAAAATAGTGACACATTCACAAACAGACCATAATATCTAAAGGTCCATAGACATGTAGAGCTTGAGTCTAAATGAGGCTGACAGGTGAAGACTTTGCGGTCCACCCTGTAGACATCTGCCTAAGGGTGAGGGGTGGGTGGAGAGAGAGTATCTTCAGAAACTATATAGAGTTCAAAACAAATTAACTTTGCAAGTACTTTGCAGATGTATGTGAATTTCTCTGAAGATCCTGAAAACAATGGTAGTATTTGTATTGGGTACTGGGAAGTTACCAACTGTAGCATCACTCTAATAGATGACACATGCAGATCGTTTTCACATGGCTTTCACGTGATGCCTGTTTTGTCTACACTCACACAAATGTGTCTCCTATTTCTAGCATTTGTTTCACATTCTGGTTATGATTCTGTGTGTCTTTTATGATTTGATTAATTATTTGCACATGACTCCTGTAAATCTTTGAAATCTCTTAAATTAACCTTTGACATCACTTAATTGGAAAGCACCATAGATAGATGCTAGTACTGTTGTTGTATTTTCCGTTTAAATACATCCTTTTTCATTTTGTCACATTTCCCAGTCAAATATTGACTTCAACATGCACTGAGAGCTATTTTCCTTTGTACATTCCCTTTCTTTGTTGCCATTTAGGATTTCCCCTCTTTTTTCCTCTGTGAATATACAACATTGTCTGGCTATCACCAGACCAAGCTCAATCTTTTAAGATTGAACATTGGTCTGGGGAGTCTGCTCTGTATTTTCTACTGCACAAGAGGCGTGATCAACGGGCATAATTCAAATGACTCTGTACGCAATTGGATAGTCCTTCAACTAATCAGACCAACGATCCATCGCTTCTCTATCTGTCATTGTGTTAATCCCGCCAATAACGCGCCAGGTGGATAAGCCGGTTTGTGATTGGTCCCCGCAAATTTGTAACAGAAGCAGGATAGAAATATGTACAGGTTTCCAGCCTGAGCTGCAGGGTGAAATCAAATCGCCGGCAGATCGGGCTGGGTTTACCCAGTCTGTCTCTTGTTTGTCACACAAACTGGAATCTGAAAATTGAGTTCAGATGAAGGTACTACTGAATTTGTCCATGAAACTGTTTCCTCAAACAAGTTTAGTTTGTGCATGCGTACTGCGCACGTGTGCGTACTGTATGTGTGTGTGAATGCCTCTGATAATAGAGGAACTTTCTGTGTCATGACAAATGAGTACCACTGTGTGCAAACAACAGGGATAAAACAATAATTCAATATAAATAATGCACAAGCTGCAGTATTCACTGCTACACTGGACACATGAGCCTGCAAACACACAAATAAACCCTTTTATGTATAAGGAAGTAGATAAACATGATCAATAATTTAATAAATAACAAAGATGGAAGATCTATAGGTTAGGTACACATGGGAAGTTGACATGGAGGTTAGCCTGGGCATTCAGCAAAGATTGGTCTAAATATGTTGTATTTCTTTCTTTGTTTTTATGTTTCTGATGGAGTTTGGGTTCCTTGCACTGTCTCCTTTGGCTTACTCTGAGGATACTTAATATTGGCAATATAATTGATCAACAAGACGTCCACTTTTTGAGCTAGAAATGCTACATTAAGATTCACCATCTGCCAAAAGTATTGCGACACCCCTCAAAATCACTGAATCCAGGTGTTCCAATAACTTCTATGGCCAAAGGTGTATAAAATCAAGCACCTAGGCATGCAGACTGCTTATACAAACATTTGGAGCTCAGTGAATTCAAGTGTGGTACCGTGATAAGTCCATTCGTGAAATTTGTGAAATCTAAATATTATATGGTCAACTACCAGCAGCCATATCCCCCTGTAGCCCAGGACTGGTTTCCCACTGAAGCTAAGCTGGTCAGTACCTAGATGGGGGACCTCCTGGGAAAACTAGGTAGCTGCTGGAAGAGGTGTTAATGAGGCCAGCAGGGGATGCTCACCCTGTGGTCTGTGTGGGTCCTAATGCCCCAGTATAGTGATGGGGACACTATACTGTAACAAGCACCGTCCTTTGGATGAGACGTTAAACCGAGGCCCTGACTCTTTGTGGTCATTAAAAATCTCAGCATGTCCTTCAGAAAAAGAGTAGGTGGATCCAGGTGGATGCTGCACACTGGTGGTGGTTGAGGAGATTAACCCCTTTCATGTAAAGAGCTTTGAGTACCCAGAGAAGCGTTTTATAAATGTATCAAATTAATTAATTAATAACTGTTAGTGGTATTATAACAAAGTGGAACAACTGCTACCCAACCATGAGGGCACGTAAAATCACAGAGTGGGGTCAGCGCATGCTGAGGCGCAAAGTCGCCAACTTTCTGCAGAGTCAATAGCTACAGACCTCCAAACTTTGTGTGGCCTTCAGATTAGCTCAAGAACAGTGCGTAGAGAGCTTCATGGAATGGGTTTCCATGGCTGAGCAGCTGCATCCAAGCCTTACATCACGTCAAGTGCAAAGCGTCGGATGCAGTGGTGTAAAGCACGCCACCAGTTTGGGAATGGCCCCTTCCTGTTGCAACATGACTGCACATCAGTGCACAAAGCAAGGTCTATAAAGACATGGATGAGCCAGATTGGTGTTGAGTAACTTGACTGGCCTGGACAGAGTCTTGACCTCATCCCGATAGAACACATTTGGGATGAATTAGAGCGGAGATTGCAAGCCAGGCTCTCGTCCAACATCAGTGCCTGACTTCACAAATGTGCTTCTAGAAGAATGGTCAAACACACTCCTAAACCTTGAGTTGAAGCTGTTATAGCTGCAAAGGGTGTGCCAACTCCATATTAAACCCTACGGATTAGGAATGGGATGTCATTAAAGTTCATGTACATGTAAAGGCCGGCGTCCCAAAACTTTTGGCAATATAGTGTATCTTAATGCATATCTATATGCAGTATATAGCATATATCATGCATATAATATGCACACACAAAATAAAACTGCACTAAATTGGTCAATTATGCTGTAGGTGTGCAGTGAGTGTGAGTTTTTCTAAAGGGGTCTAAGGTCTTGGACAACATTAGAATGTAATAGTGTCAAAACCCAGATGTTTGTGAATTAAGTTCCATGAATATAAGCTTAACAGGTAACACTTTAGAATAATGGTCCGTCATTAATAGGTAACTATGAAAGAAGTAATGCAAGACTAATGAGTAGTACTACATTAACACTTCAGCTACTACTACTAACTAATATAGAAACAAGCTTAACTAATCAGTAAGTAATATTGAATTTAGGAGATAGTACCTCGTTAAGTAATCAATACTTACTGAATGAAATTAGCCTCATTAATAACTATTAACTAACTGACAAATTATAAAGAACATTATTGTGTGTCTGAGACATAATCAATCATCTTTTTTACTCTGAATAAATTCATAAAATACATCACTAATTACTCATGGGTTACCTAGTCACTATGCAGGAACTACTAGTGATCTGGACCATTATTTTAAAGTGATAAACCATCTTTTTCACTTTAAAATAATGGTCCAGATTACCAGTAGTTCCTGCATAGTGACTAGGTAACCCATGAGTAACTAGTGATGCATTTTATGACCACATTGCAAGTAAAAAAAGACAATTTCTAACATCTCAGACACGTTAATGTTGTGATTAGTAATTAATTAGTAATTCTTTATCATTTGTCATAGTTACCTATTTATTCTTAGTGATGCCAATCCCATTCAGTAATTATTGATTACCTAATAAGGAACTATCTTAGTCCTAAAATTGATATTACTTACTGATTAGTTAAGCTTGTTTCTATATTAGTTAGTAGTAGTAGCTGAAGTGTTAATGTAGTACTACTTATTAGTCCTGCATTACTTCCTGCATAGTTACCTATTAATGACGGACCATTATTCTAAAGTGTTACCGCTTAACATATACATGTTTCTACTTTATGCTGGTATAATCGGCATATATATGCATATATCTGCACCATCACAAACTACACAGGCACACACAGGCACCCCAAGGCTGATGAAATGTCAAGGAGGCGTGAATCACTCTGTAAGAGATGGAGTGTAAGTAATTTTAGTGATTTTGTCTGCCAGTCACAGCATAAAAAACATAAATATAGACGCACAGATTTATAGAACAGACAAATGGATATTCACAATACAATTGTAGTCACAGACAGAGACGAAAAGGCTCAAGTTCTTTTACACAAACAATATGGAAAGGGACCAGGATGGAACATGTGATTTCCATCTATACATTTAATTGTAAGCAATTTAATATCTCAAATAAATGGCCAAACTTAGAAAGATCACATATTTTATAGTTGTGTGCAGTTAAATGGTTGAGACTGATATAGTCACAAATGTGCAAGATGGTGCTTATCTTTGGAAAGTCAGCTTTGAAAAACCAAATGTCCTCATATCTATTGCATTTGTTCACTGTCCAAAATGGCAGTGCAACGACTGGGGTCACTTGTGCTGTGATAACTGCATTGGATGGATGGATGGATGGATGGATAGGAAGGAAGGAAGGAAGGAAGGAAGGAAGGAAGGAAGGAAGGAAGGAAGGAAGGAAGGAAGGAAGGAAGGAAGGAAGGAAGGAAGGAAGGAAGGAAGGAAGGAAGGAAGGAAGGAAGGAAGGAAGGAAGGAAGGAAGGAAGGAAGGAAGGAAGGAAGGAAGGAAGGAAGGAAGGAAGGAAGGAACTAAAAACTCAAGATTTGTCAAGTGGTCATTGAAAAACCCACTTTGATTAATCACTAATCTCAATATTGGAAGCAATATGCCCCTCTTAATGTCTGTGGTAGGTACGGCCCTGGATGGATGGTTTATTAGCTGTAAAAGTGTCTGAAATGTGAAGGCAACCAGAGGTCTTAAAAGAGAGTATAGGAACGTGTAAATCAGTCCCACTGTCTTATTGTCAGGCAGAATCATGACCCTGTCTGCAGGGACCGAAGGAGCCGTTGATCTTCGACGTGAAGCCGATCATGGAGATGAACGAGTGTGCAGATGCACGGATTAGAAAATGCATTATAGATCACAAAGTTATTTGTTGTTGTGAGCAGCAGCTGCTGTGTCTAACTGATCGATGGAGATCTCACAGTACACAACCTCTTCTTAGCTCTTTCATATGTGGAGGCCTGATTGTTGAGCTTTACATTATCGCCCCCATGTGACAGCAGCTGGAACTGCAAAAATAACTCATTGAAGAAAGACAATGGGAAAATGGTTGAAAAGACGACATATTATAATCTAAAATAATATAATGTTATGCTGTATTAATTGTACTTTGTAATGTATGTTTACTTCAGATGCACTCTTGGGATGAATGTGCCTGTTAATGTGCTTGCAGTAGGTGTGTGTGTGTGTGTGTGTGTGTGTGTGTGTGTGTGTGTGTGTGTGTGTGTGTGTGTGTGTGTGTGTGTGTGTGTGTGTGTGTGTTTGTGTGTGTGTGTGTGTGTGGGTGTGTGTGTGTGTGTGTGTGTGTGTGTGTGTGTGTGTGTGTGTGTGTGTGTGTGTGTGTGTGTGTGTGTGTGTGTGTGTGTGCGCATGTGCGAGAAAGAAAGAAAAGTTTTTTTGTCACTATATACTTTCAGTCCATATACTTCCATATATTGTCCAGTCCATGTTTGTTTGAGCCTGTACATCCCATCTCCACATTCCTTCATTTTTGCATGAGTACTTACTCAAAACAGTTAAAATCCAGTCTGATTTCTTCTAATCATCCCATTCTGTCCCTTTTAGTGATCTTTAGATATAGCGCTGTGCCACCTCGCTCTGCGTTCCAGTAAAGATATTAGGGATCCCTGCTCTTAAAATCCCATAAAAAGTTTATCTTTTAATGTATAACTCTACTAACCTAACTGTACACCTCCACCTTCAGACTGTGTGAATGAACTGGTATATGCAGACATGCTTCTTCCCGTTGTAATGGCATTATGCCCATTCCTGGAGCTGGCCCCCTCTTGACGTTGTTGTACCGGGCAGTTATCCAACAATGGCAGGGATGTGTGTTTGCGTGTGTGTGTGTGTTAGTGTTTTGGGCCAGTGCCATGATCTTGGCACTCAATCCTGGTTCACCAGCTTCAACTTATTCACAAAGTCATTTGAGCTTTGTTGTCTGCGATATGGGACCCCTTCTGCTGCCAACACACACTCAGATAAACTGGTGCTGACTATAACACACAAACATAACTCACGTTGATACGATTGTGTGGGTGAAGTAATATTTTCTTCCTCAGTCATCTCTGTTTTCTTTCTTTCTATATTCTCATCTTTTTAGGGCGGCTCTGTAAGCGGTTGAGGTATTAGAGGAGTAATGCAATCATTCTAGTGGAATGGATCAATCATTCTGCTCCTAGATCCCTTCAAATGCCAACAGCCGACCCACACACTAACACTGTTTTGGGTTTTGCATGTCTACTGTTATTTCATTGACTGGTCTCTTTCTACAACAGCAGACTCTGTGAAGTGAGACCTGTTCATTGATCAAAATCCTCAGTGTGACTCAAGAACACATTTTCTGCTTTCAACATTATATTTCCTGCCATGTCCAATGTACGGCCCACTATTCACTAAGACCTTTCTACCTCTGTCAGGTGTTGTCAGGACACCGCATGGTCCAGATAAACACTTTCTGAGTTTTGAATTTGATTAAAGGGAAGAACTGCTCAAACTACATTTTGACTTTCATAGGCTAAGTGAAGATTAATATATAATTCATCAATAATTGCATAGTAAATGTATTGAGTTTTTATATTGTGCAATTTTATGTAAACGGTAGGGGTGGCACGGTACATGGAAAAAAAAATTAACCGTTCGGTTCGCTTGTCTCGGTTTCGACGCATGTGCAATGTATCCTTGTGCCAGACAGTGGGTGTCCTTTTCGCGCAAAATAAGAGCTGTGTGTGTGTGTGTGTGTGTGTGTGTGTGTGTGTGTGTGTGTGTGTGTGTGTGTGTGTGTGTGTGTGTGTGTGTGTGTGTGTGTGTGTGTGTGTGTGTGTGTGCGTGGACATACAGTAAAATAAAGTAAAAGTGGAGTGCTGCAGGTCACGTTACGTGTAGAAATGCAAGTGGGAGAGATAAGGAAGCTGAGTTGGAGGATGCGCCAGCGACGTATAGCAGGCAGGGCAGATGCAGTCGGTATGGAGAGCAGGAGCTGCGCGCATTCACACACTGGCAGTGTTTGTCTCGCGCAGCTGAACCGCGGCTCGTGTATTGCAAATACAGACAAATATTGTCCATTCTGTCACATTTTCCGGTGTTCTTCTCCAACCCCTGTCTGTCTCATTCTTTGATTTATGATGGGCAGCATAACGTTATATCTGCAGCAAATGCGACCGTGTTCCCCTCTGTCTCATACACACATGCATATAACATGCTGTATATAAGTAGTTCACGTGATAAATGTAACATTTAAAAGTTAAGATGCTTCTAGTTTTAATAATTTAAACATGCCTTTGAAGTTTGGGCAAAAACCTCTGGCAGTGTTGTGTTTTCGTGTATTTTTTCTTTTCTTTTTCTTTTCACAGCGCTGGATGTCATATGGTGATTGTGAAACACATGGAACACTTCATGGTGAAATTTGTTAATCAGGGCAGCTGCATTAAAGCCACAGTGCATTGTTCTGATCAAAATTGACATGATTAACATGAAAAATGTTACGCCAATGTGTCGGACACGGTAGACAGCCAGTTAGGAAACAGCTTCTACATGATATAACAATTTTTTAATACTGTATCCTAAATTGTGGATGATTAAGCTATATATCATATGCTGAAGTAAATTTCTGGAGTGTTAACGATTAAAAAAACAACAAGTACCGTACAGAACCGAAAACCCTAAAACCGTAATACGAACTGAACCGTGGGTTTTGTGAATCGTGCCACCCCTAGTAAACGGTTCTACTTGACCCGCTCGGAGCGGGATTCAAACCGGCGTCTCCGGTGTGAGAGGTAAGTACGCTAAACTCTTTTGCGAATATACATATGTAATTACACAAACACACACATTGGTAACATTTCGAAACACAATGGAAACATTTTATGCAAAAATAGGAGAGATAAATGGAAATAGATGTATTTAATATGGTAGAATTGGTCATACAAAGTTTGCTCGTAGCTTTACAAAAAGTTGTTTCTACTGTAGCAGTCAGTATATTTTTAACAACATATGCTGTACGAAAATATACCCGTGAATGTAAAAAGATCTAAAACAGTCATAACAGTATAACATAATAATGATTTAATTAAACACAGACATAATCAAGTAGGCAGGTGTCCTACCAGGATATATGTGTGTGTGTCAGTATTCAAACATGCACAATGTTAATGAGCAAAATCATTACTGGCAATTCATTTGGGAGTAAACTGATTATAAATAAGATTCATTTACAAGATGAATGGGTGTTTAAGTTGTCAATTGGTTTAAAGGCAATTCTGGAGTGATAATCAACATAAATTAGTGCACTGTGGAGTTCTCCTGCATAGTACAATAAAGCAGCAGTATAGGCAATACAAATACCAGATTACCCAGTGTATCGTAATACAGAAATATCACTGTAGTGTATGTGATATCTCCTAAAAAAGCTATTGGTCAGACAAGACCCTACAAGATAGCCATTATTCAGTGTTTACATGTACAGTCATGTCGGTATAACAGAATGTCAAATACCTCAGCCATTGAGGCGAGTGAAACATTATGCCCAAATCACTGTCTGAGGCCATTTGTGAGTCACTCCTCAGTATAATCACTTATGACGTCTGAGACATTGACGTGTATAGAGATATAGCAGTGCAAATTGAATTAGAGGCCAAAGTTCTAAAACACCACAGTTTTTGGCATGGACTTCATATCAGTCACGTTAGGTGTTTCACAGCATTGGAAGATTAATAATATGTTAAAATGACAGTGTTGCGTCTCTTTCTCAGGTGGACTGAGGCAGAGACATTTCAGATATTGTTTTTGCTCCTTTTTGGATGTACGACAGCAGTAGGTCTCAACTGGCTTTGCTTCAGTTTATTTTATTATTTGGATTTAGTATTGTTTTTCTCCCTGCTGTCAATCAGAACAGACTTTGGTCGTGACCGACCACCGGTTGAGAACTAGATACTACAGATACTGTACAGACACAGCCACACATACATGCACAGAGATAAAGGATAAAAGTCAGTGCTCTGCAGGAACCACCTCTAGGATGATCTGTAGTGATCTGTTCATAGAGTCTGAGAACCACAAGGAAAACAAACATTAATTAGTCAACTTCACTAATTAGCATACCATAGTATATGATATTGAATATATTTCCATATGTTCCATCATTTGTGCATAACAAGGATCTTTTTATTCATTTCTAGAAATATATTTCCAAGAGTTTAACACCTTGGTAATATAATCAAAAATTGGCATGGCATAATCATTATAATAATAATGTAACTAGACAAAAAAATTACGTTCACGCATATTCAGAAGTTTTACACTGTTGCCTTTTGATATTTGCATTTATGTAACCTCTGACCTGAAAATCTCTGGAACCATTTGGGTTTTTTTTCGATGTAGATGAATATGTAGTATGCAGGGATGCCCGTGAGAGAGATGGCAAAGCCAATCCCTGTATTAATTGGATCCGAATATAGAGAAAGGAAGACCATGAAGAAACAGGTGAAGGAGAAAACAGCAGGGATTATAATAGGGATCTGTGAAAGAGAAAAATACAGAGATAAAGAGACATTAAAAGTTTGGTGGTCTTTGGAGTCCGAAAAGAGCAATACATTGCATGTGTTTTTCAGTTGAGACTGTATGCACTGCATAAATGTAAGCCTGCTCCTCATAAATCATATGACTTTAGAAGACTTCGAATATATGTGATTTTTATGGTGCTTTTTGAAGTGTACGCCTGTTTATTGTGACCTGTACATTTAGTGTTTTGCAGAAGACAAACAAATGGGTTTGGAGTGTATTGAGTGTGAATTTTCATTTCCTTCAAACAACATATTTGGACCACTGTCAGGGATATCTGTGAAATCAGAAATTTCCTATCTAAAAAGGGATCCATGGGCATGTTTATACCCAACCTGTTCTAGTTAGTTCAGCTATACTTTTTCATTACGACAAATTAAATACTTAGATAAGTAGTTACTTAGATAAGTATTAAGATATGATAAGATAAGATAAGATTTACTTAAGTATTTAAGTATTTACTTAGATAAGTTGGGTGGCAGTGGCTCAGTGGTTCATGTTGGCTACAAACCGGAAGGTTGGTGGGTTGATCCTCGGTTCCACCTGATCAAGTATCGAGGTGTCCATGAGCAAGACACCTAACCCCAGCTGCTCCCTTGCATGGCTTGACACCGCCGTCGGTGTGTGAATGGGTGAATGTGAGGCAATGTGTAAAGCGCTTTGGAAGGCCATTGGTCTGTTAAAAGCGCTATATAAATGCAGTCCATTTACCATTTACCATAAGACTACAGAAAAGAGTGTGGTTACTCATGCATCAAAATATGTCAGATCGGTTTTGTTCATGGTTATTTCACAGTATATTGGACACAGTAACTACCAGTTCACCAATCCCAGAAAAGGCCCCCTGGAGCAACCTAAGATTAAGTAGACAAAGTAACAAAGTGACAGAGTACAATTGAGATATCGATAGCTTTCCAACTCTTGGCTCACCTCTGCTAACCTACATCTTTAGAATTAAATCTATCATGTTTCCTTTAAAAAAAAAAAAAAATGACGTGTTGGATGTATGAGTGTTTCTGATTGGCAGAAACTGTGTGTGATATGACCCTTTTACCACTAGATATTTATTAACCATTATATTTCATAAGAAAAGAGGTAATAGGCTGCCAGCACAGAAAAGACAGTCACCTTAAAAGGTCGTGGCATATCAGGGCGTGTGTATCGCAGGTAGATGAGGCCGACTACGGCCACCCCGATGAACAACCAGCGCAGGAAGCTCATGAAGTTCAGCAGGCTGTAGATGTCCCCTAAGAAGAGGATCAGTAGTGTGATCGGATACTGAAAGAAAGACAAGCACTTTTAGAAAGTAATTAAACTAGGAAAATGACTGGCATAGTAAAATAAAAGTTATACACCAATCAGCCATAACATTATGACCAGTGTAATAACACTGATTATCTCTTCATTATGGCACCTGTTAGTGGGTGGGATATATTAGGCAGCATGTGAACATTTTGTCCTCAAAGTTGATGTGTTACAAGCAGGAAAAATGGGCAAACATAATGATTTGAGTGAGTTTGACAATGGCCACCTTGTGATGGCTAGACTATAGGGTCAGAGCATCTCCAAAACTGCAGCTCTTGTGGGGTGTTCCCGGTCTGCAGTGGTCAGTATCTGTCAAAAGGGGTCCAAGCATGCACGTGGCTCACTGATGCACGTGGGGAGCAGGGCCTGAAATTAACACCAACCACGCGCCAAATGCGGGTGAATTTTGCAACTGTCAATCGCCAATGAGAATTAAGTGCTTCATTGGGCAGGTTGAGAGGATGCGACTACGTTCATGTGATCAGAAAGAAAATGAGGCCCTTCTCTGACTACGTTTGGATGTGCGAGTATTGAACTGTTGGTGAGATGGGACGAGATAATAATGCAACGCTGACGTAGGCTACAGTACAACGACATGTGTGTGTCGTGTGCGTGTGCATGTTGGAAGTTGGGAAGCGGTGAGAAAATGTCCGGTACACGGTAACTTTACCAGTAATAATAATATTAATTTAGTTCTGTTTAACCGTTCCTGAACGTGACTAAATACCCATCCACACAGCCGTGTGTGATGTGTTCACATACAAGCTGCGGTAGGTCTATATCTGATTAGCAGCAGTCAGTATGACTGTCTGTGACACGGGACATCAATGAATAAAACGATTTTTAAAAATGTATATTGTAAGAGTTATTATTACTTATATTGATTTCGTAAATAACTTGACAGCACTTAAATGTGTATTCTTACAAGTTAAAGAACAATGTTTGTGGGACAAGTGGATTATTGAAGGGGCAAGTGAAAGAGAATTTTACTAGACATTTTAAAACATCAATAACAAAAAACTAGGGAATCAACCAAATGCAAGAACGATTCTGCATTAATTTAGCGTAAGTGGCGATGGTAACACTTTTAGTATGGGGAACACATATTCACTAATAACTACAACTTTTGTCTCAATAAACTCCTAATTTACAGGTAGCTTTTGTAGCATTTAAGTTTAGGTATTGGGTAGGATTAAAGGTCCCGTTCTTTGTGATCCCATTGTTCAAACTTTAGTTAGTGTGTAATTTTGCTGTTAGAGCATAAATAATACCTGTAAAATTATAAAGCTCAAAGTTCAATGCCAAGCGAGATATTTTATTTAACAGAAGTTCCTTTTCAAAGCCTACAGCGAACGGCTGGCTTGGACTACATCCTGGTAATTCCTTCATAAATGACGTCGATAGAACAGTAGAACAGACTGACCTCCGCCCACAAGAATACGCGAAAAAAGGGGGCGTGGTCTTGTTGCTGTCCCACGTGGAGAAGAGGACGTGTCGCGTGGAGAAAAGGAAGTGCTGCGTTTCAGTGTGTTTGTCGCCATGTCGTCGAGACGCTGTTATTTTCATCCCGGAGTCAAATCACCTTTGTTTGGCTTTCCCAGGGACGCTGTAGAGATCATTAAGCGCATTTATCTTCCGTTAAGAGGCGTGACCTTTCCACGTGCGCTAAGCTGCTGTCGAATCACAACACAGGAACCGTGACACGTTTGCTAAGCTGCGGTCAAATCACAACACGGGTACCGCTGGCACAATCAGAACTCGTTACGTATTTCTGAAGGAGGGACTTCATAGAATAAAGGAAGTCATCAGCCGTTTTTAGGACAGTGAAAACAGCGGTATACAGATAAGTAAATTGTGTTAAAAATACTGTTTTTTTTACACGCAAACATGAACACATGTTATATTGCACACTGTAAACACAATCAAAGCTTCAAAAAAACACGAAGAACGGGACCTTTAATGGATGTAGAATGAGTTCATGCAGAATAAGGCATTATTATGTGCTTTATAAGTTCTAATAAGCAGCCAATATCCTAGTAATATGCACGCTAATAAGCAACTAGTTAATAGTGAGAATTTAACCCTAAAATGAAGTGTTACCGTGGCGATCGATAGTGGATAATAATATGTAGCCTAATGTATAATAAACTGACGGTAACAATGTTGCACTGTTGACGCTCGCGCAGCCTCTCGTGGAGAAATCAATGTTACTGAATGATTCAGCGCTTTGAATGAATCGTTTGTATCAAAGATTCAATGACCTATTCATAAACGACTGCCTCATTCTTGAATGAATCAGCTGTTTGAACAAATCGACTCAATGACTCATTAAAACGGTCACCTGCTGCCACCTACTGGTGGTTTACTTTCATGTTTAAACGTTCTTTCCAACTTTTCTTATTTGTATATTCAAAAATATTTAAAACAATCTCATAACATTTTTTAATACGGTTGTAATTTTTCAGTGTAAATTATTTAATTTGATTGGTAACCATTCTCATTTAATTTATAGATCAAATTTAAGAATATAAACTGAAAACTGAAGCATAGCCTATATTTAATAAGATTATGAAAAAAATGCCCTTTATAAAAGGTAAAAATATCAAAGATATGCAGATGTAAATATGTCAAAGCTGATTGAACACTGTTGAGAATATTTATTCAGAATAAATTATATTTACAACACACACACCAAAAAATCCGGACAAGCACGTGAACAGACTTAATGTCGAGGAGAAAAAAAAGTGGCTGGTAAAAAGTCACTGTGGCAGGTGGTCAAAAAAGTTAATTTCAGGTCCTGGTGGGGAGCGAAGGCTGGCCCGTGTGGTCCGATCAAACAGACGAGCTACTGTGGCTCAGTTTGCTCAAGACTTTAATGCTAGTTCTGATAGAAAGGAGCCAGAATATACAGTGCATCGCAGTTTGTTGCGTATGGGGCTGCAGAGCCGCAGACCAGTCAGGGTGCCCATGATGACCCTTGTCCACCACCGAGCACCAGAACTGGGTTTTCTTTTACATTACACATTTCCGTGGCTGGCTGGGTGTGTCGCTTACCTGGGGAACACATGGCACCAGGATGCACTATGGGAAGAAGGCAAGCCGGTGGAGGCAGTGTGATGCTTTGGGCAAAGTTCTGCTGGCAAACGTTGGGTCCTGCCATCCATGTGGATGGTACTTTACCACCTACCTAAGCATTGTTGCAGACCATGTACACCCTTTCATGGAAACAGTATTCCCTGGTGGCTGTGACATCTTTCAGCAGGATAATGCACCCTGTCACAAAGCAAAAATGGTTCAGGAATGGTTTGAGGAGCACAACGAGTTTGAGGTGTTGACTTGGCCTTCAAATTCACCAGATCTCAATCCAATCGAGCATCTGTGGGATGTGCTGAACAAACAAGTCTGATCCATGGAGGCTCCACCGCGCAACTTACAGGACTTAAAGGATGTGCTACTAACGTCTTGGTGCCAGATACCACAGCACACCTTCAGGGGTCTAGTGGAGTCCATGCCTTGACGGGCCAGGGTTGTTTTGGCAGCAAAAGATGGACCGACACAATTTTAGGATATAAGGTCATAATGTTATGCCTGAGCAGTGTTAAATAGATCATGTTAAATAAGTTATGTGAGTTAATGTTTATGCATATGTAAGCTACATTATTTTGTGTTTTTTAATAATATTAATAATACTTTTGAATATTTAAAATATAAAAAATTATATTTTCATGTATTTAAGTTGTTGTATTTTGAAGCTTTCAAGTGTCTGTATAGGTCTAGACTGCCATTATAAGTAATGTTGTTGTTGTTGTTGTTGATGTTTTTTTGTTACTGAACTTATGCTTGAATGTGGAAAGAAAAGATGCTGCAAATGGTTTTGTTCAGCTGAACAGTATCAGTGCAGGTGACCGTTGAGTGTGACTGTCTGCGTCTATGACTCACCAGGACAATCACAGCAGGTAATGGCGTGTGTCGGCGTATGTGAATCATAGAGAGAACTTCAGGAAGCTGACCTTCTCGAGAGGCCACATAGAACATTCTGTGGAAGAGAAACACAATGTAAAATTTTTAAAACATCCACTGTAGAAATACAAACCAAGACATTTAATAGTCGATGTTCTGAAGGATTTGAAACTAAAGACTAAAAATGTGTTAAAGCCTAAAACAAAGATCTGTGCTACCAACAATTGTTGGGTAATTTGAAAAATAAAATAAAATTCATATACTTTATAATTTTCAACACCCTCTCCTGGCATTTCTTAAGTATTTGACTTTTTGGTGAATGGCTCATTTGTATTTATACTTTATAACCTTCATCACTCTATGTTTGACCCTAGTATAAATATTGTAATCTGAGACTTAAAGGTCCCGTTCTTCGTGATCCCATTGTTCAAACTTTAGTTAGTGTGTAATTTTGCTGTTAGAGCATAAATAATACCTGTAAAATTATAAAGCTCAAAGTTCAATGCCAAGCGAGATATTTTATTTAACAGAAGTTCCCTTTTAAAGCCTACAGCGAACGGCTGGCTTGGACTACATCCTGGTACTTCCTACATAAATGACGTCAGTAGAACAGTAGAACAGGCTAACCTCCGCCCACAAGAATACGCGAAAAAAGGGGGCGTGGTCTTGTTGCTGTCCCACGTGGAGAAGAGAATGTGTCGCGTGGAGAAAAGGAATTGTTGCGTTTCAGTGTGTTTGTCGCCATGTCGTCGAGACGCTGTTATTTTCATCCCGGAGTCAAATCACCTTTGTTTGGCTTTCCCAGGGACGCTGTAGAGATCATTAAGCGCATTTATCTCCCGTTAAGAGGCGTGACCTTTCCACGTGCGCTAAGCTGCTGTCGAATCACAACACAGGAACCGTGACACGTTTGCTAAGCTGCGGTCAAATCACAACACGGGAACCGCTGGCACAATCAGAACTCGTTACGTATTTCTGAAGGAGGGACTTCATAGAATAAAGGAAGTCATCAGCCGTTTTTAGGACAGTGAAAACAGCGGTATACAGATAAGTAAATTGGGTTAAAAATACTGTTTTTTTTACACGCGAAACATGAACACATGTTATATTGCACACTGTAAATACAATCAAAGCTTCAAAAAAACACAAAGAACGGGACCTTTAAAAAGGAGATGCACACCTTGAGATGGCAAATAGGCATCCATTCATGGACCCAAAGCAAGACAGAGCTACAAAAACAGGAACAGCAAACGAGAAGTTTCCCATTAACTTCTCTGCAAAAGTCTGTTGGGGAGGGGAATATGGATGGAGAGGGGGAAGAGATGAAAAGAGTGGGGATGGAAGAGAGAAAGAGGAACTCATTTTGTGAAACAAATAAGAAAACAACATTGATCTTCAATTTTTAGACTTGTCTGTTTATGAATAATCAGTGAAGTAAAAAGGCTTTATATTTTCCATAAGAGTGAGCTTGTAGAGGGACATGTAAAGTGAAACAGGCTCTAAATGAATGCATTACAGACGTCTAACGAGATGAAAAAGCTTTTAGAGTATTTCAGAGCCTAGCAAGAGATCTCTGTGCACGGATTCTGGTGCTGTCAGTTATTTGTGAGAGATATATGATTACTCCTGCAGAGAAACAGACAGGCATTTAGAGCCACTGGCTTTATGTAATCACATTTACTGTGGGAAGGAGGGAGGTGTTGACTATTACAGTCACTACTACAAATTGCTTAAACTCGTTTATAAGCTAGTATCCTTTTCTTTTTTGGCTCTCTTTCTTAAATGTTCCAGTTACTGCTGCTACACGAAAAACCATTAGGACTTTGCTAATTGAATTTGTTGAATTTAATGGAATTTATTAATTAATGAAGAAGTTTTGAGAAGCAAACAGGGAGTGACCCACCACAGCTACGGCATTGGAAGCTAACAGCTCTTCTGCTGACATCACGGTGTAATATGCCACGTTTGTCAGTGTGTAACAGATCATTACTATCACCATGGAGATGCAGATGGCAAGAGGCACCGTCCTGGGGAATGGAAATTAACAGTCATCACTGCTGTTTGGTTTGCCATGCTAGAAACAGCTGAATTAAACATCAAACTAAGCTGAAATCATATTTGTTATATCCTATCACTAACCTCTCAGGATTCTCCACCTCCTCAGTCACAAAATTCAAGTAAAACCTGTAAGAGGCCAAACGTGTATTCAAACGCTGTATGGGCAATAACGGATTTGTCTGGTATGAGAAGGTGGACTCACCAGCCGGCATAGGCGTACATTCCTGAGTAGAAGGCAAGAGGAAGTCCTGACAAGTCTGTTGTGTTAACCTCAAAAGCATTCTCAAAGTTTTTGGTCTCCCCTGCAGGTGTAACCAGCAGCAAATAATAGTAAGCTAACACAGTCCATGTAATTTTAGTTTTCCCTGAGCCAAACCTATTTCTGAGTGGACCCTTTTAAGTGTTGTTCCAACATTATGTGAATTATACAATATATATGAAATAGTATATAATAATAGTAATTAAAAAGTTTGGGGTCGATAACTAACACACACACACACACACACACACACACAAACACATACACATATATATATATATATATATACACACGGATCAGGCATAACATTATGACCACTGAAAAGTGGAGTGAATAACTAATTATCTCTTCATCATGGCACCTGTTAGTGGGTGACAACTGGGTCAGAGCTTCTCCAAAACTGCAGCTCTTGTGGGTTGTTCCCGGTCTGCAGTGGCAGTATCTATCAACAGTGGTCCAAGCAAGGAACAGTGGTGAACCGGCGACAGAGTCATGGTAGGTCAAGGCTCATTGATGCCCGTAGGGAGTGAAGGCTGGCCTGTGTGGTCCGATCAAACAGACGAGCTACTGTAGCTCAAATTGCTCAAGAAGTCAATGCTGTTCCTGATAGAAAGGTGTCAGAATACACAGTGCATCGCAGTTTATTGTGTATGGGGCTGCATAGCCGGCGTGGACAGCTTGGGAAACCTTGGGTCGTGCCATCCATGTGGATGTTATCTTGACACATACCACCTACCTAAGCATTGTTGCAGACTATGTACACCCTTTCATGGAAACAGTATTCCCTGGTGGCTGTGGCCTCTTTCAGCAGGACAATGCGCTCTGCCACAAAGCAAAAATGTGTTCAGGAATGGTTTGAGGAGCACGACAAAGAATTTGAGGTGTTGACTTAGCCTCTAAATTCCCCAGATCTCAATCCAATCGGGCATTTCTGGGATTTGCTGAAAAAACAAGCCCGTTCCATGGAGGCCCCACCTCACAACTTACAGGACTTAAAGGATCTGTTGCTAACATCTTGGTGCCTGATACTACAGCATACCTTCAGGGGTCTAGTGGAGTCCATGCTTCGACAGGTCAGGACTATATTGGCAGCAAAAGGTGAGCCAACACAATATTAGAAAGGTGGTCATAATGTAATGTCTTATCAGTCATATATATATATATATATATATATATATATATATATATATATATATATATATATATATATATATATATATATATATATATATATATATATATATTTGTGCTGTTGTGCTGTGTGTGTATATATATTTAACTCTTATTCAAGAAACCAGAAGTATAATATAAACGAAATACCTTTGAAGAGTAGATATAATCCTGGAACAATGATAATGGCGATGGCGAGCAGCTTGCTGAACGTGAGGAAGATCTGGAGTCTGGCAGTCCAGCTTACACTCATGCTGTTTAGATACATTACCAAGGCTGCAATGAAAAGGAATATACAATATCTCAAAATTAATATGACACACATAAAACAGGCCACAAAGATGCTATACACACACTGTAATCAAGCAGCCTAAATATATAAATATAAAAATTAGCTTGAGCTTACTGATTCCGATTGCTGTGGCCAATTTAACTGCAATCTCGGGAACTCCACATGGCATGAAGATGGGCTCTAAAATATAGCGGCCAAATGCCAGAGCGATCACAGCCAAACCTGCAGGTCTTCAAGATGAGAAAATTAACTCTGAGCACTCAGTACTGTACTGAACATCTTGTAATCACTCATAAAACACTGTTCCAAAGTAAGGTAGAGTAATCGTTGTGATAAATCATGCTTGTAATAGAACTTAATTTCTCACATTTTTCTGTAACAATCAGTGAACCAGTCCCACAAATACCCTACAAAAGTCTGAACTGAACCTTTCCCACGAACATGTTTACTGTCAAACTACACGTACAGATGGTACTCTTGGCATTGTTGTGATTGATTATTACATATGAACCTGGAATAAATCCAGCTCTTGACCCTATGCTTGAAAGCCTCCGCAATGGCTTGTACATTGTCATAAGGCACTTTATCTCTGGTTTTTATACTGGAGCCCAGCAGTAATATTGAGATATAACCGTCTTCGGGGAGAGTTTGCTTGTGTTTATTTGGGGAGTTGAAGGGATTGTGTTTGTTTATTCTGGCAGTGCCCCAGAGACCTGACAATGAAGATGAAGGATGAATGAGGATTTACTGACCTTATGGCAATCATGTCAGCCCACAATCGCACAAAAGCCACTTGTGGACCAAACGCCTCCAGAATGTATGTGTAATGGCCACCAGATTTTTTAATACAAGTACCAAGCTCAGCATATGATAGAGCACCTGAAAGGGACAAAAGGAAGAACTAGTTGGGAAATTTTAAGGCGAATACCTTTTATACTTTAGGAAAATGAGGCAACGGTGGCTGGACAAAGGCCAGTCGTGGAGAGCGAGTGCCATAACTATTCAGAAAGGTGGCAAGATTTACACAACACCTGCAACCCTAAAGGCACATGGTTAAATCAGTTCAAGACCATCTGTCCACTCTCAGAGAGTGCAGTTACACAAGCTCTTTATAGTTCTATGAATTTTAACATTTTAATGAAAACTATGTTCAAATCAAAGCCCTGCTTCACACGCAGCCCTTGACTTGTGAGCTTCAAAAGGTAAATGTAAAGAGATCTCTAAAATACAAGGCCCACCAGGGGAGTTCAGAATGCAAATTGTGGATGAATGAACAGGTTTTTTTTTATTTTTTTATCGGCAGCTCAGCTTTTCCTCAAAGCCTGTGGGCTGCGGCACACAAAAGAAAGCTGACAAGTGTGAAATGACTCCTGGCATACACATGAATAAACAAACTGTCAAACAATGCTCTTCTTATACACAAACTAATTCTTCTTCGACACATGCACAAAGCCATCAACCTCCACGGTGTCAGACCACGCTCTCCTCACCATCAAAGTGCAGTGTAAGACAATATCAGCCTATATCATGCAAAGGCACACACATTAGGCATTAGAGGGGTCCTCTGATCAGGTTCCTCATGCATAGCCTGAAATTCTTGCTTGGAGACTATCAGTAAAGCATGAACTTCTTTGTAATGTAATGAATTAGAGGCAGATCCTCTTCAAAATAGTTTTTAAAGTGGAGCTTACAGCAGAGTTTGCGAACCACTGGAGTTCTTGGGTTGATGAAAAGCCAATAATTAGTTAAATCATGAAAGTATGTAATTGATTTTAAGAATTTTAAGATTTAAAAAAATCTAAATAAACCACGTACTAAAAAGATGGGTAACACTTTTGTTTAGAATTCAATTCCCCTATTAAATAGTAGCTTATTAGCATGCATATTACTAGGATATTGGCTGTTTATTATTACTTATGAACAGTGATGCCAGTAACACGTTACTCTAATCGGACTACTTTTTTCCAGTAACGAGTAATCTAACGTGTTACTATTTCCAAACCAGTATCAGATTAAAGTAATTTATCCAAGTCACTGTGAGTTACTATTTTTGTCATTTTCCTTAGTAAAAATATATATTTTTGCTTTCTTCTTGCGTCTCGGGGAGAGAATTTATGTTACGTGAAGTCAAGAAAGACTGTCTTTATTAATTTTTTTATTAAAACATGTTTTTTTTTTTCAGGAAATATTTTTTAATTTCAACTTAAAATGTCAGGAGATACACTTTTGAACGTTACTGTTAAAAACGCACTTCTAATAAAGTGAGTGTTGGCAAAAATTGTTGTAATTTCGATGTTGAGGCGGCAGGGGTGTTGTCGGCAACTGCTGAATGTAACTAATAAAGTAACTTGTAATCTAACTTAGTTACTTTTAAAATCAAGTAATCTGTAAAGTAACTAAGTTACTTTTTAAAGGAGTAATCAGAAATAAGATTACTTTTTCAAAGTAACTGTGGCAATACTGCTTATGAAGCACATATTAATGCCTTATACTTCATTTACATACTACTTATACCTTTTTTAAAGGGGTCCAGAATCGATGTTGAGGACATGCCTGTTGGGCCAGATTTATACAGTATCAATCAAAAGTTTTAAAAAGTGTATTTTCATTAACACAAACATTTGCAAAATGTACAACCTAATTTGTAAAGTGTAAAATGTATGTAATGAAGAGAAAGTTTCTGTAATAATAAATATTGTATTACTCCTTTAATATTTAAAGGAACATGCCACTATTTTTGAAAATAGGTTCATTTTCCAACTCCCCTAGAGTTAAACAGTTGAGTTTGACCATTTTCTAATCCTATGTGTGACGTGGTTTGAACGACTCAAAAAGTAGCAGTGTTTCGTTCCACTTTTGCCGCATTTAAGTGAGTGAAGTGACGTGTGGCCAAGTATGGTGACCCATACTTGGAATTTGTGCTCTGTATTTAACCCATCCAAGTGCACACACACAGTAGTGAACACACACACACCGTGAACACACACCCGGAGCAGTGAGAAGCCATATTGCTGTGGCGCCCGGGGAGCAGTTGGGGGTTCGGTGCCTTGCTCAAGGGTCTCACCTCAGTTGTGGTATTGAGGGTGGAGGAGGGCGCTGGTTATTCACTCCCCCCACCGACAATTCCTGCCGGACCTGAGACTCGAACCCGCAACATTCCGGTTACAAGTCCGACTCTCTAACCATTAGGCCATGACTGCCCCAATGTTTAATGTTTTTTTATGAACAGAAATGGCAGCACTTTACATTTATCGTGCATTTATCATAAATGTTTCACTCACGGTTTACTGCAACACCTGACCTAAAATCCAGTGGTTCACCTTGTGCTGGCACTGTGAAACTGCATGATTTGTAAATTATGCATGGTGGACCACATGTAGCCTAATATATCTTAATAGACAAGGTTGTTTGAAACTTATTTTCAGGCCGTAATTGGCCCACGAGCCCTGCTTTTATCCTACCCAATACCTAAACTTTTAATAAGCAAAAAAATAATGGTTAGTTAATAGTGAGAAAGGGACCCTAGTCTAAAGTGTGACCAAAAGATGAAATGTTGTGTTTATCTGTAACCATTAACTAACATCTGAGAACTGTGAACATGTGTTGTTAAATTATTGAAATATTAACTTAAAATTTCAGTGGGTATTTCAAGTAAATATTTTAGGTCTAACAAAAGTTTGGGAATCCTTGTGTTAACAACCTGAACCTTATTGTAAAGTGTTACCAAATACTGCATGATTCATTCAAAGTTCATTACAAATACTTTTTAGTTTGATGTAATGGTATCATGAGCTACTTCCTAAATATACTTTGTGAGTAATGTTTTTTTTTATGGGAAATGGTTGATCTGAATATTTGTGCAATGTACACAGTGAGCAAATTAAGCATGACAGTGCTTTCCATCCGCTATTTGAGCAAATGCAGCTTTATCCACAGTCAATATTTGAAATAGGCCAGATTAAGCAATAGCTAGTCATTCAGAAAAAAAGGTGAGCACAAAATAAACTTCACTAAGTTATGTGTGAGAGTGCACAATCAACCTGACCCTTAGTTCTTCCATAATTTATTCACCATCATAACCTATATGACTTACTTTCTGCTGTATAGAATTCAAAAGGAAAAGTTTAGCAGAATGTTCAAGCTGGTAATTACAGTAAATGTGAATGTGGAACATAACAAACAAGCTTTCAAGATTTTTAATGAATAATGCCTTAGGTTTCAATCTATCATTACACAAAGCTATCAAATGGCATCAGGAGACTTGCTTTTATGGTGCCTGTTTGTCTTTTTTGGAAAGCCCCTTGTCCCAATCCACTTTCATTGTGTGGAAGAGAACAGCTAAGACCTGCTAAACATCTCCTTTGATGTTTCTTGATAAAAATAAAAAAAAATGTTTGGAATGTCATGGGACTAAAGTAAATGATGACAGAATTAAAAAAAAATTAACTATCCTTTTATGAACACATTTCTTTCAGTGAGTAAAGTGCCTAATGAATGAATGTGGTATCAGTGGTGCTATACACCACAATTTCAAAACTGCAAACAAACGGTTAAGTCAGTGTCTGTACAGTTCCTTGGATTCTAATTAAAATGCAACCCAAAAATCAGGAAATAAGAAAGTTGATTTGTACCAGATGAGTGGGTGAGGTATTTAGGTCATTTGTCAAAAGTGAATAATGTGTGTGGAAAAAGATAGTGTGAATGTGAGCCTATGTGTGAGAGCATATGCACATGTTAACACACTCATGTGTACACACTTGCGTATGTTCAGCTATGTGTCATGTGTGACACTCACCGAAAAGAGAGAGAATCCCACAGACAATCCACACCACCAGTGACATTCCCACACTGCCCGAGTTCTTCAGAATTCCCTTCGGAGAGATGAATATTCCCGCTCCAATGATAGTCCCAATGATGATAGAGATTCCTCGGAGCAGGGTCACCTTCTTCCGCAGTTCCACCTTCTCCTCGGGAGCTCCGGCATGGGGGTCTCCATTTGATTTGAGAGGGTCTTTCTCTCCAAATTTACTTGGAGTCGGGTCCCTATTGGGATGAGGAACTGACACAGTCCTTCTGGACATCTTCACTCACTCACAAACACACACACATTGACTCTCTCACACACAGTTTAGTGTGCCTCCCCTTGCCAGTAGCACATGATAGGCCTGAGTGGAAGGTGTTCTCAAAGTAAAGCAAACTTCTGATACGCTGTGACAAGTCTAAACAAATGCAATGTGAAGTGGCTTCTCCCTCCTCTTTTTCTCTCTGTCGCCGGCCTTTTTGGTGTCTCAAATACTCCCCCTTTCCCTCCTTTACTGTTTATCTTCCTCTTTTCATCTTATCCTGTAATTTACTGTGTATTGTGTGAGTAAAGAGGGTGTTTCTTTTTGTGGTTAGTGTAGCCCAGAGTCATGATGCTTCAGCAGTTGTATCCAATTCTCACATTTCGTCATGTGACATGCAGATCATTCAGAGGTATCCGGCTCTCATTTTAAGCACTTGCTGTTTTCTCTCGTTCTTTCAAAGGCCCATTTCACTGCACTTGTTGTAGACGTGTTCTGATTAGCAAGTGAGCAAACAATAGACTGATAACAAACTCCTCTTTCCAGGATTGTAGACTGACTGTGTGATCTGTTTGTCATTATTAATGTTGATATAGATAATGGAATTGAATCTAGGTCAAACCACATGGCATTAGTTACTGTACGAGTTTATGCGTGTGTGTGTGTGTGTGGGAGAGAGAGAGAGAGAGAGAGAGAGAGAGAGAGAGAGAGAGAGAGAGAGAGAGAGAGAGAGAGAGAGAGAGAGAGAGAGAGAGTGTGTGTGTGTGTGTGTGTGTGTGTAGACAAAGCAATGTAAGTGAAGCCTGATACAGTGTTCTGTAAATAAGAATGAAGGCTGATGTAACATTACATCAGACACTCCGTACATCACTTGTGATGATTTGCAAGTTGCAACATAGCCATTTTTTTTTTACATAAAAATGTATGACCCTGTATTCACTTTTTTGAGTCATTATGACTGTGCAAATTACAATTAGGTATGGCTTCAGTTTTGTAATTATTCATCTGTAATGTAACATTCTTTTGTTAGTATGTTTCATTTAATGCTGCAGGAGAACCTTTTGTATTATTTCACAAAGAACTGTTTAAATTAATACAAATATAATGTGTGTGTGGGGGGGGGGGGGGTCATTATATATAAATATTTTCTAAAGTTTGGAATCTGTACACTTTTAAAAAAGTATATGTATCTTATGCTTATCAAGGCTGCATTTATTTGATTAAAAAATACACAGTAATATTGTGAAATATTATTACATTTTAAAATATAAATATATTTTAACATGTGATGACTAAGATACATTTTCAGCAGCAATTACTCGATTCTTTAGTGTCATATTATCCTTCCCTTAAAGATGCCCTAGAATGAAAAATGTAATTAACCTTGCCATAGTTAAATAACAGGAGTTCAGTACATGTAAACCACATACAGTGAGTCTCAAACACCATTGCCTCCTCCTTCATATGTAAATCTCGTTTGTGAAAAACACCACAGAAAAATAGGAAAATCTCAACGTAACACCGAGAATGATGTAATCGTCGGGATCATTAATATGTACGCCCCCCAACATTTGCATATGCCAGCACATGTTCACTGTCAGGCGAAACTGCACAGCCGTATCATCTCTGCACAGGTAAACAAGCGTCACACGAGGATAGCGAGCATGGCAGACCTTGGAAGCAAATGTTATGTTCCAGGCTATGCAGGGGAGGTGAAGACGTTTCATACTCTTCCCACAGATAAAACATGTCAACAAGCATGGTTGATGTTTATTTATAATCGGATACCGCAACAATTTAAAGTAAAGCTTTAGATTACGGCCCGGAAAGTACTGCGTAAGTAAAGAGAATTTACAACATAACTTTCGGTAATTATAGTGTAACTATAAAGTAAGTATGTGTAGGTATAAGGGAACAATATGTAATACTGGGGGAATAAAGGGGTAACTATCAGAAAAATTAACACATTATTTTTACTGTAAGTATTTTTTAATTAAGGGGTAATTATCTGTGTAGTTACAGGGTAAGTATGAATTGACGGGCTGTAAAATAAAGTGGTTCTTGTTCCCCTCTTGTTTTGTGTAGTTACAGGGTAAGTATGAATCTGCGGGCTGTAAATTAAAGTGGTGTTTGTTCGCTTCTTGTTTCGTGTAGTTACAGGGTAAGTATGAATCTACGGGCTGTAAATTAAAGTGGTTCTTGTTCCCCTCTTGTTTCGTGTAGTTACAGGGTAAGTATGAATCTGCGGGCTGTAAATTAAAGTGGTTCTTGTTCCCCTCTTGTTTCGTGTAGTTACAGGGTAAGTATGAATCTGCGGGCTGTAAATTAAAGTGGTTCTTGTTCCCCTCTTGTTTCGTGTAGTTACAGGGTAAGTATGAATCTGCGGGCTGTAAATTAAAGTGGTTCTTGTTCCCCTCTTGTTTCGTGTAGTTACAGGGTAAGTATGAATCGACGGGCTGTAAATTAAAGTGGTTCTTGTTCCCCTCTTGTTTCGTGTAGTTACAGGGTAAGTATGAATCTGCGGGCTGTAAATTAAAGTGGAGTTTGTTCCCTTCTTGTTTCGTGTAGTTACAGGGTAAGTATGAATCTGCGGGCTGTAAATTAAAGTGGAGTTTGTTCCCTTCTTGTTTCGTGTAGTTACAATAAACAACACATACAAAATCTGATATCACTCGGAAATATTTATTTGACAAACAACTGAATCCAAAACAGATTTGACACTTATTCATTTTTTTAAATAAACTTTTCATTTAAAAAAATAACATCCGGACAGAAAGAGGCACGTTTTGTCCCTTTTTTGGCTTCTTTTGCTTGTCTTCCTCTTCATGTTCCTCTTCTTCTTTATCGTTATTTCCATTGATGGATCTTAAGAGGAATCCCAGGTCTTTTGATACTTTGTATTATTATTTATTAAAATAAAAAGTACACCAAGAAATGCTCTCATAATTTACTAATCTTTTCGCATCCGATCAGCTGTTACCAGCGCGTGCATGAGTAAAGAAGCTTCAAGCTTTCATGGCGTTCTCACGCAAGTTCATCTAGAACACACACAAGAACTGGTGTCTCTGTCTCCTAGTCTTGTTTGTTTCTCATTGCTATTAACATATATTATGTTATTGTTTGTATACTGTTGTGAGCATTAAAAAAATAAAAACCGACAGCATCCAGCATCCGCATGACCAGAGTTTCTCGGCGCGCTCACGTCACGCTTCAAGTTACGTCAAGCGTGAACTCAACCCTCTCATTCATGCAGATGACTGCTGATCGGAAGCGATAGTCTACCGTTTAAATTTTTTTTAAATATAATTATTTTTCTTACAAACGCTTATCGTTTCATGTGATGCTTGAAATTTTAGGAACCCAAATGAGTTTTCATTAGCAGAGATTATTTATTTTTCTGTGTTCATATGAAGAAATAAAGTCGTATGTACATCTCGGATGGCATGAGGGTGAAAGACGAGTAAACGGTGAGGACATTTCTGCGTACACTGTATTTTCAGTGTAGTTACATAATAGGATAGCTAGAGACATGGGATTCCTTCTTAAGTTTCATCTGTGGCAAGGTTGAAAAAGTAGAGGAACAAGACGAGGATAAAGCCAAGCAAGAGAAACTAATAAGTGTTGTAAATCTGTTTTAAAAAAACTTTTTTTTTTAAATAAAGGTTTCTGAGTGATATCAGATTGTGTACCTGTTTATATTGTACTTACCCTGTAACTACACGAAACAAGAAGCGAACAAACACCACTTTAATTTACAGCCCGCAGATTCATACTTACCCTGTAACTACACGAAACAAGATGGGAACAAACACCACTTTAATTTATAGCCCGCAGATTCATACTTACCCTGTAACTACATGAAACAAGATGGGAACAAACACCACTTTAATTTACAGCCCGCAGATTCATACTTACCCTGTAACTACACGAAACAAGATGGGAACAAACACCACTTTAATTTACAGCCCGCAGATTCATACTTACCCTGTAACTACACAGATAATTACCCCTCAATTAAAAAATACTTACAGTATAAATAATGTGTTAATTTTCCTGATAGCTACCCCTTTATTCCCTCAATATTACATGATGTTCCCTTATACCTATACGTACTTACTTTATAGTTACACTATAATTACAGAAAATTATGCTGTAAATTCTCTGTACTTACGCAGTACTTTCCGGGCCGTAATCTAAAGCGTTACCCAATTTAATTCAAAGTTGTTCGTTTTCTCAGCCCATTTCACCAAGGACAGTTTTTCAAACCCGGGACAATATCAAGCAGGCTTTGCTCAGCGTCTGACACTGAAGAAAGGGGCAATTCCAACCATATACCTGCAAGCAGTAATTGATTTTATCCACTTCTTGACTGTCTAAACAATTTCTGATTAAATTGAAAGTTTCTTAGAGAGACAACATTAACGATAATATCCCCGTTGTTGTCTAGATCCAACGCAAGATGCTAGTAACAATAGGATAATCCAAGTATCTTACATAACTAAATGGCTAAATAAATCGACTTTTAAATCAGTACTCTACTGTCAAACTCAAACGTTACTGTACAAACAACATATGTAAGCGCTACCCAGTTAAGTTTGTGATTCAAAGTGAAGACGCTATCATTGTAAAATCATACAGGGACACATTATAATAATTAAAATGTTTTTACAATGCTAAAAAAGTTGTGACTGCTGATGTGTATATTTAATGCTATATGCTAGTTATCGTTTAGGCTGAAGTTCTGCAACCCGTTCTCACTCCCAAAGCGTCGAAAAACGAAGCATGGTCAAGTGCTTTCCGCGTCACAATAAAGACGCTAAAGGCACCCCTAGGCGTCACTATATCGACGCGCTGAGTGCTCCATTCATTTCAATGAGAAACCTTTGGCGTCAGACACAGACGCGTTGGGCATGGGAAAGTTATCGTCATGCTGATCATATATTGGGTTATGATTTTGCCATTATGACATGTTGGACTGTGATTCTCAATTTAATCAGCCAGCATCATTTTATTTACGCCATCTAGACGCATTTGAACATGTAACCCAACCCTATTCCATCCCTAAACCTACCCATTTGTGTGGTATAAAACGCAGATATAACAGCCAGAGTCGACTGCATGCACAATTTACTACAAAAAAACAAATATTCCGAGGCCAAGCGATTGATTTGTGTGAAGGAAATCCCCAAAAGCAATCAGCGTCTCCGTCCGCAGAAGATCACGAACACATACAATTTCAAATATTGCCGCCCGTTACGTCAGTTTTCATAGTGAAATTTCATTGGCTCTCGTATGTCTCGTGACCAATTGCGTCATTACGTCAGCTTTGATTGTAAAATGTCATTGGTTCTCGTGTGTCTTGTGACCGAATGCGTCATGCTAAAGAGGCGTGTGTATTATTTGAATGAGATATGAATGAGTGCGTTAACGGCGGGATCATCATCTCAGCGATTAAAACATTAAGATCAACTCTGTTCTTTACATGAAGACATCGTGTGACTTCAGAAGACTTGGAATGCAACATGAGTTAATACTTTTATACTGTTGTTGGTAAGTTTTTGCAATAAATACCTGTGACTGTACTTGTATTTGCCTGTTGTGTGTTTTATATTGTTTAGGAGTGGGTAGGTTTAGGGTAGGAGTTGGGTTAGCTGCTCCAAAATATAAAAGTAACCTTTAAATATGAATAAAATATTAATAAAATCATGTATGCTTTTACAAATGCAAAGAATAAAATGCGTCTTGATCTAACGCATTGGGTAAACAACTGAAATCAATGGAGCACTCAGCGCGTCAAAATAGTGACGCCTAGGGGTGCCTTTAACGTCTTCATTGCGATGCGGAAGGCACTTGACCATGTTTCGTTTTTCGACGCCCTGAGAGTGAGAATGGGTTGCAACCTGGTATGGATGTAATGATTTTGCAGGTTCTTAATTAAAATTAAGACTTACCATTCAGAAGCGTTCATTTCCAATCTCAAAACATGTTGTTCCTCAAAATCTGCATCTTCGTCAGAAACAGGCTCAAACATATAAGGTTGAATGCCTAATGTCTCCATTGTCATGACGGTCAGTATAGACGTGCCTGCTATCATTGAGCCGCGTAGTGAAACAGCCAGTCAGAGCAGAACTCTGCATTAATATTCATGACCCTTCCAAATAAGGCAAAAACAGACCATTTCATCCTGGGGAAGATTTCTAGAGTTGTAAATGGACCTGTAAAACTGTATCTGGACAATTATTGACCTTAAATAAGCCATATACCCTCTATGTAATTTAAAATGTTGTTTCAAATCATTCTAGGGAACCTTTAATGTTCAAGAAGAGATTTGTGCTGTTTAATAGTTTTGTGGAAATCATGATGCAATTTCTTTGAATACCAGGATTTTTTTTATAGAAAGTTACTAGTCTGACAAGCCAGGCCCACATCAAGATGTTGGGTCTGGGAACACACCATTGGCAGGGCTGAACAGGATACAGGACATTGGGGCGGGATAAACAGTTGTCTTTCAAATTCCTCTGCACGCAATATGGATGGCACTACAACCAACCAGAGCAATGAAGAAGGTGAAGCGGAGCTAGTTGATAGATTCAACTTTCGCCGTATCCGGTCGGCAAAACTCAGAACACATCTTCCTTTCTTAAGAATGACTTCAGTGCCATTCTTTGTTCTTTTCTCAAAGAAAAGCTTAACTCCAAGTCTTCCAAAGTCGATCTGTTCACCAGCTTCTTTGTTTACAAGTAGCACGCAGACCCGAGACAACTCTGCCGTCATTATGTTAAGCCTGCACACCAATTCTATACACGATGTGATTGGCCTAAACAGAGTTTGGTTTTTCCAGCCCGCAAGCCAACGGAGAGTTGCTAGACGACCTTGGCTGCAAATTACATTTTCTGCCGCTAGGGTGCGTCTAGATTTCTAGGCTACAAAAGAACAGCATTTGTCTTTTCTGTCACTTTTGAACAATAAAAATAAACTGTTGATAAACCGTTGTGTGTGTGTGTGTGTGTGTGTGTGTGTGTGTGTGTGTGTGTGTGTGTGTGTGTGTGTGTGTGTGTGTGTGTGTGTGTGTGTGTGTGTGTGTGTGTGTGTGTGTGTGTGTGTGTGTGTGCATAGTAAAACATTAATGTACAGTAATGTTGTCATTTACATTATATGCAAATAGACCGCCTTTTTCACTGAAGGTCTGGTTGGGCCAGCCAAAATTGGAAGACACCAAATTAATCACAGCAGCAATAGCGTAGGGGTAAAGTACATGGTTTGGAGTTTTGTCAAAAGATTTGAATCCACCTTTTGCTGAACTCGCTCTACTCTCTTTTCCTATCGCATAGAAATGCGAAAAGGCTTTTTCTTTTCAATAAAAAGGAATAAAATATTCAAAAAGTGGAAATAAAGCATCTACCTAAATAATAGATTGTTAGGGGTAGGTGAACAGATATGCAGTTGCTCTTAGGGTGCCCTTTTTCAGTTTCAGCACATGCCCCTCAAAAGGTCTGTGGTCAGACTGAAGGCTCTGGCTCTCAGAACAATTTTAAACAACTGACCCCAACAACATGCCCTCGTTTGGTCTTTGCACTTTGCAATTGTCATGCTAGAAAGAAGAAAGCAAGACACATTCTCAAAAAACATCTCTCTTGCAAAGTCCAATAAACTATAATATGATGAGGGGGGAGGAAAGATCATCAAGGGACAAAAAGAGTCAACAGAGGAAACAACAACATGTATCTGGTTTCAAATCTTTATAAGAAGAAAGCTATGCCTTTCTAAAGGTATTCAGCAACAACTACACAGCTTGACATAAAGACTGCAGACTAAAGGACTCTTCCTTCACTGTGTATATGGATTTGTGTGAGGAACAAACTGGCATTTGAAGGGATAAATCACCCCAAACGGAAAACTCTGTCATCTTTTACTCACACTCATGCCTCATGTTCTTCTTCTGTGAACAGAAAAGACAATATTTTTAAGAATGTTAGTAACAGAATACTTCTGGGTATCAATGTCTTTCATTGAGTCATTCCTCAAAATAGTATGTTGTACAGAAGAAAGAAAGTTATACAGGACTGTCATGACATTCAGTGAACTAATATTAGAAATGTACATCTTTAAAGTTGTCATTCATTGAAAATGTTAACATGCAGCTGTTTTTGTCATATTTTCAGTCTGTTCATCACACAAAGGTATTGTGTGATTTTACAAGACTGAATATTATGCAGATGTAGTTTGGATCATTTTTGTTTCTCATTTCGATGCATGACAGCCTAAATAATGACATAAGTGTAATTTTTGGGTGAACTTTCTCTTTAAACTCCTTCTCCTTCCTGCTACTTTATGGAGTATATATACAAGCATTAGTGCAGCAAAACCATCCTAACATCCTAAGAAAGGTAAGACAGAAGATACAGTCCATATATTAAGGTTTCCTTCATCTGTTTGGGATTGTGTCATTCAGGGTGGCTTCAGGGAAGAAGCAAGGAGTTTAAGTGGTCGTCTCTCTGTAGAATCATTCAGAAATGCGAGGGAGAAATAAGTGAGGGATCAAACCCATCCTCTCACCCAGAACAGTAAAATCTCCCTATATAAAGGAGGCCCCAGGCATGTATCCAAACTTCCCTTAATCTCGCTTTCTCTGTGTCTATGTGTGTGTGCTGTATGTCAGGCTGTGTTTTCAGCTTGAGCAGTGAGGCCTAAGGGAAGCCTGTGGGAAAGTTAACACCTTGCTTTTTCACTCCATTCTACCAGAAGCTATGACCAGACTAACTTAACCGAACTTAATGATCAGGAACACTCACGGATCCATTCCAACAAGAATGGAGTTCAGTAACTTTGTCAAAGTTGCTGCTGTGTGAAGCAGTTTGCCGATTTGATTCACCAACATTTCAGGGCTCCTTGCTACTTCTAAAGCAGTCACAAATGCGACAAAAAATAAACTTTTGAAACAATTTACAAATTAGTCACTCAGGAACACCTGTGAGTGTCCATTTGCTTTTTCAATAAGCAGTCACTGCACTCCATGATGCACGTAATAAAAAAAGACGTAATAACCATGATGTCTGATCTGTAGTGGTTCTTTTTAAAGAGAAGGTTAATAAGATTAATCTGTAACACTTTAGTTTAGGGTCCAGTTCTCACTATTAACTAGTTGCTTATTAGCATGCATATTACTAGGGTTTGGCTGTTTTTGTACTTATAAAGCACATATTAATTATTTATTCTGCATAACCATATTCTACAGCTGTAATCCTACCCAATACCTAAACTTAACAACCTTACTAGCTATTAATAAACAGTTATCAGGAGTTTATTGAGGAAAAGGTTAATAGCCAGTTAATAGTGAGAATTGGACCCTAAACTAAAGCGTGATCGATTAATTCACTCATGCAGTTTGAATCAGACTCACTGAGTCAGTAAGTTGTTCAGAGCCATTACTGAATTCACAAATGACTCCTTCATTGAACCACAGATAATTTTTCAGTTTTGTACGATTCAAAATTAAATGGGATCCACTGTGGTGTGCATATACTGTATGTTACTAACTGGTCGTTTGTATCATAATGTGTAATTATTCACAACAAATAAATAAAGTAAAAATTTACAACTTTTTGTTTTATTTATTATTAGTATATAACTACTAGTAGTAGTGTACACTATACAGTTCAAAAGTTTGGGGTCAGTAAGGGGGTCAGGGTTTTTTAAAGGCTCCCATATGTTTCTGTTTAGAAGCCAATAGCTCCCTTTTTTCAGTCTGGTGCCCTGATCCTCGGAAAGCCTTACGCCTTCAGTTGTATTTTGGACCCAGGCCATTGCACTAAATCAAAATGGAGGCCTACAGCACTTTTCATGTGTTCACTAGTCACTGCTAGATATTGATCTTATTATTGTCTGCTTACCAGACCACTTTGTTCACATCGTGCTTCCTTCCCAAGGTCTATGGCCCTGCAGGTTGTACAGAGGGTGACCTGTTCATTGACAGAGGGTCTCAAGAGCTGCTGTGAAATAAACATACTTCCTTTGCTTTCACTTGCTGCTGTAATTCTCAAGTCATATCCAGTCCTCAATATAACATTGCAATGCATAGACTAACTTTTAAAAACATGCTCCTATCGCCCACATAAGGCCAATCAAGATTCAAGGCTGTAAACTGTGAATAAACTCAACCGTTTGGTTGAAAAGTTCCTTCATTTCCCAAATGGATTAAGACTAACTGGCTCAGGATGTGCTCTATCCGTCTGACTGATGAAATTTGATGTAAAAATTAGGTTCCACTGACATTGTTAGTATTAACTGAACTGCATATAAAACTTATTTTGTTTAATTCCCTCCAAGGTGACGTGACTGCATTTTGTGCATAAAACGATTACAGCTTTCAATCTCAATACGTCTGACTTGTCTGTGGTCCAATCCATCTGTGACTGTCTTGGGAATTCGTACCCCTGCCAATGTCTCCTTATACATGAGGAAATAGAGAGAAATTGATGCGATGCAAACGAACGTTCTTTCCTCCATGGAAATAAAACAGACAACATTTATCTACAGTCGGCTAGATGTGTTTATGAATAATCAGTGCAGTGAAAAGGCTATAAATTTTCCATAAGAGTGAGCTTGTAAAGAGGCGCGCAAAGTGAAACAGGCTCTAAATGAATACATTACAGACGTCTAACGAGATGAGAAAGCTTTTAGAGTATTTCAGAGCCTAGCAGGAGATCTCTGTGCACGGATTCTGGTGCTGTCAGTTATTTGTGAGAGATATATGATTACTCCTGCAGAGAAACAGACAGGCATTTAGAGCCACTGGCTTTATGTAATCACATTTACTGTGGGGAGGAGGAAGGTGTTCACTGTTTTGATGGGGATGGAGCATAAATTTCTTCTGAATCTACTGTTCTTTAACATTTGAATCATGTACTGAATGGTTTAAGGAACAACCTAACTGCCCCATTTTACCACATTATTTCAATGCATTGTGTTTGTGGTGTAATAAGAAATGCACAACAGAATGCTAGAAAATAATGATGTGGATGACAGTGTGGCAGCTGGGTAAGGGAGATTACATTCGTATACCTGCACAATGCCATACACAGCATGTGATTACATGATTTCCTGCTGTACAGTTCGGAAGGTTGTCAAAAACGTCCACTGACTTTGACTGATTTGATAATACATGTCAGTAATTCACGCACTTACAGCTGTGCGTGACATATGAGCCAGGCAGAAGGTAACCATTTATGAAAATTCCAGCGAATGATGATCAATGGTCTGTTTGGTCATACCACAGTGAAGCATGAATCTCTCAGTCATAAACCTGGCCCAATTTTCACATAAGGTTTTTTTCCCCCCAGAAATTATATTGATTGTGACTTTTCTCTCCAAGAAAATGATTGATCGTGGTTTCACCTATATCACTGCAATGAGATCTGAGAGTGTGTGCAGGGGAAGCAAACTTTTCTTTTGTGGCTCAAACTCAGTGCAGAGATCTGAAAAGAATGTGTCAACTCATGCCTTGCCTTTACAAGCAGATTTTCATGCATTATGGAAAAAAGGTCAACGCACCCCAGCATTATGTTAAATACAATGAGATAATCTTCAGCTTGAAAATAGATTTTGAATTACGTATGTGCTAAAATATTTTTTTCTTTCAAATTACTCAATGGTGTTAATTTGTACCCTCTATGGGCAAGTTTCTCAACTGGTGGTTATGATACAGTTGTTGCAGGAAAAAAAAAACAATACTAAATATAATAAAATACACCTAATCATATAATCATATGCTTATACAAAATAAATAGACTTATCTATTTATAAAAGGGGAGGTAAAAAAAAGTTCCTATTTGTCTCTTGTTGTAGTTTGGGGTCATCGGCAGGACCATCGCGAGCAAGGTGACAAAAAATGTTAGAAAGTGAATTCCAACGCAATGATTTAATGGTGGAGAAGTTCAAGGTAATGTATAGGCTAAACATAATAAATGTCAACTGTTTTACAATAGAAATATTAAACGACTGAATGCAATCGGGATCTACTCAACTTTTTTTGTCAAATGTTGCCATTGTGATTTTGAAATGAATAGACCTATGGTTTACTTGATCAACGTAAACATCAACAGAGCCATTTTCGGCATATTAGGCATATGATTAGAGTGAATGTGTGCATATTTTTAAATAAAAAGTATTATTTGCAAATAGTTAAAATGTATTACAATAAATTCTAGTTATTTTACTATTTTATTCTTTATTTATTCTGTCTGATTTTCAGGACTTTTTTGTTATATTTACATGACAATTTTAATGTTGTGGATTGTATTTTTATTTTTGGCATAGACTTTTATTTTTCAATCTGATTAAGGTTTTTTTTTTTTCTTTGTCTTTTTTTTTCAGAGCTAGCTATTGTAATTTAATTGAGTTGTGAAACAGGGGACAGTTGACTTTTGGCATGGTGTGTCATACTGCTACAGCTTACATTAGAGGTCAGGGAGGTCTCTGTTAATTTAACACTGCTCTTCCCCAGAGCCAAGAGCCACTAAGCCCACAGAACCAGAAGCGTCACAAATGCGCTAAAGATTTAAGGCTAGGTCTTTAGATTGTGAGCACAGCATGGCTTACCTCAGAGTAAGAAATGAGGCTGATTGAGTGAGTCTTTAAAGCAGGAAGTAGGTCTAGTGATAAATAATACAAAGGCATTAATGTTTCAAGGGTTAATTATGTACCAGTAATGTACCCTTAATTGCCGGAATTTAGTCCCTGGTGGGTGTACCTTTCACTGCTGTTTCTGCCACTCTTTCTCACTGCAGGTGAGCTCTAATCCTGTCTAGTTTCGTGTTAAAAGCTGATTAAATCATTAAACTTTCTTGTAAAACATGCTCTTTCTTACTGCATATGGAAAATGTTAATCCTTTAGATTGCACAGTTTATATGCATTTGCAGGGTAAGAAAAAAAATCCTAAGGGCTTTATAAGAACGTTATCACTACACTCACTCAAAGAAAGAAAAACATAAGAGGCCATATCATACACCCGGCACAATGCGACGCCAAGCGTGACGCAAGTGTTTTTTGCTAGTTTCAGCCAGACGCAGTTATCATTTTCTCTTCCAGCGTCAGGTTGTTTAAATAGCAAATGCACTCGCATCTGTTCACCCATGGGTGTGCTGCTCTGAAAACGAGGTGTGTTCAGGCGTATTGTTGGCACATTGCTATTCTGAGGCAACTGAAAACAACTGCGCCATTGCATTGACCAAAACAAACCTGGTCTAAAGGCAAGACCTATAGGCAGGTGCACAACACGCATACACTCTGCTTGCGCACGCACAGGGACACGCAGCAGCACACAAAAGGATTCCTCTCTGGGGAAGCGTTAAATCTTCCACTACGTAAATAGCAAATCCATCATGGTGCGAGCCCAACTGGCTTTTAAAGGGAAAGGGAGAAGAGACTCTGATTGGTTTATTCCATGTTACACCCAAAATACACCCATGACTCATTAAGAGACTATATACAACCGTTTTGGACTATGCTCCGTCGTTAAACTAGCAAAAGTGGAATCGAACACGCCCTAAGTGCACCTATGTCATGCGCTTTCGACCAAGTGCTCAGATCATTAAAATAGGGCCCAAGGACTTCAAAATTAGCATAGTTGCCTTTTAACCCTTAAATGCATGACTGTTTCGCCAAACATTCTTACATATTCGGGACTTTAGCGACCCAGATCTATATCTAACATAGATCTCTACCTGTTGCGATAATATATAAAATAAAACATATTTCGTTACCTTTTGGAGCTTGGAAGGGTTCAGTTTGAGCAGATGTTTTATAACATCATCACTGTACTTGTCAGAGCTCATTTACCAGTACATTCAGCATCTGGCTCATATTCGCAATCTCACGCATATTCGCAAAACTCAATTTCAACGTCTTCAAAATAAATATTTAGATCACTGACAGCTTCCTTCACCAGATCCACCATCAAGTGACAGTGACACTTATATACGATTGAGCTCATTAAATCACTCAGCCATTTCAAGTTTTGCAGATTATAATTATTATTGTTTCGTTCTAAGTATGAGTGAAACGTCACTTCATCATTGTGTATCAGATATTGCCACCTTGTGGAATAAAGGTGAATTGCACTTATTTTGTCATTATAGATTCATTTATTATTGTGCAGAAAAAAAAAGTACAATCTTACACACCTCGGGTTGTTAGTGACCCTATATATTTTGATAAAAAACTTGTGGAAAAACTAGTTTTTTTTTCTTGTTATATTGGTAAATAGTAAATGGACTGCATTTATATAGCGCTTTTAACAGACCAATGGCCTTCCAAAGCGCTTTACACATTGCCTCACATTCACCCATTCACACACCGACGGCGGTGTCAAGCCATGCAAGGCGCCATCCAGCTCGTCGGGAGCAGCTGGGGTTAGGTGTCTTGCTCATGGACACCTCGACACTTGGTCAGGTGGAACCGGGGATCGAACCACCAACCTTCCGGTTTGTAGCCAACCTACATGAACCACTGAGCCACTGCCGCCACCATTTGTTTAAAATGGATTTATTGAGGAATACTAAGAAGGTTTATGTCTAATTTTAAAAAATGAATGAGGAGGAGGGGAGTGAATAACGCTAAAGACCAGAGGTATGCATTTAATGGTTAACTGACTTTGAGGAAATACTGGTATTTGAGCCTGTGATTTATTTGTTCCTGTGTAAATACAGGATTTACTATTAATTGGGGGAAGTTTTCAAAAACTCATAGGTAGCACTCTGACATGCAGCACAGTTGCGCTTCGGGCTGTCAGGGTGTGGCTGTGGCACGGTGAATGAGTTGGATAAAAAAGACAGCCTTTAATATTTCAAAACAGAATCCTCAAGAGATCGCTAGAGAACTAACAAACACAACCACGGTAACATACGATACTGGACATTAGAAAGAAGGAAACTAAGGGCTTTAATACAGGGATAATTAACGTAACTAGGAACATGTGAAACCTCAATCAAAAAACATGGACATAAACTAGCAAAGGGAACAAAGGCAAACAGGAAAAGAACACAGGAGAAAGAAACCAAAACTGAACATAATCGTTACTCAGGCCATTACAATTGTTACAAGTTTGAGTCCTGGCTTGTGGTCCTTTCAATCTCAATCTTGCCCCCATCTCTCTCCCACTTCCTGCCAATTCTCTATTCTGTACTGCTCCAATGAAGGAAAAACAGTAGGGGTGTAACGATTCGTTTTAATAACGATTCGATTCGTATCACGATTTGAGGTTGTCGATACGATTCAAGGACGATATTGGTTCATTTAGAACGATATGATCCGAAACGATTCAGTGACTTGAAATCGATTCAGTAACTTTTTAGCCAAAAATTGTGTGACTGAAATAAATATCTGGATACTGGTCAGTGCAGGTGAAGTTTCCTAGATTCCTGTTGTTTCTTGTAAGGGAATCAGGTATCAATTAATTATGGATATAAACAAACAAGTAAACAACAATTAATGGCAAATGCATTCAAATTTTATTTGAATAAAGTGCAACCAACAGTTTAGGTTGAATTAACAGGAAGTTAACCTTTTCTGCTCTCATTTTCAATATTTAATACATTTTCAATAAAAGCACAGTAAGTGCAACCAACATTTCAACAGTAGGTTAACCTGCTACTTCTGCTTTTGTTATCCAACATATTAATATTACAATATTAATATCAAAAATAAAGTGCAACTAACTTCTCTTCAGGTTTAATTAATAGTAGGTGTACCTGTTACTTTTGCTGTTGTTTTTCAACATTAAAATAATACAAATACAATATTAATATCAAAAATAAAGTGCAACCAACATTTCTTCAGGTTGAATAAACTGGCGAGACCTGCTACTACTCTCAGTTTAATAAACAAACAATATTTAACAAAAGATAAAATGTAACCAACTACTCTTCAATGACTCTACATATTTCTTTTTCAAAAATATCAACATCAGTGGCGGCTACTGGTCTGTCAGAGAGGGGAAGCTCATTTTCGGCCTACATCATAAAATTGTCTATTTATTTAAAAGTAAATTCTGCCCTACGTTCCTTTTCAAGAAAGTTTCACCCACGACGCTAGCCTAGCCTACTAACGTTATATGAATGAATGAATGAATGAATGAATGAATGAATGAAGGAATGAATGAAGGAATGAATGAAGGAATGAATGAACGATCTAAAAAAAAAAATTTAACTCTGTAAAACTGAAACAAGGAATGTGGTGTATAATTGTGTGAAATGTATGATGAAAATCAAGCAATTTCGCCAAGCAAATATCAAAGAAATAGGTTGCAGCAGTTTTTATTTCGACTGAACTTGAGAAATCCGCGATGGGACTGAGCGCGAATAGCTTCAGTGATTCCTTATAGTACAGAATCGCTGTCAGTCAAAGGGAGATGCAGTCTTTCGACAGACCCTCCAATCATCACGCAGAAGCTCGGAGTCCGGGCCAGCCCACTCCCCATTCACCCCCAGAGACGCTGAGCGTCCGTGGGCGGGACATAATCGCAGCGTTTATCCAATGACCGTCTAGTTTCGAAGCGCTTAAAAAAAAGTTCACAGCAGCCCCATTGAAGTCAATGGACGCTGGGCTTCAATAGGGAAATGCACTGTGACGCTGCGGGAATGTATGAGAAGGAAATCGAGTCAGCCGACCTGCTATATGTAACTGATTCTGAACGAACTCGTCTTTGAGATGAACGTTTTCTAACGCATTTTTAGTCAATAAAATGTTAATACAATAGTACATATTTGACCATTAATTTTGTGACATTATAAGGGAAGCCGAGCTTCCCTTGCAGTCTTAAAAAAATCGCCACTGATTCAACATGATCTGACCGCAGAACACTTCTCTGTACGTTCACTATGTCGCCAGCAGTACTACAAACTCGCTCTGCTGGCACACTGGTCCCAGGAATGCACAGGTAACATTTAGCAAGGGTTGAAAGTACAGGTAGCTCTTTCTCCTGGTGGCTTGATAATTTCTCGCTGGTTGGCTTCTCCTCTGCCATCCGCCATGCTATGCTGTTTTCTTAGCGCTGCTGCGTGCGTTGATGTCACAGATAGGCAGAATGAATCGAGTAACGTTTAACGCCGTTATCATTAAAAGTGCTAAGAAAAAACATCCATTTAAAGTCTGACGTGCTTAAATCCAATGCGTTATTTCCTATGATCGATACAATCGATTGATTACCTTTTAAAACGATGTTAGATCGATATATGTCGTCCGGAAGGCCAACTTGCCGAGCACAGATCGATGTAGTTAGATCGTAGGAAAATAAATCGATACATCGATGTAGTAGATGAATCGTTACACCCCTAAAAAACAGGAACAGAACACAGAGAAAACGAAACCAAAACTGAACATAATCGTTACACGTGCCATTACAATTGTTAAACGTTTGAAAACTTGCCCCCCTCTCTCTCCCACTTCCTATATACAGAATAGAGAGAATATGGTATATATATATATATATATATATATATATATATATATATATATATATATATATATATATATATATATATATATATATATATATATATATATTTTTTTTTTTTTTTTTTTTTTTTTTTTTTTTTTTTTTTTTCTAGAACTGTTATATTGCAAGGGCATCTCCTACCCGCGAGGACCCACCACAGATTTTCTATAGGATTCAGCACTGGGCTCTGGCTAGGCCATTCCAAAACATTAATATTTCTTAACTGAAGTCATTCTTTTGTTAATTTAGATGTGCATGGAGCACACAATTCCCTCCATCCTCCAATAACACAGAGTTATTTTGCTGATGTGTTGTTGCTTTTGCACCAAACATACCTTTTATAATGTTGGCCACAAAGTTTATTCTTGGTCTCATCAGACCATAGCACATTTTTCCACATGGTTTTGGGAGACTGGATATATGTTTTTTGCAAACATTAGCTGAACTTGGATTTTTATTTATTTATTTATTTTTGTCAGAAAAGGCCCACCCTGCCCCATAGCCAAGACAGATGGAGAATAGTTGTCACATGTAGGGAGCAACCAGTACCAAATGAGCTGCAACTCTTTTGATGTTTCTGTAGGCCTTTTGACAACCTCCATGACCAGTTTTCTCCTCATCAGTTTTGGAGGGACACCCTGTTCTTGATAATGTCATGTTGTCTCATACTTTCTTGTTTATGAATGTCTTCACACTGTGTTCCGTGTTATGTGAAATGCCTGGGAAATGGTTTTGTTGACCTCACTTTACAGATACCTTTCGACAATGATCCTGTTGAATCCTGTTGATGTTTGGTTCATTTCCTTGTGGCACATGGCTCTTGTAGTAGCATACAACCAAGAAGATGTCAGAAAAATCTTATGAGAACAGCTGACATTTATTTAGAGTGAGTCACTTCAAGTGAAGACAGGTGTGTAATTCACATGAACTTGATTTGATCATTCTGAACACAGCCACATGCATTATTAAATGTGTGCACATTAACTGTTTGTAGTTAAGTTATTTTAAGATTTTATTTACATCTTTTAAACATTTCTCAAAACTCAAGTCATTGTTCTCAAAACAGTTTTGTAACTTTAAAGGCCCACTGAAGTGCCTTGGAACGCGCAGCATTATTCAATGTGTTGACGTAATTTCCCCTGAAATGGCTGCAGCTGTTAGCAGCTCCTCCCCTTTTTTGAAACAGCCAATAGCGTTCCGTTATTAACACAGTTTGACTAGAGCCTTTATGTTTTTTTAAAGCCGGTTTCCTCCAAATCTAACCGTTTATCATCATAGTCTCCTCCAAATCTCCTTGAAATACAGCATTCTGTGCAGCATTTAAATGGCTCCGATATGTTTTGTTGTTTGCGCCGACTCGCGCATATGATCCGCGCTGTGCTATCGTTTATGTAGTCAACGGCTCTGGTCTAGACTATGTGTGTGCGCGCTGCTGCGGTGCGTGAAACTATCGTGAACCCAGACTTCATTCACCTCAATTGAAAACATATTCACACTGTCTGAATCGTTTCCTACCGCATATATAGTGCGCTATGTGCCATTCACCATGTAGAAAATAGTAACTGCGTGAACAACTGACCGTTTTCAGACGCAGTTCAGGGTCTATTTATAATGCAGGGGCAGAACTTTAGATTCCATTTGATTGGTGGTCGCATTTGACAGAAGATTTGATGAGAAGGTGAAGTCTGCGATGATGTCATCAAAATCTGTGATTCGTTTTAACGGAAGTGAGAGACTGTAAGTTTTGAATGCTTATATCTCCTAAATGCAAATTTTGTCATTGTTTTGGAACACACCAGCTTAAGGCTATACTTTATTTTGATTTCAGTGGGCCTTTAATAAACCATCTTTAATTTAAACAGTCAAATATGCAATGCTATTTTACATTTGATTACTTTTTTCAATTTCTGTACCTGGAAACTAATGTAAGACCTAGCAGAAAAATCTGAAAAGCACTGTTTATTTTATAAGTATATATGCTCTAATTGTATGTATTTGTGCTGTTGCTTAGTTAGATTATTTGTTCTTATTTTCTTTATTTTTATTTGACAGTTATTTTTTTCCTGCATATAGAACATACTGAACCATACTGAAACCGTGACTCTAAAGCCATGATATAAACTATGAGTAATTTGAAGTTACTCTCCTAGTAAATATGTACATAATAAATATGTATCACAGGCACAATAATTATTCTAAAAATAAGTTAATTCAACAAAGGTAACCTCTTTTGCTACATATTTTTGATTGTTCAAATGCATACTCTAAATGTTTTACCATTTATGAACTATCATTTATGTGCCGTATACCATCACAATTCATATCTATGCAACCAATAAATAAATTACTAATTATTAATTGAGTTATTTGTTATTTCATATCACATTTCAAGTGACTTATTTTGAATTCGTTTTCACATAGAATAATATGTTTTGTTATCAATAATATACAGTATTATTACCTCCAATGTAGGGCTATTTATACTGGTTCACTGTTTACATGTATTTAAATGTGCCACCCCTCTCTGAGTATGTGCCCCAGCCTTTTTGATAAATGCATTACTTTAACCTCTTAACAAGCGCCCCATTTTTGAGAATTCTTTGAAAACGATATACCCAAATGAAAATGTCTGCAGCTCTTAAACCCTATGGTCTATATTCATAAACCTGGTCTTATTTTAAACTAGACACTTGAAATATTGCTACCCAAGAGTCATAATAACTCAAAGTAATATGGGAACAGAGTAATATACATGTAAATATACATGTAAGTGACTCACGTTTTTTTTTTTTTTTTTTTCACTTAGGGAAAAAAATATTATAATTTAATGTTAAGAGCCTGAAAATAACTTAAATATAAAACTGAATGTCTAATCATGTCATGATTCAAATATGAGGATGATTCTCTCAGTAATGTAGCTTCTGTGAGCTTTTATGTCAAGAAAAGTCTAGGCGTCATTTCAAAAAGGCCATTTATTTCAGAACATTTGCTATTGTAAAGAGTAGTTTTTCATTCAAATAAATCTGCAATAAACTGCAATAAACTACTAATTATAATGGATAAACAGTTTACAGAGATTACAAAGTGTAAAAAACTCATTTAGCTGATGGGAAACGTCAGTAAGAGTCTGCGCGCTCCACTGCAGTTGCGCCATGGAGAGCGCGCAGCCAGCGCACAAACAGTATTCACCAAAGCCTACTTACGTAAACTGCGCAAGATAATGCCTTTTGATTGGTTACTAAGTCCATCAATCAAACCTTTGTTGGAAAGGCATTGGCTGGGCACCGAGTGCCTTTATCCAACGAAAACCATGGGCGCAATGATTGACAGCTCACCAAGCCTGTAAAGCGCTTCCTCTATGATGCATCCCAGGAGAGTCTCTGATTGAAGGAGAGAGACGAGGGAGGGTTTATAATACGTGGGAGAGGCTATTCTAGCAGGGGGAGTTTGCCAGACACGGATTAGAATCGATATTTCATTGAAAATGGACATGATTGATTACGCTAACTCAAAACTCTCTTGCAAACAACGGAGGATTTTTAGTTTTTTCCCTATTTTTTCGTTGTTTTGGATTAAAAAGTGGGATGCATTTTGAAGAGTGGACTCTTACACAGAGATGTATGCGGGTGTTTATTGGATTCGTCCGATCTGATCCGAACGACAGGAGATGAAAGATGAGTATCGCTAATATTTTGCTAATGTTTACATGGACGGTCCTTTAGCGTTTCATTTAACCCTTTCCTCTCTGGTGTATTTATTGCAAAAACAAGTTCAGAACATGAATCTTGAGTGTTTTAGCTTTCAAATGATGCATAGTTTGTGATAGTTGATTGAATATTTTGTATAAAACAAAAGTAAATAAAAGTACACACACGCCCACTTCCGTCAACCCCCCCGCCCACGATCCGGTGCGGGTTAAGAAGTTTTAATAAAATGCAGTGCTTCATTCGTTTAGTTTGCTGTGTTAGTTGTTTTGAGAACAATTACATTCATTTGGAGAAATGTGTCAATTCGATTGAGGAAAACTGTAGAGGTGCAAAAGTTCTGATATGATTTATCTTTGTTTCATCACAAAAATAAAAACTGTTTTAACAGAGGTGTGTAGACTATTTATATCCACTGCATTATAAACAATTAGAACAGAAAATACTGGAATACTAGGTACTGCATTTGTGAAATATGTTATTTCTGCATACTTGTGCATGACATACACAAACCTTTGCTATGTGTTTCCTCTGCTGTGGTTCTAGAAGTGTGCAGGAATACAAAGGGCACAACTGTAATTACACACTCACTCTCCTGTGCAAGTTGCCTGTGACACCTCATTTCAGTAAAGAGGGGAAATCAAAGCGATTAGAGGGGGTCAATCAACAGAATCTGTCCTAATTTCCAGCAAAATGATCCTTGAGCATTTTAGCTTCCTAATCCTAAACGTGATTCTTACAGAAAGCAAAGGAACGAGGCAAAGAACGTCTGGAGATGAGTATGCAGCTCACATAATGCCATTACCCGCTCCAGAGTGAGAGAGAGGAGAGCCGCAGCTCTAGTCTAATCCACCCCAAACCTGACAGACAACACCGCCTGATTCCACTTTAATTGAAGACATTTTATTAGATTTCTTTCTCTTCACTTCTCCCCCATTGTTTCATATGTTGGGAATGAAAGCAGAGGCTTATATCAGTTGCTCTCTCATTTTCTCAGCTGTACCGATCTATCAGCCGCCACATATTAAAGTAGTCATGGGAAAAAATGAAAGATGGAGAGGGGGAATGAAAGAATAAAAAAAATTAAACATTACGGGCTTGTGGTGAAGCTGGGAGGATGAGATTCTGATCAGACATGTGTTCTTTGCTTTATAGATATAAGCAAATAATGGAATAAATTACTGTTTATTTATCAGAGCAAAGTGCTCGTCAGTGTGAGTGCAGCACAGCCTCATCCTGGGAACTCTCAGAGGACCGGGCTGCTCTTACACAGATCGGTCGGCATGAATTAAGATGCTTGGTGTTAACACATTCATTGTGCATTCCTTTTTGGCTTGAATACTAATCAGGTCTGTCTGGTTGACATGCAAACATTACAAACAAAAACAAATGACTGCCCAAAGTTGTTATTTAAGCAATATCACATGAGCAAGAGCGATGTGGTTCTGAATATCAACCGGACCTGGACTAACTGCGGTATAAAAGGTGTTTTACACAGCCAAGTTAAAGGGATAGTTCACCCAAAAATTAAGTGTCCTTGTTTCTCACCCTCATGTTGTTTCAAACCTGTTTGACCTTCTTCTGTAGAGCACAAAAGAAGATTGGCAAATGCTTAACTTTCATTGTATGGACATTATCAAATGAGCTGATTAGTAGCATTGATCTTTTCTTCTGTGGCTGTTGACCATCTCGCAAATCAGTGTTTTAAATTCCTGAGATGTATACCGATCAGGCATAACATTATGACACTGTGATGGTAAATGGACTGCATTTACATAGTGCTTTCAACAGACCCATGGCCATCCAAAGCACTGTACATATTGCCTCACATTCACCCATTCATACACCGGCGACGGTGTCTGCCATGCAAGGCGCCATCCAGTTTGTTGGGAGCAGCTGGGGTTAAGTGTCTTGCTCATGAACACCTCGACACTTGGTCAGGTGGAAACAGGGATTGAACCACCAACCTTCCAGTTTGTAGACAACCTACAGGAACCACTGAGCCACTGCTGACACTGTTATCTCTTCATCACGGCACCTGTTAGTGGGTGGGATATATTAGGCAGCAAGTGAACATTTTGTCCCCAAAGTTGATGTGTTAGAAGCAGGAAAAATGTAGCCTGACAAGCCAGACCCACATCAAGATGTTGGGTCTGGAAATTCACCATTAGCAGGGCTCAATCCGAGGGGCGGGATAAACGGTTGTCTTTCAGATTCCCTCTGCACACAATTGGATAGCGCCATGAGAGCCACAACCAGAGCAAAGAAGAAGGTGAAGCGGAGCTAACGTTAGTTGATAGATTAAACTATTAAACTTAGTATCCGGTCGGCAAAACTCCGAACACATCTTCTTTTCTTAAGAATGACTTCAGTGCCGTTCTTTGTTCTTTTCTCAAAGAAAACTCCAAGTCAAAAAGCCAAAGCCAATTCGAAAGACCACTCTTCGCCAGCTTCTTTGTTTACAAGTAGCACTTGGAACCTCCGCAACTCTGCCGTGACGTGACGTCATTATGTTAAGCCCGCCCACCGACTCTATACACGATGTGATTGTCCTGACCAGAGTTTGGTTTTTCCAGCTCGCAGTTCTACCGCGAGTTGCTAGACTACACTCGCGGCAGATTAGGTTTCCTGCCAATAGGGTGTGTCTTGATTTCTAGGCTGGGAAAAATGGGCAAGCATAAGGATTTGAACGAGTTTGACAAGGGCCAAATTGTGATGGCTAGACAACTGGGTCAGAGCATTTCCAAAACTGCAGCTCTTGTGGGGTGTTCCTGGTCTGCTGTGGTCAGTATCTATCAAAAGGGGTCCAAGGAAGGAACAATGGTGAACCGGCGACAGAACCACGGGTGGCCAAGGCTCATTGATGCACGTGGGGAGCGATCAAACAGGCGATCAAACAGACAACCTACTGTAGCTAAAATTGCTCAAGAAGTTAATGCTGATTCTGATAGAAAGGTGTCAGAATACACAGTGCATCGCAGTTTGTTGTATATGGGGCTGCATAGCCGCAGACCAGTCAGGGTGCCCATGCTAACCACTGCCGAAAGCACCAACAGTGGGCACATGAGCATCAGAACTGGACCACGGAGCAATGGAAGAAAGGGGTCCTGATCTGATGAATCATGTTTTCTTTTACATCACATGGATGGCCGGGTGCGTGTGCTTCGCTTACCTGGGGAACACATGGCATCAGGATGCACTATGGGAAGAAGGCAAGCCGGTAGAGGCAGTGTGATGCTTTGGACAATGTTCTGCTGGGAAACCTTGGGTCTTGCCATCCATGTGGATGTTACTTTGACACAAACCACCTACCTAAGCATTGTTGCAGACCATGTACACCCTTTCATGGAAACGGTATTCCCTGGTGGCTGTGGCCTCTTTCAGCAGGATAATGCGCTGTAGGAATTGTGGGCGCAGACACATAGATGAATGAATCTTCCAAATGATTCGATCAGAAATTATCCCACACAAAGCCCCATTCAACCCGACCACAGGAAATCGACCATCTATCACCAGAGAGACGTAGGCTCCATTCTGCCTGGAGCTACTACTTTTATGAATAATTACTTGATTGCCTATGAACTTTTGACCAAAACTTAGACAAAGAGAACAAAAGACTAGTGTGATCACAAGACAAAGAAACAAACCAGATCTCTGTCTTCGCAATGACCGGTAAATGCACTCCAAGTGACACAGCTAAAACTCCAAGCAAACTCAAAGAAACTGTGTTGCATATGAACTGCATCAAATCATTGATTATAGGACTTGCATTCAAATAGCTTTCGACATAGCTTGTTAGTGTGTCTACAACTGATACACTTGACTATTATGCATGTATATCACTCCCAATTCATGCAATTATGTAATTATTGAATGAGTGGACGAAAAGGCACCGTGTTTGATATCTCTTTGTTCGTATGGGTATAATCCAACAGATGAGCTGAATTAAATCTTTGTAGAATGGATCATGTCCTTATAGTAAGAAATGAGGTCTAAATTTACTCTCTGCTTAAGAGCAGGAAACTAAATTACCATAGATAACCCAATTTTATGGGAGGGGTGGAAACGCAGTCACCCCTGAACCCTAATTGGCCAGAACCCATCCAGGGGATGGGCAAGTATTTGAGTTTTAATCTCAGAACACGGACGAAGAGTTCCAGTTGACCAGTTGAGTTGAGTTCCAACAGTTGACGAGAGTTGAGTTCTGAACGGAGAGCTCCCAGGAGAGCTCCATGAGATCAAATTTAATAACCCGCCTAAGAAACGATAGGAGGATAAATTAATGATCGATGGTTTCTTCAGGTCATGTGTCATAAATGCATATTTTGCTTGGGATTTCATAATTTCTCTCTCTTAAAACTCATTCTTTCCTCACTTTCTTCCTTTCTGCAACGCGTGTGAATGTGCGAGTGTGTGTGTTTATGTTAGATGTAGTTTGATGTGTTAGAGTAATCAATAAATTTCCATTTGTATTCAAAGATAACTTTTCTTGTGTTATGTGCTTACGAATTTAATATCTTGAACTGCCAATCTAAGTTACCTGGCTGTTAAATAGTATTTCACTATTGTTTGGATATTAATATCCGCTGCAGAGTTGATATGTATGACCCGTTCAAATGAACGCTGGAAGAGTCATTTGCTCGGCTGTAAAATAGACTCTCTCAGAATTCCCTATGAATTCATTAATTCATTCAAAGCTAAATAGACCTGTTTCCCTTTAACAGAGTCCCCTTTAAGTTCTTACATATCGGTGGACGAATAAGTTAAGGTGTAAACATTAATTCTGATTATTTTTAATGTAATTCCAGTCACTTTCATTTTAATTCAATTCCCCTTTGAGTTATTATTTGATCTGATTCATACTTCCTACAGCGCCCCCTGCCACAAAGCAAAAATGGTTCAGGAATGGTTTGAGGAGCACGAGTTTGAGGTGTTGACTTGGCCTCCAAATTCCCCAGATCTCCATCCAATCGAGCATCTGTGGAATGTGCTGAACAAACAAGTCCGATCCATGGAGGCCACACCTCACAACTTACAGGACTTAAAGGATCTGCTGCTAACATCTTGGTGCCATATACTACAAAACACCTTCAGGGGTCTCAAAGGGTCAGGGCTGTTTTGGCAGCAAAAGGGAGACTAACTCAATATTAGGAATAATGTTATGCACGGACGGTTTAAACAAAGGGGTTTTCACAGCAATGCCATAGAGGGGAACCATTTTCGGCTTTCCAAAGAAAATAAAAGAGCCATTTTTTTTTCTTAGTGGAAAAAGATTCTTTAGATTATTAAATTGTTCTTCACACTATCAAGAACATTTTGTGCAATGGAAAGGTTTCAGGCATGTTAAAGGTTCTTAATGGAACAATTAATGCTAATAAAGAACTTTACAAAATAAAGAGCTTGCTGAACACTTCTCTGGCCAAGGCGTTCTACTTCTGGTTGAAATGGTTTGTTTTATAGAAGAGTTGTTTGTCTTTCGGTGTGGTGAGAGTTTGGCAAGAAGTTAGATGCCAGTGTGAGTTTGAAGTGAATTACTGTGACAGAAAGAGTAAGAGAAAGTCAGAAAGAATGTGAGATTTTTAAAGTTAAGTGACAATTCCTCTTGATTAAACTTCAGAGGAATTGGCATGGCACAGAGAAATAATGAGGATGACTTGGAGAGAACTTCTTTAGACACGAGTGGTACACAGTTGTCAGATTGGGAGATATGCACAGAGGACTTTTCCTCTGCTGTCAGTTCATCAAGAAAACTCTGACCAACTTTTCCAGTTTCAGAGGGCATAAGTTACCTGGAGTTGTCCAAATTCCTATTTTATTTGTAATGTGTAATTTGTATTTCTCTTTGACATTGATGTCAGACAATTTTTTATTAGACTCTCTGGAGTTCTACATGGAAGTGTGGATGAAACATGCTGTATTCAAATTTGCAGAGGCTACTTCTAGAATGCCCATACTTTGAGAATCAACCAGAAATGGTTTGCATTATAATGTGGGATGCACACTAATCATGATCTGGCAAACTATGAGGATATTATGCAAATTAACATTAACACATGCAGGCTAACTACCTGCTAATCACAATTAATTATCATAATATTATATATAGTACCAGTCCAAAAAACAAAACAAGTATCCACTAAAGCTGCATTTATTTAATCAAAAAAAAAAACTGTAAAACAGTAATATTGTGAATTTATTCACTGCAAAAAAATGCTCTTCGTATTTAGTTATTTTTATTTCTTCTTGTTTCCAGTCCAAATATATAAAAATACTTTTTTTTAAAATTACATAAGATATTTGTTCTTGTTTTCTGGGGGGGGGGGGGGGGTAGTTTTCTTATTTCTGTTTGGGATAGAACCAAGAAACAAGATTTCAATCAGAAACAAGATTATTTTTCTCACCCCATTGGCAGATATTTTTGCCTGTTTTAAGCAAAAACTCACTTCATTTTGATTTGATTTTCAAGAAAAAAGAAAAAAAATCTTATGTAATTTTACTTATCTAGTAAATGAATCTTGATTTAAGAATTTTTAGATATTTAGACTAGAAACAAGACAAAATTACTAAGAAGAGCATTTTTTTCAGGTAAAACTGAATTTTCAGCATCATTACTCCAGTCTTCAGTGTCACATGATCCTGATATGACACATGATATGGTGCTCAATTATTAATAATGGTTCTTTTATCAAACCCGATCACTTTATTTAGCGTTCATGTAAATACTATCTTCAGATTCATCAATCGGAATTAATTCATTCAGATTGAAGCAAAAGTTGCAACCCGTTCTCACTCCCAAGGCGTCAAATTCCGAAGCATGGTCAAGTGCTTTCCGCGTCACAATAAAGACGCTAAAGGCACCCCTCCATTCATTTCAATGAGAAACCTTTGGCGTCAGACACAGACGCGTTGGGCATGGGAAAGTCAGATTTCATTCAGGCCATCTGCTCTTCTCTCACTTTCCTTTCTTTTACTTAAAGTTTATTTACTTTCCGTTAAGTCTAAAAGTTTCTCAACGAGTCTCCAACAGCACGCTTCAACTTCAAACAACGCCCACAAGACTTCCATCCAGCCGCCAACACACCACGTGATTGGCTTCCCAAGACGTCGATTAAAAGACACGACCAGACCTTCAGCGAATCAAAGACCCGGGAAAACCCCTCTCCAGCCAGGGAGTCCCCTGTCAGGCGACACGCGAGACACAAACGCAAGTAATACCTCTAGATTCCGAGCTGAACTGGTGCATTGAGATCAAATTTAATAACCCGCCTAAGAAACGATAGGAGGATAAATTAATGATCGGTGGTTTCCTCAGGTCATGTGTCATAAATGCATATTTTGCTTGGGATTTCATCATTTCTCTCTCTTAAAACTCATTCTTTCATCACTTTCTTCCTTTCTGCAACGCGTGTGAATGTGCGAGTGTGTGTGTTTATGTTAGATGTAGTTTGATGTGTTAGAGTAATCAATAAAGTTCCGTTTGTATTCAAAGATAACTGTTCTTGTGTTATGTGCTTACGAATTTAATATCTTGAACTGCCAATCTAAGTTTACCTGGCTGTTAAATAGTGTTTCACTATTGTTTGGATATTAATATCCGCTGCAGAGTTGATATGTATGACCCGTTCAAATGAACGCTGGAAGAGTCATTTGCTCGGCTGTAAAATAGACTCTCTCAGAATTCCCTATGAATTCATTAATTCATTAATTTGAGCTAAATAGACCTGTTTCCCTTTAACAGAGTCCCCTTTAAGTTCTTACATATCGGTGGACGAATAAGTTAAGGTGTAAACATTAATTCTGAATTATTTTTTATGTAATTCGAGTCACTTTCATTTTAATTCAATTCCCCTTTGAGTTATTATTTGATCTGATTCATAATCCTTACAGCGCCCCCTGCCACAAAGCAAAAATGGTTCAGGAATGGTTTGAGGAGCACGCGTTTGAGGTGTTGACTTGGCCTCCAAATTCCCCAGATCTCCATCCAATCGAGCATCTGTGGAATGTGCTGAACAAAAAAGTCCGATCCATGGAGGCCACACCTCACAACTTACAGGACTTAAAGGATCTGCTGCTAACATCTTGGTGCCATATACTACAAAACACCTTCAGGGGTCTCAACGGGTCAGGGCTGTTTTGGCAGCAAAAGGGAGACTAACTCAATATTAGGAATAATGTTATGCACGGACGGTTTAAACAAAGGGGTTTTCACAGCAATGCCATAGAGGGGAACCATTTTCGGCTTTCCAAAGAAAATAAAAGAGCCATTTTTTTTTCTTAGTGGAAAAAGATTCTTTAGATTATTAAATTGTTCTTCACACTATCAAGAACCTTTTGTGCAATGGGAAGGTTTCAGAACTTTACAAAATAAAGAGCTTGCTGAACACTTCTCTGGCCAAGGCGTTCTACTTCTGGCTGAAATGGTTTGTTTTATAGAAGAGTTTTTTGTCTTTCGGTGTGGTGAGAGTTTGGCAAGAAGTTAGATGCCAGTGTGAGTTTGAAGTGAATTACTGTGACAGAAAGAGTAAGAGAAAGTCAGAAAGAATGTGAGATTTTTAAAGTTAAGTGACAATTCCTCTTGATTAAACTTCAGAGGAATTGGCATGGCACAGAGAAATAATGAGGATGACTTGGAGAGAACTTCTTTAGACACGAGTGGTACACAGTTGTCAGATTGGGAGATATGCACAGAGGACTTTTCCTCTGCTGTCAGTTCATCAAGAAAACTCTGACCAACTTTTCCAGTTTCAGAGGGCATAAGTTACCTGGAGTTGTCCAAATTCCTATTTTATTTGTAATGTGTAATTTGTATTTCTCTTTGACATTGATGTCAGACAATTTTTTATTAGACTCTCTGGAGTTCTACATGGAAGTGTGGATGAAACATGCTGTATTCAAATTTGCAGAGGCTACTTCTAGAATGTCCATACTTTGAGAATCAACCAGAAATGGTTTGCATTATAATGTGGGATGCACACTAATCATGATCTGGCAAACTATGAGGATATTATGCAAATTAACATTAACACATGCAGGCTAACTACCTGCTAATCACAATTAATTATCATAATCTTATATATAGTACCAGTCCAAAAAACAAAACAAGTATCCACTAAGGCTGTATTTATTTAATCAAAAACAAACAGTCAAACAGTAATATTGTGAATTTATTCACTGCAAAAAATGCTCTTCGTATTTAGTTTTTTTTTTTTTTTTTTTTTTTTCCAGTCCAAATATCTAAAAAATACCTAAATCAAGATGCATTTAAGTAAAATTACATAAGATATTAGGGGGGGTTCTTATTTCTGTTTGGGATAGAAACAAGAAACAAGATTTCAATCAGAAACGTCTCGGTTACATAATATGAGCCTGGTCCATTACCGGCCACCCGTAGGGCTGAGTACATAGTCGGACACTGGCTCCACTCGGAGATTGTAGAATCTGGCGAATATGTTTGGTGTCGCCCATCCTGCAGCTCTGCAGATGTCTGTTAGCGAGGCGCCATGCGCTAAAGCCCAAGAGGAGGCCACACTCCGGGTGGAGTGTGCCCTGACCCCAAGGGGACATGGTCGACCTTGCTGCTGGTAAGCCAAAACAATGGTGTCCACTATCCAGTGAGACAACCTCTGCTTTGAGAGAGCTCTTCCCTTCCGCTCTCCACCATAACAGACAAAGAGCTGGTCTGAGGTCCCGAAACATTGCGTGCTGTCTACATAGGCGCGGAGAGCACGTACTGGACAGAGCAATGCCAAGGCTGGGTCTGCCTCCTCCAAAGGCAGCGCTTGCAGGTTCACCACCTGGTCTCGTCTGAACGGAGTGGTGGGAACCTTGGGCACATATCCGGGCCGGGTCTCAGGATCACGTGAGAGTTAGCCGGTCCGAACTCCAGGCACGCTTCGTCAACCGAAAATGCCTGCAGGTCCCCAACCCTCTTAAGAGAGGCCAATGCGGTCAGCAGAGCCGTCTTCATAGACAAGAATTTAATCTCAACCGACCGCAAAGGCTCAAAGGGAGGCCTCTGCAGAGCACTTAAGACTACTGAGAGGTCCCAAGAGGGAACGAGAGGAGAGCGAGGAGGATTCAGTCTCCTCGCCCCCCTCAGGAACCTGATGATCAGGTCGTGCTGACTTACCTTTTTGTCTCCCAGGAGATCGTGGTAGGCAGATATTGTGGCCACGTACACTTTAAGGGTGGAAGGAGACAGCCTCATTCCACCCCCTCCTGGAGAAACGATAGCACGAACCCGATCGGGCAATTCCAGGGGTCTTCTTGGCGGGAAGAACACCATGTGACGAAGAGGTTCCACTTCAACGCATAGAGGTGTCGTGTAGACTCTGCCTTAGCGGAAGTGATGGTAGCGACCACTGCAGGTCAGACCCATCCAGAAGCCACACGTGGAGCTTCCAGAACGCTGGACACGGGTGCCAAAGGGTGCCCCGTCTCTGAGTGAGAAGGTCTTGACTCAGAGGAATAGGCCAGGGAGGGGCTGTCGCAAGGAGTAGCAGTTCTGAGAACCAGGTCTGGCCGTGCCATACGGGGCGACCAACATGACCTGCTCCTTGTCCTCCCTGATCTTGCACAGTTCCTGTGCGAGAAGGCTCACTGGGGGAAACGCATACTTGCGTAGGCCCTGCGGCCAGCTGTCTGCCAGTGCATCCATGCCGACCATCGGTCAGGGAAAATACAGGGAGCAATGGGAAGAGTCCTGGGAGGCAACAGGTCTACCTGTGCGTCGCCGAACCGTTCCCATATCAGCTGGACCATCTGGGGATGGAGTCTCCATTCTCCAGGAAGTGGCTGAAGCCGTGAGAGCTCGTCGGCTGCACGGTTCAGGACTCCCGTGATGTGGACAGCATGAAGGGACCTCAGATGCTTCTGACTCCATAAAACGAGATGGCGGGCGAGTTGAGACATACGGCGGGAGCGTAGACCGCCCTGGTGGTTGATGTACGCTACTACGGCCGTGTTGTCTGTCCTGACTAGTACATGTTGACCCCTCAGCAACGCTCGGAAGCGGTGCAGGGCGAACCGTACTGCCAGTAACTCGAGGCAATTGACATGCAGAAGGCGCTGGGGTCCTGTCCAGGAGCCAGCGGCAGCTTGTCCATTGCACATGGCACCCCAGCCCGTGGATGATGCATCTGTTGATACAACAAGATGCCTGGAAACTCGTTCTAAGGGCACTCCGGTCCGTAGAAACTTGAGGTTCGACCACGGGGTGAGAGTCTGTAAGCAGGCCCGAGTCACTTGTACCCGGAGTGTGCCAGACCGCCATGCCCATCTCGGGACTCGATCGCGTAGCCAGTGCTGAAGCGGTCTCATATGTAGCAATCCGAGCGGCGTCACCGCGGCTGCAGATGCCATATGCCCCAGGAGCCTCTGAAATAGCTTCAGTGGGACCGCACTCTCGCCCTCGATTTGACGAAGGCAAGTCAGCACAGACTATGTGCGTGCTCGCTGGTAAGCAGCACGCAGCTGCGACCGAGTTGGACACCACATTGAGAAAGGAGATCCTCTGCACGGGGCAGAGTCGCTCTTCTCCCAGTCGACCCGAAGGCCCAGACGGGCTAAGTGCTGGAGCACTTGGACTCTGTGTCCACAGACCTGCTTACGAGAGTGACCCAGTATGAACCAGTCATCGAAGTAGTTCAGGATGTGAACCCCGTGCTGTGAAGTGGCACAAGGGCTGCCTCGATAGACTACGTAGAGTCACGAGGGGACAGAGCTCCCAAATGGGGGGACTGCGTACTGAATGTCCGCCCCTCGAAGCAAACTGTAGGAACGGTCCGCGTCGAGGAAGGAGACATGAAGTAAGCGTCCTTCAGGTTGATCGCTACAACCAATCTACCGGACGAACGCGTCCAAAGAGGCGTTCGCTACCGACATCCTGAACGGAAGCCTGTGAAGGTTCGGTTCAAGATGGGCAGATCCAGGATTGGCCATAACCCACCGGTTTCCTAGGGTACAATGAAGCAAGGGCTGAGAAGCCGGACTTCACTTCGGCTGGAGGGACAGGCTCGATCGCACCCTTCGCCAGTAGGGTCACAACCTCCGCATACATGACAGGGGATAGGCCCCATCATAGCGGGCGGCCTCCCCAGAGCGGGGAGGAACCTGCACGAACTGAATCACATAGCCGCGCCTGACGGTCTTCGCGACCCAGTGGAACAGTCCCGGAAGCTGAATCCAGACTCCCAGGAACTGCACCAGCGGGGTCATTCGGACCACAGACGTACCCAGGGTGGGGCAGCGAGGCAGCGTTACCGGCCCGGACATGGGAGGCTGTTGGGCGTCCCGGTGCGGGGGCACGGTTAACTGCTGCGTCCTGAAAGAGGAGACCAGGGAAGGACGCACGTTCCACTCGCAGTGGGAACATGACACATCCACAATCACTGCCCGAACGTGCTGAAGCCCAAACACGTCGAGCAGTGAATGTGCCCATAGACAGCAACGGAGATCGATCGCAACCGGAAGTGCACGGGCGAACCGTCTTGAAAAAGACGTGCCACGCGCAAGCTCTTTTTGTGAGAGGAAAGCTCTGCAGAGTGCCGAAGCGCCCAGGGAAAACACACACAGCTGTTGCAGATCACTGCACAGATCAGCAGGCAGGCAATGCGAGATCACTGGAATGCGCCGTCACACCAACACCCTGGAGAATCGCTCGTCTCGAAGACTGAAGAGAAGACTTCAGAATTTCAGAAAGAGCATTTTTTTCAGGTAAAACTGAATTTTCAGCATCATTACTCCAGTCTTCAGTGTCACATGATCCTGATATGACACATGATATGGTGCTCAATTATTAATAATGGTTCTTTTATCAAACCCGATCACTTTATTTAGCATTCATGTAAATACTATCTTCAGATTCATCAATCGGAATTAATTAATTCAGATTGAAGCAAAAGTTGCAACCTGTTCTCACTCCCAAGGCGTCAAATTCCGAAGCATGGTCAAGTGCTTTCCGCGTCACAATAAAGACGCTAAAGGCACCCCTCCATTCATTTCAATGAGAAACCTTTGGCGTCAGACACAGACGCGTTGGGCATGGGAAAGTTATCGTCATGCTGATCATATATTGGGTTATGATTTTGCCATTATGACATGTTGGACTGTGATTCTCAATTTAATCAGCCAGCATCATTTTATTTATGCTATCTAGACACGTTTTAACATGTAACCCAACCCTATTCCATCCCTAAACCTACCCATTTGTGTGGTATAAAACGCAGATATAACAGGTAGAGTCGACTGCATGCACAATTTATAAAAAAAAAATACAAATATTCCGAGGCCAAGCGATTGATTTGTGTGAAGAAAATCCCCAAAAGCGATCAGCGTCTCCATCCGCAGAAGATCATGAACACATACAATTTCAAATATTGCCGCCCGTTACGTCAGTTTTCATAGTGAAATTGCATTGGATCTCGTATGTCTCGTGACCAATTGCGTCATTAGCTTTGATTGTAAAATGTCATTGGTTCTCGTGTGTCTTGTGACCGAATGCGTCATGCTAAAGAGGCGCGTGTATTATTTGAATGAGATATGAATGAGTGCGTTAACGGAGCTGCGGGATCATCATCTCAGCGATTAAAACATTAAGATCAACTCTGTTCTTTACATGAAGACATCGTGTGACTTCAGAAGACTTGGAATGCAACACGAGTTAATACTTTTATACTGTTGTTGGTAAGTTTTTGCACCTGTGACTGTACTTTTATTTGCCTGTTGTGTGTTTTATATTGTTTAGGAGTGGGTAGGTTTAGGGTAGGAGTTGGGTTAGCTGCTCCAAATTATAAAAGTAACCTTTAAATATAAATAAAATCATGTATGCTTTTACATATGCAAAGAATAAAATGCGTCTTGATCTGACGCATTGGGTAAACAACTGAAATCAATGGAGCACTCAGCGCGTCAAAATAGTAACTCCTAGGGGTGACTTTAGCGTCTTCGTTGTGACGGACCAAATGTCCCCACAAGCAGAGGTTAAATTGGGCCGGAGCGCACCTGAGCGAGGCTCTGCCTCCTCAGGTCCACAACACACCCTGCTGGAGCTCAGCTTCGTCTCCTTCAGCACGAAATATTGTTATTAGACTTTAATTATTGATCAACTCCTGGCAAATACAGGCTACATGGAATTATCAGATGTCATAATGCATTAATCGCTGCGTTCTCTGGTTCAGCACCGCGCCCACAGCCATCAGGTAAAACCGTCACAATTCTAACAGTGAGTTACCATGGAAATCCGCAAACTGCTATAGCAGCAGTCAGGAACCTAGGGCTCGCCAGGTCTCTCACACTTTACCAACATATCTAATATAACCAATATTACTAACATGATCGATAAAAAGATTAGACACACACATCAAAAGCAGCCAATTACAATTCCCTTGTTGTACAGCCTACCGAGGTTAATGACAAGTTTATGATAATAATATTCAAGTTGTGTGTTCAGTGCTGTTCGTAACTGTCACAATAAAATAAATAATAAAAGCATGATAAGTCACAAAAGACAACTGAATTACTGACAGGATGCTGTGCGCGCGCTCCGAGCGCAACACGGACAAATGGACAAGCTAGCCTTTGTCTTGGCTGCGCGCCTAAACGGCCAAAAACACACAGAAATATATCAAAATGCCAAGTCGAGTATTCACATAAACATAGTAGATGTAAGCTCTGTGGGCGTTCACACACACTAGGAGGATTTATATTCATCAGTTGGTCAACCTCAAAGTAAAAGCCCAGCACAATTAATTCCATATTGCAACTTATTTATTGTTTGCTGCATAATTGTTTGTTTTTAGTTATGGACCTAATAATTATTACTGTTGACATTCTATTGAAAAAAAAAAGCTTTTTAATAATAATTTTATATAATTTTTTTACTGTGGCTCTTTTGGAAAAATGCATACCAAAAATGAAAAAAATGGCTCTTTGGTCAAAAAAACTTCCCAACCCTTTTCAGGGACACAGATGAAAATGAAAAGACTACAGTCAAAGCTCATCTTTAGGGGGGTATTGTCAAATAATCTACTGCCAACTGACATGATTTTGAAAGCTTTTTATTATACATTTTTTTGGCCTTCAAACTTATTAAAAATGCACATATGTAGATCAGAGAAATAAAAATTTTCCCCGAACCCCCCTAACTACCTCGAATTTGAGACCTCACTGATAAAAAAAAAAAAACCTGCCTATGGCCCTAAGTGAACTGTAAGTATTTCTCATTGTTTGAATAACTACTCAACTCTACCTTACACATTAATACTGTAAAAAGAACCCATTTTGTGTAAAAACACATTAAGTCTTTTTCCCGTGTGATTTTGAATGACCATTCACCTACAAAAGCCAATTTAACCACTGCCCACAAGTATAGTAATATCAGTAGATTTTGTCATTGCTACTTTGTGTGTGTGTGTGTGTGTGTGTGTGTGTGTGTGTGTGTGTGTGTGTGTGTGTGTGTGTGTGTGTGTGTGTGTGTGTGTGTGTGTGTGTGTGTGTGTGTGTGTGTGTGTGTGTGTGTGTGTGTGTGTAATATCCGAAATCATCATCCTTGTGTGGGGACATTTTTTGGTCCCCATGAGGAAAACATCTTATAAATCAGACTAAGTGATGTTTTTTGAAAATGTAAAAATGCAGAATGTCTCCTGTGATGGGTAGGTTTAGGGGCAGGGGCAGTGTAGGGGGATAGAATATACGGTTTGTACAGTATAAAAACCATTACGCCTATGGAATGTCCCTATAAAACATGAAAACCCAGCGTGTGTGTGTGTGTGTGTGTGTGTGTGTGTGTGTGTGTGCGTGTGTGTGTGTGTGTGTGTGTGTGTGTGTGTGTGTGTGTGTGTGTGTGTGTGTGTGTGTGTGTGTGTGTTTAGGGATGCAGAAAGTGTGTGGGCTGAATGGACAGTTGTTCTGTCTGTTCTCTCAGACAATGTGTCTGTATTAAAGCCACTGGGCTTTGTCTTTCTCAAGCTTCATTACACTCCTAAACACACATATTGAATACAGGGGTGCCAATGCAGAAAATCTCGATGTTGTCTGTGTAAGCCAGGGTCTGGGTTGTCGTTTTCACATTGTATCAAACGCTGAAGAAACAATCGTGTTTTGACTGCCAAAACGCAATGCCTTGCTTATCAGAACTTGACAGATGTCCTGTCACACGTTCATTTGAGCAGTTCCAGTCGCTGACTCCAACACTCTGAACCATATTCTCTCCATCTTGTTGTTTTTTCCCCCCTTCTTTCTCTCTCTCTCTCTCTCTCTCTCTCTCTCTCTCTCTCTCTCTCTCTCTCTCTCAGCAGTGGGCAAGCAGGTGGGCTCTCATACAGTACTTTTCCCTACTCTAGTAATTACTCATTCCGCTCTGACGGTGCATCTCACACTTTGTGGTTCATTTTCACAAGGTGCTTGCCAGGAATTATGGAAGTGTTAGTCACAACTGTGTGCGTGTGCATGTAACACAAAGATGCCACCCCTTATGACAGGTATTGTGATGATGAATGTTAAAAAGTACTGCGAGACTGCATGACTCATTAAAAGGTTACAGTATGCTGTTGCCACAGTAGGTCCATAGCTGTGGCACGAATGATCCCATAAAAGTTCAACTTTTTTGCCTAGAGTTTGATGTAAGGTTTCATCTTGACTGCGGTCATACGCCTCAGTTTTACACACGTCCAACTATATTAAACATCTGACTACAGGAATCTGCATCTTTTATGATGCTGCAAATAGTTTGTCAACGGCCCTAATTTATCATCATCTGACATAATGAAATCTGCTCTGCTGTCATATTAATGCTTTAGCATATATCACAGGAGGGGATTTGCTTTTTAAATGCTGACATTTACGTGAGGTGAACAGATAAAGTGGCTTGCCAGAGCTGCTTCTGTGCATTCCGGTCGTCACACTCCGTATTTCAGTACACACACACTGAAGAAGTGTTTTCATCATGGATGTAATGTATGCACTCTGACCTTATTGTTATGCAGAGTAGGTTTATATTATTGTGTGGACTCTTCTAGTCCGACAGAGAAGCTGCAGAAAATGCTAGCCGTGGGCCACTGGAGTGCTTTTCTGAGGAGATGAAATGGTAATAATAATAATGCACAAGAAAGACGAAGCCAAAAACATGGCACGGCTAAACTAATTGGTGGAGTAGGGATTTGTTATGCGAATACCATGCATAATTCCATTATTCCACATTAGGAAAGGGGCATTGCATTATTACAGAAAGCGAGCTTGGAGTTCTCACACACAGACACGTACAAAATCTTGTGAACATTGACATGATACGTGAAACAGACTAATTATATGATGTGATATAATATTAATAAATATTCGAAGAGTATTTCAGACGAGGTCTTGATAGCTCATGTTCACGTTGTGAGGTTTGAGGGATATTAATGAGAAGAAATGTTCTCTTTGAAACTCATAAACCTGGAATCTTGAACTATAAAGCTAATCAAATTTTATTGCTGTAGATTGATCTGTAACATTTAAAGGAGATTTTCTGAAATGCTTATATCATAGAAACTGACCTTTATTAGACTCATATCTCAAGCCAACAGTTTCTTAGAGGATCTGAAAATTTGCCCTTTTAAACTATTAAATATATTATAGCAGAAATATAATTTGGCACTATTTACAATTTCAATCTCTCAATTTTCAATTCCAAAGCCAATTGATTGGCTCAAATATAGCAATTTTCAAAATCCGTATTTGACCTGTAGCTCGAAACATGTTTAGTTAGAAAAATGGCAACATCCCCCAAATGGCAACATCCCCATCCCATATATATATGTATTATTATGTATTATTCACACTAAGGCTCCATACAGAAATTCATGGATTAATATTCAAAATGACATGACATGTCATTTGACATGGCCTATTACAAATTTAGTGTCAGAGGGCTGCTTTAAGATTAAACTGTTCAGATTTCAGATTTTTAGCTTACTGGGATGGTCAAATGTCAAAGCAACTGCCCTGTTACTATGTATTTTCAGGTATTTTGCAAGGGTTGAGTGAAAGTAAGTGCCAGAGGTCTGCTCTGAGATAAACATTTCCATATATATGCCTCATAGCTTGTAGGGAATGCATTTCAAAGTCATAGTTGGTACTTATATACATATATTGGTGCAGTAATGTGCTTAAATATGCTTAAAGGTGCAGTAAGTGATTTTTTAAAAACACTGTTGATAAGTTGGTCGGACCGAGCTACACAATAAACATGTAGCCAATCAGCATTAGGGGACATATGATGGTGGATGAGAGAGAGTGAGCAACAGGGAGGTTTAAAGAAAGAGAGACTGTTGAAAGAGAGATGAGAGACAATACAAAAGAGAAAATATCAGAGGAATATCACTGGAAAAGAAGGAACTTGCTACTTTATTTTTCATGAAAAATAATTTAGCTTTGCTTCTGATATGATACATCCACTCTTGCATTGCCTGTGTAACAGAGGCCAGCTAGTGACGCTAGACTAGAGAATGCTGTGTTTAGTGTCAGCGGTTTTGGGCGGGCTGTAACGTGTTTGTGAATTTTGGAGGCGGAGCAATGAAGAGAGAGGTGGGTTTGTTTGGGTTGATTTCAAATATCAACAATGTTCAACAACAATTCTGGGAGATCACATATTGCACCTTTAATTGTGATCCCTTAAAAACCATCTGTTGCAAATTAATTTCTTTAATTCTGCCCTATTTTGATACAGTAAAAATACAATTAAAACAGTAGTATTGTGAAATATGATTACAATTTGATTACAATACTGTTTTGTATTTTAATATTATTATTTAATATTATTCCTGTGATGATAAAGCTGAATTAAAAAAAAAATGTATGCCAATAATATGCCAAATGTAACAACACCATTCTTATTAAATTGATGATGACAGTTGTGCTGCTTAATATTTTTTAAGCAGGATTATTTTATGAATACTAGAAAGTTGGTAAAAACAGCATTTATTAATTTTACTTTAATATCTCTTTTGACCAATTTAATGCATCCTTCCTTGGTAAATAAAAGTATCAACTCTGTCTCTTTAAAAAGAAAATACTGAATCCAGCATGTATGTGTGTGTGAAATATATAAGCTATATATTTTAAATATGTATCTTTATCAATGCTTGGCTCTCTAAGGGTTAACTAAACCACTGTGTTGCAGAAACAACATGAAAATCAGCAACAACAACAAAAAAACGTCTCATTATTTCCCTAACAAATACTCCTAACACATGCCATTAAAGCTCACCATGGGAGCCTTTTGAAATCATGCACTGTAGTGAAAAACTATCACATTATCATGTCGATATTACAATTTCAGTAAAATTCGCAACCAATGTATGCATTGTTTAATCCCTTAGGGTTTTTTTTTTTTTTTTATCACAGTCAAGAATAGGATGACCATAGCATCGAGAGCATAGAGTAGCTAGAGAGATTGTATGAGTGCTTTGAGTAAAAGAGAAAGAGAGAGAGCAAGGATCACTCAGCACTAAACACTGATTGCATTTGGACTGATTGAATTGGATTCTTTTGAAAAGGTCCATAATTAGTACCACCTGCCCGGGCTATGACCCCCATTTGGTTTCATGAAGAGTAGGGAGGGGTAGATTGTCATCTCCCGGCAAACCTCTTCATCTATTTCTCTGGCTGCATCTGAAATCGCATACTCTTTTAAGTAGGTACTTATTTTGAATAAGTAATTAATTCACACCACTAAAAAAGTATGTGTAATGTGCGTGTAATTTGATTGCAATCCGGACATACTACATTCGCCATGTTGTCATTATTTACCAGCATCGGTTGTGTGACTTGAATGCCATTCATAAATCCTCTACCATGGCCTCGTGGGATAATAAAATGTCTATCCTATCAGAATCTCGCTGGAAATAGAAGGTAATTCTGGTACTTTTTGCTTAGTCTTCTACTGTGAATTTGGACATACTACTTTTGTCACATAAGCCTACCGTTTTTCCCCTACTATATAGTAGGAAAGTTAGCACAGCTTCTGTTTCTTCATCAGTCTGGGTGCGTTTCTATAGCTGCATCCTGTTAACAACACACTTCCGAATGTGTGTAATTTGCATGGGCGTAGTCTCAAATTCATTTATTATAAAGTATATGCTCTTGAAATTTCAACCATATTTTCATATAAATACTAGCATACTCCGCCATGTTTTATAGGGCTGGGACACCTATCTTCGGATTCAGAATTGCAGTTAAACAAGTATTGCGATTAGATATTGCAGTGTATTTCGATTTTTCTTGGGGGTTTTAGTAAAAGTTGAATCATAAAGATGAGTCTGATGAAACAATTCATCACATTTTGAAACAATTCGTCAGCATCAAACATTACAGTACTATATTCTCTTGAATGAATGATTCAATGACAAACACATTTTTGAAAAGTAATTTGTCGCCAAGTGGCGAAACAATGTAAACTATACATCTGTTATTTTTAGTTTTCAAAAGGTGATAACTATTTTGATTGCTACCATAGACATCAGTGTTTATATTTGAACTATAAACTTTTATCCCTGTACTTAATTTGAACTATTGTATCACAGAAATCATTTGAAATGATAACAAGCGCTCTCTCTGGATCAGCGGCAGCACCAACACAGATTTGAATGTTGCGATATGATTTTGTCAAAGGTTTAATAGACAGGCAAACTGTTGTCATTTAGGAATAAGATTGTGTGGCTGTTTGATTCGAGATCACATCTTTTAAAGATTAATCACGCAGCTCTACTGTCTTGGCTACTCTAACTCTCGCAGCATTGATATATGACGCAAAGCATATATGAGTAGCGAGAGGGCTTTTTATTTTTATATATATTTTATATAAGGCACACTAGCATACTACACTTGATATTTCTGTAATATCTTAAGATCAGGTCTACTAGCATATTGCTCTTGCTATATTGACCATATGTTCATATAGGCATAGTCGCATGTTTCTTTTTCAGCCATATTTTTATATAAGGCCAAGAAAGTGATGAATTAAAAAATATATATATTTATGATAGTCTAGTTCAGTGTTTCTCAACCTTTTTCAGTGATGTACCCCCTGTGAAATATTATTTCAGCCAAGTACCCCCTAACCAGCGCAAAGCATTTTTGGTTGAAAAAAAAAAAAGACTTAAAACAGAGCACTGTGCCATCAGTGTCTGATTTATTCAATTTTGGAACAGATAAACACATACAAAATTCAAACATTTGAAAAAAGGAAACTACTTCAAACATTTTAAATGATAATAATCCATGACTAAATGTATTGCAAATATTTATCATCACTAAAATGTAGTGATTGAAACTAATGTAGTGAAAACAGTGACCATATTCATTCCCTATATTATTATTAACGTTAATACTTATTATGATTTAATTTGATTATTAGGATTTTTGGTCTGGATTTAATACAATAAAAAACAAAGCAAAAAACATTGAAAATAGTTAATGGTAAACTAACCATTGTAAATAAGCAGTTCAAAACAATATAGTAACAAGACTTAACAAAAACACATTACAAACATAAAATAAAATATGATGAATAAAACTATTCAACAAATATTGTAACATTTTATAATTGTATTTAAGTTTATACTATATAAATTACTTTTTTACTTAAAAAGTTTTGTTACATTAATGCTTAAAAATAATTCTTTATTTGTTCTTCCTTAATTGGTCTTGTTATTTTGCATTTTAGGATTATTTTAAGAAGAAAGTATATGTATTCTGCTCATGTATTGGTTACAAGTGAAATTGTATGGGGTTTTTGTTTTGTTCAGATGTGTGGTAATCACTGTGTTGTGACTGCGGGACTTTTGGGGACAAAACAATCCCGCAGCCTGTTGAGGCTCTGTTATAAAGCACATAAAAAACAATATTACTTTAAATTAAAAACAAATAGTTAGTATGCTACTACCTTGAAAGCGATAACGAGGTTTCTTTTGATATTTGACGATAATGACGCTCTGTCTGCTCTCGACTCGGTACGTTCTTCATGAAGTAGTAGCGGCGCGCGCACGACCAAGTAGAGTCAGCGCAGCGTAGCAATCGTGTAGTGAAATAATCACTACACGATTGCTCCTTTAACCAGCAGCTGCTGTACTTTGGTTGGGTGCTTTTTTTCAATATATCTGCGGGTTGTTTGGAACGAGTTGTAAAACGGGGATATTTCCGGGGACAACTCCAGCCGGGGACAGAACATTAAAAACTGGGACTGTCCCCGGGAAACGGGGACATCTGGTCACCCTATCGTTGATCCAAGTGATTGACAGGTGATGCCAGGCGACATGTTACAGATTGGGTCAAACCATCCTGGTTACAGATTGCGTCAAACCATCCTGGTATAGGGGAGACTCTGGGTTTTTAGGATAATGAAATTGAACAGCCTACTGAATATAAAATTTATTTTATGAACTTATATGTGTTACAAGTAGACAGGAGGCAAACACAGATGTTAACAGGTATGATAGTTTATTTGACCACAGTAGAGCATGGGAAGTGGAGCAGGTGAGTAAACCGGTTGATGGTAGATAGGATGGTGATATGAGAGAGAGAGTTACTGTCTTTTGTCTAGAAGGTGGAATGATGTTGAAGCCTGGAGGTTTCTGGAGACTGGAGATCGTTGGAGACCGAGGGACGGACAGGAACACACCCACACAGCAGACAGGGAACACGGAAGGAAGGAGACACGCTGGAGACAGGTAGTATTGATAGGAGAGTCCTTGAGGTAAGCATAGGTAGACGTATATGCGAACGAGACCGGACGTGGAGTGCTGTGTGGTTGTGAGTCTTGTAGTGCTGGTGATGAGTGTGGTGATGAGGTGCAGGTGATGGTGATCAGTACTCTGGGGAAGGAGTGCGCTGTGATTGGTGGAGGGTGGAACCTGACGTGTCTGTGACAGTACCACCCCCTCCACGGCCCGCTCCAGAGGGCCGAGAACCCCGACGCCGTGGTGGACGTCCTCTACCCCGCGGAGCTGGCTTCTCAGGATGACTGTCGTGAAATGTCTGGAGTAACATGGGATCTAAAATGTCGTTCCTTGGGACCCAGGAGCGTTCCTCGGGACCATATCCTTCCCAATCCACAAGATATTCCAGCTGACCACCACGACGTCGGGAGTTCAAGATCTCATTGACCTTGTAGGCCGTACCGTCCTCCAGGATGATTGGAAGGGGGGGTTCGGCGGGAACTACGTCAGGTCCTGTGGGGGAAACAGAGGGATGGTGAGCTTTGAGTAGTGAAACATGGAAAGTAGGATGTATACAGTACCCTTGTGGCAGACGGAGTTGATATGTGACCGGGTTGACCTGCTTGGTGATGGGGAATGGGCCAATGAACCTGGGACTCAGCTTTTTGCAAGGCAGACGCATTCTGATGTCTCGGGTAGAAAGCCACACCAGTTGACCAGGCTGGAAGACGGGGGTGTCAGAACGCCGAAGATCCGCGACCATCCTGCGTCTGCGCAGGGCCCGTTGCAGCTGATGGTGAGCTGAGTCCCAGACCCTCTCGCTCTCTCGGAACCAGTAGTCCACAGCAGGAACGTCGGAGGGTTCCCCATCCCAGGGGAACAGTGGAGGTTGGAAACCGAGTACGCATTGGAATGGGGTGAGTCCTGTGGTCGACTGCTTCAGGGAGTTTTGGGCGTACTCGGCCCAACCTAGGAACTGGTTCCAAGAGTCCTGGTGGTCATGACAGAAGGTACGTAGGAAGCGACCAATTTCCTGAACCTTCCTTTCCGTCTGCCCGTTTGACTGTGGATGATATCCCGACGTCAGGCTAACGGCCACACCTAGGAGTGAGAAGAATGATCTCCATACTCGTGAAATGAACTGGGGTCCTCGATCGGATACTATGTCCTCAGGTACTCCGAAGTATCTAAAAACTTGATTGAAGAGTGTTTCGGCTGTTTCCATGGCAGTAGGCAGACCTGGGAGTGGGATCAGACGACATGATTTGGAGAAGCGATCTACTACCACTAGGATGGTGGTATTACCGTCTGAGACTGGCAGGTCAGTGATGAAATCTACTCCTAGGTGTGACCATGGGCGTTCTGGAACGGGCAGAGGAAGGAGCTTACCAGCTGGAAGATGACGTGGAGATTTGGAAATAGCACACTCCCTACAGCCCTGCACGTACCTTCTGACATCCTTTGCCATCCCTGGCCACCAGAAGCGTTCTTTTAGCAACGAGAGGGTTTCATTGACCCCCGGGTGACCAGTACCGAGTGACATGTGAGCCGAGTGAATGGTGGGAGTGCGTCGTGTCCGAGTGAGGTATAGCAAGCCAGGTGGACAACCCGGCGGAGGGTTCGTGAAGGCATTGGAGGAGGGCATGGTTTCTTCGGACCAGGTAATAGGACTTACTATGAGGGAGCTTGGAATAATGGGTTCTGGTTCTTCGATCTGTTCGTCAGGGGCATGAAGACGGGAGAGAGCATCAGCCTTAAGATTCTTGGTACCAGGACGGTAGGAGATGGTGTAATTGAAACGGGAGAAGAACATGGCCCACCGGGCTTGTCTGGGGTTTAATCTCTTGGCTGATCAAAGATATTCAAGGTTTTTATGATCTGTTAGCACCAGGAATGCATGTTTGGCTCCCTCCAACCAATGCCTCCACTCTTCTAAGGCAAGCTTGACTGCGAGAAGTTCCCTGTCACCGATGGAGTAGTTGACCTCCGCCGGGCTGAGCTTGCGGGAGAAGAAGGCGCATGGATGGAGTCTACTTGGCGTCCCCTGCTGCTGCGACAACACCGCTCCCACTCCGGTGGTGGAGGCGTCCACCTCCACGACGAAGGGCTTTTCCGGGTCTGGATGGACTAGGAGGGGAGCGGTGGTGAAGGCTTTCTTGAGGTGGCAGAAGGCATTGGTAGCTGCCGGGGTCCAGGACAGAGACTTGGGCTTGTTGCGTAACATACTGGTGAGTGGATGAGTGATGGAGCTGTAACCTTTGATGAATCGTCGATAGAAGTTGGAGAAACCTAGGAAGCGCTGGAGTTCTTTGATAGTGGTGGGTTCTGGCCAGGTAGTGATGGATTCCACCTTCCTCTCGTCCATCCGGATGCCACTGTGATCAATGTGGTATCCCAGGAAAGAAACTGAAGTTTGATGGAAAGAACACTTTTCAGCCTTGAGGAATAGATGGAACTGACGTAAACGGTTTAGGACCTCCGCAACGTGTTGGCGATGTTCGGCCTGGCTCCGGGAGTAGATGAGAATGTCGTCGATGTAGACTAGGACGAATCGATGGAGAAACTCCCGGAGCACCTCATGGATGAAATCCTGGAATACGGAGGGGGCGTTTACCAATCCATACGGCATGACGAGGTATTCATAGTGTCCAGTAGGGGTAATAAAGGCAGTCTTCCACTCGTCCCCCTCACGTATCCGGATGAGGTTGTACGCGCTGCGGAGGTCAAACTTGGTGAACACAGTGGCACCACGGAGATGTTCGAGGGCTGCTGGGACGAGAGGAAGGGGGTACCGGAACTTAACTGTTATCTTGTTGAGGGAATGATAATCGATGCATGGCCGCAAGCCTCCGTCCTTCTTTGCCACGAAGAAGAAGCTGGACGCAGCAGGGGAAGTAGACGGCCTGATGTAACCTTGGACGAGGGCTTCCTGTATGTATTCCTCCATGGCCTTCTCCTCCGGGATGGATAGTGGGTATATCTTACCCCTTGGTACTGGTTCACCCGGAAGCAGGTCGATGGCACAGTCCCATGGCCGGTGTGGAGGCAGCTTGGAAGCCCGTTGCGGGCAGAAGACATCGCTGAAGGGGGCGTAACACTCGGGAACATCGACGGAGCGTTGTTCAACTGGACTTTCGATGGATGTGGCACAGAGAGTCAGATCAGGCAGAGATGAGGATGGAAGAGGAAGTTCCGTCAGACATTGTGAGAAGCAAGTGTCGCCCCACTTCAGGATTTCGCCCGTTTTCCAGGAGATGGTAGGATTGTGCTGCTCCAACCAGGGGCGCCCCAGAACCACGTCAGCGGTTGAATCCTCCAGAACCAGCATGTGAGCCTCTTCCCAATGTAGAAGCCCGACCTGAAGAGTGACTGGTCCAGCCACGGTACGGACGTGCTTGCGACTGAGGGGTCTTCCGGTTATTGAGCTGATCCTGTAGGTGGTCGGAGACGGAGTGGTCTTGAGGCGTAACTGGCGGCAGATGGCCCCGGAGAGGAAGTTGCCGGCTGACCCCGAGTCGAGGAGCGCGACCACTGAAAGGGAGACATTAGCGGCAGTAAGGAGGACGACAGTGGTGAGTGGTTTCATTTTATGATCAGCAGGAATAATGGCACTCACCATGGGTCGCGGAGGTCGTGTGGGGCATGCAGCTATGACATGCCCGGGCTCACCACAATACAAACAGAGACGTAGGGTCAGCCGATGGCGGCGTTCTTCAGGGGCTAGTCGGGAGTTCTCTAACTCCATGGGTTCGTGGGCTGGTTCTGGGGTGCTGACGGGTTCGGATCGGCGGAAGGGCATGTTGAAGGGATACTGGTCCTGGTGCTCTTGGATGCACGCCTGCATGCGAGTGGCACAGCGAATGGAATGCTGGATGAACTTCTCAAGGCCGATGGAGTCCTCGCATGCAGCGAGATGCAGCCGTACCCGAGGTTCCAATCCTTGCCGAAATGTAGTTATCAGCGCCTGTTCATTCCATCCGCTGACTGCTGCAAGCGTTCTGAATTGCAAAGCATAATCGTAAATAGACATGGATCCCTGTTTTAAATTATAAAGTTTCTCACCAGCTGACGAATCTGTGATTGGCTTCCCAAACACCTCCCGGAAGTGGGAAATGAACGCTGAGTATGACTGCGTTACCGCACCTTGTTGTGACCAGATGGAATCGGCCCACATTAATGCTTTGCCGCTGAGCTGCGAAATAATGAAGGCAATCTTTGAGGTGTCGCTCGGGTATAAGTGTGGCTGCATCTCCAGGACCAGTGTGCATTGCAGCAGGAAGCCGCTGCAATTCTCCGCTGATCCTGAGTAGGGCGCCGGTTTGGCCATGGGACTAGCATACGGAGGTAGTGAAGGAGGGTTGTTGACAGAGTGGTTGGTGTTCGCTGGTGCAGGTGAATGAACAGTAACTGGAGTGGGTGGTGGAGGAAATGTGCGCCGAAGCGCATCTACCAATTCCTGGAAGGGATCCGGTTGGCTCATACTGGGTCTCGGTTATGGTCCGGTCTTCTGTTACAAGTAGACAGGAGCAGGGCCGGATTAACATAAGGGCTAGGTGGGGCTGAAGCCCCAGGGCCCGAGCACGGAGGGGGCCCGTGATTGGCCGAGGAAATGATTGACAATCGATCGGGAGCACCTAAAGTTTTCCTGTTGGGCCGTTCGCCAAACCACACCACGCCCCACATATTAAGCGCTGTTATTTAGGCTACTGGAGTGCTGCGAGTGCATAGGAAAATCAAAAGCCAGGTGAAAAAACGGCGCTACCTGAATAAACTGCGCGCGCATCCAGCAGTCGCAGCGCGAGAGCAGCTGGGTCGTCTCACGCACAGCACTGACGAACTCGTTCGGCGCTTTCACCACTCTATTAAACTCATAACGAGTGCCAGGCAGTCGCTTTATCGATTTTAATTTGAAACAAGCTCAACATCATGTGTACAGTAAAGGCTCTGTGGTGAAACTGGCTGAACCAGACTGAAAAGCTCCAACCATATCTGAAGTGTTGAGGTAAATATAGGCTGCCTACACGATGGCCGTAGCCAGATATGAGGTCTCCGAGGTCCGGACCTCTGTATTTTTCCGAGGTGTAGGCTACATAGCTAATAAATGTTGTGAAATAATTGACCAATAGAGTGCTTTATGTACACAGAAGCTGCTGCGCGAGTCACGCGACGCTTCAGTAAGCGGTGTGAGATGTAAGTAGCTAAAGTAAACATTTCATATTTGACAGCTGTTTTAGGATAGAAATGTTAAACAATGAAAATACTATCAGCCAGAGCTCAGCTTTAGGAGGGGAAGAGACAGGGCAAGAGAAGGAGACTAAGAGAAAAAGTGAGCGAAAGAGTGATGGAAATGAGAATGAGAGAGTGATGAAATGAGGAGAGAGCAGGTATGACCAGTGTTGCCAACTCTCGCAAGACAGCTTCAAAAACAAGCCCAATATTATCATATTATTTATTATCATCAATATCATTTATTATCAATTATTTTTTTATCAGTAAATGAGCCTGCAACATATTAAACTGAAACCTCTCAGAGTTTGAAAAGCAAAAACAGATGTGATTTTACAAAAATCATCAAATTGCAATAAAGGGCACGAAATATCCTCTGATCAGCAGTGAACAGAAGAGGTTTAGAGATGGAAAAAGTGACGTGAAGGCCAATTTAGTCGTAGTTAGTGCACACATATTAGGAGCAGAGTAGTGACCAAACACTGCTAACCGTGAAAAGACAAGCCCTGCATCTCAATGTGCACACTATCTGCCCTAATTAGTATTGAAAATGACTAATGTCACATGCTATTTAGGATGGATAGTATGCAAATTGGGATGCATGCAAGCACTAAGGGATTGCTGCAGTATAGCCACATATTTATAATAAAATAATTTGTAACCATACCTACTGTTAGTATACTTGTTTTATTTTTATTATAGCCTGTAATGATAAATATGTTTTACAAATATTTTTAAAATTAAATTAGGTGCCTGTCCTCCCTGTTTCCTCTCCATCTCTGTACATCTCTGCTGGTGGCATTGTTTGTGGAAATGTATACGTCTATTTACGTCTACTAACTATCATTACGTGCATTTATAACGTCACATTCCTGCACGTTGAATGCAATTTTTCTTCAATGAGGGGGAGAAGGAGGCGTGATGTGAGGACAAATTACTACAGCATTTGTATCATAGCACTGATTGGCTATTAGCTGTGAGAAAACAGTGTCAGTCAATGTATTGGACAAAACAGCAACCATAAATATAAAGAAACGAAGTTGCTTGTCATATTTTCATAATATGCAACCACATTTTTTAAAATAAGCCCAAAAACTGCAACACGTGATTTTTTTACGCGACCTGCCAAAAAAAAGAAGGCCAAAGGCGCACATTATACGCAGACTTGGCAACTATGGGTATGACAGATAATCTACTGCCCACTAACATGGTTTTGAAAGCTATTTATTATTACATTTTTTAGCCTTCAAACATCTTAAGATGCACATATATAGATCAGAGAAATCAAAATTTTCTTGGGGGAACATGCCCCCCAAACCCCCCAAAATACCTCAAATTTGGGACCTCACAGGTTTTAAAACTCCTTAATGCAGTTGTATATACTCAAACGTTGTTGCTTTTTCTGGAAACCGGTTTGCTTTGACCTCATATCTGGAGTTAATGCATTTATGCTGTTAATGTGTTGCAGCCTGGAATATTTATATATATATAGGTCAACTGAATATTAAAATGGAAAATTCAGACAGTATATACTCATTGTATATACTCATTTACTCATTAAAAATACTAATTATTTCTGTGGTAGAAATCGTTGTGGCACTAAGATCAGCTACTATGGGGGCCCTCTGGTTTGTCATAGCCCCAGGGCCCTACATGATCTTAATCCGGGCCTGGACAGGAGGCAGACACAGATGTTAACAGGTATGATAGTTTATTTGACCACAGTAGAGCATGGGAAGTGGAGCAGGTGAGTAAACCGGTTGATGGTAGATAGGATGGTGATATGAGAGAGAGAGTTACTGTCTTTTGTCTAGAAGGTGGAATGATGTTGAAGCCTGGAGGTTTCTGGAGACTGGAGATCGCTGGAGACTGGAGATGGTTGGAGACAGAGGGACGGACAGGAACACACCCACACAGCAGACAGGGAACACGGAAGGAAGGAGACACGCTGGAGACAGGTAGTATTGATAGGAGAGTCCTTGAGGTAAGCATAGGTAGACGTATATGCGAACGAGACCGGACGTGGAGTGCTGTGTGGTTGTGAGTCTTGTAGTGCTGGTGATGAGTGTGGTGATGAGGTGCAGGTGATGGTGATCAGTACTCTGGGGAAGGAGTGCGCTGTGATTGGTGGAGGGTGGAACCTGACGTGTCTGTGACAATATGTTCCTGAAATATTTATTAAATAATTATTTTTAAAGGATTTTTGCATGGATGCTACTTTTTAAATATATGTATAATCTCATGTACCCCCTGGAGTGCCTTCGCCAACCACTGGTCTAGTTCATCCATCACACTGGCAATGGATGGTCAGTTCTGGCACATTGCATTGTGGAATATGGAATTACACACTGTGCTCTGTTGTATATTGCTCATTCATGCAGAAAGTTTACATACTGTTCAGAGAGTACATACTACATACTGCAGCAGTAGTATATGAGTAGCATGGTAGTATTCTATTCTAAACACAGATGACGTCTCTTTCGTTTCACTTTTCTTTCTCACACTCATTCCAGCTGTGGCAGAGCCATCAAAGAACAATGTAAGACTCCAGTCTCTGCGGTTGCATGATTGCTAAAGCAATATTCAGCCCCACTGAGACAGACACAGCAGATGGAAGGAAAGAAAGTGAAGAGATGGAAACCAAGTGGTGTAATTATTTTGGAAAGATTCGAAAAACCCTATTCCAAAACTCACACTGCTACATGTAGCAGGAAGGATACATACTGCTACATAAAGTGAGAAAGTGATAGAAAATGAAAATGAAAGCTTGGATGAGAGAGACAGTAAGGGAGAGGAATATCAAGGACTCTTTTTTGAAAATAGCAGAACAGACGCCTCGCTACCTCATGCATACACAGCAGTAGAAGAGGAGTAGACCACCTCAAAAAGTCAAATTAGAGTGTTCGAATTGGAGTGTTTCTTCTCAAAGCCTCATCTTGTTCATCCATTTGAGAAGCCAAATGCAGGGGCATAGTGTGAGAGAAAGAAAACTTCCTGACAGCATGAATAAAATATCCCCACCATCTCTCATGCTGGAAGGGGAGTTGCGGGCACAGAGCCAAATGGAGATTCATATTCCAAGACGCCTCTCTGAGCTCTGCATCCGTTTATTTCCTTGTTTATGTGTTTTTTGTGATGTGACACATGCATTTCATTTGTAAGACATGTTTAAGATCAGACCAAGACGATTAGTTAATCTGTAATTGTGAATAATTTGGAGCTTGTGTTGCAGGTGAGGTAGACAAGGTGTATATTGCTTCATTATTAGCAAGAGCAAGTGCTCCCAAAACATCAGAGCGTTATTTAGTGGCCTCCAACGTTACTCGATAGCATTTGGTTGAAAAACTTAATAAATTAATGGAAATAAAAATGTTTGTTTGTTTTTTGTTGAGGGGTGGGGGGTCGGGGTTGGGTCAAAATATCAGCTGTTATTTTTCTTTTACTCTGGAGAATATTTTATTACTGCTGATATAATCAAGCATACTTCCAGCACACTGCTCTCATATTTCTGATAACAGTGCAGTTTTGTCTGTTGCTATGAGAGGTCTGTTTACTCACTGAAACATGCTTGTTTGGAAATGTGCTGTGATTTCATGTGCAAATTGTGCATATAAAACAGTTTTTAAGCTTTTAGACATGGCTAGCCATCTAACTAATTAATCCAAAATATGACCATGTGCTTTGAATTGCATCATATGTGTATGTATACAGTATATAATTGTATATACCATTCAAAAGTTTGGGGTCGTAAGATGTTAGTTTTGTAAGAAATACTTTTATTCAGCAAGGATACATTAGGTCGATCAAAAGTGACATTTAAGACATTTATGCTCTTATGATTTATGAACCCTCGTCATCAAAGAATCCTAAAAAAATGCATCATGGTTTCCATAAAAATATAAAGTAGAAAAGAAATGTTTCTTGAGCACCTAATTAACATATTTGGTTGGTTGGTTCCATTTTTTTTTTTTTTCAATTAAGTTAAGAAAAAGTCAAAGTCAGATAAAAAGATTACATTATTTGATTAAATGCTACCATAATTGAAATGTTTTTAATCACACAAATGACATGTGTCTAGTTTAAGGGATGGTTCACTCAAAAATGAAAATTCTGTCATCATTTAGACACCCTTAAGTTGTTCCAAACCTGTATACATTTCTTTGTTCTGCTTAACACAATGAATGTTTGTAACCAAGCAGAACTCGGCAGCCACTGACTATATAGTGGGAAAAAAATACTATGGTAGTGAATGGCTGCCGTGATCTGCTTTGTAACAAACATTCTTCCAGATGTCTTCCTTTGTGTTCAGCAGAACAAAGACATTTATACGGGTTTGGAACAACTTTGGTGACTAAATGATGACAGAATTTTCATTTTTGGGTGAACTATCCCTTTAAAAAAATATTGTAGAAATTTATTTAACACACTGAAGCTTTCCAAAGTCTTAAACACCCTCTGCTAATTTCCTCCTCACAATGCCTCACCCAGTCTTGGTGAGATTTGCTGGTAGTTCATTATAGCTTAAATTGCCTGTTGTTTTTGCAAAGAACAGTCTGTTCACACCATTGTGTTGTATGTAAAGGAAAGAACACAGTAGTCATGCCAGACAAAATAATGAATTTCATAAAATATATATGCCTACACACTCATTCCAGGCTTATCTTTCTTCTGGCAAGGTTTGAATCTTATTTATTTGTGATTAATCTTCAAAAGGTGAGATGAGATGAGATGAGAGGATGTTTCTGTTCTCTTGTCTGAGTGAACCTATTGATTTTGCCACAGGTGCAAACTAATAACTGTCTACATTCTCTGTGTCTAAGTGCATGTTTGTGAGATGATGTGTGTAAATGTGGTTATGTGTGCAGTCTTCACCACATCTTCATTTGTTGCAATCGCCTAATGGAGAAATCCTTTCTGCCTATAAGGAAATCAGTACTACAACCATAATGTCAACTCATTTTCACACATACAAGCTAACAAGACACAACAACAGAAACATTTAAAAGAAAATATGCATCACAGTGGATGAACAAATACACATAGAACTATTATTAGAAGACCGTCACATTTTCTTATTATCTTACCCGCTGTAAAAGGAACATTAAATTTCAGTAAACAACCCATTATACATGCTCACACACAGATATATGCAGATTTAGACCATTTCAGTGTAACTCTTCCACTTTGTGATTTGCCTAAGAAGGCATGAAGCCCTGGGGCTCACTAAAGCAGGCTCATCCACCCTTACCTGCCCAAAAACCACATTGCATATCTCAACCAGTGGTTGGAACGACCCCTCTGACAACAGATCTGAGACCAGTCTCATTTTTTGGAGTGCATCAAAAGCATGTCAAAGCATCTGTAAAATAAAAATGAAGGACCCAATACACTACAGAGGTGCAACTCGAGCTCCTCCTGGAATAGAGAGTAGACACTGCTGATAATGAATTAACGGGTGACTTCCCAAAGATTCTTTCACATTTTTGTCAATACGCATTCAGTAATACTAGAGCTGTATGGTTCATCAATAAAAGATTGCAATCTTGATTCAAACCCATGCGATCTTATTCCTAAATGACAACGATATGTCTCTTAAAGGTGCAGTAAGAGATTTTTGAAAAATGCTGTGGAAATGTGGATCGGACCAAGCACCAAAACACACTATCCAATCAGCAGTAAGGGGCATTTACACGCATGATGGGGGAGGAGAGAGCATTCAGAACAAGACAGACATTAGCAGAATGACTATATATAGTCATCTCTTATTCTATAGAAAAAGAGAGAAAGAGAGATGACTTTTCCTCTTTTGTATTTTCTCTGCCATCTCTCTTACTATAGAAAGGGAAATATACGTTTAAAAAGAAGGGTTACGATTAGGCAAGAGGTGGGACCTGCGTTAATATCCGAGAAGCTAGCACTGGAGAGACCTAAGCAGGAAGGCCTGAAAACTGATGCGGAAGTAGCTTTATTTTGTTCTCGATACGTGAGTAATGTTGGTTTTTGCTGTGTTTCAAAGAACTGAGATATATAGTACAGTCTTTCAGTCTTCACTTGTTTCCCAGCCAACATTTGTATGTGGGGCCCATATGAGTATGAAATGGGCTGAAAAACTGGCCCCATATAGGATTGTCCTCGGGTTCCATAATTTCCCGAATATGTAAGAATGTTTGGCGAAACAGTCATGCATTTAAGGGTTAATTGCCCAGATGGATTTTATATAGGATTGGACTTGTCACTAAGTGGGACCCAAGTGGACAACCATAATTTCCCCATGTAAATCTAAAAAAGTCTTTAGCGAGCCGAAGCATCATTCACTACCCTCCACCTCATTCATTTTTTTAAGTTAGACATCAACCTTCTTTGTATTCCTCAATCAATTCTTTATAAACAATATAACAAGAAAAAAATTATACAATTATAAAATGAATGCCTGTTTTTCCATTAAATTTATTAAAAATTGTATAGCTATCGACCCTAGGTGTGTAAGATTGTACGTATATATTTTTATGTACAATAATTATTGAACCTATAATGACAGAATAAGTGTAATTCACCTTTATTCCACAAAGTGGCAATATCTGATACACAATGATAAAGTGACGTTTCACTCATAGTCACCGCAGGCAGAAAACAAAAGAATGGGAAGAATCATCAGTAAAACTTGAAATGGCTCATCGATTTACTGCAGAGCAAGTACTGAATGCAATCAAATAGTGTCACTGTCGCTTGATGGTGGATCTGGTGAAGAAGCTGTCAGCGATGAAAATATTGATTTTGAAGATGTTGAAAATTATTTTGAGTTTTGAGAATATGTTTGAGATCATGAATATGAGCCAGATGCTGAATGTACTGGGAAATGAGCTCTGACGAAGACAGTGATGATGGTATAAAACATCTGCTCAAACTGAACCCTTCCAAGATCCAAAAGGTAACGAAATATGCTTTATTTTATTCTTCTGTAATTGTTACACTAATATCAGGAGAGTTTTATGTTGTCACGGCAGGTTGTGATCCATCCATGTTTGATATAGATCCGGGTCGCTAAAGACCCGAATATGTAAGAATGTAAGAATGTTTGGCGAAACATTTCATGCATTTAAGGGTTAATTGCCCAGATGGATTTTATATAGGATTGGACTTGTCACTAAGTGGGACCCAAGTGGACAACATGCGCAAGACCTATCTCCGTCCCAGCTTTAACTCAGACAACATTTATATGTGGGGCCCATGTGTGTATGAAATGGGATATGGGATTGTCCACGGGCACTTGTCAACAGGTGGGCCCCAACTGGGCAACATGCACAAGACCCATCTTGGTCCCAGCTTTCATTTGCATTATTATTATTATAAGCCTAGAATGTCTAACACCATGTCCTAACTAATGCAATGCGATAAGATTCCAGAGTCAAGCAATTTGTCTGTCCACACCAGATGCGACCAGAGGCTACTATGAAACACTTGTTGCACACTGTAGTAAGCTAGACCAATATTAGGAATAGTAAAACATGGTAGCTACTCACGGTAAATCAAGAAAACAAGATTTAAACAAAAAGACTAACTGTGTTGAGCAGACTTTTTGAGGGGCAGTGGCCCAAACTAAAAAAAAGGGGCACTTAAGGGGGTTGAGTATCATCAAACCTTTTACAACCATATTATAAATACAATTGTTTGGCTTTAGTGCTAATTCAATTTATGTTGTTGTAATTAAGCTTCCAAAAAGTTCATTTGCGCTACTTTGATCTCATATTTAATGTTTTTCAAAATGTGGTACTTTATGTAGCAAATGAGAATTGTTAAAATTATTCTTTATATTTTGAGGGTCTTGTTAATGATTTTCAGTTTTGTTTAAAGTAAACAGTTTTTCAATAACGGAAGATTATGTAAAAGTATGGTATTTGGGGTAAAAGGCACAATAATTAACATGATAATAAATAGTTAGCTGACTTTAACATTTGTTGACATGACATGGTTAGAATCAGATAGTAAATATCATATATTAAGTTGGATGGCCAACTTAGAGATGATCATCATATTTATAATTAAACCATCAGATTAAAATATAAAATATATATACTGTATATATAAATATGATATATATGAAATATGATAATAATCATAAAACATATATTTATTTGTTAGGCTACTATACTGTAAAGTATTAAGGGATCGCATTCAATGCTTTCAGAATCTTTACTTTGAAAAATATTGTTATATATATTTTTATATGTATTGAACAATAATGAATTGTATTATTTATCAAAATAAACACAAAATAGTACAAACTTTACTTGTTTAACAAGTATCAACTTGACATGATTAAAAAACACATTTTTATTCGGGTGTGCCTTTAGCCTAGCCTGGATGCCAGACGAACTTAGCCTTGCCCACAAAAAACATTTTCACGGGCAGTTCGGTCTGGACTTCATCCATAGAGAAGTAATTATGCCCGAACAGAAACTGTTCGGACCAATGAAATTGTCAGGGCGGGCTTTAGACGATGATGGACAGATGATAAACAGTAACGTAATCATCCACGTCATCAAAGGCGCTTGGGTTGAATTTGTTCTAATCCTAAACGGAGAACTTGTTCGTATATGCATTCACCTTTACTATTTCTCTCAGAAATGATGATCGTGTTGGTAAGTACTCTGTGTATGCTTAAATAATTTTTTTACAACACCGGCAAAGATCGTTTACACTCATCTTCTTCTTCTAACGTGACTTATTCTAGCGTGCGTGCAGACTGGGTTGCCAAGTTTTTACAACAAAACCCGCCCAATTGCTACTCAAAACTAGCTAAAAACAAGCCCAATAGCTTTCCGGGTGGGGGGGGTTCTCCGGGAAAAATGGCATTTTGGGGGTAAAATATGTGTTATTTTGGCTGGACTGCCTGTTATATATTTCGCATTCCTGGGTCTGTATGTCACATAATTAGGGTCGCTTCAACCCGCGGACTTGGCAACACAGTGCAGTTGAGTTCTGTTGACATTTGACAACTAACGTTACGCGTCGCTCCGTTGCTCTGATTGGTTGTAGGTCTATCCAATTGAGGTCTTTCCTGGTTCGGTTGAAACACGCCCCATAATCACAGCCCAACGGAGCAGTATCAGACTCAAATTCTGACTAGAATTGAGTATGACGACGTCAGGCTACCTTTAGCCCCATTGTACTTACTATGATACAACTCATTTAGAACATTTAGTATATTACCTTTTTAATTGTGTTTACTATTAATATGGTCTTAATAAAATATCATAAATATGATGAATGTTATAGATACTAGTATTAACTCAGACAATTGATTCAAATGGGAAATATACTTTACAGGAGTTAAAGTGTGACTGTTTGCTAAATATTCTATTCTTCTAAATATCCTATATGATGATTTACCTACTGGTTGGCTGGAGCTTTGAATCTATATTTGCAATGTTGAATGAGCATCAGCCTTCCTTTGCTCTTGCTACAAAGTGTGTTGACAACAGCAAATTTGGTGTTATTTATATTAGATCAGATCCAGGGGCGTAAATTTCATCTAAAAGTTGGGGGGGGACAATAAACATGAAATTTCTCAAGAGCAATTTTTGAAGGGGACACAAATAATACAGCCAAAATCGTACTTGTAAGGATATGTGTACCACAAAAAAAAAAAAAAAAAACATTATCTGAAAAATTATCTAATGTCCGTTTTTCTTTTCTCTGTCATTTTATCTGACCAACAACACAAAGCGATAGTAGTTTAAATACGATTAAGGTTCACCACGCAGTCATATTATAATTATTAAATTATCTTGCGTCCTCCACATAGTATTTTATACTATGATATTCAGATATTTAGATATTCAACTGCAGAAGCCCTCTGATCTGCCACTTATTATCATATTGAGCAAAACCCTACACAGATCTGACTGAACTTACGGTTTAGAAGTAGCCAATTTTTTTGAATTCGGGGGCGGGTTGCTTGAATTTTGGGTTCATTAGCCTATTATTCGTAATGAAAAACAACAAAACAGTACAATGACACACTCCCTTAAATAGGCGCTTTTACGCTTTGAAACCAAATCTTTGATAATCTTGTCTGTCAGCGGTTTGCTCGTTCGGCTCGTGCTGTTATTGAGCAGACAGGTTCATTTTTTAATTGTTTTGTCAGTTCTCTAACTGAACTAAATTATTTTATTACTATACAGCGGAGCGGTGCGGCTGTGGGCAAGTGATGTTAACAGTGTTTTGCCTAATCTGTATTAAAGAGAAAAGACGTTTCATCTGACGTTTAAAGTGAATAAAATAGCCTTGACAGCTACTTACTGGTGTTTCACAACTGCTGTCTGAAGAGCCTTGTTCTCTCCCCAAACTTGTGTGGTAGTCTTTCTACGTTCTATGGGTAACGTTAGTTGAGGTGCATGGTGGATCAAACCACTGTGAGGCAAGGGGGGAGGGGGGACTCAAAATGTTTTTAAACTTAAAACGAATTTTTTTGTCCCGTTTGCGATTGTATTGTTTTACTACTTACACATTTATTTTAAGTATATATTATTATATTATTTACAATACTCAGCATGGTTTTTAGGGGGGGGACAGCCCTCAGATAGGGGGGGTCCTGTCCCCCCCGATTAAGAACGTGGATATTTTGCACAAGATGTTAGCACTATTAGAAGACCAGGAGCAAAACATTACCGGCAAAAATACAAAAACAAACTGCCAAATTACTAATATTGAGGATAAACCCATTGTCTTTAATGTGGATTGTAGTTTGTAATCGACCTGTTAATGGGACGACATTCTGCGTCTCCAGAGAGCGGGCACAACCATAGCCACAGACTGTGAGCGATGCTGCGGAGCCAGCGGGAAAACATGGAGCAGATTTGCGGAATTTAGTGTATTTTTAGCAGAACAGAGCGTTTTTTATGGGAATCCTCCAATTCTTTCGGTGTGAGAGAGGGAAGGGGGGCAAAAGGGGCACCTCGGCCCATTAGGGCAGAGGGGCAGTGGCTCTAGCCACCGGGCCACCCCCCTGTGCACGGCCCTGGTGTTGAGCTATATAACAATGATTTGTTTTCTGTCAGTGAATGTATCCAAACAGTTGCTCACCTGTCTAATAAAACACATAATATATTAAAGTGTCTTTGGTGTTTCCATGGTTTCTAAAAAAATAAAACCAGAAATTGAAGGTAACATGGGTATGATGTTATTGATAGGCGACGCTATATATATATATATATATATATATATATATATATATATATATATATATATATATGATATTTTAATCTAAAAATCTTACATATTACAAAAATCAAGTACCTACTCAAGAGAGTATGCGATTCCGAATGTAGCCTGATTCATCCATTAATGAAAAAAGTGAAGTCTTAATGAAGTCATTGGATCCTTGTTAGGTTTGTAACACATTTGCATAGTGCCAGCCTGTGTTTTTCATTGGCTGCACACGAACATTCAACTGATTTTTTTATGTTAATTGTTGCAGTCTATTTTAAAAAATCTATATGAATTAATTAATTTTTAAAAATTAAATAGACTGCAACAATACACATTTTGTCATAACATTCAGTAAATGTTAGTAGTAGATTTGTGCAGCTCTACAGTATATTGCAATAAACAACTGCACACAGTCCACATTTCAAAATACAATGAATACTTCCAGTTACCTTGTTATCCAATTTTTTTTTTTTTTTGATTTTTACAATAGACCGCTTCTTTTCTATCAAGCAGTTAATATTTACAACACTGTGGTGCATAACGGGCTCAGTGAAAATGCAAATACACTCTCTTCAGTGGTGCACTGTTATTTATCAAACAATGTAAAATACTTAAATACATGATAGTTATGTTCAAACATTTGTTTACACTTATGCATTTTTAAAGTTTAATGTGGACTAAGACAATATATATCCAGATATTGGTTGAAATGTTATGGTTCCTAATTATAGTTGTGCACTGAACTGACTTGAGCTGACTAGACACAGGTTTCTCTCTCTCTCTCTCTCTCTCTCTCTCTCTCTCTCTCTCTCTCTCTCTCTCTCTCTCTCTCTCTCTCTCTCATAGATTTTTAAAGTTTGCATCATTGTTTCTGGGATTTTTCCTGTTTATTACTGTAAAGCTGCTTTGAAACAATCTGTATCGTAAAGCGCTGTGTAAGTAAAGGTGATTTATATTGACTATTTTGCACTTTAATCGTTTTTTTTTTTTTTTTTATGTTTTGTAACATGTATTTACTTTTTTCAGTTATAATTTGTGGAGTTTTGTTGTATTTAAATGTTAAATGCTATTAAAAAAGTTATAAAGATAATTATGAGGACAGCACTGAAGTTTTTCAACCTGTTTTTGTAATTTAATTCAATACCATGATAGTACCGCCATGAAAAAAATAACATTTATTTGAAAAAAATATGATGTAATTTAATGCTATGTCATTTCATACTATGATACCATGATAAAAACTTCCATAATTATGTGACATGACATTTTGATTCTGTCAGATGACTAGAATCTACAGAAACATGTCCTGTTTGGTTCTGTCAGAAGGCATGATGTTCAGTTTATGACTGACTTGTGGGTGAGCTGTCTCCCTTCAGCACTGCTAATGTTAAATGCACGCCTCCACTCTACATGGCTGTGGGGGGATCAATATTAGCACTAGGCCTGCAGTATAGGCTCTGAACCATCTTTAACCCCAGTTTCGGGTTTAGGCCTCTAGGAGTCCACTCCTCCCTCCCCCTTAACTGCATGTGAAGCCCTCGAGGCCAGTCTGGAAGCTCAAAGACCTCAAGGCACAGTCGATAAAACCAGATTTAGAAGTTAGTCATAAAGAGCAAGAGAGAGAGGAAAAACCACTCAGTGAACTGACTTTAGATCATTTGAGGGGATCAGTGATTAGGAGAAATGGTGGTCCCATTGCAAAGTGAGCTATTCTTGGCTTCATATTCTATAGAGACCTTTGATGACTTAAAGTGCAAATTGCAGACACATGTACATGCACTCTCACAGTTTAATTCATAAATGAGAGAGGTAATGCTGCTTTGGCTCTAAGGATATTTCTCACAATGCAGTAATAGCCTAGCCCTTCATTAGCTGAGTTTTAATTTGTGGATAAGAGGGTAGTTAACAGTAAATTAACACACACTGGCATACTTAGCACCTTGGGACCAACAAGTCTCAAACTGATACCCCTCACACACACAAATACAGAGCGTACAGCTTCATGATAGTCTACCCCAAAATCGTGTCGGTAAGAGTTCTTTAATGCTTTTTGAAACAAGATCATTATGCTCATAAAGGCTAATGTTAATATTTTAGTAATTTATTTATGTTATGGTAAAGCTAAATTTTCTTACATCCATTACATGCTCCTTCAGAAATCATTCTAAGCTGATTTGGTGCTCAAGAACCATTTCTTATTATCATCAATGTTGAAAACAGTTGTGCTGCTTTTTTTTTTTTGTAGAAACAGTGATACATTTTTCAGGATTCCTTGATGAATAAATGGTTCAGAAGAACAGCATTAATTTAAAGTAGAAATATGTTGTACATAAATGTCTTTATAATATAATACAATTATTTCTGACGCCAAACTTTTGAATAATAATACACTATATTGCCAAAGGTTTTGGGACACCTGCCTTTACATGCACATGAACTTTAATGACATCCCATTCTTAATATGTAGGGTTTAATAAGTTGGCTTTCCACAAGATTTAGGAGTGCATTTATTTTTGACTATTGTTCCAGAAGTGCAATTGAGAGGTCAAACACTGTTGTTGGACGAGAAGGCCTGGCTCGCAGTCTCAGCTCTAATTCATCCAAAATATGTGTTATATCGGGTTGAGGTCAGGACTCTGTGGAGGCCAGTCAAGTTCCTTCACACCAAACTCGCTCATCCATGTCTTTATGGACCTTGCTTTGTGCACTGGTGCGCAGTCATGTTGGAACAGGGAGCGACCATCCCCAAACTGTTCCCACAAAGTTGAGACCTTAAAATTGTCTAGAATGTCTTGGTATGCTGAACAATTAAGAGTGTATTTCTCTGGAACTAAGGAGCCAAGCCCAACCCCTGAAAAACAACCCCACACCATAACCCCCACCCCCCACATTCATGTACAAATGTTTGTAGAAGCAGTCTGCATGCCTAGGTGCTTGAATTTATATACCTGTGGCCATGGAAGTGATTGGAACACCTGAAATCAATGATTTGGAGGGGTGTCCCAATACTTTTGGCAATATAGTGCATGTAAAAAATCTATTTTTGTTTGATTGTATGGATAAAAAAAACTATATTTTTTAAATGTGTTATTTTATGTTCTTCAGTAGAAAGACAGTCATATAGGTTATGGATTATGTAAGGGAGAGTACATTATGATAGAATTAGACTGCAGCATACAAATCACAAAATTTCTGGTCACCTACATATTTTGTATATATCTGTTTCTTTATTTTATTTTATTTATTTATTTTTCTAAGAATGCACTTCAGTGTCAGTATTTGCTAATTTTGGCCCAGATTTAGCGCCATTTCAGAATTCAGTTGGAAGCCAGAAAAACAAGCTGGACAAGTTAATTTGACTCGATGCCCAGCACACTAATGGAATAGGCATATGGGCCATGCGGGTTCAGAGTGAGTTGGCGCGACCCATTTAGTGACCCAGCACAGAGATTGCACAAGGGACCCTCCTGTGATCACCATCAATACACATACACACAAACATAAGCACACTCATAAATTGAGTGATACCTGATGTGGTAAGGTGACAGAGATCTCCTTCAATATTTTGTTAGAAGAGGTCATGAGGAAGCTGCTCACACAGAGTGCCAAAGCTTTCTCCAGAAAGAGAGCATGAGGGAGTGACTAAAACTCTCACAAAAGCTAAAACAGCATTATCTGTCACATCAGACACTTCAAACTACCAAAGGTCCTGTCTAGTCTTTCAGTTGATTTTGGACACTTCAGTGTCCTTTTACCTACTATCTTGGGCTCCAAACTGTTTCTGGTTCCCCCTGTGACAGGTTTTAAAAGGGTTTCCAAGTTTCCACAGCACCTGTAGATATAGAAATGGTTTCATAGTGCACAGCCATATCAACAACAACAAAAAAGTGACGCTATAATTTGCTGGTCTCATTCCCTGTGCTCAGCTGCATTCTTAAAAATAAAGGTTTCAAAAGGTGGTTTTCACTGATTTGGTGGTTTTTAATTCTATTAAAGTGCTGCTATTATGCTTTTTTATACCTTTCATGCAGTGTGACATTTTCTCCTTAAAGAAAGAAACCATTCTGAATTGCTGAAAAGAGAATTGTGTCTCTTCCTGCTGCAAACCTATTTAGGTTTGTAACACATTTGCATAGTGCCAGCCTGTGTTTTTCATTGGCTGCACACGAACATCGTCTCAAACACTGCTGAGGCCTAGAAAAAATTGTATCACTGTACAATTGTTGAGGAAGCCTACGGAGCTGAAACACATGCTGTAAGCACCAATCACAACAGACTGGGCCATCTGACCAATCAGAGCAGAGTAGACTCTCGGAAAGAAGAAGTTTAGAGAGACTGAATCATTGATCGAGTCATTACAGACACTGTGAGAAAAGATTGATGTTGTAATGTATTTTATGAGAATATTAAAGTGTTGTTTGACCTTGGGTGCATTTAAACCTACAGGGAGTGCAGAATTATTAGACAAGTTGTATTTTTGAGGATTAATTTTACAACATTAATAATTAAACAACAACCATGTTGTCAATGAACACAAAAAACTCATTAATATCAAAGCTGAATATTTTTGGAAGTGGTTTTTAGTTTTAGCTATTTTAGGGGGATATCTGTGTGTGCAGGTGACTATTACTGTGCATAATTATTAGGGAACTTAACAAAAAAACAAATGTATACCCATTTCAATTATTTATTTTTACCAGTGAAACCAATATAACATCTCAACATTGACAAATATACATTTCTGACATTCAAAAACCAAACAAAAACAAATCAGTGACCAATATAGCCACCTTTCTTTGCAAGGACACTCAAAAGCCTGCCATCCATGGATTCTGTCAGTGTTTTGATCTGTTCACCATCAACATTGCGTGCAGCAGCAACCACAGCCTCCCAGACACTGTTCAGAGAGGTGTACTGTTTTCCCTCCTTGTAAATCGCACATTTGATGATGGACCACAGGTTCTCAATGGGGTTCAGATCAGGTGAACAAGGAGGCCATATCATTAGATTTTCTTCTTTTATACCCTTTCTTGCCAGCCACGCTGTGGAGTACTTGGACGCGTGTGATGGAGCATTGTCCTGCATGAAAATCATGTTTTTCTTGAAGGATGCAGACTTCTTCCTGTACCACTGCTTGAAGAAGGTGTCTTCCAGAAACTGGCAGTAGGACTGGGAGTTGAGCTTGACTCCATCCTCAACCCGAAAAGGCCCCACAAGCTCATCTTTGATGATACCATACCAACCAATACTCCACCTCCACCTTGCTGGCGTCTGAGTCGGACTGGAGCTCTCTGCCCTTTACCAATCCAGCCACGGGCCCATCCATCTGGCCCATCAAGACTCACTCTCATTTCATCAGTCCATAAAACCTTAGAAAAATCAGTCTTGAGATATTTCTTGGCCCAGTCTTGACGTTTCAGCTTGTGTGTCTTGTTCAGTGGTGGTCGACTTTCTGCCTTTCTTACCTTGGCCATGTCTCTGAGTATTGCACACCTTGTGCTTTTGGGCACTCCAGTGATGTTGCAGCTCTGAAATATGGCCAAACTGGTGGCAAGTGGCATCTTGGCAGCTGCACGCTTGACTTTTCTCAGTTCACGGGCAGTTATTTTGCGCCTTGGTTTTTCCACACGCTTCTTGCGACCCTGTTGACTATTTTGAATGAAACGCTTGATTGTTCGATGATCACGCTTCAGAAGCTTGGCTATTTTAAGACTGCTGCATCCCTCTGTAATATATCTCACTATTTTTGACTTTTCTGAGCCTGTCAAGTCCTTCTTTTGACCCATTTTGCCAAAGGAAAGGAAGTTGCCTAATAATTATGCACACCTGATATAGGGTGTTGATGTCATTAGACCACACCCCTTCTCATTACAGAGATGCACATCACCTAATATGCTTAATTGGTAGTAGGCTTTCCAGCCTATACAGCTTGGAGTAAGACAACATGTATAACGAGGATGATGTGGTCAAAATACTCATTTGCCTAATAATTCTGCACTCCCTGTATTATTGGAGACCTTCAAAAATAGGAAATCAAAATTAGGAACCTTTAATATAACATAGGGGAATGAAACAGAAGTTGCAATAGTTTTTGTCTTCCTGTGACGTATATCCGAGTGTAACAGCTTCTCAAACAAGACTAAATGTAAGGCAGAACTTGATTTTGTCCATCAGGAATTGATTGGATCATTGGGGTTTGGAATTGAGTGAGTGAGTGAGTGAGTGAGTGAGTGAGTGAGTGAGTGAGTGAGTGAGTGAGTGAGTGAGTCGAGACGAGAATTTAATTTGATTATGACTTTAAAGAACCATTTTGGGTTCCCCAAAGAACCTTTCATGGACAGTTTTTAAAAGGGCCTTCTGAAGAGCATTTTTACACTATAAAGAACCTTTTGTGCAATTGAAAGTTTCCATTGACTTTAAAGATTCTTCATGGAACCACATATGCTAATAAAGAACCTTTAGCTTTAAGAGAACTGCTTAATTGTGCCTTAAAATCAGCTAACAAATCATCTTCACCAGGATGGAAGACCATCAAACATGCTTAAGTTGGTTTAAGCTGTTTTTTTGTTTTGTTTTTTCAGCAGGGAATGGTGTGTCTCTACCTTCCAGGCTTATACTAGTTGTCTTATGTAATCGCTTTGTAACTGAAAATGCCTTTCGGTGAAGCCTACACCCCTCATTTAAATTCTCCATTGCTTCAGCCCTCTACCTCATATCCATCGCTTCACTCCTCCACCCTTAGCTTTTGGTCTCGGATGAAATGGTTGGAAATGTGGCTGTCACTCCAATACCACAGTGCCATCTATTGGTGGAAAATAGAGGCTGCATTAAAGGTTGATGGAGTGGGAAAGAAAGATAAAGGAGAGATTTGAAGCAGAAAAGGTAAATATTTATACTGAAATGAATTGAGTGGTCAGTCAGAAATGAAGCTGAAGTGTAATAATATCTGATTTTGACAGTTTGTGAAACAACAGGGGAGAGAAAGTGTGGTTATGTGCATTATCATCTCTTCAGATAAGTGACCAAAAAGGAATAATGGATATGTTTAGAGGCAAATATATGATTCTGTCTGGTCAGACATCCCTCTCTCTCTCTCACTCTCTCTCTCTCTCTCCGCTGTCTCTTTTATCCCTTTATCAGTCATAGTTAAATGTAAATAATGCTGGTGTGATGGACGATGCTGTCCAGCTTCTTCAAAGCCCTATGAGAGCCCGGCTCCCGGATGAGTCTAGCGTAAACGGATAAAGGGGGAGAAGAATGAGAACAGGGATTCCCATTCAGACTGATGACTAAGTCATTTTCAATGCGCCATCATTTATGTGAACAGTAAACATATTGAGAATGAGCTACATGAAAGGGGGATTTGACCAATAACTGCTAAGCCTATATCCAATACTAAACCACAGTGCCAACCCACAAACAGTTAACCAAACTCTGCATTAATGCTTAAAGGGTGCATATTAGAATTTTAAAGAAACATAGTAGGACCTAAAGTGGATTACTACATGTTGAAAGAATACTGCCCCAGTGACATTTGTAGTTGCACCTTTTATTCAACAAAATTATTGATCTGACTGTACTGACGCAGTTGTACGAGAACTGAACTGAGCTAGACAATTACATATTTTGTCAGTGGGGGGCTTGCAGAACGGCTTTACAGATGAAATTAACTAATGTAATAATTGATGATCTTTCCAATGGAACTGAATCAACACTGGACTGACTTCAGCTGAACAACAGCCGAAATCCATAATTTCTGTCAGGACCACTATCGTCAAAGATGATTGATTGACTATTAGCATACAGTTTGGATTGGCAGTATTGTTCGGTTCTGGGCAAGAACTCCCTGCGCATCCATGCAGCCTAGCATGGATAAGAGCAGGGAGAGCAGCAATAACTCCCTTAGGGTAAACAGAACAGAACCAACATAATGTATTGCAGATATCAATACATTATGTTAATTCTGGAATTTAGTCTGATTCAAGGTAAATCAGAATACCAAATCCTGAATAGACGAGAGGAGGAGCTGGGGATGGAGAAGGGTAAATGAGCTCTGGAGAACACGATAGCTGCTGATAGTACTGAAAGAGCATATATAAGTCGTATTCCTATATTCCTATCGTCATATTCCTATAGGTAGACGTAATCAGCTGACAGTCAGCTGATGTGAGCTTGACTAATGTGACCTGCCAGAACTGACGCTATGCTATGACACCATTTCATCTTGACGCTATCACTGTAAAGCTGCTTTAAAAAACAATCTTATTATGTACTATTTACAAATAATTTAGTATTGACCTGTTTAGTGTAAGATAAATGACTCGCCCACAGTTGTAACAAGTTGATTGTTGTTCTGGCATGACAGCTTTCTAACAGTAACACCCATTGAGATGCAAATGTTCTGTTCCCTTTTACATTCTGGCCACCTGTAATGTTTTAAATGAAGAGCTTGAGAAATGCAGATGTTGCGATCTAAAATAAGTATTTGTTTGTTAGTCATTGCAAATTAGATGAATTTAAAAATCAAATTGTACTTATAATAGTAATACTATGGCATCTTTTTACCTTTCTTCCAGTTGCACAACTATCTTGTTAGATGGCATATTGTTCTATGTTCTTGTTGCATCAGATACAGTATCACGATACCATGTTAAGTATGAAGTAAGGGTAAGAGCACAATTAAGCCTTTTTTTTTTCTTTAAGGTATTTTTGGATGGCTTGTGTGTGAACTTAATCTAAGATCCTGGATAATATAAATTCCAAATTCACAAGTTTCTTGTTAATAAAAAAATACATACAAAATTACATATGTGTGCAGGCATGCACTATAAATCTTCAAGAAGTGTGATTGAAAAGGGTGATAGATCTGCAAGAGCGATGCTGAAATACAAACACACTTCTTGATTTGCATTTGATTTGGATGGGAATTATGGGGAGTTACATTATTACAATACTTAAAGCCCTTTGAAAAACTTTTCTCATCTCTTTCTAATCATTGCTATATTGCAATATAGCCCTCGAAAACCATCACTACAGTTCCCAAGTCATTTCTTTTGTATTGCACTGGTCTATGATAGTCTGTGTGAGTGTCAGCTGTAATATGTTTTGCCTCACTCTGACATATGGAGGGAAAGATAAAGTCTGCTGTAGAGACGTCACTAAGACTGAATGAGAGCGAATAAAAAGTATATTTCAGTCTGTGCATGCGTGTGCGTTTCAAGGGGCTGTTTTTTAAGCAAGTGGAGAAAAAGGAGCTATAAAAGCTCCTGTTATTGTTCTCTATGCCCTTGTAGTATTTAATCGATTTAAGCTATCACTTAATTTTATTGGTTCCTTTAATTGGGACTCCGTATTATGACTAAAATGGTTGCAAATGCACAAAAAAATAAACATTTGCCACACTATCTTTGAATCTAGTCGCCACTGGGACACTTTATTTGATTCCATATGCGGCTTCATCAGATGCTGTACTCATCAAATGAACACAATGCAATATCTGATTTGTGAACATGAGTCATAAAGATTAATTAGAGATCCTCAAACTCATTCTTGAGCAGTGTTGAGTAAGTTACTCTAAAAGTAATTAATTACTAGCTACTAATTACTTCAACAGTGCATTTAGATTACTGTACTAATTACTCTCTTTAAAAGTAGTGGATTACTTATTACTAATTCATTTCTAAATCCCATATCAACCTCGACCAGTTGAACAATACAAGGACAGGCACGAAACAGCACTTTTGATTCTACCAAATAAACAATAAACAACTGTTAATTCCAATTGTAATGCAATTACATCAGAATGTTATAAGTAATCCCTTACTTTACTTTTTCAAGGGAAAGTATTAAATTACAGTAATTAGACTACTTGGTAATTAATTACACCCAACACTGCACTTGAGATATCCTTTTGAGTCAGACTCGCTCTATGAATCATTCAGAGCCATTACAGTGTTCACAGTGAACCATGAAATGAACTGGAAACCATAATCTTGATGTATAACTACTTTAGGTTTGTCTATTCACAGACTTCTTGTTCATAAGACAACGTGTAATTAAAGATACATATTTGTGATTATTCTAAAGTTTGAAGTTGTGTGTGGAGTGATAAATCATAATTAAACACGAATTGCATGGTGCGTCTTTGAAAATCTGCTGAGAAATATAATAATAAATGCATCTCTAGCACAGTGAAGAATGGAGGAAGAGGTGTCATTGTGTGGGGAGACTTTTCAGCAGCTGGTATTGGTGAGCTACTTCACTGCGAAAAGTCATTTAATGCTTTGGCGTACAGGAGAATACTGCATAATGGCTTGCTTACCACAAAATAAAAGTTGTATCTAAAGAGGAATGATTAAATGCTATTTTGCAACAAGATAATGCTCCTTTTGCAACAACCAAGAAGTGGCTTGAGAACCATCAATGGACACCATTGAAGTCCATCAAGCTCTGGTCAGAGTCCAGATTTGATCCTCCGTGAATATTTGGTCTCGCTTACATTAAATGCAAACAAACTGGGAGACATTACACTTATGAACAGTTTAAAGCCATTAACATTGAGTGGAACAACACTGACGCTACTTCCTGTAAAAAGCTATATACAGTACATGTTGTCACGGTCTCAGAGTCTTATTTTGAAAATCTATTGTGTTTACCTTAGTTCCTGTTTCCTGTTTTGTAAAATTGGCGAGGCAGAGAGGGAGCCCGGACCCACACCTACTACTGACCGAGCGCTAGAGCCTGCCACCTGGGAGTCCAACTCTAACCCTTGTAGGGATTATGAGTCAGATCAAATAATAACTCAAAGGGGAATTTAATTAAAATGAAAGAGACTCAAATTACATTATAAATAATTCAGAATTAATGTTTACACCTTTACTTATTCGTCCACCGATATGTAAGAACTTAAATGGGACTCTGTTAAAGGGAAACAGGTCTATTTAGCTCAAATTAATGAATTAATGAATTCATAGGGAATTTTGAGAGAGTCTATTTTACAGCCGAGCAAATGACTCTTCCAGCGTTCATTTGAACGGGCCGTAAATATCAACTCTGCAGCGGATATTAATATCCAAACTGGATTGATTATTGATTACTCTAACACATCAAACTAAATCTAACATAAACACACACACTCGCACATTCACACGCGTTGCAGAAAGGAAGAAAATGAGGAAAGAATGAGTTTTAAGAGAGAGAAATTATGAAATCCCAAGCAATATGCATTTATGACACATGACCTGAAGAAACCACCGATCATTTATTTATCCTCCTATCGTTTCTTAGGCGGGGTTATTACATTTTATCTCAATGCACCAGTTCAGCATGGAATCTAGAGGTATTACTTGCGTTTGTGTCTAGTGCGTCGTCTCAGACAAGGGACTCCCTGGCTGGAGAGGGGTTCCCTCGGGTCTTTGATTCGCTGAAGGTCTGGTCGTGTCTTTTGATTGATGTCTTGGGAAGCCAATCACGTGACATGTTGGTGGCTGGATGGAAGTCTTGTGGGCTTTGTTTGAAGTTGAAGCGAGCTGTTGGAGACTCATTGAGAAACTTTGCAGCGAAACTTAACATAACTCGAGACTTAACGGAAAGAAAATAAACTTTAAGTGAGAGAAGAGCAGATGGCCTGAATGAAATCTGTTAACCCATTTTCTCTGATCTTGGTCTGCTATGATCGTCTGATCGTCTCCTTGGTGGATTCTGGAACTGCACTGCGAACAGCTCCCGACTGGGCAGAGCTCTCCTGGGAGCTCTCCGTTCAGAACTCAAATCTCGTCAACTGCTGGAACTCAACTCAACTGGTCAACTGGAAATCTTCGTCCGTGTTCTGAGATTAAAACTCAAATATTTGCCCATCCCCTGGATGGGTTCTGGCCAATTAGGGTTCAGGGGTGACTGTGTTTCCACCCCTCCCATAAAATTGGGTTATCTATGGTAATTTAGTTTCCTGCTCTTAAGCAGAGAGTAAATTTAGACCTAATTTCTTACTATAAGGACATGATCCATTCTACAAAGATTTCATTCAGCTCATCTGTTGGATTATACCCATACGAACAAAGAGATGTCAAACACGGTGCCTTTTCATCCACTCATTCAATAGTTACATAATTGCATGAATTGGGAGTGATATACATGCATAATAGTCACGTGTATCAGTTGTAGACACACTAACAAGCTATGTCGAAAGCTATTTGAATGCAAGTCCAATAATCAATGATTTGATGCAGTTCATATGCAACACAGTTTCTGTGCGTTTGCTTGGAGTTTTAGCTGTGTCACATGGAGTTCATTTACCGGTCATTGCGAAGACAGAGATCTGGTTTGTTTCTTTGTCTTGTGATCACACCAAGTCTTTTGTTCTCTTTGTCTAAGTTTTGGTCAAGAGTTCATAGGCAATCAAGTAATTATTATACAAAAGTAGTAGCTCCGGGCAGAATGGAGCCTATGTCTCTCTGGTGTCTCTCTCTCTCTCTTTTAACTCCGGTAACGCGGAGCAGCATAAACAAGCAAGTTATGCCCTCCGGAAAACCATCAGAGCAGCAAAACGGCAGTACAGGGACAAGATTGAAGGACAGTTCAACACCACCGACTCCAGAAGCATGTGGAGGGGAATTAACACCATCACGGACTATAAAGGGAACACAAACTCCACCGTGAACACCGCTGCCTCTCTCCCGGACGAGCTAAACACCTTCTATGCTCGCTTTGAGGGAACTAACACCGCCCTCGCGGAGAGAGAGCTCGCGGCTGAAGATACAGAGGTTAGTGCACTCTCCGTATCTGTCGCGGATGTAACCCGATCCTTCCGGCGGGTGAACGTCCGTAAAGCCGCGGGTCCAGACGGGATTCCCGGCCGCGTGATCAGAGCGTGCGCGCACCAACTGGCTGGAGTTTTCACGGACATTTTTAACCTGTCCCTCTCCCTGTCTGTGGTCCCCACATGCTTTAAAACGTCCACTATTGTTCCTGTACCTAAGCAATCAAAAACCACCTGCTTAAACGACTGGCGTCCTGTTGCTCTGACCCCCATCATCAGCAAATGCTTTGAAAGAATAATCAGAAACCACATCTGCTCTGTTCTCCCCCCCTCACTGGACCCACTGCAGTTTGCATACCGCACAAACCGCTCCACTGATGATGCCATTTCATCCACTATACACACTGCTCTCTCCCACCTGGAAAAGAGGAACACATATGTGAGAATGCTGTTTGTGGACTACAGCTCAGCATTCAACACCATTGTGCCCTCCATACTTGACATTAAACTCCGGGCTCTAGGCTTAAACAGCCTGTTATGCAGCTGGATCCTGGACTTCCTGTCAAACAGACGCCAGGTGGTCAGAATGGGCAGTAACATCTCCTCATCACTGACTCTCAACACTGGAGCCCCTCAGGGCTGCGTTCTCAGCCCACTCCTGTACTCCCTGTACACACATGACTGTGTGGCAACCCACAGCTCCAACACCATCATCAAGTTTGCTGACGATACGACGGTGGTAGGTCTTATCACCGACAATGATGAAACGGCCTACAGAGAGGAGGTGCACACTCTGACACGGTGGTGTCAGGAGCACAACCTCTCCCTCAACGTCAGCAAGACCAAGGAGCTGGTGGTCGACTTCAGGAGGAATGAGAGAGAACACCGCCCCATCACCATCGATGGAGCACCGGTGGAGAGAGTCAGCAGCTTCAAGTTCCTCGGTGTCCACATCACAGAGGAACTCTCATGGTCCGTCCACACCGAGGCCGTTGTGAAGAAGGCTCATCAGCGCCTTTTCTTCCTGCGACAGCTGAGGAGGTTTGGAATGAACCGCCACATCCTCACACGCTTCTACACCTGCACCATAGAGAGCCTGCTGACTGGCTGCATCACCACCTGGTACGGCAACAGTACCGCCCGCAGCCGCAAAGCCCTGCAAAGGGTAGTGTGCACGGCCAGCTGCATCATCGGAGGTGAGCTTCCCTCCCTCCAGGACATTTACGCCAGGCAGTGTGTGAAGAGAGCTCAGAGGATCATCAGAGACTCTAGCCACCCGAACCATGGGCTGCTCTCACTGCTCCCATCAGGCAGACGGTACCGCAGCATCAGAACACGCACCAGCCGACTCCAGAACAGCTTCTTCCCACAAGCAATCAGACTACTTAACTCTTGATCCATCAGGATCATAACACACACTGGACAGAATATCACTCAGCACAACCCACTGTAGATACACACACATTATATACACATTTATTTATCATACAGCATCTATTGCACTTTGGATTTCAATTTTTCAATCTGTGAATAATATTTTATACTATACATTGTATATTATTATTATTATTATAGCGTAATGTATATTGTTTAGTGTATGTTTAGTGTATATTGTTTAAAGTATATGTATATTGTAAGTATGTGTATATTGTTTAGAGCTGTGAGAACTACACTCACATTGTGTAAATTATTTATTGTTCATTGTAGTGTATACTGTGCTGTGAGTAATTGTGTGCGCATCAGATGTATAATCTGTTGTTGCTTAAATGTTGTACATGTCATGTCATGACTACTATGTTGCTCGGAACTGCACCTAAGAATTTCACCTACTGTTGCACTTGTGCATATGTAGAGTGACAAATAAAGTGATTTGATTTGATTTGATTTGATTGATAGATGGTCGATTTCCTGGGGTCGGGTTGAATGGGGCTTTGTGTGGGATAATTTCTGATCGAATAATTTGGAAGATTCAATTCCTACACCTGATAAAACTCACCTGCTTTTAGCTTAGCAACCCTTCAGACCTTAATTAGCTAATTCAGGTGTGTGTTAGGGTTGATGCAAAATTATGCAGGACTGTGGCTCTTCAGGGCTGATGTTCACCACCCCTGGTCTAGCTCCTCGGCTCTGCCCCTGCCACTAGCTCCATGGGGCTTGCCAGCTTCGCTTCAGGCTTCCCCTCCACCAGCTTGGCATGAGGCTGAGTCCCCGGCTGCACCTCAGCCTGTCGGCTTGGTCCTGGCTCTGCGTTCCCTCATCTCCACTGTGGCCCTGGGACTCCACTGGGCTCCCTCGTCCATCCAGATAAACCTAGGTAGGTCGTCGCTCAGTTTCCGCCATGGACTTCCTGTGCATTGACCCTCCACCCCTTCTACTCCACCAGGTTTCTCCTTCATGCCGGCTTGTCTGTCATCCTCATCTGCTCCATCGTCACCCCAGTCAGCCAAGTCCACGCCGGTTCTTCCACGCACCCTGGTTTTGCCACCGTCGATCGGTCCCCGGGCTCCACCCAGCCTTTCAGCCAAGACTCCACCTTGGCTCCTCCCACCGTTGGTTCCACCATGGTGTTCATCTCTACTGACTCATCCTCATCCCTGTCCATCACCAGCTGCCCTCCCCCAAATCCCCCTCCCTCCACTTTTGGATGTTCAGTTACTGCGCGAGGATACGCCATCCGGGAGAGGGAACTACTGCGACAGTCTTTGATTCTTATTTTGATATTCTGTAGTGTTTCCCTTAGTTCCTGTTTCCCTGCAGTTAAGTTTTGTTTTTGATCATGCCCCTTTTCATTATAATTATCAGCTGTGTCTTATTTATTTCATTGTTACCTTCCTCATATATACTCCCTGTTCTGTTTAGTCCTCTGTTGGTTATTTTCTTTCATAATGTGTTTATATCCAGTGTATCCTTCTACGTTCGTCATTAAAGTACATTTGTATTATTCCCTTCTCGTGCTTGTTGCTTGCTACACCGACACGCTACAGTATACTGTATATATAATATTTGGTTCTGATCATGGTTATTCGATGCAATAATAATTATGATATAACACTAATATTTTTGCAATTTTAATATAATTTTGCCAAAGAATATAAAAAACATTGTTGTAAAGTACACAAAGATATGCTCAATGGTCTTCCTTCATACTAAATTCATATTAAATTGGTAATAACCATATGACAATTAATCGCCTACACAGCACAAAATTCATGATTGTGACAGGCCTAAGTAAGACTGTGGGTGGGTGACATGTTTGGACCATAGCAATATTTTATCAATCAAACTGGCAGAAATATTTTTACAGAATTATATCTAGAGCAATCCAAGAATGGTAACATAATGCACTTCTCTTTCTATGCTTATATATAGGCTACAGGTGTTCAGTTACTGCACGAGGATACGACATCCGGGAGGGGGAACTACTGTGACAGTCTTTGATTCTTATTTTGATATTCTGTAGTCTTTCCCTTAGTTCCTGTTTCCCTGCAGTTAAGTTTTGTTTTTTGATCATGCCCCTTTTCAGGTGCTGGTCATTTAATTAGAATATCATCAAAGAGTTGATTTATTTCACTAATTCCATTCAAAAAGTGAAACTTGTATAGTATATTAATTCATTACACACAGACTGATATATTTCAAATGTTTATTTATTTTTATTTTGATGATTATAACTGACAACTAAGGAAAATCCCAAATTCAGTATCTCAGAAAATTTGAATATTGTGAAAAGGTTTAATATTGAAGACACCTGGTGCCACACTCTAATCAGCTAATGAACTCAAAACACCTGCAAAGGCCTTTTTAATGGTCTCCCAGTCTAGTTCTGTAGGCTACACAATGATGGGGAAGACTACTGACTTGACAGTTGTCCAAAAGACGACCATTGACACCTTGCACAAGGAAGGCAAGACACAAAGGTCATTGCAAAAGAGGCTGGCTGTTCACAGAGCTCTGTGTCCAAGCACACTAATATAGAGGCGAAGGGAAGGAAAAGCAATAGGAATACAAGCAATAGGGATAACCGCACCCTGGAGAGGATTGTGAAACAAAACCCATTCAAAAATGTGGGGGAGATTCACAAAGAGTGGACTGCAGCTGGAGTCAGTGCTTCAAGAATTATATGACCAGCACCTGTATGTATATATATATATATATGTGTGTGTATTTTGATTTATTGCATCTTGCCGTCAGACTGTGAAAATGAGTGTTAAATTCTTTAGGTTCATAACTTGTTTTTTCCTTCCATTTTTTCCCAAGGTTGGTTCTTCCAAGATCAGTGCACAGCAGAACTCTGAGTTATTAATTACTTCAAAGTTTCAAGGATTCTGCTGAAGTTGAGAAAGATTGAGGTCAGAGGGCAAGTTTCTATCAAATCTCCGCTTCTGTTTATTATTCACAATATATCCAGTCACAGAACAAGCTCAACAGTGCATATGCTAATTTGTTTGGGAAATGTCGCCCCACAAATAGAAATGTGTTATTGTAGTAGCACCATTAAAACATTTTTTAAAATACCAAACAAACCAGTATTTGTAAAAAATAAAAAAATAAAAATAAAACTGCATCTCGCCCACAAACATAATCAGAACATTTTGTTTAATATATTTTCATACTTGTTTTCTTTAATTAAGAGCCTTTGTTGGACAGAATGACTTCCTTCACCTCCCACTACTTGACTTCTAAATCCCACGGCTGTTATTGCAATAAATGTGGTTATATCTTGCTATGTGCAATAATAATTTCTATGTTTAAACAATGCAAAATAGTCTTACAAAGAAAGTGAATAATTAGATTAGATTAGATTAGATTCAACTTTATTGTCATTACACAAGTACAAGTACAAGGCAACGAAATGCAGTTTAGGTCTAACCAGAAGTGCAATAGCAGCAAGTGCAGGATATATACAATGGTTGCGTAAGTGCAGGGCATAAAAATGTACTGAATATATATATAAATATGTATAAGTAGAGAGATGGTTATTACTATAAACAGAACTGAATTTACAGATGAATATATACAGTGAATAAATATAAATATACAGATGGCTATTACTATAAACAGAATGTAAACAGAATGTACAGGTGAATATGTACTATGAATATAATATACAGATGGCTATTACTTTGAACAGAATTTTACAGATAGAGGTATACAATAATATGTTAGGCTAATATGAGGAATATAGCAGTGGATTAAGCTAGTGCAATAAATTATGGACAGAGCTATCCGAAAGAAAGTGTAAAAGTGCAGTGGAAAGTGGTTGCATATTGCAGTTAGAAGTACGGTGCAAAATGCAAATGTAAACATGGTTACTGTAAATACAGTCGGCAGTGCAAATGAGCATATTCCAGTTAAGATATGGTGGTGCAAAATGCATAAGTAAACAGTTGTTACTGTAATAAACAGTCAGTAGTGCAAATAACAAAGTGAATGTAGATGTGAGGTAGGAGAGTTAGCAGTATATGAGGGAAGTGGATCAACGGGGGTTTGAGTTCAGTAAAGAGACAGCTCTGGGGAAAAAACTGTTCTTTAGTCTGCTGGTCCTGGTCCGGAGGCACCTGAAACGCCTGCCGGAGGGCAGGAGAGAAAACAGTCTGTGGGCTGGGTGAGAGGAGTCCTTGAGGATGCTGCGAGCTCGATGCAGACAGCGTTTCCTCTGGATGTGCTCGATGGCAGGTAGTGGAGTCCCTGTGATGCGCTGGGCAGTTTTCACCACCCGCTGCAGTGCCTTGCGCTCCGCAACAGAGCAGCTCCCATACCATACTGCCACACAGTTGGTCAGGATGCTTTCTATTGCGCAGCGGTAGAAGTTCACCAGGATAGCCGAGGAGAGCTGATTCTTCCTCAGTGTCCTCAGGAAGAAGAGGCGCTGGTGAGCCTTCTTGACCAGGCTGGAGGTGTTGGTCGTCCACGACATGTCCGCCGAGATGTGGATCCCCAGGAACTTGAAACTGGAGACACGCTCAACAGCCATTCCATTGATGTGGATGGTGTCGTGTGTGCCTCTTGACTCCTTCCTGAAGTCCACGATGAGCTCCTTCGTTTTGGTGGTGTTGAGGAGCAGGTTATTATCAGTGCACCATGTGGCCAGGTGCTGGATCTCCTCCCTGTAGGCAGTCTCATCGTTGTTGCTGATGAGCCCAATCACCGTAGTGTCGTCCGCAAACTTGACGATGGAATTAGTTCCATACACAGGCTTGCAGTCGGAGGTGAAGAGGGAGTAGAGAAACGGACTTAGCACACAGCCCTGTGGTACACCAGTGTTGAGTGTGATGGACGTGGAGCAGGTGGATCCCGATCGAACATTCTGTGGTCTGTCAGTTAGGAAGTCCAAAATCCAGTTACACATTGAAGTGTTGATGCCCAGGTCTCCAAGTTTGGCAATTAACTTGGATGGGATGACAGTGTTGAATGCTGAGCTGAAGTCAACAAACAGCATGCGTGCATAGGTGTTTTTACTGTCCAGATGGGTGAGCACAGAGTGCAGTGCCATGGAAACTGCATCCTCTGTGCTCCTATTGCTGCGATAGGCAAACTGGTGTGAGTCCAATGTGGATGGTATAGAGTCTTTTAGGTGTTCCAGGACCAGCCGCTCAAAGCACTTCATAATGATGGGTGTGAGTGCTACAGGGCGGTAGTCATTAGGGCACCTCGGGCTGGAGTGTTTCGGCACTGGCACAATGGAAGTGCGTTTAAAGCATGATGGTACAGCTGCTTGGGCGAGAGACAGGTTGAAAATGTCTGTAAAAACCCCAGCGAGCTGCTCCGCACATGCCCTGAGAACACGACCAGGGATGTTGTCTGGTCCAGCAGCCTTGTGCGCGCTGATCCGGCTCAGTGCCTTGCAGACATCTGTAGAGGAGAGTGTGATTGGTGGGTGGTCAGCTGAGGGTTTGAGCTTGGTGGCAGTTTCTCTGTTGTCTCTTTCAAAACGAGCATAAAAGTAATTTAGCTCGTTCAGGAAGTTGACATCAGTGGCTGTGGGGGTGGAGTGGGTGGGTTTATAATCACTGATGGCCTGAATGCCCTGCCACATGCGTCGAGGGTCAGAGTTGGAAAAGTGTCCCTCTATCTTTAGCTTGTAGCAGTGCTTGGCCTTTTTGATGCCCCTCTTCAGGTTTGCTCTGGATGCGCTGTAGGCTTGTGCATCTCCTGATCTGAAGGCAGTATTGCGTAACTTCAGCAGGAGTCGTACTTCCCTGTTCATCCAAGGCTTCTGATTTGGGTATGTGGTGATCTGTTTCTGGGTTGTAACACTGTCAATGGTGGTATTGATATGATCCAATACTGAGGAGGTGTAGGAGTCAATGTCCGTGTGAGCGCCACTGGTGGCTTGAGAAGCAAACATACTCCAGTCTGTGTTTAGAAAACTTTCCTGGAGTGTGGAGTCTGCCCCCGCAGGCCACACCTTGATGGTCTTCACTGATGGCTTCACACGGTTGATGAGGGGTGCATATTTGGGGCTGAGGAACAAAGAGATGTGGTCTGACTGTCCCAGGTGGGGGAGGGGTGTTGCAACGTAAGCTCCAGCCATGTTTGTGTAAACATGGTCTAAGGTTTTGTTTCCTCTGGTGTGGCAAGAAACATGCTGGTGAAACTTGGGTAGTACTGACTTTAAGTTTGAGTGATTAAAGTCACCTGCAACAATAAACGCAGCTTCAGGGTGATCAGTCTGTTGTTTACTGATGGCTGCGTGAAGTTCTTTCATAGCAAGCTTGGCATCAGCATCGGGTGGAATATAAGCAGCAGTTATAATGGTGGAAGTGAACTCCCGCGGTAGATAAAACGGTCTACATTTAACCATGAGAAACTCCAGGTTAGCTGAACAATGACTCCCAACAATAGCAGAGTTTGTGCACCAAGCTTTGTTAATATAAATGCACAATCCACCCCCTCTGGTCTTCCCGGAGCCATCTAATGTTCTATCTGCCCGGAGTGTGTGGCGTCCCGCTAGCTCAATAGCGGTGTCCGGTATTCCGCTGTTTAACCAGGTTTCAGTGAAGATTAGGACGTTACAGTTCAAAAGTTTCTTACTGTGTGTGATGCTGAGTCGAATCTCCTCCATTTTGTTCACTAGCGATCGTACATTAGCAAGGAAAATGCTGGGTAAAGAGAGCCGATGAGGAGAACGCGTTAGCTTAGCCCGCAATCCTCCACGCTTCCCCCGCCTTTGTTTACGATCACGCCGCCTTCTGCGTGCACTTCCGCCCGGCCGGGTTACGCGCATCGCCTCGGGCGTCCTAGCGATCTCAGGAATAATTCACATATTGCTGAAAATATTTATTCCAGCCATTTGTGAAAGCATTTTAACAGTGTGTCTTCACTAAAGTAAATTGTACATTGAAGCTTTTGGATGCTGTCAGTATAGAAGCAACTTGCACTGACATCTTAAAATATGTCAGTGCCATATTTGTATAAAGACGCACATCAGTAATGTTTCTTTTTTCTGACAAGTCCCCCCCAATATTTGAAATTCTTGCACTGCTCTGCTGCACATTATGCAGCACTCTGTATGGTGTTGTTAGGTTGTTACATTTTAGTCTGGTTTGCCTCAGGTCTAACAGCGCTCCTCAATGTCAAAATGATTGAGTGGCCAATCAAATCAAAGTAGGCGGGGTTTACTCTCTCTTTTGGCTCGTGCACAGTCTTCACACACACAGACGGGCGCGTCAATCTATCGCAGACGGGCGCGTCAATCAAAAAAATCAAAACAGACGGGCAATCAAAACAGACGGGCGCGTCAATAAAAAAAAAAAAACTATATGAGAGCGGATCAGAACCCGGAACCTTTGACACACGATTTACAAAAATTCTACCGCCAGACCACTAGGGAATTCAAATGTCAATAACAGATCTATGTATTTATTCACTAATGCGAAGAATCTCTGGACTAATAATATATTTGACGCAAATTTATGCAAATATTGTTTGTAAATAGGATTTCCCAAAATGATTATTTCCTAACTAGAATTAGACCTAGAATTTTGTTCTCTGATCTGATTCGTTATGCTTTATAAAAATAAAATTGGACTTGGACTTGGACACGGACTTGGACACGGACTCACCAACAACAGGTTACAACATCATTCAATACTATACAAAGACACATGTCAAACACGAGGGTTTAAATACACAATGACTAATGACTAGACAAGGGACACCTGTGAACAATGATTGAACAATGTGAACAAGACAATAGAACACATGACAAGAGAGCACATGAGGGCATGGGAATCACATGACCAACCAGGAAACAAGACAGTGAACATGGCAAAATAAGAAACATGACAGTGAACATGACCCAAAACACACTGCGACAGATATATTATTACATTTTATAAAATGTAATTTATTCATGTGATGGAAAAGATTAATTGAATTGCTGATGAATGAAAATTATAATCTTATTATTATCAATGTTGAAAACAATTGTTTCCTTTCGTTCAGTCACTACGACGTAACGTTAGTGACTAACGAATGGGGGTTTTGCTTAGAAGCCTATCATCTTCGAGTACTTAGAAAACGCCCAATGGCATGCCAATGCCATGGGCATGCGTAATTTGCATACGTAACGCCGTCTCACCGCGTGAGTATAAAAGGAAGTACGTGGCAATATCGCATTATGTTTCTGCTTTCGGAGCCAAGAGTACCTACCGCTTCACTCCTCACAAGCCTTCTGAGACTGTCAGCTTCTTTGAGACGAGCAGCTTTCTAGTCGGTGTTGGTGTGACGGCGCGTTCCAGTGATCGCATACTTCCTGCCTGCTGATCTGTGCAGTGGTCTGCATCCAGCTGGTGTGTGTTTCCCTGGGCGATTCGGCATCGACTGCGAGGCTTCCTCTCACAAAAAGAGCTTGTGCGTGGCACGTCCTTTTCAGGATGTCTCGCCCGGCACTTCTGGGTGCGGTACATTTCTCTCGCCCTCTGACGGGCACAAGCGCTGTGTGACCTGTTTGGGCTTTCAGCACACTCAGTCGGCGCTCGTGGATGATTCACTGTGGGAACATGATCATCTCTGTGTTACGGTCGAGACTCCGTGAGCTTCGTGCTGATGCCGGAGCGAGAGCCCCTCTGCCACACCCCAATCTGTGGTCTCCACGAGAGGCGGCACTTTGGCTGGTGGCCAGGGTGACCTGAGGGTGACGGTGTGGAATAAAGCTCTGACACTCATGCCTCGGCCTACACCCCCCTCTCATGCACCGAACCCGGACTGTGTTCAGGCGTCTACATCGGGGCCTGCTCCTGCTGTCCCGACTGTGGCGTTTGGCGTGGTGGAGGACGAAGAAATGTCTATCGCCGCATCAAAAGGTGGGCTGGAGTCCGCCTTCGGGTGTGCCAGCATTGATCGAGTCGGACCCAGAATTGACAGCCATGCTCTCTCGGGCCGCCACAGCACTTGGGTTGGAGTGGAACCCTCCGCCCCGACCTGAGCGTTCGCGGTTGGATGATTGGTTTTTGGGGGCGGCGCGTCTGGACACCCGTCCGGCCACCCCTCCAATTCCTTTCTTCCCCCGAGGTGCATGAGGAGATTGCGCGGTCCTGGAAGAACCTGTTGTCTTCCCGCGACCGTTCGGCGAACTCCTCCGCCTTCTCCGCCCTTGATGGAGCCGTGGCTAAAGGGTACACTGGGGTCCCCCTGGTCGAACGCTCTGTTGCAATGCAACTGTGTCCGCAGAGTGCTTCAACCTGGCGCGGCGATCCTAAGCAGCCCTCCAAGGCCTGTAGGTTTTCGTCATCCCTGGTGGCGAAGACCTATAGAGCTGTGGGGCAGGCCGCCGCTTCTCTGCGTGCCGCCACCGACCTCGCTCTCCGGGCAACGAAGGTGACCGCACGCTCCCTGGGTCAGGTGATGTCCACAAATGTGGTCCAGGAGAGACACCTATGGCTCACCCTGGCTGATATGCGGGACAGCGAGCGAACACGTTTCCTCGATGCCCCCATATCACAGGATGGGCTATTCGGTGGCGCGGTCGAGAACGTCGCCCAACAGTTCTCGGCCGCCCAGAAGCAGACTGAGGCCATAAAACATATACTGCCCCAGCGGTCCGCTGCTGCCTCCACCCAGCCGCCCGTGCAGTTGCCTCAGCCTGCTCGCCGCCGAGGGCGCCCTTCTGCGGTTCCCTCAACCTCTGCACCACCCAAGCAGCAGCCTCCACCCGGGCCACGCAGGTAACCGCAGGAAGGCGCCCCAGTCCGCTCCAGCCCCGCAGCCCGCGAAAAAACGCCAGGCCAAGCGGCGCTCCTGACGCGGACAGCTCAGGGATGGGCAGTTCTTTCCAGGAGACGGCAGCAGGGCCGCTCCTTCCCCCGGTGGAGGGCCGGAGGAGAATCTTTTGTTCAGCTGCTGGCCCCGGGTACCCGGGTACCAGCACCCTAATGTGGTTAAAGAAAGAACTGACTATCCCATCCATGAGCACCCAGAGATCGGTGATGACGGTGCGTGCCACCCCAGGGTCCCACCACTCGCATACCTCTCTGTCGCCAGCCTCCTCTCAGAGCAGACCCCAGTGGAACATGCATCCTTCCCTGGTCTCCTCTGTCAGGACGCAGCCGTTAACCGTGCCCCCACACCGGGACGCCCAAAAGCCTCCCATGTCCGGGCCGGTAACGCTGCCTCGCTGCCCCACCCTGGGTACGTCTGTGCTACGAATGACCCCGCTGGTGCAGTTCCTGGGAGCCTGGCTTCAGCTTCCGGGACTATCCCGCTGGGTCGCGTGGACCATCAGGCTCGGCTACGCGATTCAGTTCACGCAGGCTCCTCCCCACTACAGGGGAGTCCGCCATACCATGGTCGGGGCCAACGCCCCCGTCATGCGTGCGGAGGTTGCCACCCTGCTGGCAAAGGGTGCGATCGAGCCTGTCCCTCCAGCTGAAATGAAGTCGGGGTTCTACAGCCATTACTTCATTGTACCCAAGAAAACCGGTGGGTTACGACCAATCCTGGACCTGCGCATCTTGAACCGATCCCTTCACAGGCATCCATTCAAGATGTTGACAGCGAAACACCTTTTCGAATGCGTTTGTCCGGACAATTGGTTTGCAGCAATCGACCTGAAGGACGCCTACTTCCATGTCTCTAACCTTCCTCGACACAGACCTTTCCTACGGTTTGCTTTCGAGGGTCGGGCATATCAGTACGCGGACCTCCCATTCGGGCTATCTCTGTCCCCTCGCGTCTTCATGAAGATTGTTGAAGCAGCACTTGCGATCCTCCGGCAGCTTGGGGTTCGCATCTTGAACTACCTCGACAACTGGCTCATACTGGGCCACTCTCGAGCGCAGGTTTGCGGACACAGAGATATGGTGCTCTAACACCTAGCCCGTCTGGGCCTTCAGGTCAACTGGTAGAAGACTCGGTCGCCATGTGCGCGCAGCTTACGAGCGAGTGCGCGCAGTCTCTGCTGACTTGCCTCCGTTAAATCGAGAGCAAGAATGAGGTTCCACTGAAACAATTTCAGAGGCTCCTGGGGCATATGGCATCTGCAGCTGGGGTGACGCCGTTCGGATTGCTTCATATGAGACTGCTTCAGCATTGGCTTCGCGACCGAGTCCCGAGATGGGCATGGCGGTCTGGCACGCTCCGGGTACAAGTGACTCGGGCCTGCCGACAGACCCTCACCCCGTGGTCGAACCTCGGTTTTCTACGGGCCAGTGTGCCCTTAGAACAAGTTCCAGACATGTTGTCGTATCGACGGATGTCTCTGCCACGGACTGGGGTGCCATGTGCAATGGACAAGCAGCCGTGGGCTCCTGGACAGGACCCCAGTGCCTTCTGCATGTCAATTGCCTCAAGTTGCTGGCTGTACGGTTCGCCCTGCACCGCTTTCGGGCGTTGCTGAAGGGTCAACATGGTACTAGTCAGGACAGACAACACAGCCGTTGTAGCGTACATCAACCACCAGGGCGGTCGACGCTCCCGCCGTATGTCTCAACTCGCCCGCCATCTCGTACTATGGAGTCAGAAGTGCCTGAGGTCCCTTCGTGCTGTCCATATTCCGGGAGTCCTGAACTGTGCAGCCGATGAGCTCTCACGGTCTCAGCCACTTCTGGGAGAATGGAGACTCCATCCCCAGACGGTCCAGCTGATTTGGGAACAGTTTGGCGACGCACAGATAGATTTGTTTGCCTCCCGCGACTCTTCCCACTGCAGCCTGTTTTATTCCCTGACCGAGGGCACGCTCGGCACGGATGCACTGGCGCACAGCTGGCCACGGGGCCTACGCAAATATGCGTTCCCCCTAGTGAGCCTTCTCGCACAGCTCTTGTGCAAGATCAGGGAGGACAAGGAGCAGGTCCTTCTGGTCGCCCCGTATTGGCACGGCCGGACCTGGTTCCCCGAACTCGTACTCCTTGCGACAGCCCCTCCCTGGCCTATTCCTCTGAGACCAGACCTCCTTACTCAGAGACGGGGCACCCTATGGCACCCGCGTCCCGATCTTTGGAACCGCCACGTGTGGCTCCTGGATGGGACACGGCAGGTTTGAGTACCCTACCACCTACGGTGGTGGCTATCATCACTTCCACTAGGGCAGAGTCCACTCGGCATGCCTATGCGTTGAAGTGGAACCTCTTCATCACCTGGTGTTCTTCCCCCCAAGAAGACCCCTGGAAATGCCCGATCGGGTCTGTGCTCTCATTTCTCCAAGAAGGGTTGGAGCGAAGGCTGTCTCCCTCCACCCTTAAAGTTTATGTGGCCGCAATATCTGCCCACCACGATCTCTTGGAGAACAAAAAGGTAAGTCAGCACGACCTGATCATCAGGTTCCTGAGGGGAGCGAGGAGACTCCTCGCTCTCCTCTCGTACCCTCTTGGGACCTCTCAGTAGTTTTAGATGCTCTGCAGAGGCCTTCCTTTGAGCCTTTGCAGTCAGTTGATCTTAAATATTTGTCAATGAAGACAGCGATCCTGACTGCATTGGCCTCCATCAAGAGGGTCGGGGACCTGCAGGCATTTTCGGTTGACGAAGCGTGCCTGGAGTTCCGGCCGGCTAACTCTCACGTGATCCTGAGAACCCGGCCTGGATATGTGCCCAAGGTTCCCACCACTCCGTTCAAAGACCAGGTGGTGAACCTGCAAGCGCTGCCCATGGAGGGGTCAGACCCAGCCTTGGCATTGCTCTGTCCAGTACGCGCTCTCTGCGCTTACGTAGACAGGACGCAATGTTTCAGGACCTCAGACCAGCTCTTTGTCTGTTATGGTGGAGAGTGGAAGGGAAGAGCTCTCTCAAAGCAAAGGCTGTCTCACTGGATAGTGGACACCATTGTTTTGGCTTACCAGCAGCAAGGTCGACCATGTCCCCTTGGGGTTCGGGCCCACTCCACTCGGAGTGTGGCCTCCTCTTGGGCTTAAGCGCATGGCGCCTCGCTAACAGACAGCTGCGGGCTGGGCGACACCAAACACATTCGGCAGATTCTATAATCTCCGAGTGGAGCCAGTGTCCGACTATGTACTCGCCCCCCCCCCCGAGGGGCCGGTAATGGGCCAGGCTCAGGTGTCTTCGCTTGCTCGCCATTCCACTCCACGGACTGGATACGTGTGATATTTTCCTCAGGTGAGCTTCCCGAAAGTCCTGAGTCCCTCCAGCACTGTTACGTCGATACCTGTGTGTCTGCCCTCTAACGAGCCCAGACCCTCGTGTCCGGCCAGGTGCCCCGGGTGCATGGTTCCGCTCCGGCGACCCCCACACATGTATTTCCACCGTAAGCCTCCTCAGTGAGCAGGTGTCTTTCCCTTGGCAAGTCCCTGCCACCCCTAGGGTTAAAAATCCACCTTCGGCTGGTACCCTAGAGTTTTCCATATGCAGCCCTTAGAAGGTCATATGTGTACTCTCTAAGTCCTCCCTACGGGTAGGCATCTTTGAATACCTCCACTGGAATATGCTTCCCAGTGTACCTTGGTATTCCTGTGTTAAGTGGGAGTCCTTCGTCCGTACTAGTCTTACGACAGGGAACTCGCACTTACGCAGGGCACTGGAAAACAGCCGAGTGGCGTGATTATATTGGGACCTGGTGCATTATTAGTCACTAACGTTACGTCGTAGTGACTGAACGAAAGGGAACGTCTCAGTTACGGATGTAACCCTCGTTCCCTGAGGAGGGAACGTAGACGTAAAGTCCCGTTGCCACATTGGCTGTGCTGCTGGAACTCGGAGTTCAGTCTTGGCTCCTCAGCAGGTAACGTAATGCGATATTGCCACGTACTTCCTTTTTTACTCACGCGGTGAGGCGGAGTTACGTATGCAAATTCCGCATGCCCATGGCATTGGCACACCATTGGGCATTTTCTAAGTACTCGCAGATGATAGGCTTCTAAGCAAAACGCTAAAAAGCATTAATTTCTCTTAAAACAAGCAAACATAAACATCATACGCTTTAGTGAAATTCATGTGGTAACTTAATTAGTAAAACATTAGGTCACACCAACAAAAGTCAATTTAAAAATGAAATCAGGTAGAAATATTGCCTTGAGGTAACAGTTTCATATTCTACAGTATATTTAACTTGTGATTCTCCAAGTGTAGCTCTTTTGGTGGTGTTTGTTCATGTGTATGTGTGCATATGTGTCCTGGTGACTGTGTGTTTGTAAAATTTGCCTTGGGCTGAACTATAAAGCTGAAAAAGTGTACTTTAACTCATCAGAGTCTCTTTCAGAAGTTTTTCTGCCCTTCAAGCACAAAGCCCCAAACCAGACCCCTCACTTTATAATTTGCCCAAGGCACTGGGCTCCACTGCAGGCTACAGACATATCACAGAGAGCACAGCTACCACACCAGAGAGAGAGAAGTGGAGAAAGATAGCTGGAATGAGAGAAAGAGAGGGAGAAAGATGTCCCTGTTGGCAAAATTAAAGACTTAAGAATGTGAATTGTTTCTTGTCCTCAGCAGCTCCATAGTTTCTGAAGGAAACAAATATAACATTGTCTGGTTTAAACGTATAAAACCTTATGAATGTGTATGCTTAGTGGACTATTTGTGCCTGCTTTCCTAATAACTCAGATATGTCTTAATAAGATTCCTTTGAAAAGGGCTTGCACTCCAGAGAAATTTCCTAAGGACACTTAAACACCATCTCTCGTCCCCAGCAGAACATCCTTGAATTGCATATCGCCATAGAGGTGTATAAATGAGAGCGAGCACGAATCGGGCCCTGCGGTGGCATTTCTGTGATGATAAGAAAAACACAAACACTTCTGTAATTGTTTTTATGATGCTTTCTCTTGTCCTGAAGGCCTGATGAAGAAAATCAGCATAAAAGATAATTAAAAAGTTACACTGAAACAGCCCGATGTGTCTGCCATCTCTTTCTTTCTCTCTCGCCCGTCTTTGCCCTCCAGTCACAGAAATGGAAATAAGGCTCTAGCGTCGAGCATTCAAACCTAAATGCAGCCATTTACAAACTCTTTGATAAACAACGTCTTGAAATACTTTCAAGACGAACCGCTTGTGCTTTTTAGCATGCAATAAATTATGGCTGCTTGCTGTCTTGTTGCTAATGAAGAATCTCAGCTTTGCACTATTACCTGAGCTCCGCAGGGTGTCGTTTTATAGCCCTGAATTAGGTTGCTTTTGTTTGTTAGAGACCTTAATGCATTCTAATGAAAACCAGGGTCTAACAAAAGTGTTCAAATATCTGAGAACACAAAACAACGCTTCATCTTTCCCCCTTGGGATTTTCCACGGCATCCTAATGGGTTTATTCACCTAAACCACAACAGTATTTTAAGAAGAAAACTTACAAATGTCTCAGCAACAGTGGAGTTTTTTCTCAAAGCCAAATCAACATAGTTTTGAAACGTTTTATAGCCCAGCAATTGAGGGCAACCACTTGAGCATGGCACCTAACATTCCGGGAAAGTGTAGCAGAGCAGCTGGAAAACACTATTTATTTATTTTTTATTATTATTATGCGAACATCACAAGGAGGTGTGGTAATTGAGGTGAAGCCACATATAAAAAGGGAGGATCTTGAGTATCTGGCACGCTGTTCCTGAGGCAGATTTGATGTGATGACGTAATGATGTGAGGGAAGTGAATGAATGCGGACCCTGTCTGTTGCCTTCGTATGCGCTCCAGTTCTGAGACGAGGCGTGTTGGCACAACGGCGGATTGAGAGAATTCCCGTCATAAACGCTTCCTCATTTTCGTTTTAATCACTCAACGGTGTACCCGTGATATGCACCAAACTGGTCAGTGATTTTCCCGTTTGCTATCCACACTCTTTCACTTTTTCACACTCTTTTTTTTGTGCTCTCCATTCTCACACCCTTAAGATATCGCATATGCATTCTCACCTACACAAATTTACGCCATTCATACACGCACACTAACATACGCATCCATTCTCATGTTTGAAAACCTTTTTTCTTTTCATATACATCAGTTTTGAAGTTGTATGTGTATCGATATGACATTTGATTTATTTATTGATTTTATTGTTTTGTTTTCTTGTTAAAAAAGGTGCTAAGGAAAGACGTCCACAGTTTCCGCTGACGACACTGGAGCTTTCTATTCCTATGGGAATAGCCCTATAGTCGTGTAACCCTCTGAACTGTGAAAAACAAACTTTGTTCAACTTGAAATTGAGCTGTTTTTTTTTTTTTTAGTTTTTTTTTTTCATTTAAAGTTGTTTTTTTTGTTTCTTTTATCTATGCAAACTTGTTTTGTTTTTTTTCATTTCATTTTTGTTTATATTCATTAAATTAATTTGAGCAGTTATCTGGTTTCCTATCTGTGTTGATGTTTTTTTTTTCTTTCTTTTTTTTCTGCTCGTATGTAACTGGTGGCTTTTAGAGCTATCTGGGAACAATTTAAATTTGACAGTTTTTTTTTACTGTCTGGTGCCCGAACCAAAAGATCAAAAAAGACAAATAATTTTGCCAGCGGGTGTACCACCGTTACAATACCATACACGTTACTTAATTTTCACATTACTTATGAAGAATAGGACATATCTATTGTTCTTCTCTTGGCTACTGTTTTTATTTATGAGTAATATTAACTCTTATAGTATAACTTTAATATTAACTTTAATTTCTTCTAAACCTTTGTAAAATACTCCACACCACACTTATACATGACATTGGCCTTTATTGTCGATGAGTAAAGCAATACAGCATACACTCACCTAAAGGATTATTAGGAACACCTGTTCAATTTCTCATTAATGCAATTATCTAATCAACCAATCACATGGCAGTTGCTTCAATGCATTTAGGGGTGTGGTCCTGATCAAGACAATCTCCTGAACTCCAAACTGAATGTCAAAATGGGAAAGAAAGGTGATTTAAAGGTGCCCTAGAATGAAAAATTGAATTAACCTTGCCATAGTTGAATAACAGGAGTTCAGTGCATGTAAATCACATACAGTGAGTCTCAAACACCATTGCCTCCTCCTTCATATGTAAATCTCATTTGTGAAAAACACCACGGAAAAATAGGCGAATCTCAACATAACACCGACAGTGATGCAATCGTTGGGATCATTAATATGTACGCCCCCCAACATTTGCATAAGCAAGCACATGTTCACTATCAGGCGAAACTGCGCAGCCGTATCATCTCTGCAGGTAAACAAGCATCACGCGAGGATAGCGAACATGGTAGATCATGGACACCAATGTTATGTTCCAGGCTGTGGATCAGGCTGTATCAGACGTTTCATACTCTTCCCACAGATAAAACATGTCAACAGGCATGGTTGATGTTTATTTATAATCGGATACCACAACAATTTAATTTAAAGTTGTTAGTTTGCTCAGGCCATTTCACCACCGACAGTTTTTCAAACCTGGGACAATATCAAGCAGGCTTTGCTCAGCGTCTGACACTGAAGAAAGGGGCAATTCCAACCATATACCTGCATGCAGTAATTGATTTTATCCACTTCTTGACTGTCTAAACCATTTCTGATTAAATTGAAAGTTTCTTAGAGAGACAACATTAACGATAATATTCCTGTTGTTGTCTATATCCAACGCAAGATGCTATACAGTAAGAATAGGATAATCCAAGTAGCTTACATAACTAAATAGTATGTCTAATGACAAAGGTTAATATTATTTCATGCCAGTGTTGTCATAAATTACAAAATGCAATCATAGATACGTAACATACTATGTTAGTTTAGTTGCTTATACATAGCTCACACGATCCTTCTAGCTAACGCCACCACCTCCACCATTTAAGTTGAAACGATAGTAATTTGATATTTATTTATTTATATTTTTGACAACTGAAGTATTTTAAATCAGTACTCTACTGTCAAACTCAAACGTTACTGTACAAACAACACATTTAAGCGCTACCCAGTTCAGTTTGTGATTCAAAGTGAAGACGCCATCATTGTAAAATCATACAGGGACACATTCCAATAATTAAAATGTTTTTACAATGCTAAAAAAGTTTTGACTGCTGATGTGTATATTTAATGCTATATGCTAGTTATCGTTTAGGCTGAAGTTCTGGTACGGACGTAATGATTTTGCAGATTCCTAATTAAAATAAAGACTTAACTTACCATTCAGAAGTGTCCATTTCTAATCTCAAAACATGTTGTTGTTCCTCAAAATCTGCATCTTCATCAGAATCAGGCTCAAACATATAAGGTTGAATGCCTAATCTCTCCATCGTCAAGACGGTCAGTAAAGTTGTGCCTGCTATCATTGAGCTGCGCGCAGTGAAACAGCCAATCAGAGCAGAACTCTGCATTAATATTCATGACCCTTCCAAATGAGGCAAAAACAGATCATTTCATCCTAGGGAAGATTTCTTGAGTTGTAAATGGACCTGTAAAACCGTATCTGGACAATTATTGACCTTAAATAAGCCATATACCCTCTATGTAGATACAAGAGAACAATTTAAAATGTTGTTTCAAATCATTCTAGGACACCTTTAAGCAATTTTGAGCGTGGCATGGTTGTTGGTGCCAGACTGTTCATCTGTTCAGTTACTGGGATTTTCACGCAAAACCATTTCTAGGGTTTACAAAGAATGGTGTGAAAAGGGAAAAACATCCAGTATGTGGCAGTCCTGTGGGCGAAAATGCCTTGTTGATGCTAGAGGTCAGAGGAGAATGGGCTGACTGATTCAAGCTGATAGAGGAGCAACTTTGACTGAAATAACCACTCGTTACAACCGAGGTATGCAGCAAAGCATTTGTGAAGCCACAACACACACAACCTTGAGGTGGATGGGCTACAACAGCAGAAGACCCCACCGGGTACCATTCATCTCCACTACAAATAGGAAAAAGAGGCTACAATTTGCACGAGCTCACCAAAATTGGACAGTTGAAGACTGGAAAAATATTGCCTGGTCTGGTGAGTCTCAACTTCTTTTGAGACATTCAGATGGTAGAGTCAGAATTTGGCGTAAACAGAATGAGAACATGGATCCATTATGCCTTGTTACCACTGGTGGTGGTGGTGGTGTAATGGTGTGGAGGATGTTTTCTTGGCACACTTTAGGCCCCTTAGTGGCAATTGGGCATTGTTTAAATGCCACAGCCTTCCTGAGCATTGTTTCTGACCATGTCCATCCCTTTATGATCATCATGTACCCATCATCTGATGGCTACTTCCAGCAGGATAATGCACCATGTCACAAAGCTTGAATCATTTGAAAATTGGTTTCTTGAACATGACAATGAGTTCACTGTACTAAAATGGCCCCCACAGTCACCAGATCTCAACCCAATAGAGCATCTTTGGGATGTGGTGGAACGGGAGCTTCATGCCATTGATGTGCATCCCACAAATCTCCATCAACTGCAAGATGCTATCCTATCAATATGGACCAACATTTCTAAAGAATGCTTTCAGCACCTTGTTGAATCAATGCCATGTAGAATTAAGGCAGTTCTGAAGGCGAAAGGGGGTCAAACACAGTATTAGTATGGTGTTCCTAATAATCCTTTAGGTGAGTGTATATTACAGTTTTGACATGTATACAATATTTTACAACATATGTACAACATTTAAAATCATGTAACAAACATTTTAGAAGTAAAAATGAAACATTTAAAAGTAATTCAAGTGTAATCAGCCTGTCTGTTATCCAATTTCCACCGTATCAGCGCCGTTTCTTGAGCCTGAGATGGACTCGCGCTCTGCGGGTGGACTTAAAGATCCTGCAACGCGCCTGACTCCATAACCTGCCAATAAACAAACAGTGCACAGTTTTAAGAACATTTTATCATCCAAATTAATTATATTCATTATCTTAAGGACTAAAGTTGTGTGTTTTGAGAAAGGCACCAGGGGCTTCAAAGACAGATGCAGCACTCGTTTACTCACATTGTGTCCCTGTATGTTGTTTTGCATTAAATAAAAAGATTTTAAGCTCAGTAATGATTTTATAGATAAAATAAAACACACAAACCTGAATTTCACAGTAGAAATGTTCCAATTCTGCGACGCTGAGAAGAAGGAACTTCTCTGGAAACTGAAGAGAATTCAAACAGCACTCACTCACTCAACCTCAACCTTTTAATTAAGTAAACATATTAAATTTAATTATCCTTTCTCAAATATTCTGATAGAAATTTCACAAATATATTAAGTATATTTGAAATAAATAATTGGTTATTCGAACACAATCCTTTATTGAAAAAAACTTAAATATAACTGTAAATTTGAGACGAAATGAACTGCAGTCAATTATTTTGGTATGTTCAACTCAAAACATCAAGTAAATGATATTTAGAAATTTTATTAAGTTAATAAAGTTAATTATTACTGTAATATTTACTAAGCCACTGAATTATTTTTTAGAGTGTGGTGTCCGAAACCATAGTGGACGTTATTGAGTGCACTCATTCTATCTCACATTGCACCGCAATAACGGCTGTCCGAATTCACTCACATGTTTTCATTCACTCCTTCAAGTGAACTATATTAGTAGACTAAAATAAGGAATAGTGATTGAGGGTTTAGGGGGCGATTTCCGATTCAGCCAAAGAGTTACTGGCAAACTGGGAAGAGAGGTGCTGCAATGATGTGAAATAATCACTAAAATTATTGTAAAATTATAACCTGCATTCCCGTCTCAATCACCACACCTGTCTGCGATTGGCCTCATCCTCATTTCACCCTTCATAAGCAGTCACCTTCCACCCTACAATTGTCTGGTCTCGTCGTTCTATCATGAACCTCAACCTGAATACTTACCCGAGACACACTTACCTGTGCTATTCTCGTCGCTCTACTTCAGTCGCCTGCCCTCCGCTTCAGTCATCTGGTCCACCATCTCCAACTCTCAGCATCTTTACTGTAACTAACCTATTCTCAGTTACCTGCTTGCATCACTAGTCTGCCTAAACCTGTTGTTTGGAAATCACTTGTGTTGCATCCAGAGGTGGGTAGTAATGAATTACATTTACTTCGTTACATTTACTTGAGTACATTTTTTGGGTAACTTGTACTTTTAGAGTATATTTAAAGATGGGTACTTTTACTCTTACTCAAGTACATTTCTTGTGAAAAAACTGTACTTCTACTTAGTTACATTCGGTGGCTTTCCTCCGCTACTGTCAAATGGTAATAATTATATTATATAATATTTTAAAATGAGTTAATATGACTTTTGCAAGTCTCGCGAAACGTTGGAGAGGCTGCTTCGCGAGAGGTGGCTACGGATCACCCGCTTATAATTAGCGCGCGTTTAGTCGGAAGATGATGGCTGAAGCAGAGGAAGATGTGTGTGAGCTACGGGAGGCAGAGTGGCCTCAAGTTCAGTCTATGATTTAACTCCAAGATGTCAAAAAGAATAGTTTCATAATGCGATGCATGCAAATGTTCACATCTGCACATTTACATATCCTTTTCTTCACAAAACAAAACAAATAGAATAGCCTAATGTGACATCTTGCATTTATACACAAATCCGGACAGACACCTGTCTGAGGTGTAGAAAATGCATACAAATAAAAACTGGATTGTATTTTATTCCTACCTAAAGAATAGCCTATATAGAAATATAAGAACAAAGTATGTTTTAAGAAGAGCTCTGGTTAGCCCAGCACACCATTAATTTACACTGTTTAACCATTAATCGCACAAACACACACACACATAATTATATATATATATATATATATATATATATATATATATATATATATATATATATATATATATATATATATATATATATATATATATATATATATATTACAATAAGGTTCATTCGCTTACATAAGTTAACATGAACTAATACTGAACTGCACTTTGTTAACGTTAATTTCAACATTTACTAATGCATTATTCAAATCTTGTTAACATTAGTTAATGCACTGTGAACTAACATGAATAAACCATGAACAGCTGTATTTTTATGAACTAACATTAACAAAGATTAACTAATGCTGAACAGAGGCGTTGTTCATGGTTAGTTCATGTTCACTAATACATTATCTAATGTTAACTAATACAACCTTATTGTAAAGTGTTACCGAGAGGTGTGAAAGCTCTCCAAGTAGCCTGAAATTCAGGGTTCTCTTACGAGAGGTTCTCTCGTATTGCGTAAGTTGCTTACGCTACGGGAAAGTCTTCATTCTTCGAGATCTGAAGCCAAAAATTATCCTAATTTTGCATTTATTGTCAACGCAGTGCGGCAGCCGGCAGACCATAGCAGGCTGTATGAGCGTGCTCATTTGCTGCCCGGTCGGCAACTGCTTAAGCCTACCAGTGAGCCCCGCGTGACTCACATCCAACAGGTAGGGTGTGGCCAGTGTGTATATAAGCAGGGCTCACAGGCTGAAAATCCGATTTTCTTGTCTTCAGCGAAGCTCTTCGCATCGCTGGATCTTGAGAGCCGCCGCCGTTGAAACCAGCGACCAGCAGGCCTAGGACAGCGCCTGAAGAAGCCGGCCGCCTTCGCCGCCTTCAGCCATCCGTGCCTGCTATGCTATCTGGCAACATATCCTTTTATTACTGCTGTGTGTGCTTGCCCTGCGACACACACTATCTCTCACTGTTCTAAAAAGAGCACGAGGCGTTTTTGTCAAAAAACTGCCACCGCACTCTCTATGGGCGGCTGCCCCGAGTGCGAAGAACTTTCAATGTCGACCCTGCGGGCTCGACTTGAAGTTTTCAACCAAGCTGTCGCTCCGCCTGTCCCTGGTGGACCGCGCAATAAGAAGCAACGCTCGCAGAGACCACCCGAGACTGATATGACTGAGGAGCTCGCCGGAACCTCTCCCTCGAGCTTCTCTCTTGCTCTCTCCGCCCCCCCTCTCGGCCGCTCAACCGCCGCCGCATCAGGGGATGAGGCGAATGAGATAGACACCCTCCCTCTGTTCGAGCCGCGCTATCACAAGAGATGGCTGAAGTGGACGGTCTCAGAGCGAGCTTCCTCTCCCTCTGTTCGAGCCGCGCTACTGCGCTCACAAGGGATGGCAGAAACGGACGGTCCTGGAGCTCTCTTTACGTTACAAGAAAGCTACTCCGTCCTCCCTATGTTGTTCGCTTCTCCAAGCTTGTGGCCAGTTTTTCTTACATACAGAAAGCGAACCCGCACTCCCCCTTGTTGGGCCGCGAACACGAGGATGTAAACACGAGGATGTACTGTTGTATGCTCGCGCTAACCAAAAGCTAATGTGTTCTCCCCTGTAGCCCAGTGGCAGAATCAGAGGCTGTAATGCCAGAGACCCGAGTTTGAGCCCAGCATTTTATCTCGTGGCAGATACAATTTTTTACTGTTCGCTTCCCCGAGCTCGCGGACAGCTTTTCTTACATACAGAAAGCGAACTCGCCTCTCGCACCACATGGTGCTCGACGGTTAAGTCCCGCTGCGGCTGGACCACCGTCAAAGCTTCACGCTCTGTCAGTCCCCGTTGCCACGGCTACTGCAGATGTTTACCTCGCAGCCAACGAACCAGTATATCTACCCGCTCGCCTGCGCGCAACCACCGTTCTCACGACAACCCAGAGAAATCTCGAAGAGAGCGTTATGTCTGGTTACACGGCTCGCGCCACATGTGTTTTAAATGCAGTGAATGTGCCCACGTCTCTGTGTTCACCCCTGCACACAAGCACTATAAATCCCGTGTCTATCACAGAGCCCACTCTCATAAAGCGGGCACGAGCCACTCAAGTGATAAAAGTAGGTCACGTGTCCACATCACAGTGCCCACACCTACTCACTGCCCGCTCTGTTACACGGCCCCTCAAGACCGGTCATGTTCTAAATGCAAGTGTTGTGCCCGCTCCCTTGCGCTCACACATACTAACAAACATTTCACCCCCGACGCCGCCTTTGCGCGTCGCACCTCACACTATATGTTCCCCGTCCAAAGCCACCGGGACACTGTGTAAAACGGCCAGCTATCGCTGTGTGCGATCCGCCGCGTCTAAGCACCGAGAGCGTGCGCGCTGCGCCCGCCCCTCCGTTTCGAGCTTCCGAGCCCGCAATGCGCGGCGATCGGAGCCCGGAGGCCATTCTGCCCCTGGCTGCACACGCAAGAACGTGGTAAGCTCTTCCAGGCGCATCAGAATGGGTGCTAAGCACAGTAAAACTGGGCTATACTATGCAGTTCGCTTGCCGCCCCCAGCACTTACGAGCGCATACCGAGACGAGAGTGAATGGGGAAGTAGCACATCTACTTTGAGCAGAAATAGCCACACTTCTGTGCAAAGGGGCTATAGAACCGGTTCCCCCTTCTATGAGCGAGTCGGGCTTTTACAGCCGATATTTCCTTGTTCCCAAGAAGGATGGAGCTCTCAGACCGATTTTGGATCTGAGATATTTGAACAAAGCTCTTATGAGAAGATCGTTCAAAATGCTCACAACCAGGTAGATTCTCGCGCAAATTCGCCCGAGGAACTGGTTTATCTCTCTCGATCTAAAGGACGCATACTTTCAGATCCAGATAATAGCCCGTCACAGGCCATTCTTGAGATTCGCCTTCGACGGTCAGGTATATCAATACACCATCCTACCATTAGGCCTGTCTTCAGCACCCCGTACATTCACGAAGTGCATGGACACGGCTCTCGCTCCCCTGAGAGGGCAGGGAATGCGAATTTTGAATTATTTGGACGATTGGCTGATTCTAGCACAGTCAGAGGCCGAGCTCGTCGCCCACAGAACAGTGCTTCTCAGCCACCTGGACAGCCTGGGACTCACGGTCAACTGGACCAAGAGCTCATTAGTGCCCAGTCAATCAACCTCTTTTCTGGGTTTGGATCTGGACACTGTGGCAATGACGGCCCGTCTGTCACCACGGTGCGCGCGCCGCATTCAACGCCTGGCCGCGTCCTTCCAGCCGGGCAGCACCGCACCTCTCAAGACATTTCAGAGGATGCTGGGTTGTATGGCTTCAGCTGCAGCAGTGCTTCAGCTAGGTCTATTGCGTATACGCCCGCTACAACGCTGGCTGAATGCCCGAGTGCCTCACAGAGCCTGGGCTTCCGGCGACATATTCACAAAGTGAAGTGCTTTGTACATGTGTTGGCCTGTTTCCCCTACTGGCCACCTGTTTTCAGCCTTATGTTTTTCCCCGGTCTCCCCGGGTTTCATATGCTGTATGCTCTGCGCGCACGGCGTTGACAAGGGGTTCCCGTAGCGTAAGCAACTTACGCAATACGAGAGAACCTCTCGTAAGAGAACGTACTCGGTTACTAAACGTAACCTCGGTTCTCTCTATAAGAGGGAACGAGTATTGCGTAACCTGCCGTGTGCGTCACGAGCTTTTGCGCTTCAGACTACGAAAACCGGATTTTCAACCTGTGAGCCTTGCTTATATACACACTGGCCACACCCTACCTGTTGGATGTGACGTCACGCGGGGCTCACTGGTAGGCTTAAGCAGTTGCCGACCGGGCAGCCAATGAGCACGCTCATACAGCCTGCTATGGTCTGCCGGCTGCCGCACTGCGTTGACAATAAATGCAAAATTAGGATAATTTTTGGCTTCAGATCTCGAAGAAAGAAGACTTTCCCGTAGCGTAAGCAACTTACACAATACTCGTTCCCTCTTCTAGAGAGAACTGAGGTTACGTTTAGTAACCGAGTACGTTTTTGCTTCTTATCAATCAGATCGAAAGTAACTAGTAACTAATTACTTGAGTAGTTTTCTCATCTAATACTTTTTTACTCTTACTCAAGTAAATATTACAATTGTTACTTTTACTTTTACTTGAGTAAATATTTCCATAAGTACTTGTACTTTTACTTGAGTACAGATTTTGGCTACTCTACCCACCTCTGGTTGCATCCTTCTGTTTTATACGGTGGCCCAGTAGTGCACCACACAACGCAATATAAAAAGCAAACATAAGTTCACAACACAACGAAAACAAGCCACAACACAAAGAAATCAAGCCACAACACAACAAAAAAGCCACAACACAACGGAATCAAGCCACAACACAACAGAAACAAGCCAGAACACAATGGACAAAAGCTACAACACAACAAAATCAAGCCACAACACAGCGAAAATGCTCCCAACCACTCCGAGGCACTCGGAGCGCGGAAAAGTTGCCACTGTTCTATAGAAACGGCAACCGTAGATATCAATACCACAATAAGTTTTAACAATATGTAGGCTAACCATTGTTTATCGACATGAAATATTAATTCAAAATCACCTACATGCATTATAGCTGCACTATATTTATGCTCGAGAATGCTTTGGCCCGATACCACGGCGTATTACACCTAAGGGAACGTCTGCCAATTCCACCAAGTGGTTGAAACGTATAATTAAAATTACTTTTAACTTCTTATCTATGCACCAGTTTGTGGGCGGGGCGGTTGACGTGAGTGGACGTGTCTGTACTTTTATTTACTTTTGTTTTATACAAAATATTCAATCAACTATCACAAGCTATGCATAATTTGAAAGCTTAAACACTCAAGATTAATGTTCTGAACTTGTTTTTGCAATAAATACACCAGAGAGGAAAGGGTTAAATGAAATACTAAAGGACCGGCTATGTAAACATTAGCATAATATTAGCGGTACTCATCTTTCATCTCCTATCGTTCAGATCAGATCGGACGAATCCAATAAACACCCGCATACATCTCCGTGTAAGGGTCCACTCTTCAAAATGCATCCCACTTTTTAATCCAAAACAACGAAAAAATAGGCAAAAAACAAAAAATCCTCCATTGTTTGCAAGAGAGTTTTAAGTTAGCGTAATCAATCATTTCCATTTTCAATGAAATATAGATTCTAATCCATCTCTGGCAAACTCCCCCTGCAAGAATAGTCTCCTCTCCGTGACATAAACCCTCCCTCGTCTCTCTCCTTCAATCAGAGTCTCTCCTGTGATGCATCATATAGAGGAAGCGCCTTATAGGCTTGGTGAGCTGTTAATCATTGCACCCATGGTTTTTGTTGGATAAAGGCACTTGGTGCCTAGCCAATGCCTTTCCAACAAAGGTTTGATTTATGGACTTAGTAACCAATCAAAAGGCATTATCTTGTATAGTTTATGTAGGTAGGATTTGGTGAATATTACTAGTGCTTAGGCTTTCATAACACCTGTACGCGTCTGCCATGGCGCCTGCCAGTGTTTAGGCAGAAACTGCAGTGGAGCGCGCAGACTCTGACTGACACTTCTTATCAGCTAAATTAATTTTTTACACTTTGTAATTTCTGTAAATAGTTGCTTTAGTTTTTTAGTAACTGTTTATCCATTATAATTAGCAGTTTATTGCAGAAATATTTTAATGAAAAACTCTTTACAATTGCAAATGTTCTGAAATAAATGGCCTTTTTGAACTGAGAGAATCATCCTCATATTTGAATCATGACATGATTAGACATTCAGTTTTATATTTAAGTTCAGGCTCTTAACATTAAATTCTCATATTTTTTAAAGTAAAAAAAAAAAAAGTGAGTCACTAACATGTATATTTACATGTATATTACTCTGTTCCCATATAACTTTGAGTTATTATGACTCTTGGGTAGCAACGTTTCAAGTGTTCAAGTGTTTAAAATAAGACCAGATTGATGAATATAGACCATAGGGTTTAAGAGCTGCAGACATTTTTCTTTTGATATGTCGTTTTCAAAAAATTCTCAAAAATAGGGGCGCGGGATAGGAGGTTAAAGGGTCATTACACCCTAAACCAAATTTTCTGAGATTTTAACAGAGTTATGAGTGTTGAGCATCATATAAGCCAATGTGACCATCCATTCATTTTGATTGTAGGAGAAAACTAGTTCATTTAAAAAAAAAAGTGCACTATATTCAACTTCCGGGTTTAAATTCATCTTTGTATTAACGTCACAGAATGTGACGTTATGTTGTACTATAGTACAGCGATGACTCATCGACGTCTGATTTATTAATCATGAGTCTGCGTGTCCTTATCCTATGAGAAGAGTCCTCACTTAATTATTCATGAGACTGCGTGTCCTTATCCTATGAGAAGACGTCTTGCTTAATTATTCACGAGTCTGCGTGTCCTTATCCTATGAGAAGATGCCTCGTTTAACACAGCAGCACGCGTTGATTGATAGGTGCTTCAAAGAGTGAGATCCTAAGTGAGAGATCCCATTAATGGATCAAAAACGAGTGATTTTTTTTTGCTTTGTATTAGTTTCTGCGTCGCAAAAGTTCTCTTCAGTAGATATTGAGTCTTCACACAAAGGCGATTCATCCACAATGTGAGTGTAACCTCTCTTTATGGCCCATTAACCGATCAAACGGCTCATAAAACACTGCAAAATAAGCCTTAAAAGTAATCAATGATGCAACAGCGTGTTCGTATATACACTCACCTAAAGGATTATTAGGAACACCTTCAGAAATGCCTTAATTCTACGTGGCATTGATTCAACAAGGTGCTGAAAGCATTCTTTAGAAATGTTGGCCCATATTGATAGGATAGCATCTTGCAGTTGATGGATTTGTGGGATGCACATCCAGGGCACGAAGCTCCCGTTCCACTACATTCCAAAGATGCTCTATTGGGTTGAGATCTGGTGACTGTGGGGGCCAATTTAGTATAGTGAACTCATTGTCATGTTCAAGAAACCAATTTGAAATTATTCGAGCTTTGTGACATGGTGCATTATCCTGCTGGAAGTAGCCATCAGAGGATGGGTACATGGTGGTCATAAAGGGATGGACATGGTCAGAACAATGCTCAGGTAGGCCGTGGCATTTAAATGATGCCCAGTTGGCACTAAGGGGCCTAAAGTATGCCAAGAAAACATCCCCCACACCATTACACCACCACCACCAGCCTGCACAGTGGTAACAAGGCATGATGGATCCATGTTCTCATTCTGTTTACGCCAAATTCTGACTCTACCATCTGAATGTCTCAACAGAAATCGAGACTCATCAGACCAGGCAACATTTTTCCAGTCTTCAACTGTCCAATTTTGGTGAGCTTGTGCAAATTGTAGCCTCTTTTTCCTATTTGTAGTGGAGATGAGTGGTACCTGGTGGAGTCTTCTGCTGTTGTAGCCCATCCGCCTCAAGGTTGTGTGTGTTGTGGCTTCACAAATGCTTTGCTGCATACCTCGGTTGTAACGAGTGGTTATTTCAGTCAAAGTTGCTCTTCTATCAGCTTGAATCAGTCGGCCCATTCTCCTCTGACCTCTAGCATCAACAAGGCATTTTCGCCCACAGGACTGCTGCATACTGGATGTTTTTCCCTTTTCACATCATTTTTTGTAAACCCTAGAAATGGTTGTGCGTGAAAATCCCAGTAACTGAGCAGATTGTGAAATATCGTTTGAGTGCCCTCCGAACCTCGTCCTCCGAGACAGAGATCACGTGACCGTTGCTGCTCTGAGGGACTCTCTCTGACGCGTCACTCGCCGGAGTCGCGCTGCCGCGATTACCATCAAAGCGAGCGTAGAAAGAGTTTAACTCGTTCACCAGCAACGGATCAGCTCTCACCTCTGCAGAGGATTTAGTTCCAAAAGCACAGATGGTCCTCAGTCCCTGCCACATCCTCCGGGAGTCGTTGAGTTGGAAATGAGATTCCACTCGGTCTTTATAGCGGAGTTTTGCGGCTTTAACGGCGCGCCGGAGGGCGTAACAAGAAGCTTTGTACTCCCTCATATCCCCCATTAGGAGACCGGCATTGTAAGCGATAGTGCGCGTGTTTACTGCAGTGCGTATTGAACTGTCCACCCACGGTTTCTGATGACGTTATAGATATTGTTTGTGTGGCTTGCTCTGTCAGTGTGTTGATAAAGCAGAGCGCCACTTCTGTGAACTCGCTGACGTCTTCAGAACTCGCGCGGAACATATCCCAGTCGACGTCATGAAGAGCTGCCTGTAGCGTGATCTCTGAATGGGATGACCAGCGTTTGACTTCCCTCCTCACCGGGGGCTCTTGAACGAGCCTTTGTTTATATTCCGGTGTGAGAAAAAGGGCGGCATGGTCCGATTTGCCAAAAGCTGGCTGTGAACGAGCTTTGTAGGCGTTCTTAAACGGAGAGTAGCAATGATCCAGTGTGTTTGCTCCTCGTGTGGGACAGGAGACATGCTGGTGAAAGTTTGGCAATACTTTCTTTAGGTTTGCTTTGTTAAAATCACCCGCGACGATGAAAGCAGCGTCGGGGTGTTTGTTTATGAAGCCGCTGGTCACATCATAGAGGGCAGATAAAGCCAGCCCCGTGTCTGCCTGTGGTGGAATATAAACGGCAGTGGCGATGACCGAGGAAAACTCCCTCGGTAGGTAGAAAGGCCGGCAAATGAGAGTTAAATGTTCCAAGTGAGGCGAGCAGGATCGCGAAAGAATGGAGATGTTCCTAGGATCGCACCATTTCTTGTTTATCATGAAACACACTCCACCGCCTTTAGATTTACCGGCCTCGGCTGTTCTGTCCATCCGAAAAACAGAGAAGTTCTCGGACGGCGTCACGGCTGTATCCGGGACCGCTGGCGTGAGCCATGTTTCGGACAGACAATAGATGTTGCAGTCTCTCATGTCCCGTTGAAAACTTATCCTGGCTCTAAGATCGTCCATCTTATTCTCCAAGGATTGGACATTTGCGAGCAAAATGCTCGGGAGAGGAGGACTGAATGCTCTTTTTCTCAGTCTGTTGCGGATCCCAGCGCGTTTCCCGCGGTGTTTTTTGAATCTTCGCCGTCGACTCGAGTGGCCATTGTTCAACTCGGCGTCCCGGCGAATCTCAGATGGAAGATTGGAGAAAGTGTCCTGAAACAGGTCAGTGTAGCGGTAACCAATTCCCAGAAGTGTTTTGCTGTTGTAACAGATCAAAGCAGATGATCCGTTGGAAAAAATAGAGAGTAAAAGAGAGTAGAATAATAAATAAAAGCAAAGTTTTAGCGGAGCGACCTGAACGGCGACCGAACACGGCGGCGCCATCTTGTCTTCAGCAAGATTAGGTGAGACAAGACAGGTGTTCCTAATAATCGTTTAGGTGAGTGTATTTTCTAGAGAGAACATGCGAATGGCTGTGCATTTATTTGTGCAATACATAGCTGTCATTGGATATGTATTTTATGTATTTGTGTTATTTAAGGTGAGCTTACAAAACCATGTGTATATTGTGTTACGTAATTATATTTTGCAGCGTGCAATTTTTTGGGAAGTGTTGATGCTTTTACTGAGAGTGAAATAATACTCTGAATCAGAAGCCATTGTTGTTGTCAGTCAGTCTCCCCCACTGATCTCCCCTCATCCCCCTCCACTCCGCAGCTTAACCACGCCCACATGACCCTTTAACATTTAAAAACAGACATGTTCAAATTCCACAGCTTGATTGTATTGGTAAAACTGACTTAGTAATGCACAACACAACATTGGAATTGGAACATTTAAAAAAAAAAAAAAAAGTAAATTTAATTCATACAAATTATATGCTCCTCCATGAACTGCCACCTTAACGTGGTGGAGGGGTTTGAGTACCCGAATGACCCTCGGAGCTACGTTGTCCGGGGCTATATGCCCCTGGTAGGGTCTCCCAAGGCAAACAGGTCCTAGGTGATGGGTCAGACTAAGAGCAGTTCAAAAACCCTTATGATGACAAAAAAAAGGAGGACCGTGAAGTCGCCCGGTACGGCGCAGCCGGGGCCCCACCCTGGAGCCAGGCCTGGGGTTGGGGCTCATATGCGAGCGCCTGGTGGCCGGGCCTTCCCCCACGGGGTCCGGCCGGGCTCAGCCCAAAGGAGCGACGTGGGGACACCTTCCCATGGGCTCAACACTCACGGGAGGGACCGTAAGGGGCCGGTGCAAAGCGAATCGGGCAGCAGTCGAAGGCGGGGGCCTAGACGACCCGATCCCTGGACACGGAAACTGGCTCTTGGGACATGGAATGTCACCTCGCTGGCGGGGAAGGAGCCTGAGATTGTGCGTGAGGTTGAGAGGTTCCGACTAGAGATAGTCGGAATCACCTCCATGCACGGCTTGGGCTCTGGAACCACACTCCTCGAGAGCGGATGGACTCTTCACCACTCTGCCCATGGTGAGAGGCGGCGGGCTGGTGTGGGTTTGCTTATAGCCCCCCAGCTCTGCCGCCATGTGTTGGAGTTTACCCCGGTGAACGAGAGGGTCGTTTCCATGCGCCTTCGGCTCGGGCATAGGTCTCTCACTGTTGTGTGTGCCTACGGGCCGAACAGCAGTGCAGAGTACCCGACCTTCTTGGTGTCCCTGGGAGGGGTGCTGGAGAGTGCTCCGACTGGGGACTCCGTCATTCTACTGGGGGACTTCAACGCCATTGCGTGGGCAATGACAGTGAAACCTGGAGGGGCGTGATTGAGAGGAACGGCCCCCCTGATCTGAACCCGAGTGGTGTTCAGTTATTGGACTTCTGTGCTAGTTACAGTTTGTCCATAACAAACACCATGTTCAAGCATAAGGGTGTCCATCAGTGCACATGGCACCAGGACACCCTAGGTCGTAGGTCAATGATCGACTTTGTGGTCGTTTCATCTGACCTGCGGCCGTATGAGGGGCGGAGCTGTCAACTGATTACCACCTGGTGGTGAGTTGGATCCGATGGCGGGGGAGGAAGCTGGATAGACTTGGTAGACCCAAACGTACTGTGAGGGTCTGCTGGGAACGTTTGGCCGAGTCTTCTGTCAGAGAGATCTTCAACTCCTGCCTCCGGCAGAGCTTCAACCGGATCCCGAGGGAGGCTGGAGATATTGAGTCCGAGTGGACCATGTTCTCCACCTCCATTGTCAAAGCGGCCGCTCGGAGCTGTGGACGCAAGGTCTCCGGTGCCTGTCGAGGTGGCAATCCCCGAACCCGGTGGTGGACACCGGAAGTAAGGGATGCCGTCAAGCTGAAGAAGGAGTCCTATCGGGCCTGGCTGGCTTGTGGGACTCCTGAGGCAGCTGACATGTACCGGCAGGCTAAACGGACTGCAGCCCGGGTGGTTGTGGAGGCAAAAACTCGGGCCTGGGAGGAGTTCGGTGAGGCCATGGAAAAGGACTATCGGCTGGCCTCGAAGAGATTCTGGCAAACCGTCCGGCGCCTCAGGAGGGGGAAGCAGTGCCCTACCAACGCTGTTTACAGTGGCGATGGGCGGCTGTTGACCTCAACTGGGGATGTTGTCGGACGGTGGAAGGAATACTTCGAGGATCTCCTCAATCCCGCCGTCACGTCTTCCATTGAGGAAGCAGACGCTGGGGGCTCAGAGGAGGACTCGTCCATCACCCAAGCTGAAGTCACCGAGATGGTCAAGAAACTCCTCGGTGGCAAGGCACCGGGGGTGGATGAGATCCGCCCTGAGTACCTCAAGTCTCTGGATGTTGTGGGGCTGTCTTGGCTGACACGCCTATGCAGCATCGCGTGGCAGTCGGGGATAGTGCCTCTGGGATGGCAGACCGGGGTGGTGGTCCCTCTTTTTAAGAAGGGGGACCGGAGGGTGTGTTCCAACTATAGGGGGATCACACTTCTCAGCCTCCCCGGGAAAGTCTATGCCAGGGTACTGGAGAGGAGAATTCGGCCGATAGTGGAACCTCGGATTCAGGAGGAACAGTGTGGTTTTCGTCCTGGTCGTGGAACACTGGACCAGCTCTATACTCTCTACAGGGTGCTGGAGGGTTCATGGGAGTTTGCCCAACCAGTTCACATTTGTTTTGTGGATTTGGAGAAGGCATTCGACTGTGTCCCTCGCAGCGCCCTGTGGAGGGTGCTCGGGGAATATGGGGTCCGGGGTCCTTTGCTAAGGGCTGTCCGGTCCCTGTATGACCGGAGCAGGAGTTTGGTCCACATTGCCGGCAGTAAGTCAGACTTGTTCCCGGTGCATGTTGGACTCCGGCAGGGCTGCCCTTTGTCGCTGGTTCTGTTCATAATTTTTATGGACAGAATTTCTAGGCGCAGCCAAGGGCCGGAGGGTGTCAGGTTTGGGGACCACGCGGTTTCGTCTCTGCTCTTTGTGGATGACGTTGTCGTGTTGGCCCCTTCTAACCAGGACCTTCAGCATGCACTGGGACGGTTTGCAGCCGAGTGTGAAGCGGCTGGGATGGGGATCAGCACCTCCAAATCCAAGCCATGGTCCTCAGTCGGAAAAGGGTGGCTTGCCCACTTCAGGTTGGTGGAGAGTTCCTGCCCCAAGTGGAGGAGTTCAAGTATCTAGGGGTCTTGTTCACGAGTGAGGGGAGGATGGAACGGGAGATTGACAGACGGATTGGTGCAGCTTCTGCTGCCTTCGGATGCCTCCTGAACGCCTTCCCGGGAAGGTGTTTCGGGCATGTCCAACCGGGAGGAGGTCCCGGGGAAGACCAAGGACAAGCTGGAGGGACTATGTCTCCCGGCTGGCCTTGGAACGCCTCGGTGTCCCCCCGGAAGAGCTAGAGGAAGTGTCTAGGGAGAGAGAAGTCTGGGCATCTCTGCTTAGACTGCTGCCCCCGCGACCCGGCCCCGGATAAAGCGGAAGAAGATGGATGGATGGATGGACAAATTATATGTTTCAACTTGGTGGAATTAGCAGACGTTCCCTTAGCGGCTTGGCAGCGGGTCGAAGCATTCTCAAGTATAAATATGCAGCTATAATGCACGTAGGTGATTTTGATTTGATATTTCATGTCGATATACAATAGCGCACTTAAAACTGATCGTAGCGTTTATATATTTGTAAGACTGGCGAATCTATAGAACAATGCAAGGAGAACTTACTTTACCACACTCCGAGTTCCTCCTAGTGGTCGGGAGCATTTTCGTTGTGTTTTGGCTTGATTTCGTTGTGTTGTGGCTTTATTTAGTTCTGTTGTGGCTTGATTCCGTTATGTTGTGGCTTTATTTCATTGTGGTGTGGCTTTTTCGTTGTGTTGTGGCTTGATTTCGTTGTGTTGTGGATTTATTACGTTGTGTTGTGAACTTATGTATGCTTTTTAAATTTCATTGTGTTGTGCACTACTGAGCCACCGTCGTTCCCCTTCGAGGGAACTCGAACTGCGTCATCGTGACGACACTTTGGGGAACGCCCCTCGCGTTACGCGTCTGAAGAAACAGTAGAATCAGCCCAATCCGATTGGTGTTGCGTGATGACGTCGTATGTGACGGCACACCCGGAAGATACAAAGAGACGTCTGAACGAAACAGAGATAGCTTTTTTGCTCTTCAGCGTGAGCGCTCTGTTGTTCAATCTGAAGGTGTTGTTGCAACGTGTAAGTAGCATTATTTATATTATGGCGAGCGAGCGTTTCAGGCTGTGTGTGCACCCGTGTCCGCGCTACATTACGGGCACGGACACACATCAGCTTTGTGTGCAGTGTCTCGGCGTGCAGCACGCCCAAGCCGCTCTTGAGGGGGCGGCTTGCGGTGATTGTGAACTGCTGCCGCTGAGGGTGCTGCGCTCGCGGCTGGCCGTCTTTGAGGAGACCGGTCAGCCTCGTGAGCCCCGCGGTTCTGGGCCTGCGTCTGTTGAGGCAGCGCGGCGCCGTAGATCGTGGGGCTCACAGCGGGATCTGTCAAGAGGATATGGGACTGCTGAGGCATCCTCCCTATCCTCCTCTGACGATTCTGATATCCTCCCGCCCCGTGTGGAAGCCCGCGATGCGGCTTCTTCCCGCGGGGCGGAGGATCCGGTTCTCAGGCTGTCTGATTCTGAGGAATCAGACAATTTGAGGATCGAGGTGGATGATGTGGGGCTGTCGCCACCCCACGCATCCGCTGTTGAGGAGCTGGTGGAGGTTTTAACCCGCGCTGTGGCCAAACTGAGTTTGGATTGGCCACAAGAAATAGTGGACATCCAGCCACCATCTAAGCTGGATGAACGCTTTTTCAGGCGTCGGGTTCAACCTCCACGGCGGGGTCTTCCTTTTTTCCCCGATCTGCATAACGAGTTGTGTAGATCGTGGGAAAAACCCTTCTCAGCCCGTGTAGCTAATCCCCCAGTACTCGATTTTGCTAATGTGCTGGGGACGGCTGAGTTGGGATATGCAGCGTTGCCACAGGTGGAAGAGGCGCTTGCGAGCCACCTCTCACCCGGGGCCGCTGCATCATTGAAGGCTCCGTCGCTGCCCACTAAACCTTGCCGCGACACGTCCAAGTTAGTCGGCAGGGCTTTTGGTGCGGCAGGTCGAGCTGCTGGTTGTCTGCACACCATGGCGGTCCTGCAGGCATACCAGGCCGACCTCCTCAAAGAGCTGGATGAGGGCGAGGGACCATCTCCGGATGACTTCACTGAGCTCAGGAAGGCAACGGATTTGTCTCTCCGCATTACCAAAGAGACGGCTCGCGCTGTGGGCCGCTCTATGGCTGGAATGGTATGCGTTGAGAGGCATCTCTGGCTGACGCTGTCGGGAATCAAGGAGAGCGAGAAACATTTTCTCCTTGATGCTCCGATCTCGCCTTCTGGCCTCTTCGGCGGGGCAGTGGATACTGTCGTCGAGAGGTTTCAGGAGGCGAGGAAGCAGTCAGCCGCCTTCCAGAAGTTCTTCCCTCGCCGCTCGGGCTCTGCAGTTAGAGCAGGCCTGGGTGGGCAGCCCGGACCCTCACCCAGCTCATCGCACCGCGATGTGCAGAGGCAGAGTGTCGCCTCCCGCGCCCCTCCCGAGGGAGCTTGGCAAAGGAGGCGGCGCTCTCGCAGGAAGCCTTCTCAGCCTAAGAGCGACCTGAGGGACGTCATCCAGGCTAGCTTCGGCAGGATCGCTGAGAGTCGTCCCCCACAGGGTGGAGCGATCGAGGTCGTTTCCACTCTGGGACTCTCGGGGAATCGTTGCTGCGCTCCCGCCGTCCAAGACGTTTCGGGCCGCATCGGTTCCCTGCGCGCGCGCACTGAACCAGTCGCCTCCATTAGGACTTGCGACAGTTCAGCAGCCGCGTGCGCCTCACGGACCTCTTCCCCGACGACACCCTGCCGGTCAGCCGCTTCAGGGCGTTGGGGTAGAGGCTCGAATAACACCCGAGGCTGGCCTCGAGAGGCTAGTTCCCTTAGTAGATTATCTCGGCGCATGGACATGCCTTCCGGGTATATCTGCGTGGGCCCTGCGTATTGTGGAACGGGGTTACAGACTGCAGTTCGGTTTCCCTCCCCCGAAATTCAACGGGGTGGTTCGAACTGTGGTCGGTCCCGAGCAGGTGCGGGTGATGGAGCAAGAAGTACGCTCTCTGCTGGTCAAGGAGGCTATAGAGAATATTCCTCCACCAGACAGGGAGTCCGGGTTCTACAGCCGGTACTTCATAGTTCCCAAGAAGGATGGGGGGTTGCGTCCAATTCTAGATCTCAGGCACCTGAACCGGTCTCTGAGGAGATACAGGTTCAGGATGCTCACAATTCCAGCCATCGTGACTCAGATCCAGTTCGAGGACTGGTTCGTCACGATAGATCTGAAGGACGCATACTTCCATATCTCCATCCTTCCAGCTCACAGGAAGTTCCTGCGGTTCGCTTTCGGGGGCGAAGCGTACCAGTATCGGGTTCTTCCGTTCGGCCTAGCTCTCTCCCCTCGCACCTTCACGAAGTGTATGGATGCAGCTCTGGCTCCGTTGAGACTCCAGGGCATCCGTATACTCAATTATATCGACGACTGGCTGATTTTGGCTCAGTCGTACGATATGGCGGTTCGACATCGAGATGTCGTTCTAGCCCACATAAGGTGCTTGGGTCTCAGACTCAACACGAAGAAGAGCGTGTTGACGCCCTCCCAGAGGACTACGTTCCTGGGGGTTGTATGGGATTCGATGCTGATGCGGGCACGTTTGTCCCCCGCACGCGTGGAGTCCATACTGGCGATGGTCTCGAGAGTGAAACTGGGCCGCAGCCTCACTGTGAAGCAGTTTCAGAGACTGCTGGGTCTCATGGCAGCAGCAGCCAACGTGATTCCGTTCGGTCTGCTCTACATGAGACCCCTCCAGTGGTGGCTGAGAACCAAGGGGTTTTCCCCCAAGGGGAATCCTTTCCGCATGATCAGGGTAACGCGCAGATGCCTTCGTTCCCTCGTCATGTGGAAGAAACCTTGGTTCCTGTCCCAGGGGCCGGTGTTGGGAGCGTCGTGTTGCCGGAAGTCCGTTTCAACAGACGCTTCCCTCACTGGTTGGGGCGCGGTCATGGAAGGCCGCTTTTCCAGGGGTCTGTGGGGGACCCGGCATTCTTCCTGGCATATCAATTGCCTGGAAATGCTGGCGGTCTACAAGGCTCTGAGGAGCTTTCTCCCGGACCTCCGCGGCCACCATGTCCTGATACGATCCGACAATATGTCGGCAGTATCGTATCTGAACCACCAGGGGGGCCTGAGGTCGCGCCCTCTTTGCAGACTGGCGCATCAGGTCCTTCTGTGGTCCCAGGGGAAGTTTTCATCCCTCAGGGCGATGTACATTCCCGGGGACCAAAATCAGGGAGCAGACATCCTGTCGAGGCAGGGGCTGAGGCCCGGGGAATGGCGGCTCCACCCCGAGGTGGTGGAGGCTATGTGCGAGCGGCTGGGCCCGGTGGAAGTGGATCTATTTGCGTCTCGAGAGACGTCCCACTGCCCGCTGTGGTTCTCCCTCACTCATCCGGCCCCTCTGGGGCTGGATGCCATGGCGCAGACGTGGCCGAGGCTGCGTCTGTACGCTTTTCCCCCGATTGCTCTGCTCCCGGGAGTTCTGGAACGTGTCCGCCGGGAGGGCGTCAGCCTTCTCTTAGTAGCACCCCGGTGGCCCACTCGGGTATGGTTCTCCGACATCATCGACCTGCTGGACGGTCCCCCATGGCAGGTCCCTCTGAGGAGGGATCTGCTGTCTCAGGCCGGGGGTACGATTTTCTACCCACGGCCAGAGGTATGGGATCTCTGGGTCTGGCCCCTGAGGGGGCTCAGTTCCTAGCAGAGGGCCTGTCGGCAGGTGTCGTGGAGACCCTACTCAGTTCCAGAGCTCCATCCACCAGGAGGTTGTACAGCCTAAAGTGGAATGTATTTTCCACTTGGTGTAGAGAGCGGCAGGTGAACCCAGTTAACTGCCCAGTGGCTTCAGTGCTGGAGTTCCTTCAAGACCGCTTCTCTGCCGGTCTTTCCCCGTCCACACTTAAGGTGTATGTGGCTGCCATTGGGGCTTTCCACGCACCTTTAGGTGATGCAACGTTGGGAAGGCACCATCTGGTTGTACGTTTCCTCCGTGGGGCTCGGAGGATGAGGCCTGCGGCTCATTCCAGGGTCCCAACCTGGGACCTGGCAGTGGTGCTCGAAGGGCTGGCTGAGGCCCCCTTTGAGCCGCTGGAGTCGGCTGAGGCGAGAATACTGACCTTCAAGGTGGCTTTTCTCCTTGCCATCACTTCTCTGAGGAGAGTGGGGGACCTCCAGGCCTTGGCGGTCACGCCGACTTGCCTGGAGTTTGCCCCTGGCATGGTTAAAGCCATCTTGCATCCCAGCCAGGGCTACGTGCCCAAGGTGCCATCTAACAGGGCAAGGTCAGTGGTTCTCCAGGCATTCCATCCTCCACCTCACGTGACGGCGGAAGAGAGCAGACTTCACCTCCTCTGCCCCGTGCGGGCATTGAGGATTTATCTGGAGAAGTCTGCTCAGTGGAGAAAGTCAGACCAGCTGTTGGTGTGTTTTGGTTCACCCAAGAAAGGGCTGCCTGCGTCAAAACAGACGATTAGTAACTGGATTGTCCAGGCTATAGCCATGGCTTATCGGGTGCGCAACCTGCCTTCACCCTTAGCCGTGAGGGCCCATTCTACCAGGAGCATGGCCTCCTCGGTAGCCCTCCTTTCTGGGGCCTATATGCTAGACATCTGCGAGGCAGCTGGGTGGGCCACTCCTCACACCTTCATTCGTTTTTATAGTCTGCATCTCCCTGAGACGCCTGGCGCGAGAGTGCTCGCCCCCTAGTTGTGCCTGGTTTCAGCTTCACACTGGGGTGGGTATGATTGGTGCGGGATAGTTGGTACTCGTTCCCCAAAGTGTCGTCACGATGACGCAGTTCGAGTTCCCTCGAAGGGGAACGTCTCGGGTTATGACTATAACCCTTGTTCCCCGAGAAGGGGAACGAGACACTGCGTCTCGTGTCCACCCAATCATCAGAGCGCTCGCTTCATCGCAAAGAACGCTATCTCTGTTTCGTTCAGACGTCTCTTTGTATCTTCCGGGTGTGCCGTCACATACGACGTCATCACGCAACACCAATCGGATTGGGCTGATTCTACTGTTTCTTCAGACGCGTAACGCGAGGGGCGTTCCCCAAAGTGTCGTCACGATGACGCAGTGTCTCGTTCCCCTTCTCGGGGAACAAGGGTTATAGTCATAACCCGAGACGTTTTATGCTATAGGGCTGCCTAGTAGAAATAAACTATGGTGCAAACAAAAGGAAAGGCTGCAAGACGACCAGTCTCAGTCTGCTAAAAAGCGGAAGAAAAAAAAAAAGCACAAATGAAAGATCATTTTTAGAGAGGAGAATGTCAGTTTGTGATCCCACAAGCTTAAAATAGAGCTCAAGAGCTACCTGAATGGCCAAGACTCCTATAATTTGCAGAGCACAAGCATCCCTAACAAACCTGAACAATCTTGAGCAAAACTATTCTTGCAGGGGGAGTTTGCCAGAGATGGATTAGAATCTATATTTCATTGAAAATGGAAATGATTGATTACGCTAACTTAAAACTCTCTTGCAAACAACGGAGGACAAATGGCACAATTACACCCAAACAGTGTGAATCTAAGGCTTACCCAAGAGTCAGTGGCAGCTTAACAAATTGCAGTGTGGTGACTGGCTTGTTTTGTAAAGGTTATTTTGTAAAATAAAATGTATCACATTAAGATATTTTACTTTGTTTTCAGTATACCTTGAAATTATAATATTGCTGAGAAAATTTCCACTTAACTGAAGAATTAGCACTTAATAATTATACTGCTTGTGTACGCATGTTTGTTTTTCTGTCCTGTTGAGGACTTTACATTGACTTGGATTGTTTTGAGCTAATGATATTTCTACTCCCTGTGTCAACTTAATTCTCCCAGAAACCGATGGATGGAATGGAGGGAGGGAGGGACGGGCGGATGGTAAATATCGAACATAGTCATATTCTTTTGTTTATTCAATCAGAAGATCTTGATGTGCTTTCTGATGTGTCAATCATTTTGTTTGTTCACTAGACAGCCCTTATATAATCTTAGAGGATGCAGTTGAAGCGGATCAAGTAAGCAGCATATTTAGCGTGTTTATTGTGCAAGAATAAAATGTTGCTTCTGTTTCTGTTGATAGCTTTGAAAACACTGAGATGATGTGCTGCCGATCTCCTGCTCCTGTATCTCAGATTACAACAGAGGTATGTCTAATTCAAATTTGGCATCCAGAACGGCTAACTTTGCTTACAACATATTTTAAGCTGCCTTCATGTGGATGGCTTCATGTTTTGATATCCTTGTGAGGACATTTGGTTCCCACAACGCAGGCAAAACCCTGACCCACAGTCCTCACATACACAAATATGACCATTGCTCTTCTGTATTCTGCTCTTATTAGATTGTAGCTTCCAATGAGCATCATCTACCAATCTCTTTCGCTCTCTCTCTCTCTTCTTTCATTTATTCTTCTCTTCTTCTCTAGCTTCAAATCGAATTACCTCACCAGGGTAGTAATTGCTAAGCTGATCTGTGGCCTATCATTGCGCAGAATGAGGGTCCTGCTCTCTTTTCACCCATGTCAGGACAACAGCAGTTACTAGGCATTGATCTGGTTTGTATCGACTGCCCCTGCACAGCAGCTGTTAATATTTGAAATTCATTCCATTATTAAAGCTACAAGGGACTCGGAATAGAGCAGTTATATCCTGCGCTCGTATCGTTCAGTTCCTCTTCATTCTCTGAGGATTGTAGGCAACAGAGCGAATTTGAGTCATCCTATAATGTTGCTTTAATTTGAACACATTTGTTCCTCTGACCCCAGTCAAGCGTATTAATATAGTCTGGGTTTACTAAACGGTGAACAACATGATCTGATGGACGCGCGTCTCAAACCCCCCGGTCGCCAGCCTTAAAACCTCTACTCACAGAAACTTGAAAGGCACAGCAGAGGCGCCAAGCCACCCACATCCCTCCACACGCCATCGGCAGTAGACAGGTCATCTTCAAAACCTCCCTCTCATCCAGCTCAAATCAGTCACACTTTCTCTCTTTCTTTCCCCAGAGGTACTGACTGAAGGTCTTAGCATCTGAATAGAGGCGAATAGCAGAAATCGCACCCCTGGGCTTTTGGCCATCGTGCGTGGGAGAGAGAGAGGAGGGGAGAGAGATAGGTAGAAAAGATGGATGGAAAACCGGAGAGCTTCATCCGATTGGGTTTCCCGCTAAGAGCCTTTTGAAGGCGGATGACTCAATCAGCAGCATTCCGATGGGAGCCCAGAAGTTTTCCATGGGAGGCTCTGTGCTCTGAGGCAGAAGCACTTTTAGCTGCAGTCTGAGGTCTGGAGAGCTCAAATGAAGTGTCTTATTGTTCCAGCTTAAGCCAGACTCACCTGCATTAAAGCAGGGCAGCTCTTCCAGAAATCCAGTCAATAATATGTGCTGGATAAAACCCATTTGAACTCAAAAAGCAATATTATAGACTGTGTATTTATAATCAACACCACAAATAAATAAGCTTTCCTCAGTGGATATGCTCATTGATATTTGCAGGTAGTCATATGTAGTGTTTAAGTTTGGCTATATGCTGAAATGTATAATATTAACAATATTGAAAAAAATAAATAAAAATTGTATGCACAGCTTTAGAAATGTAAAAATATTATATTATATGTATTATTTATAGCATATCATTGTGACACAAGAAAAAGTGAAATGTGGTAAATTCATTAAATAAATGGGGTGGCACTGAACATATCTTACTAATTTCATTGATTAAATGCATTAGAATCAACCTGTTCATTTTGTGAAATCAATATACTTTGAACTTTGAAAAGGATTGGTCAACATTTTATATCTATAAATTTGTAAAGTTCCTGTTATAGATTCTGTCAGTATTATTATCCCAATATGGCTTTTCGTCATTTATAAATGACGCAGAGAAATCCATTTAAAATACAATAATAATATTCAACCAAAAAACAATTACAGTTTAGTATTATCATATTATCTCCTTCAGCCAATAAAATTTAAATCTATTAGTCATGTGCTTGATATTTTTGGCAACAAGGAAGTGAAGGAGACAATCCATAGTTTTCAGTCAGGTGACTGTCTCAGAGCCTTGGAGGGCAAAACCGCCATAGAACTCTATAGAACGGCAGCACAAGCCTGTCAAATTTCCATCTTAAAACAAAAATATGTGAACAAGATGCATGTTTTGGGCACTTATGATCCATATACAGCACCTGCTACCGTATTTCAATCACTGATAACAGCGGGACGTTTTTACAACGTTTAACGTGAAAAACACTATAGGGTGAGTTGCACCAATAAGGATTAAATTAAGCAAAGTTTAAAGGATTTGTTGATATGGGTTTTATTTTAAATCGAGTCGTTGCACCACTTCATTTTAAACAGAGATAAATTACGCAGTAAAACCATTATAGAGCTGATCAAGCCGCAGGCGGAGGTGAACTGAAGACAGGCTAAAGAATCCTTAGTGCTACCCACCCTTAAAGTGCTGTAATGTACTAAAACAGTGATATTAAAAGATCAAATTCAGTTTACACCTTTTTGATGATGCATACTATATACAGGCGAGAAGATGAGGCCAGAATATGAACGCAACGTGTTTTCTTTATAATGGGTTTCGATGGGGAAAACACCTAACGAGAAACTTCGTGTTGTACTAATATTCTGTGTTCGTCTGCTTTTCTGTACAAAGTATGCAACATCAATAAGGTGTATATTGAATTTGGTATTTTACTATCACTGTCTTACCGCATTAATACTGACTACAAACCTGTGTTTGCATACTTTATCACAGCTGAAGTGAAATAAATGCAATATTATCAATACACAGATGTTTCAGATACATAATTGTCACGTAATACTTTATACACGGATTAATACAGCGTGTGTTTGTACAAGAACAATGAAGTGGGGTCTACGTTTTTTATCAGTTTTATTTTGATAAACATGACAATTTAACATCGCGACTACATGAAAGGAGGTTTTACTATTATAAAAAACAGATTTGTGCGCATTAGTGGAACTGAAGGTTCTTGAATAAACACGAAACACACGTGATCGCTGTTATTCTGAGAATCTGTCCAATCGTGGAACAGCTGTGTCGTCATTAGAGTCCGTGCAGCTGCTCTTTCCTTTCCTTTTCTTTCCTGACATTCAGTTTGGAGTTCAGGAGATTGTCTTGACCAGGACCACACCCCTAAATGCATTGAAGCAACTGCCATGTGATTGGTTGATTAGATAATTGCATTAATGAGAAATTGAACAGGTGTTCATAATAATCCTTTAGGTGAGTGTATAATCCAAATGTGTTTTCTAAAGTTTTGGTCATTTTTAATGCACATTTTGTAAAATCAATAACTTAAACATCAACAAATCTGTGTTATGCATAAATGACAAAGTCCTTTTAGATGATACTTATTTTCTGTGTAGCTGAACTATTGTTCATTACTGGCAGGCAGTATAATAGCCTTTTTGCCTATGTTTTAGGTTAAAGTTTTATAGACAACAGAGGAAAAGCTGTACCTTTTCGAAATATTGATGGTGATAGTGACGGCAGTGCATCAGAAAATAAGGTTGTAGCAAGAAGTTGAAAATCAAGGAGGATAGACGCAGTCAGGGCTGTCCTTAGGGTGGTGCAACCGGATACTAATTATCGGTAAAAAAAACCCCTAGATTTTAATCTTAAAGCTGCAGTCCGTAAATTTTGCCTCGTTGTCGCCATCTCTGTTTGAAACCTGCAATTGCAGTTAGTTGCGGAATTATCGTCTTTACGTGGGTTGTGCATCGGCATGGCTCCTCAGTGTGGATGAATCTAATGTTTTGAGGAGTTTCACTGGAAAATGTCATCTAAACAAGTAAGTATCATGTCTGCTACTTTTGTTCTGACAAACTGAGAAAAAAAGCATTACAATAAATCGTGCTACCAACGGGGATTACATCTAACGATCGCTCAAATCACATCAGACTGTGCAAATTATTATTATTGTTATACTTCGTTCTCAAATTGTTAATGTTAACATCAGCATTGCGCGACTATGTGTATTTGGTGTGTATTAGCGTGACCTGTAGATTTCAAAGTCTGTACATTTTAATATTTTGCTTCTGATTTCAGGTCAATCTCCAGTTGTCACTGATTGTCTTTTGGACCTTTCTGGATTACAGTCCGCCATCAAAATGATACATTTTAATTAATTCAATTTAGAACACATTACAAGCTTACTGTTGTTATTCGGGCTAAGGTAAGGAGATCATTTTGAACACTGGCTGGTTATGCACTTGGTCAAAATTGTATTTTCTATAATTTTTTTACCAAAAAAAGTTACGGACTGCAGCTTTAAATATATGTAAAATATAATGTAATACATTTTTTAGCTGTGATTTCATATTTTAGTACCATATGTTTCAGTGTGTATGCAAATATACAAAACTTTGTGTTCTAGACCCACGCTTTTTGTATAAACAACCTACTGACAATTTCAATAAATTTGCTATGTTGCTCATTTCCAGTTGGGCTAAATTATAGACTAAATTGTGCTAGTATTTTATCAAAGCAGGACCATTGTGCTAGAGAGATTTACCCTTCACAGCGTGCCTTACATCAGCCCATACTCAGTGAAAAATCCCTGTAATGCACTGGCTTTGGCTTATTAGTTACTGTATGTTGCAATTTATTAAATGAGATAATGAGAGGTCAGTGTTATTTAAGTGATGCATGAATATCCTCTTAGCTCCAAGTAGATGCTTTTTATAGTTGCGGCTGCACAGGGGGAATGTGTTTGGTCAATGTATCCAGTTAAGTAAGGGTAAAAGCTCACCATTTAGTGTAAGACCATCTACTGTGCAATCACTAGAGTTGTATTGACCACTAAGATTAGATTTGCCATTTGCTGGCAGAGTGCTGTTTGGATGGGAGGCAGGTATACAACTGTTTTTCATTCTCAGACCTGCAGACCCTGCAAGAAGAAGAAAAAGGTTTGTGTGTGTATGTGTAGGTGTTTTCCCAATGTTTACACTACACTAAGCTGTTTACCACTTTGAGTCCTCCGCACAATTCTCAGGTGAGCATATTTTCCATTTCTGAATGCCTAAAACTGAATAAGGGTTCTAGTTACAGCTGGTATGGATGTGTATATCTCCAGAAAAAACACAGACATCTCCCATTGCTTAGCTTAGTATTTTGTCCAGGAGACAGAATCTTCGCCCTGTCTTAAAGCTGACAGCACCGTAAGCCCATCTGCAGGAAGATGAAGACATCTGTCTTCGCTTTTCAATCAGCTTCCTCACACAAACACTTCCCGCCTCTTTTGTTTGCATTCATGTTTCTTTATTTGACGGAGTCTTAGAGGGATCAAATAAAGCGGCATGCATGAGAAGAGATTTTTTCTGTTTTTGTTTTTTTGTGTGCGTGTATGCTGTTTTCCATCAGTGAGGTTGCTTCCCATTTTTCCAATTTTTCAGTGGGATTAGAGAGGGGAGTGATGGCTTTGCTCACTGGCAGAAGCATCATAAAGCTATGGCTTAGACGAGTCACTGGAGCCACAAAGAAACCAGCACACCTCTAAAACCCCTCCACACACATACACATAAGCTGCCACACACACACCTGATACAGTGAGGTTAGCAGTGGGGTATAGAAGGAAGGAATGGAACAGAAGGGAAGTAAAGTCTGCTTGTAAACATCCCTGTAAACTGTTAAGTGCAACTCTGTTCTTGTATACAATCAGTGCCAAAGAGGCATTTTGCCAGCCCGTTATATTATACTGCAGTTAAACCAACTTGCGTGAACACTATAGTTTCTTTTACATTCTTCTGAACTTTGAAACACTCTTCATTTATTTAGATTTTATTACATACAGTGGTGGTCAGAATTATAGGTAAATATGATCAAATATGGCTGTAAAAAATAAATCTTTATTGTTTATCCTTTTGATCTTTTATTCAAACAAATGACAAAAATCTAACCTTTAATTAAAGTAAAAGAATTGAAAGTGTGGGGTTAATCACATTATGAAATAAATGTGTTTCTCCAAAACACGTTGGCCATAATTATTGGTACCCTTTTAATAAATACTTTTTGCAACCTCCTTTTGTCAAGATAACAGCTCTGAGTCTCCTATAATGCCTGATGAGTTTGGAGAACACCTGACAAGAGATCAGAGACCATTCCTTCATACAGAATCTCTCCAGATCCTTCAGATTCCCAGCTCTTCTCTTCAGTTCACCCCACTCATTCTCTATAGGGTTCAGGTCAGGAAACGGGGGATGGTCATGGCAGAAGCTTCAATTTGTGCTGTGACACATTTTTGTGTTGATTTTGATGTTTGTTTTGGATCATTGTCCTGGGGGGTATTCCAGAAAGCAGGTTGTGTGACATACCTGGGTATGTTTAAGAGTAAGTAAGCAGATAACCTCAACTTTGGTTCCAAATATGGAGGTAACTTTCAGGGTATGTAAGTAGCCATAGCAACTCCAGAGCAGGTTATGTTCCAGATTTAGTTTGCTTAAGAGGTATTCAGATGTTTGTTTGTTTTTTTATAATTAATATAGTTATTCATAATAACCAATTTTGTTTCAGTTATATAATATACAATATTACATCAAATAAAATAAAAAAAAATGCTGATGCAAAAAAAATTATAAGGTAAATATATTCAAATATATTTATCATTTATTTATTGTCATCTCACACATGGATCTGTATTCAATGAATTAGCATCAGATAAACAATATAATCCTTATGCTCAGTGAATAAAGATTACTTATTAAATGAAGACATTGAAAAAATGATTGCATAACCACCAAATAGGTGGTGATGTGTCCTAAGTAGGTTATGTAAATTGCCATTAAACAAAGAAGAAGAGGAAGTGGAATGGCGCGCTTTTACTTTAGCGTCTGTTTCCATGGTGAATCATCAATTCGTTGCTCTGTTGAGAATGTCTTGTGTGTTTTCCGGGAACATACTCTGAGTTGTCTGAACTTACTCCGGGACTCATTTTTGAAACCAGCATATCTTTCGTAAGCAAGGTTTGGGTTAATCAACCGAGAGTTCAAGGTATATGTGACGGTAAGTTAACCTTGCTTTCTGGAATACTTCCCAGATGTAAGATCCAACCAGCTAAAAAAATAGGCCCACAACATTAAAGATCTAGCTGTATTTTTAACCTTGGACATGGAGTACTTTTTATCCCTGTTTGCACCAAATCCATCTGGTGGGTTTGCTGCCAATAAGCTCTTTTTATAGTTTCATCTGACCATAGAACCAGGTCCCTTTTGAATTCCCAGTCGTGTCTGACAACTGAATATATTGGAGTTTGTTTTTGGATGAGCAAGAAGAATTTTTCTTGAATCCCTCCCAAACAACATGTGGTGATGTAGGGGTTGATTTTTTTTTTTTTTAAAGACTTTCTGGCCTTGTCTGGCTATCACCAGACCAAGCTCAATTGAAGATTGAACATTGGTCTGGGGAGTCTGGTATGTATTTTCTACTGCACAAGAGGCGGGATCAACGAGCATAAATTACTCTGTACACAATTGGATAGTCCTTCAACCAATCAGACCAAAAGAGACGTGATCAATGGGCAACGACCCATCGCTTCTCTATCCGTCACCGTGTTAAACCCGCCAATAGCGCGCCAGGAGGATAAGCCAGTCTGTGATTGGTTCCCGCAAAAGTGTAACAGAAGCAGTAGAAATTAATGTATAGGAGTTGCAGGGCGAAATAAAATCGCTGACAGATCAGGCTGGGTTTACCCAGTCTATTTCTGACCCCAAGACTCAACTAATCTGTGTGATTCTTCATCTGTGATCCTTGGAGAGTCTTTGGCCACTCAAACTCCCCTCCTCACTGTGCATTAGGATGATATAGACACATGTCCTCTTCCAGGCAGATTTGTAACATCTTTAGTTGATTGGAACTTCACAACTAATTGCCCTGATTGTGGAAATGGGAATTTTCAATGCTTTAGCTATTTTCCTACAGCCACTTTCTATTTTATGAAGCTCAATAATCTTTTACTGCACATCAGAACTATATTCTTTGGTTTTATTGGAATTTGGCCTTTGTGTTTCCTCATATTTATACTCCTGTAAAATAAGAAGTCATAGCTAGACAATTTCATGTTCCTAGTCACCCTGGTGTGCTATTTATTTTTAAATATTAATGAAAATATACTTCAGAGATATTCTAATCATAAAAATTCTAGGGGTGCCAATAACCGTGGCCAATATATTTTGGAGAACATTTATTTCATAATGTGATTTTCCCCCAACTTTCCATTCTTTCACTTCAATGAAAGGTTAGATTTTTTTTAATGATAGTTAAAAAATAATAAACAATGCACATTTATTTTTACAGCCATCTTTGATAATATTAACCAGGGGTGCCACTAATTCTGACCACCAGTCAAAGCACATGTCAAAAGTTTAGAAACATTAAAAAGTAACGTTTTTGAAAGAAATTGCTGCTTTTATTTGTCACAAACTGCTCAGAGACTTGGGTTGAAGATCCTAATGCAGCTTTATTGGGACAATCCAGAATCGTAATCTACATCACAATCAAAGGGTCAAACACAGGCATGTAATCCAAATAAGCAACAGGGCAGAAAACACAGGAAAAAGGGTAATCCAGAGAATCGAGAATCAATAACCAAGACACAGGACACCAGGATTTTGCTCAGAGGTTACTCTTGCAGTGTAACACAAAAAAAAAAAACTCTGGTTTCATGGAGATCATGGGCAGTCCAGCTGGTGTTGGTGACAATTTTATTAAAAATAACTATTTTATATTTTATATTTAAAATGTAATTTATTCCTGTGTGATGGCAAAGATTAATTTTCAGCATCCACTCCAGTCTTAAAAGTCAATCACATGATCCTTCATAAAACATTCTAATTTGCTATTTTGGTGCTCATTTCTTATTATATCAATGTTGAAAACAGTTGTGCTGCTTAACCTTTTTATGGAAATGGTGATACTTTTTTCAGGATTCTTTGATGAATAGAAAGTTAAACGCACAGAATTTATTTGAATTTATTAAATGTATTAAAGCATTTATTAAACAGAAATATTGTGTAACATTATAAATGTATGAACTGAATGTGTCCTTGATGAATAAAAGTATCTCTCTTTAATAATTGTTTCTTGATAGAAATGATGCCAAAAATCGTTTCCGGTTACGTATGTAACCTAGGTTCCCTGAGAACAGGGAACGAGACGCTTCAGGGAAACGCCTCCAGCGTGACAGGTGTCTGGATCACAATGGAATCACGTCAATCCTATTGACTCCTATTGACAGCGTCTCGTTCCCTGTTCTCAGGGAACCTAGGTTACAAACGTAACCGAAGACGTTCCCTTTCGAAAGGGAACTCGTGCTGCGTCAGCTGACGCTACAGGGAACGGTATACCCACACCGCCATGCCGAGGGGAGTGCATGCCTACTGGCAGTGACAACTGTCAAGACAAGCAAATTCCATTGAAATGCCTGAACCACTCCCCCTCTGATCACACAAGGCTGTCAGTGACAGCATTCCCTACGGTCATAGCCCAAGCTAAAAACCTGAGTAGGAAGCTTCGAACACTTAGAGAAGTCCTACCCAGGCCGCTCAAAGGCCTGGATCCAACCCATTCAAAAGAAGGGGGATCCTTAAAGGGAATGTGGCTAGGGGGCCCTAGGGCGCCCCAGCCAGCCACTAACGCCACCAGGGAGGCCTAGCTTGGTGCCGTTTCCGAAGGGCAATTCGGCCGGGCCATTCTTGTCTGTTCGAGAACAGAGCCTCTGGACACTCGCCTCCTGGAGAGGCATCCAGCCCAAGGTACTGCGAACTGGCAGTGTCCTCTTCAGACCGGATCTCAGAAACGGGCATCCCGGAAAGCGGTACTCAGCATAGCGCTTTCCACCCTTGCCAGCGAGGGGAGTTAATCTGCTCGATCCTAGGATGCACTGAGCTATTATCAAATAGAAACACTCAGGAGGCCAAACTGGCCTACAAGCTGATCTAATTGGGAGGCCTCACTAGGGGGCCTACGACCATCTAATCTTCAGGCTCACATATGACTCTCAGAGAGAGGGGAGCTTAAAAGGGGGCTGCCCGGTAGGTAAACCAGATTGCAGGCTAAAATCCCCTCATTTGGGGACCAAGTAGCAGAAGTGACACCAGTCGCGCTAGGATAAGACCTTACTCAGATGCTGCCGGCTAAGGGCCGGATCACTGATAGCAGGACCCCACTAGCTGTCAGCGTCATTCCAGTTAACAGTTCCCGAACTGAGAACCAAATCCCTTAGGGAGGCCTAGTGAGGCTCATTATATGATAGCAGTATATGCCAAATGCTCGAGAATCCAAACTCAGAAACTCGCCTAAAGGAAGGCCCAGTGAGGCCTACTACCTGATAGCAGCCGAAGCCAACTGTCAAAGTAGCCGGAAAACAGAAACTTGTTTTCTCAGGGAGGCCTCGTGAAGGCTTACTATCTGATAGTCAAGTTATACCAGCTAGCCAAGCATCCTGATTCGGGAACTCACCCTCAGGGAGGCCCAGTGAGGCCTACTACCTGATAGCAAGCCTTTAGGGAGGCCTGGAGACACCTACTGCCTGATAGCAAGCTATACTAGCTACCCAAGCATCTTGACTCGGGAACTCACCCTCAGGGAGGCCTAGTGAGGCCTACTACATTTACATTACATTACATTTAGTCATTTAGCAGACGCTTTTATCCAAAGCGACTTACAAATGAGAGCAATAGAAGCAGCTAGAACAGTCAAGGGCAACAGTATGTAACAGTACGTAAGTGCTGTAACAAATCTCAGTTAATCTAGTACAGAACACATAGGACAGAAGGTTTTTTTTTTTTTTTTTTTTTTAATAGACAGACAGACAGACAGGAAATGAATAGAATGTTAAATGCTAATCTTGATTGGTAAGGTACCGCTGGAAGAGATGTGTCTTTAGCCGTTTTTTGAAAATGGCTACAGACTCCTGGATACTACCTGATAGCCTGATAGCCTACTACCTGATAGCCAGCCTTTAGGGAGGCCTGGAGAGGCCTACTACTTGATAGCAAGCTATGCTAGCTACCCGAGCATCCTAACTCAGGAACTCGCCCTCAAGGGAGGCCTTCTACCTGATAGCGGGCCTGCAGGGAGGCCTAGTGCGGCCTGCTACCTGCTAGCGACTCGTGCTAACTGTTTCTCAAGTAACTGGAGCCCAGGAACATGCCCTCAGGGGAGGCCTGGTGAGGCCTACTACCTCATGACAAGTGTTGGATAGGCCTAGTAAGGCCTACTGCCTGATAGCGGGCCCTCAGGGCGAGGCCTTACCTTACGACCAGTCTTCAGGGAGGCCTAGTGCGGCCTACTACCCAGCAATAGCTTAGCAGTTCCTGTGCTAGCTGACACGGCGACTGGCAATCAGGAGCCCTCCTTCAGGGAGGCCTGGTGGGGCCTACTACCTGTCAACAGTTCATCACAACCTGCCGAGTGACTGAAGCCCAGGAATGCATCCTCAAGGGAGGCCTGGTGAGGCCTGCTACCTCATGCCGAGTCTTCAGGGAGGCCTGGTGGGGCCTACCACCCTCCAGCAGGCCTGCAGGGACGGCTTCCTGGTGGCAGGAATGAAAAACAGGCTGCTATAACTTGGACTGACAGTAGCTTCTCTGCTGGCTGACAAAAATAACATCCAACTGCTAACTAGGGTTATTAGTTGGGAAATTTTCTGCTACTTGAAGCCGACATCGTTGGGGAGCAATACATACCGCAAACACATGGGGCCGAATTTTGCAAGAGGCCTACCGAGGCTGACTACCTAACCAGGTTGCAGCTAATAAATTGCTAACCTCCCCAACCGTCGGGACTCGCTCGCAAGGAGGCCTGCTGAGGCCTACTACCTGACCTGGAGTCTGCTGCCAAGACTGCCCCAGCTGGCTACTCACAACCAGCTGGCCTGACAATTTGTCCCAGCCTGGCTAGGTGAGCCATCCCAGAGGCCTCCGAATTCTTCTGGAGCAAACTGTATGATGCCGCAGTTTTATCGGCAGCGCCTACAAGCACTGGAACCTAATCACACTGTCCATAGCAGGGTACTCAGCAAACCAAACGCCCTGTACCCCCTAAGCGGGGGGAGTACCACATACGCTCTGGAGCTCTGGAGGGCAGGGTTGAGCTATGCATACAATCTTTTCATATTCGTACGAACGATGGCCTTAAACCTTCCCCACGACCACTGGCTAAGTCGCTACCAATTCTTCACAGCACCAACCTGCATTACTAGTGAAGGCCCCAGAACGCAGAGCTTTTTAGCGGGGGCCTCCATAATCCCTAGAAAGCCTAGACCAGTCTAGATCTATACCCGAGGCCCGAAAGGGGCACTTATTTTTTTCTTTTTTTCTTTTTTCCTGATCTGCCCGTGCAGATCAGGGAGGAATGGAAGGCTCCCGAGAGGTGTGGGGTTATGACCGGAGAGAAACCGATCGTCGAGACGACTCGCACGTTCAGGCTCTCTCTCCTAGCGTGCTCCATAACCTCAAGCAACTCCATATACACGGGGCAGGATGGCTGAGAGGGTTCGGCCTCAGCCGACTCATCACCACCCTGCTCAGCCATCCTTTGCTCGAATGGAAGAGCATCAGCTGACGAGGAGGAGATATCCGACTCCTCCCCCGTCAGTTGCCCCTCGCGACCTGGCTGGTCGTCCGTGAGGACTACACCCTCCTCCAGACGACGAGCCAGGTCCATCTGGGAACCCCAGGACAGTGGTCGCCGCTCGGCCTCAGCACGGGCGGAATTGTCCCAGAAGCTGGCCCCTCTTCCTTCGAGAAGAGGGCCAGATGAGAGTGGAGCTTTCGGATGGGGAAACGCTCACAGTTCACGCAAGAGGCTCCCTCGAGACCCTCCCGCACGTGCTCTTCCCCCAGGCAGTACACACAGAGAGTGTGCGTGTCCTCAGGTGTCAGATACTGGAAATTCTGATTGGCTGGTAACTTTAGAAAGTTAACAGCCACAATGGCTGGTGATCAAAAAAGTTAATTTAGAACCCTGCAACTAACCCCGCGTTAGGTTGTGCCCCGCGCTCCCCTAAATGATCTGCTTGTTCTTTCTCTGTTATGAGCAGCGCCGTTTCGTCTACTACATACTCAAGTAGCCTACGCGACGCTCCTGGTGTTTTAACGTCTCACAAACCATATTTGGACATGAACACATGAACATTTTAAAAACCAGTCAAATACACTCTGAAACAGGTTTTCACAGAAGCAGCTCTTCACTAAAACCCATCAAAATAAACGTTTTTGAAAATCTGTTTTGCCAAAAAATAAAAGGATAAAAGTGTGTTACATTTTATTTAATTACCACCGTTTTCGTCATATATTTGTATAAAAATCATAAAAAGAAAAAAATCATAGGATTATTAAAATTTTTAATTAATTAATGATAAAAATAAGTTATTAATCTAATTCAATACCATTTATTGAATTTGGTTGATTAGACATGTTTTATTGAAATTTTAATAAACAAAACAAATGGTTTCAAGTTGGTTATAATAAAGCATTTGTTCAACCAAAAAAAATACACAGGAGATTCCCCACCCCTGCTATTAAAAAAGTAACTTTTACTCTGAGTACATTTAAATGAACTACTTTTTACTTTTACTTGAGTACATTTTAGACCGGTATTTTTACTTGTACTTAAGTAAAATTTAATTGAAGTAATAGTACTAGAATATTTTGTTGCTCTTTCCACCTCTGCGCATAAGAGACGTCTTTCAAAAACAAAACAAAAAATCTTACCGATCCCAAACTTTTTTGTATGTGTGTATAGTAATAATAATAATCAAAAGAACACAATTTGATTAAATTAAATAAAATGTGTCCAAACTACACTGGCAACAATAATGTGTCTTAGAACGCCTTACTCTTTAAAAAACAAAAACAAACAAAAAAAACACATGTTTATTGAAGATGTCTCCCACGTCAGGTGAGCGGCTCCTGTGGGAAGACGGTTGTCATTTGTAGGGAGGGACATCAAAGCACTGCAGCTCTGCATTAGTAAGTCAGGGAGAAGGGGACTGTTTATCCTTTGCACAGGCAGTGCGTATGAATGTGACTGCCTGCTTCTTTCACAAGCTAATGCTGAATAAATCTTCATCCCATTTAATTATACTACAAAGTCTTTCACCTCAGCCCTTCACGCAAGCCTTTTGAAGCGTGTGTGTTTGTGCGGAAAAGAGAGTCACTTTTAATTTTTTGCTCTGGGACGAGTGTCTCTCTGAGAAACACGGGGGAGGGACCGAGGGACAACTCTCCTGGCTAACTCTGATCTGAGATTGTGGCAGTGTGTGTGTGTGTGTGTGTGTGTGTGTGTGTGTGTGTGTGTGTGTGTGTGTGTGTGTGTGTGTGTGTGTGTGTGTGTGTGTGTGTGTGTGTGTGTGTGTGTGTGTGTGTGTGAGATAGAGATAGAGATAGAGAGAGAGAGAGAGAGAGAGAGAGAGAGAGAGAGAGAGAGAGAGAGAGAGAGAGAGAGAGAGAGAGAGAGAGAGAGAGAGAGAGAGAGAGAGAGAGAGAGAGAGAGAGAGAACCATTCACTTTCAATAAACATCATGCTTTTCACTCAGACACAGGTAGGTTTTTTAAGATCCATAATTCATGGGATTTCTTGGTGTCTCTCAGAGAATAACAATGCTCTTTATTTGAGACTGTACAGCATCTGCACGGGGTAAACGCATGACGGCGTTCAGCGCACATTTAAACTTCAAACAGAGGCAGTTGAGGGTGTCACGTTTTAATGCGCTCTTTCGGGGGAAAATAACATAAGCACAGCTAAAGGCACAGTGTCATCTGCACTGTCAAATCCTGGGGCAGGCACATGCACTACTGTATTTAGTCATGAGTGAGGGAGGAAAAGAGAGAGAGATAGGCACTTATGATGAGAACACAGTCTCAGTTGAATGGGTGCAGAGCATTTGTGTGTGTTGTGTAGGCTCTTTAGTCTGATTGGAGTGCGATATGCGAAGTATGACATTTTCCATTTCTAAGGCAACATATAGCACACTATCTGCTTTTCCGGTGTGCATCACATGCATGTTGAGCTGAATGAAGGTTGTCCAGATAGAAAAGCTTCTTTGTTAAAGGAACACGCCAATGGATTTTTTGTGTTCCCACATTTTAGAGAACTCTCTTAATACAATGAGCATTCACACAGAATCTGAAATCACCAATTGTCAACTCTGTGGATTGGTAAAATGAAAAGGGGGAGAGTGAAATAAGATTTATCGGGAATATATAATATTTAGGAACCATCTAAAACGTGGTTGTTTTGTGTCAAAGCCTTGAAGATAAAGCATATTTTTGTCAAAATATTTTCTGGTTTCTATTTGTATAAATGATCATTCAAATATTAAACATTTATGAAATTAGCTATAGCCTAATTAATTTTATGATTTATCATGATTAAGTGTTTGTATACCTGAGCATTTTGCGATTTTTGTGAGGATCATTAAAGCCAGTTTGCATATCCTCCTAACTATTCCTCCTAATATATAGTTGAACTTATTGTAAAGTTAAAAGTATGCCTATTGTATAACAGCAATGTAACAGAAAGTATATATTTCCAATTAGTTTTAACAGTATTAATGGTTATGACAATGAAAACACACAGCTGCCTTTATATTTTAGGAAGGGGGTCCCTCATAAGGGGATCATCCTGTTTGGGGGTCCATGAAAAAGTTAGAATGCCTGGTCAGAAAGTTGTAAAGTCCTGGTAACCTCAAGATTTGACATTGGGGTGTGTTCAAGTCATGTCAGAAAGATTGTATTTACGAGTTGAAAGCACAAAGTTGTAAATACGAGTGGGAAGTTCTGGATTTTCTTTAAGCCCCAAATTTAACAGTTGGGTGACTACAATACCACAGATATTTGTCAGGCTTTTTTATTTACAACAAAATAAGCTAATTGCACAAAATACAATAACATTATAGACGGTTTCATTGGAAGAACATTTTATTCATGCTGTGTACCATTAATGGTATAAGTTTATCATCTCATACATCCATTTTGAAGCTATCTTGTGTAACCATAACCAGATTTTGTCATTAAATCCTTCCTATTACCAATACTGTGCTAACTAGTTTTGATTTGGTATTGACTTTGAAGTGCTCCCTATTTCAATACAATATAGTCACATTATAGCAACGCTCTCCCACATATTTTGCTATTGTAACTGCACTTATCTCCGTCGTTGGTATAAGTTGCAGTGGGTGGAAATAGATGAGAAATGTACAGTTTTCTTCCATCTTTCTGATAACGTTTCTTTAGTCTTCTGGCAACCCTGCAGATTGAACCCTCTGCAGGAGTCCACTCTTACAGACAGAAATGGGAGATTATTTATAATAAACATGCTGAAACAATAAAAACATTAAGATAAGATAATTACATTAAGATAATGCTGCCCAATTAAAATGAAAGATGATAGTGCATAAGAAAGATAATGCAGCCTCTGTTGTTGTTGATTCTTTGCGGACGTCTACCGGAAGTTAAGTTTGGGCCACAAAAGCGTGCATGCGCAGTAACGTTTGTTTATGTTGTTGCAGTTGAAACCATCTATAATATAAAATGCAACAATAAAGTTTACACTGATTTCATAAATTACTTAAAAAGTCACGCTTTATATTAGGTGTCCTTAAGTATGCAGATTGTATAACACACTTTTCACTATAAATTAGTCAAAAATCCGCTTGTAATTTAGCATCCTCAACTACTATGTACTTACATCAAAATATAAGTACAATGTACTTATTGTGTTCATGTTGTATTGCAAAATACTTTTGCTGCTATTGAGGTGGGATCTGGGTAAGGTCAGTTATACCACAGGTTTGGTGGTATTGGTAGGTTTAAATGGATAGTTCACCCAAAAACGAAACTTCTGTCATCGTTTACTCACCCTTACCTTGGTCCAAACCTGTATGAGCTTCTTTTTTCTGCTGAACACAAAAGAAGATATTTTGAAGAATGTTGGTAACCAGACAGTTGACTGCCCCTATTGACTTCCATAGTATTTTTCTCTACTATTGGAAGTCAATGGCTGCTGGATAATTTTATTATCCACATTCTTCAAAATATCTTCTATTGTAAGGGTGAGTAAATTATGACAACAGTTTCTTTTTTGGGTGAACTATTCCTTTGAGGTTTAAAATAAGGCTCTACAAATGATGTAAACATTAAATGTTAGTACATAAAGACATAATATAAATTGTGACCAATTAAAAACAAAACAAAACAATAAAAAACACACCTGATGCATATTCTTTGTTGATCATTTAAGTTTTTGTGTAGTTAAGAGAAGGTACACCGGCATCTTGCTCCAACAAAAGTGAATTGAACGCACCAGATGTCGTAAACACAACTTCCCATTTCGTTATACAAACTTCTCATGAGGACTTAAACGGACCATTACACAATCTCTCCAAATTACTTACAAATGTGCCTGCTGAATATAGTGATTATCTCCCCCAAAAGATGACTGACTATAATGGTTGCTACACTCCCTAATAGGTATCTAACACAGATCAATGACTGGCAAATACGTCCACCCACATCCGCATTGTCTTTGCTCTGTTCCTTCCTTCCAGGGGAATCTATCAGATTACTGTTTGCTTTGTTATGTCCTCAGGTTTTACAGGTTAATGAACTGTCATCTTCATGGCAACTCATGAACCTGCGTGAAGGTTACCCCAGCGACGGCACGCAAAGCCCGTGTCATCTTAAGTCGCCGCCGATGTCAGTCACACTGAAAGTCATTACCCAGAAGCACTTGGGAGCACGCCTCCCGTCTTAGCAGGTAAATCATCAGTAATTGTGTCGTCCGGCTGATCAGACGCAACGTTCATCCCATTTGTGCCTCGTTGTACTGATGCGGCTCACGTAAGCAGTGTTATTTAAATTAGTTTATCTGTGTTTGCTACTTTTCGTGATTATCAGTGGGGGGTTTACATTTTCAGATATCAGCTGCCTCATTTGTCTGTGTTAAAAGAAGACCCTTCGATATTGAGTTGTGTCATATTCCTCTTGTTCATTATATGAAAATTAATCATCCTCATCTTCATGTTCATTAAATAGCCAACATGAGAAGGACACTTTATGCAATAGTTCACTCAAGAGTTGAAATTCTCTGAATTTCTCTAACTTTGTTAGTTGTCCCTGCTCTGGAAAAAAAAAACGATGTAAACTACCTGCACTCTAAAAAAAAATAGTGCTATATGGCATTAAAAGCGGTTCTTCACTGGTTCTTTGGCTGAGGTGCTATATAGCACCACTACCACATACAAAACATGTTAAGATATGGTGCTATATAGCACCAAAAGTGGTTCCCCTATGATTAGGACCAAGATCCATTTAGTGCCATTTAGCACCATTTTTTTTAGAGTGGTTTGTTTTAAGCCAGTTTTAGATAAGCTGGTTTCCCAGCCTGCCAGTCTGGTGTACAAAAAAAAAAAAAAGCAATATTTTGAAATTGTATTCAAATTTAAAATAGCTGTTTTTTATTTGAATATACACTCACCTAAAGGATTATTAGGAACACCTGTTCAATTTCTAATTAATGCAATTATCTAATCAACCAATCACATGGCAGTTGCTTCAATGCATTTAGAGGTGTGGTCCTGGTCAAGACAATCTCCTGAACTCCAAACTGAATGTCAGAATGGGAAAGAAAGGTGATTTAAGCAATTTTCAGGGTTGCATGGTTGTTGGTGCCAGACGGGCCGGTCTGAGTATTTCACAATTTGAGGATTTTCACGCACAACCATTTCTAGGGTTTACAAAGAATGGTGTGAAAAGGGAAAAACATCCAGTATGTAGCGGTCCTGTGTGCGAAAATGCCTTGTTGATGCTAGAGGTCAGAGGAGAATGGGCCGACTGATTCAAGCTGATAGAAGAGCAACTTTGACTGAAATAACCACTCGTTACAACCGAGGTATGCAGCAAAGCATCTGTGAAGCCACAACACGCACAACCTTGAGGCGGATGGACTACAACGCCAGAAGATTACTGTTTGTAGTGGAGATACCACTCATCTCCACTACAAATAGGAAAAAGAGGCTACAATTTGCACAAGCTCACCAAAATTGGACAGTTGAAGACTGGAAAAATGTTGCCTGGTCTGATGAGTCTCGATTTCTGTTGAGACATTCAGATGGTAGAGTCAGAATTTGGCGTAAACAGAATGAGAACATGGATCCATCATGCCTTGTTACCACTGTGCAGGCTGGTGGTGGTGGTGTAATGGTGTGGGGGATGTTTTCTTGGCACACTTTATGCCCCTTAGTGCCAATTGGGCATCATTTAAATGCCACGGCCTACCTGAGCATTGTTTCTGACCATGTCCATCCCTTTATGATCATCATGTACCCATCCTCTGATGGCTACTTCCAGCAGGATAATGCACCATGTCACAAAGCTCGAATCATTTCAAATTGGTTTCTTGAACATGACAATGAGTTCACTGTACTAACGGGAACGGGAGCTTCGTGACCTGGATGTGCATCCCACAAATCTCCATCAACTGCAAGATGCTATCCTATCAATATGGGCCAACATTTCTAAAGAATGCTTTCAGCACCTTGTTGAATCAATGCCACGTAGAATTAAGGCAGTTCTGAAGGCGAAAGAGGGTCAAACACAGTATTAGTATGGTGTTCCTAATAATCCTTTAGGTGAGTGTATTCATGTAATGGTAAAGCTATATTTTCAGCATCATTACTCTAGTCTTCAGTGTCACATGATCCTTGAAATCATTATAATATGTTGATTTGGTGTTTAAGAAACATTTCTTATTATTATCAATGTTGAAAACATTTGCGCTGCTTAATATTTTAGTCTAAACTGTGATGCATGTCTGGATCCATCTGGATTGTTTGATAGAAAGGACAGCATTTATTTGAAATATAATATTTCTGTAACAGTATACATTTATTTATTGTCACCTTTGATCAATTTAATCATGTGTCTTGCTGAATAAAAGTATTAATTTCTTTAAAAATAACTCCAGCATAAAAGGTATATTCACCTAAGATGTAAATGCACAGTACAAAAGTCCATTTGCCAGTTTAAATGCCTACACTGACGCTCACGTCTGTGTGAGAAGCAGTGGCTAATGTGTGCAGCTTGTGAACATGATGTTTTCAGTGAGACAGCAGGGCTCTCTGCTCTGAGCTCTTATAAAAGCAGCACATTAGTGCTGACACAAAAAGAGGTAGCAGACAAGGGGAGAGCAGAAAGAATGACAGGAGAATCACTCTCAACGTCGTCTTCTCTTTCTCTGAGCAACACCAGTGTGCTGCAGCTGCCTTATGGAGCACAGGTGTGACAGCACTGACAGTTTTATTACCACGACATCAGTTCTGTGTCATCTCCTCACATTTTCAAAGTCTTTGTATCTCGCCTTCTCTCTCCCTTTCTTTACTGTCCTTTTTCTATCGACAACAGGTCACTTCTATCGCTATCAACTCGCTTCAAATCTATTTTCATGATTGTTTTTGGTTTAGCTTACCTGTAGTATGAGAAATTTAGAGCCTAAAACTCATTCTCTTGATTTAGCAAGTGTGTAGCTTTGAACCTTTTTTGTGTCTTCCCTCACATTCCATGCTCTCGCTCGCTCGCTCTCTCTCTCTCTCTCTCTCTCTCTCTCTCTCTCTCTCTCTCTCTCTCTCTCTCTCTCTCTCTCTCTCTCTCTCTCTCTCTCTCTCTCTCTCTCTCTCTCTCTCTCTCTCTCTCTCTCTCTCTCTCTCTCTCTCTCTCTCTCTCAATTCAATTCAATTCAATTCAATTCCATTAATAATAATTCTGTGTTCTATGTGTGAGTTTGGTGGTTGGTTTATAATCATGAGCCTTCAAGCAGTGTGTGTGTGTGTGTGTGTGTGTGTGTGTGTGTGTGTGTGTGTGTGTGTGTGTGTGTGTGTGTGTGTGTGTGTGTGTGTGTGCGTGCGTGCATGCGTGTGTGTGTGTGGGTGGGGGGCATGTTTTTGTGAAATATCAGGACACAAATGACATGGGTATGACAGGTATTACAAGGAGAGGGTGAAATATGAGGACGTTACCCATGTCCTCACTTTTCAAAATGCTTATAAATCACACAGAATTAGGTTTTTTTCACAGAAAGTAAACTGTGCAGTTTCCTGTGATGGGTAGGTTTAGGGGCAGGGGCAGTGTGTGGGGATGGAAAATATGGTTTGTACGGTATAAAAACCATTACGCTTATGGAATGTCCCCACATTTCACAAAAAACCCCTTGTGTGTGTGTGTGTTGAGGGAAGACTGCAGGGAGGTCTGAACGCATATCATTTCCTCTCCAGTCATTTGTAATAGACTGTCAATATGAAGTCTCTCTTTTTCTTTCCCTCTCATTCTTGCTCACCCATTCACCTAGTTATCTCAATTGAAGAGCAACATTGCCCCCTATAGGCTAAGGTGCATCCTTTAGCTGGGAGATGTTAATGTGGAAGCCCACCACATAAGAAAAAAAAGACATGCTTTGGTAAATAATTATGAAATAGAAGTCATAATTATTACATAAACATATTTATGACATAAAAAGTTTAAATTGTAAAATAAGGTTATTGTGAGGTTAATCAATTATGACAGAATTTGGACTTTTTGTCTCATATTTTTTACTTTACCTCCATAAAGACTTTAATGTCATAATTCTCACTTTTCTCACGTCATTAGTTTTTATCTAGTAACTTTTACTTTTTGTCATAATTTAATTTATCTCATATTTTACTTTTTATATCATAACAATTATTTATTGTTACTATGATTTAATACTATAATGTTTCTTATGTAGCGGAAATGGGCTCATTATTTTTACTTTTTATCTCATAATTAAGATTCTATTGACTTCTGTTTTTATACACCTCTGAGGATGTTTTCAACCCTCTACCCATAAATCTAACTTTCACAGAAACAGTAGGGCATTAAGGGATTATTTAGTATATTTATCAAGCTGTTTTTTTAAAGCTGGTCCCCACAATGTACATGATCTCACGATCTACCATTGCTTGTCCGGTCATTTGGTCCCCATATGTGTCTGCTGAACCTGACCCACACACACAAACACATTCATAAAGAGATGATGGGTATGCAGCAGGACCAGATGACCTGAGAAGAAACCATTTCCTGCGGTTCTCAAGGGCCACTGCAGCTGAATCCCAGTATGTTCAGCATACAACAATTTGATCTTCAGATCACGAAGACCTTCAGCTAATGTACAATCTTAATAGACATTTTTTTCTTGATTTAAAGGGATAGTTCACCCAAAAATAAAAATTCTCATCATTTACTCAACCTTATGCCATTCCATGCCACCCTTATGCTGCGTTCACACCGAGCGCAAATAGAGGGTCTGGCATGAGTGATTTCCATGTTAAGTCAATGGAAAGGCGCGTTGACACGCGTCTGGAGGTCCTGTGGGCCAAAAACGCGTTTCGCGCGGCGCGATGAACGTGATTTGATTCCGCCTCATTCGCGCGAAGTGAGCGTCTTGCGTGAGTGGTGCTTTTTGTGCATTCGCGCGTTTGAAGCGAATTCGCGTCTGACACCCGAGTTGAAAAATGTGAACTTTGGCGTCAATTCGCGCCGCGTTAACCAATCAGGAGCCTGCTCGCTGCTGTCACGTGGTAAAGTGACACGATGAGAAACCCTGCATAATTTAAAAATACTACTATTGTGTCAAAAAAATTAGTTTTAAGACTTTTTCAGGTAGGAATGTAGTTGTTTATAGCTCAAATCTGTGGTTTATTTATAAAGAGAGCGCCTATTAAAAAAAAAAAAAATCTTGTGTTTTTGGAGTTGTGAGATCCAGGCGATCACCGGGCACTCAGCGCTCATTAACCCCGGCGAGAGCAGCCTTTCCTCGGCTAGTCCTTCTGACGTTTGCCGCTGGCTCTGATGTCTCTGTATTAGTTCGTCTTGTGTGGATCTAACGGGCGATCTTTGGTGTCATGAATCTATAATTAGTTGTCTGCCAAATTGTTTTGACTGAGGGCAAAGAGAAGTTTCATAACTTTATTTTTTTAAGGATATAGGAGTTGCCTGGACCACATTTGTGAAGCTATTAATGTTTAATATTTTTTAATGAAAATGAAAAGAGGCAGAGTGGTGTTTTATGACATATTTCTCCTGGAGCGCCTTGAACGCGCGTCTATTTCACTTCAAACGCTCAATTTATACGCGCGAATGGATTCAAAACGTTCAAGCGTCCAACTAGACGCGGCATGATTTTGACGCTCTATTTGCGTTTGGTGTGAACACAGCATTATGCCATTGTTTCACTTCCTTCCCTCTGTGGAACACAAAAAAGAACATTTAAAAAATTAATTTTTTTTGTCTTTTCTTTTTTTGTCCATACCATGGGGTCCAATGTTCTTGAGGGTGTGTATATGATGACAGATGATTGCATATAATAGCATTTATTTATAATAGAGACTCTGCTATTAATGGTGATGGAAGAACCAATGCTTGGAAATAAAACTGTGATTTTAAGACCCTTTTAGGTGCATTCATCATTATGGGAAATATAATATGCAGTACTTACATTTTACATTTATTTAAAGGCCAAAAATTTAATTTATGAGTAATACAGGACTCCTTTTATGCATTCTAGGGTTGAGAGCAGTTACTAGTTACTAGAAAGCTGCATAAAAAGACAGCAGGTATTTTGTCTCATTGACCAACATGAATACCCACAGTTCCAAAGCTCAGAACAGAAGTCTGGATTTTGCCCAGAGCAAAAAGTCAAAAAGTGATAGTAAGCGTTCAAGAAAGAAAGCACACAGAGTAGCAAGCACAATCCATCACTTGCCACCATATTCTGCTCTGCTGTGTTTTGATGGAGATGCTCATATTCAGCATCCGTTTCACATGGGATGCAGATGCATAAACACTGCTCCACCGAGGATGACATAAACACAGAAATGCAAGGCAGAGAAAAATGCACTCCTTCATCCACACAGACATTTTGTTCGCTCAGTCGCTGACACAAAGAGGGCAGAGAGCACAGAGGATCAGCTATCACCACCATTATCAGGAAGCATCTAGTTTTTTCTTGTCTGAATAAATGAAAACACACACACACATTTGTTATGTATAGCTTTCTGTTGGTGATAATATATGTTGGAAAAAAAGGAAAATTAAAAAAGATCTACTTTTCCTTGGCACGCACATAAAGATTCACACCCTCTGTACTTCCCACATCGCTCTGTTTCTCCCTAGTGTAAAGGAACATAATATAATAGCGTGCATCAATCACATAAATAGGGCAGAAATATGTCAACTTGATTATTCTTTTAACAAGCACCACAATCACTCCCTTATTTTCTTCTGTCGTTGTGACACTCCAAAATGTCAAATTACCATACATGACACAGTCAAAATTAATATTGTGAGGTCTGGGTGGATTTATTTGTCTTTCAAAGGAGTGTAATGAGCAGCTTGCATTGTTTGATTTCTTATCTTCTGCAGGTTGGCTGTGGGTATCATTGCTTTTTGCTTTGCTTTTGATCTGTGTCCCCATTAACTCTAAAGACCAACCGGAATTCTATAGCTATATGATATTGCTCATAGAGTGACTGCAAAACCTATTTAGACACTTCTAAAATGTTTCAAAATGCCATTGCATTAGATATTAAAGCAAGTAGCATTGCAGTATAATGGGCAAATTTTGGTTTTGGTTTTAATTAACTCCTAAAGTGCCAAATCATTTCAGACATAAGACATTTCTTTTAGTTAAATGTCTTTCCAATGCCACTTGATTTATTTTTTTATCTAATGCAATGGCGTTCATACAGTTTTAAGTGTCACTTAAGTGTCCAAATACCACCAGTTTATCATGAAAATGTAAGTATTTTACACTGTGGCTTCATTTACTGTTGATTTGTATAAATTCAATTGAGCAAGCTGTACTTGTATACACTCAATGATTTAAAAGCTCATGGTTAATTGAAGCAGGCTTTATTAATTGCAAAGGCCTTATTATGGCTTCTATAAACAGAGCGATGCTTTCACAGGTTTCTGCTCAAACAGATTGCTTGCTGCACTTCAACTCCCACATTCAGCTTGTGAGTCACTTTGAGAAGACCTTGAGATTGTGGATATTGAATGCATTTTCACAAAAAAAACTAAGAACATAATAGAGTACATGAATACACAACCAAAACCACAAACTGAAATCAAATATTCCATAGGAATGCTAGCCTAGGCGACAAGAGTTTGAGAAAAATATACAACCAAATACAGAAAGTTGGGAATTTTTTTTAAATGCAATAAAATCAAGAATCTGTGATTTGTTCATTCTTTTTCAACTTTATTTAACTGACAACAGTTCAAAGAAAAGATTTCCAATGTTTTCACCCAACAACTTTAACTGTATTTTGTAAATATAAACAAATTTAGATTTTTATGGCTGCTACAAACCAAAAAAGTTGGGACAGAGGCATGTTTACAACTTTGTCACATCACCTTTCTTTTTAATGACACTTTTTAATAGTTTGGGAATTGAGGATACTAATTGTTGCATTTTTGCAAGTTAATCTTTTTGCCCAATCTCGCCTGATACAAGATAGCTGCTCAACAGTCTGTGGTCGTTGTTGACTGATTCTCCTTTTCATGATGGGCCTTACCTTTTTAGTAGGAGACAGATCTGGACTGCAGGCAGGTAGTCAAGCACATCCACTCTATGGTGTAGAGTGTCTAAAAAAACACCCTGTTGCTTCCCAGGAAAGATGTCACCTTGATGACATCCTCCGCGTCAGTGGTACCTTTACACACATGCAAGTCAACCATGCCATTTGCACTGATTCACCTCCATACCATGACAGATGTTTGCTTTTGCGATGTCCATTTTCAGAAAAAACATGATGTAATGTGTACTATCTGACCACAGCACACATTTCCACTGTGTTTTGGATCGCCTGAGATGAGCTTGGGCCCAGATAACCTTGTGGCATCTCTGCATAGAATTCCAAGCTGAAGGGCAGGCTCTTCCAAGGGAAAAACACAGGATTCCGTTTAGAAGTGACTGTGGAAAAACATATGGGATCCCCGCAGGGTCACTCATATATACCCAGCTCGGTACCAGTTCTCAAGGATTCAGCAGCAAAAGGCCTGATGCAGGACGCTCTGCCACGTCCGACACAAGGGTGATGGAGGACTCAACATAGTTTGCTTCTGGAAAATATAAGCGCCACAGTTCCGGGCGCAGCAAGCCGACAAGAGCCTGGGCCTCTCAGTGCTTTTACCCGTTTGAGGTGAGAACACAGGAGGAACCCGGCTCTACACGCAGGCTATAGAATCTAGCGAACATGTTGGGTGTCACCCAGCCCGCAGCTTCACAGATATCTGACAGTAGCGGACAGGGCACACCTTGTGCTTGGTAAACCAAGGTGATGGCACCCACTATCAAGTGGGCCATCCTCTGCTTGGAGACAGCCTTTCCCTTCTGCTGACCTCCGTGACAGACAAAGAGCTGATCTGAGGTACTGAAAGCTTTGCGTTCTATCCACGTACAGCCGCAGAGTGCGGACGGGACCGAACGAAGCCAGGGCTGGGTCTGCCTCCTCCAGGGGCAGCGCTTGCAGGTTCACAACCTGGTCCTGGAAGGGAGAGGTAGGAACCTTGGGCACATAGCCAGCAGCAAAGTCTTCATAGACAGAATCTTTAGCTCTGCCGACTGCAACTGCACTCAATGAGGCATTCTGAAATGCTTGGAGCACCAGAGAAAGATCCCAAGAAGGTATAGAGGGAGGTTGAGGAGGATTAACCCTTCCCAACCAACTTATCTTCCATGGCCGCAGCAGAATAAACTTTGAGGGTGGAGGGAGACAGCCTTCGCTCCAACCCCTGCTGCAAGAAGGAAAGCACAGATGCGATCAAACATCTTCGGGGGGTCTCCTCGGTGAGAAGAACACCCCTCAACGAACAGGTTCCACTTCAAGTCATAAGCCTGTCTGTAGACAGTCCTTGTGCCGAAGTGATGGTGTTAACTACCTCTTGGGGTAAGTCACCTAGAACCTCTGCATCCCATCCAGGGACCAGATATGAAGTTTCCAGAGGTCTGGACGTGGGTGCCACAGGGTGCCCCATCTCTGAGTAAGAAGGTCCTTCCTTAGAGGAATCTGCCAGGGAGGGGCTGTTGTGAGGAGCATTAGTTCTGGGAACCAGGTCTGGTTGGGCCAGTACAGTGCATCCAACAGGACCTGCTCCTTGTCCTCCCTGACTTTGCACAGGGTTTGTGCGAGTAGGCTCACTGGGGGAAATTCATATTTGTGCAGGCCACGGGGCAAGCTGTGTGCCAGTGCCGAGTGTTCCCTCGGTCAGTGAATAAAACCACTGGCAGTGGGACTTTTTCGGGAGAGGCAAACAGGTTGACCTGCACCTCTCTGAATTGTCTCCAAATCAGCTGGACCACCTGGGGGTGGAGTCACCACTCTCCCGGGGGCATAGCTTGTGAGAGCTCATCAGCCACAATGATGAGCACACTGGGGACATGAATGGCCCGAAGCGACCGCAGACATGTCTGACTCCAGAGGAGGAGATGGCATGCAAGTTGCAGCATGCGATGGGAGTGCAGACCACCTTGTAATTGATGCATGCACCGGTCGGTGTTACTACCGCCATGGCCACCAAATGCCCCAGGAGCTTCTGAAATTGTTTCAGTGGGATCACCGTCCTGCCTTGAAACTTGTTCAGGCAGTTCAGCATCGACTGGACACACTTTTCTGTGAGGCTTGCCACCTGCTCAACTGAAACAAACTAGATACAGAGAAAAGAGTCCAGTCCAGATAACCCACAATTTTTTTCTTTGGTACAATGAAGTAGGGGTTGTAAAACCACGTCTTCATATCGGCTGAAGGGACTGGCTCTATCGCGTCCTCCTCTAGTAGGACTGCATTATCCCCTCGCAAGAAATGGGCAGAGAGAGTGAGAGAGGAAAAACTTTTTATGCAGTTTTGACCCCTTTGGCATTCCATACATTCAATTTGGCATTCCAGTGAAGGAATTGAAAATAATCAAAGAAAATTTGATATTTGAAATCCATTTGCTTTACTGTTGTCACTTCCCATTTGCTTATCACAAGGACCTTCTGGAAGACAACAGAGAGGCCTGTGTGCCCCATGGGTGCCCAACCTTTACAGTGGGGGAAGTTTGGTTTGAATGTTATGTTTGAGTTTGGTCTGATTGGTCAGTTTAAATATCTCACATTTTGTTTCAGTCACATGGTCAAAGAAAGGGATAAAAGAAGGTTGGAACTATTGCTCTTTCTCTTTTTTCCTCTGGGTCTCTTACTCTCTGGCTATTGAGGTCATTGGGGCTTCTATTCTTTGGTCTCTCTCTCTCTCTCTCTCTCTCTCTCTCAGGTAACATTTTATCCATGCTGTGTACCATTAATGGTATAAGTTTATCATCTCATACATCCATTTTGAAGCTATCCTGTGTAACCATAACCAGATTTTGTAATGAAATCCTTCCAATTACCAATACTGTGCTAACTAGTTTTGATTTGGTATTGACTTTGAAGTGCTCCCTATTTCAATACAATATAGTCACATTATAGCAACGCTCTCCCACATATTTTGCTATTGTAACTGCACTTATCTCCGTCGTTGGTATAAGTTGCAGTGGGTGGAAATAGACAAGAAATGTACAGTTTTCTTCCATCTTTCTGATAACATTTATTTAGTCTTCTGGCAACCCTGCAGATTGAACCCTCTGCAGGAGTCCACTTTTACAGCAGCTTGGTAGTAGTTCCATACTGCCAAGTGTTCCATGCACTTCCGGGATGCCGGGAAAGCATGGCTGTTAAATCTGATTCAGCAAAAAACACACCATTTCAGTGGACTCAGCATCATCCTCATACCCAGAGCACTACAGCCCTCTCTCCGATACAGCGATTGACATCTGATCCTCAGCTGGAGCCCAGAATGAAATGCTAGGTTCCCCCATAAGAAGGACCAGCAATTCCATCCAGAAGCTGCACAGCTTGCAGTGCGCTGGGGGGGAGGGGCCATAGGGGGTTGGTTCCCCAAAGGAGAAGCCCTCCCCTCCTCAGGTCACCCAAGCTATTTCACCAAAGTAGATCTCTCCTGTTGGCCACCAGGGAGGGAGCTACAATAGGAAATAGGCAAGGGGACAGTGCACCTAGAGCGCCAAGCGAGCGCTGGGTTGCTATGACAACCCACGCTGCAGCTCAGATGCTCGACGGCACACGACACGCAGAGAAGCGAGAGGTCCGTCTGGATTTCCCCAGACAGCTCTAGCTGATCTCCTCTGTCTCCCAGAGTGTCGACCCACGGCTGTGCTTTTTCACATGAGCGACGGCTGGCCAACAACAAAGGGGACTCAAGCTTCCCGGAGAAAGAAGAGTCGCGACCGGCGTGCCGATGTGGTCATGTTCTCATGAGAAAACATGAAGCACCCACGAACGCCGTCTCAGTGTGCATACACCCAGACATGTGAAGAAATCCAGAAACTCACAGGTAGAATGTCAAAAAGACACAAGCTCTATCTGTGTAGCTCTTCTAGGGAAACTGCTCTCCGCGGTGCTGAAGCAAACAGGGGATAGTCGCAGCGACACAGACAGGGATATAGTGCAGCCTGTCATGCGTGCTCTCTTTCTCATAGAAGGCGCTCTCTTACCAGATGTGGAAATGGCTTTTCAGCACTCTTAACAGCGCACTGAACCAGCTGTGAGAACAGCCTTTTGTTTTTGCTCAATAAAACTAAATAGAAAAAATAGAGAAATAGAGAGAATCGACCCCGCTGCAGTGTTGTCACTCCAACACCAAACTAGGAGAGGTCCACTCAAAGAGCTTGACTTGTTATAATGTTAACACACGCTTTGCAGAGAGTGATTTCAGGACAAACCATCCACCACTTGGTTCCAAAGCAAAATAAATTTTTACCCGTGCTACGTGGCAATCATTGCATGCCCGCTAGCGAGATTCCTATTCGTCAGTCTCCCGATGTGGCGTTGAGAGTGACCAACTGAATGGGAGCAGAGATTCAAGTTGCATTTCTTGATGTAGCAGCAGACTGTTAAATGACAATGGTTTTCTAAAGTAGCTTAATTGGTTGTATTTACCAGAGTAGCATGGCAGTTTCCCATGCAATGCCATCTGAGGGCTCAAAGGTCATGCCCATTCAAGGTTTCCTGCCTTGATCTACACGGACTGATATTTCTTTCTTTCTTTCCCTGAACCTTTTCACAATATTTTGTATAGTATATGCTGGTGAAAGACTTATTCTTTCATTCTGTAAATTCTTTGCAATCTTGCATTTAGAAATGTGATTTTTTAATTATTTGACAGTTCTCTCATATTTTGCACAAAGTGATGAGCCATGACCCATCTTTGCTTGCAAAGACCGAGATATTTATTTTACACTCAAACACAATACCCTCACCTATTACCAATTCACTTACTTATTGTGGACTGTTTCAAAAGAGTTTAACTTTTATATTCTATAAGCTTTTCATTTTTATTTTGTTTCTTCCCCAACTCTTTTTGGAATGTGTTGCAGCCATCAAAATCAAATTTGTTTATATTTACAAAATACAATTAACCATTAAATGCATGAATGTTTTGACAATCATTATTACATATTTGGGTCTTTAGCAACCCAGATCTATATTTAATACATATACAATATGTCATGATAATATAAAACTCTTCTTATATTAGAGTAACAATTCTAGAAGAATAAATTAAAGCATATGTTGCTACCTTTTGGAGCTTTGAAGGGTTCAGTTTAAGCATATGTTCTATTACCATCATCACTGTCTTCATCAGAGCTCATTTCCCATTACATTCAGCATCTGGCTCATATTTGTGATCTCAAACATATTCTCAAAACTATCATTTTCAACATCTTCAAAATCAATATTTTCATCACTGACAGCTTCTTCAACAGATCCACCATCAAGCGACAGTGACACAAATATTTGATTGTGTTCAGTACTTGCTCTGCAGTAAATCGCTGAGCCATTTAAAACACAGTTTTGCTGATAATTCTTCCCATTCTTTTGTTTACTGCCTGTTGTGACTATGAGTGAAACGTCACTTCATCATTGTGTATCAGATATTGTGGAATAAAGGTGAATTGCACTTCACCAAAGCCATCAAAGATTAAATTATTGTTGTGCAGAAAATAATATACTTACACTCACCTCGGATCGTTAGCGACCCTATAGAATTTTGACCAAAAAAAATGTTATATTGTTTATAATGAATTGATTGAGGAATACTAAGAAGGTTGGTGTCTAATTTTAAAAAATGAATGGAGGAGGAGGGTAGTGAATGACATCCCGGGTCATTAAAGACCAGAGATATGCGATTAACGGTTAAGTTGTTCTGTGAAAACAATGGAAATCTTTTCTTTGTACTTTTGTCAGTTAAATAAAGTTAAAAGAGAGTTCACAAACCACATATTCTTCATGTTATTGCATTTTATATAATGTCCCAACTTTTCTGGATGTGGAATTGTAAATATAAAGCCCTTTGACATACTGTCTTGCTTTCTGAGAGCTCATGAATGAAACTTTTCAAATATTGCACTTTTGGCACATTAAATACTGTACTTCAAAAAAGTGGTGTTGAATAAATTGTATATACTGTATATAGATCATTTCATGACTGAAGAGGACCTCTGCTTTCATTTGAAGGGGTCTTTCATGAGTTTTTGTCTGCCAATGTGGATAGAAAAGCTACAATTCTCATTAAGAAAGTTTGCATGATGTGCAACGTTTATCTACCTTAAAGGTGTCATGAACTGGCTTTTTAAAAATGTTTATACTGTTGTCTGAGGTCAACTTATGACGTTTGTGTGGTGTTTACATTCAAAAACATCATAATGAATAAGTAATAGGCAATTTTCTGCCTTGGTTTTGAGGCTCTCTGAAAAACACTCGGATTTGGTGGGCGTGCCGCACCGTCAGTCCATATGGGTATCGTCTGGGGAAATACTCAGAGGACTCGCAAAATATCAAACAAACACAATGATAAAATCACACACACACACACACACACACACACACACACACACACACACACACTCTCTCGCGGACACACACACACTCACACATGCGGACACACACACACACACACACACACACACACACACACTAACTCGCGCAGACACACACACACACACACACTCACTCACTCACTCACTCACTCGTGCGGACACACACACACTCACTCAACCACGTCACGCAGAGACACACACATTCGCGCCTGGCTCATAACATTACAAGTCTGATCAAGAGTGAACCAATAACACCTTCTCCACCCTGTGACAGCGTGCTAAGGTATGTAATCAATAGATTTCAAATGATCTGCAATGTTATGCAAAACTACCACATATAAAAAACATGTTTTAGCCAACTCACATAAGCGTGTGTTCAGAAAGAAGCTTATTCAGGGACTGCAAAGCCATGTTTATAGCTTGGTAGTGATCCTTAGCTCATGGGTCGGTGGGAGGGGCTACAAAAGCATATTTATCTGTAGAGGCAGCGTCCTATTACGTAAGGTCCTATTACGTAAGATATCCGCATATTCTGAGAGCTCTCGTTTTCTGGGCCTGGTGTCAATAAAAGCTTTACTTTGACTAACAAGGACGTTTTCAGCTCTGAAACTTACAGGATATTCTTATATTACCATGACCAGCAGCCCAGCGTCAAATTAAAAAACATTGGGCCGCCGATCTAGCCCTACCACTTTTATGGGCCGGTTCATTGGCCAGAGAAAAAAAAAAGTTTCGGCGGTCGGCCCAAAAAGCACGTCGGCCCACCAGGAAAGTGCCTGGTTTGTCAGATGGCCAGTCCGCCCGTGTGTATAAGTAGTATAGGCATCGTACTAACTCACCAGGGAAAGTGTATGTAAATACTTGTCTATGTGTGTCTTCTATTACACTGTTATTTTTAAACCTGGGGGGCATCACATTATGTCTGTTCATCATTGTAATGTATTTAATGACATTGCACACTTTCCTTCCTTTTGAGTCATTACCATCCTCTAAAGGTCCAGCCCCATCCCCCTCAGCCCAAGGTCAGCATGTTCAGGGGAAAGACTGTTAATGACATGCTTCTTGTGACATTAATAATAAGCTTCCATTTAAGTCTTTTAATGCTGTTCTCATCACTTTATGGTACATTATTGCTTATAATTAGGGTTAGGGTTACCGATGGTGTGAGGACCCTATTGGAATTGCTCAGCCTATTATTAATCTTCTCCCAAATGAATTGCATTTTTGAGGGCCTAAACATGCTCAAAAACTCATTAAACTTTGCACATGCGTCAAAAGTGGGGTAATTTTACATCTGATGTGGGTTTCAGAATTAGGCGTGGCAAAATGGCAAAATTTCAATTAAGCGCCGTTTCACGTACGAGTATGAAATTCAGTAGACACATGTAAGAGCCCAATATCTTCAAAAAAGACTCTGGGTGCAAAATCTGAAAACCCAAGATATTTTTAATTTTCTCTGCAGCAGTTTTGCAGTTTTTGCCATTTCCAGATGTTGTACTTTAACAAACTCCTCCTAGAGATTTAATCAGATCAACATCATATTTGCACAGTCTAATCTAACGGCCTTAGCGATGTTAAATTGCGAAGATCTTGAGTTTTCCCTGAAGGGCGTGTCTGTGGTGGCCTTTCAACATTTCGCCGTTTGTTGTAACTCGGGCATACAATTTCCGATCTGCCCCAAACTTCACATGTTTGATAAGAGCCCTGCTCTGAACACATCTACATGACAATAGCGCCACCTGCTGGCAACAGGAAATGGCATGCTTTACACTGTAATTCACTCCCAGAAACACATTTAAATGTGCCATGAAGTACCAAACATACTAGAAACTCATTAAATCATGCAACACTTGACTAAGTTCTAATGTATGCGATTAACACCATTAAACAGGAAGTTGTTGTAACTCAGGCATACAATGTCCGATCTGCGCTAAACTTTACGTTTGATAATAGTCCTGATCTGAAGATATGGCAATATTCAGTTATAGTCATAGCGCCACCTGCTGGCAACAGGAAATGGCATGCTTTACACTGTAATTCACTCCCAGAAACACATTTAAATGTGCCATGAAGTACCAAACGTGCTAGAAACACATTAAATCATGCAACACTTGACTAAGTTCTAATGTATGCGATTAACACCATTAAACAGGAAGTTGTTGTAACTCAGGCATACAATGTCCGATCTGCGCTAAACTTTACGTTTGATAATAGTCCTGGGGCCCGTTCTTTGTACCTCGCTAACTCAGTTAGCCGGATTTGATTGTTGACGATTTGGCATGATCTTGGATTGTTTGGTTCTTCGACGCTCATCCTGGACTTGCTGTCATAGCAACAGGTCCATAAGCTTAAACCTGATCGCGAGCAGGCTTATTTCATGTAAACAGGATTAGATTGCATCTTGAGGTGATACTTAAAATATGTCCCAGCCACTTCTACTGTATTGCAAGAGTTCATTACTGAACCAGGGGCAATAATAATCATTTGAAATAATAATAATGTACAAATTTTTAATTGTATATGTATATGAGAATGTATATAATATTATAATGTTGTGTATAATACTATAGACACAGCCACTTGATTGAGCGATTTATTTGTGATGGAATAATTACTATATAATTGTATTGGAAGTTTGCACACATGCTGTACAGTTAATCTGAGCCGTGCATTAATTTAAGTGATGACGGATATTATGGGATGGCTTGATGCAGCGCAGGAGATGCAGAGAATTTGATCTTGACCCTTAAGAAACTTTAATACTGTCACGTTACAAATCTCCTTCAAATTGAATTAAAAATTGAATTACAACATTGAAATAAAAATGTAAAGGGTGTACAAATACTGTATAAAATCGTGAATATAAATAATTGGTAATCATGTAAAAAAAAAAAAAAAACATTTATCATTGATCTATTATAACTTTTATGTTGGTTTGGTCGTTTAGCTGTTTCCTTATAAAGGTCCAGATATTCGTGGGGGTTTTTTGTGTAATTTGCCAAGTTTTTTGCCAGGTGGCTTTTTTAATTATATGATGTCATTACGTTGCTGTCTTGACGCCAGCCAATCGCTGCATTGCTGATCATGGTTTCGAGTATCGATGCATCTGCCCTCTTCAGGGAAAACAAGAACGCGCAGTGAATACGCAAATACGTTTGAAGAACCAAATTATCCAGACATCAGTTATCACGATTAAAAGATCTGGGATCTGTCAAATCATCTCAGATGTATTAAGCGAGGTACGAAGAACGGGCCCCTGATCTGAAGACATCTACATGGCAATATTCAGTTATAGTCAAACCTCGCCACCTGCTGTCAGAAGGTAGTGTGGCACATCAAAATGACTTTGCTGTATTTCTCTTATATTTACCCGCTTAAATGCATGTCGCTCACTATTCACTGTTGTGGCCCTGGGTGCGAGGGCCCTTTCATCACTGCTTACAGCTTTAATTGTGGTTATATTTTGTGGTAGAGTTTTGCATTTCTTCAACTAAGACCTAGGTAATCAAATATATCGCTAAATTCAGAGTTTGCTGAAAAACTTCTTGATAAAATAAGCAATGCAGTTTGGTCAGTAGCAGCTTGCTCAGATATTGTCTTTGTATATTTCTCTGTCCATCTATATTTTTATTAACCTCGTTTTGTCATTTCTTTCTTTTTTTTTACACTTCGGAAGAATGGTTCTCCTTCTAAAATGGGAGATCTCAGAAAGGCCAAAAATTGCATGACAATAACAGACACTTTTCAGCTTGACATTTGAGAAAAGTTTAAATGTACCTTTTGAAAGAACAGAAAGTAGCACTAAATTGGACAACTGGACAATTTATTTGTGAAGTCTTTTAAATTGTCCAGGTTCAAATACTGCAAAATGAAAATGAAGTGTTTTTATTATTGTTCAAGTTGCTTCAAATGAACCAACTGAGGATCCGATTCAAAGAACTTCACGATTTTAGCATTACAGTAAGAAAAGTAAATTGCATCACATCTTTTAATTAGTCAATTGATAAACCTAGGAATCTAATTATGATAAAACATATTTGACCAGTTAAAGTGATTCACTTCAGCTAGTTGTCAGGTGTGAATAGGGAAAAGGCAGAGAATGCAAATGCAAGCACAAAAGTTTAATAACAAACAACATAAACAGAAAATCCTAGCGCAAGCGTAGCCACAAAGAGCAGGCAGGAACACACATACAGGAGCACCAACCGACAACCAACAACTGAAGCACAGAGGTTTAAATACCCCTGAGCAAACAAGCTAACAAGTTAACAAGACACACCTGGGGAGACTAATCAATCTACAAAATAATGCACAAGACAGGAAATAACAAAAGTCCTCTCACAAGACAGGGCTAGGATCATGACACTAGTAACTCAAGAATCGCACTTCTAAACTGAAAACTTATCAGCTCAACATGAATCAATTTGATTGATTTATCAAAAAGAATCATTTGAATAGAATAACTGACACAAATCAGACATCATTAGAACCCTGGTTAAAAACATGTAGCAATTAATGAATGCAGATTATTGATAGTAAGGGTTGATTGCAAGTGTGATGCTATGCTTGTTTTTCAGGAGATGATGAAAATCTAAATGGCACCCAAAAAATATATATATATATGAAACTGTGTGGGTTGTACTGAAGTAACTTTATATTATATTTACAGGGGGGGCAAAAAACGTCATGAAACGGTTGTTCTTTATATAATCAGTGTTTTTTACCTTATGTAATTTTCTCCAATAATGCATTGCTGAAATTATTTCCTCAGCTCCATTTCTTTTTCTTCCTCTCTCTGATAGACCTAGCTTGAGGAAATCTGTAATAACTGAGAGGATGAAAAAAAAGTGAACTGAAGCTCCTGTCCCCATTTTTTCCTTTCCTTTCCTTTTCTCCCTGCACTGCTCTTCTTTCTAGCATTCACTTCATTTCAGAGGTAATGATCCCTCCTCTTCACTTTAAAAGGAGAGACAGAGAGAGGACAAGAGTGTGCTAGGAGCTTGTGGAGGGCAGGTTAGTGAAAAGACCTTTTCCTGTTTTGTACAGGAGGAGGAGAGGGGCTGCATCTGCTCACATACGAGCCACGTCCATCCTTATTTCCCTGCCAGCCCATGCAGCAAGTCTCCATTAAAGAGAGGGGAAGAGAAGAAGAGGGAGATAAAAGAGGTGATGTGAACATGATGTCCTTGCATTCTCTAAGTGATCTCTGGTGCCCTTCTTCTCCTTTCCCTACTCAGCCTTATAGGATAATAGCATGTCTCTGACTCAATGCCTAAGAAAAGAGGTTTTGAAAGAGAGACTGGACGGATAGGGAAGGGAATGAAATGCCTATGACCTATGACGCCGAAGCTAAAAGAGAAAATGAATAATAGAATTCAATGTTGCAGGTGTGAGGTGGTGGTTGGAGAGAATGTGCTCAAGAAGAATTGCTTAATCCTTTCTCTTTGTAAAATATTGGAGATAAGATTCTTCTCACATTGGCAGGTCAATGTCCAGCGCCCCTCACTCTCTCTGGAAGTTCTGTATTATTTTATTTGTAATTAATACTTTACCATATACTTTACCACCATACTTTAGAACGTCTACACTGTGTGCAGAATTATTAGGCACGTTGATTTTCTGATCATATTTTTTTCCAGGCACATTTTACCAATTCCAAACCACATTAATCTTAATAACTAGCCTACTATTAATTGTGTATTTAATCATTCATAAGTGATAATTATTCATGAAGCCTGGAAATGAAAAACACCTTATATTCAGGTGTGCAGAATTATTAGGCAGGTTTTCTTTTACAGATAAAATGAGCCAAAAAAGAGCTTTAACTTTAAAATTATTAAATGTCCATGAGAAGGATACAATACTAATGCAATACTAGACATTTCAGTTAAGACATGACTGTAAAATTCTTATTGGGTCAGCAGGGTCAGACAAAAACAGGTGACGAAGAAAAGACACATGTTAACTGCAAAGGAATTAAGAATTAAGGTGAATAATTAAGTGTGAAACCATTAGGAACCCTTTAGGAAGTTAATTTGTAGTCCATCTCTGCAAAACGGACTTCAGGATAGGAGATGGACTAAAAATGAACTCCCAAAACTTACTGCCATATTCTGGAAGATGAATTCTTCAAACAGTGGTACAAGATGATGTGGTGCTTGTCCTTGAAGAGTCACTCTCAACCTATCTGTCTATAAAGCCTACAAAATGTTGTATTTTACAACACTACAGCTTGTGATTCTTATTAAGTGTGTGTGTGTGTGGGGGGGGGGGGGGGGGTGGTTAGGGTTAGGGTTAGGGTTTCTTTACCTAACTTAAGTCTCTGATATCCTGACACCTTGCACTTTTGGAGACTCCAGGTAGGTTGCAGTTCAGTTCTGGAAAATGGTGGCACTGGAGACTAAAGGGTTCCTGATGGTTTCACACTTAATTCTTCACTTTAATTCTTAACACCTTAAGAATTCTTCGCCACCTGTTTTTGTCTGACCCTGCTGACCCAATGAGCATTTCACTGTCCAGTGATCATGCCTTAACGGCAATTTCTAGTATTGTGTTAGTAATGTATCCTTATCATGGGCATTTAATCTTTTTTTTACTTTTCAGTCTGAGTTAAATCTCTTTTTTGGCTCATTTTATCTGTAAAAGAAAACATGCCTAATAATTCTGCACACCTGAATGCAAGGCGTTTTTCATTTCCAGCCTTCATGAACAATTATATATCACTTAAAATGATTAAATACAAAATTAAAAGTAGTTGTTAAGATTAATGTGGTTTAGAATTGGTCAAATGTGCCTGGGAAAAAAAAAATATGATCAGAAAATCAACATGCCTAATAATACTGTACACAGTGTAGGGTGTGAAGGAGTGAACTCTTTTGTGGTTTATGCCAAGAATAAAGAGTGCTTTCATTCAGGTATTTTTTAGGTATCAGGTATCTTTAAACTGCTGCAGAAAAAGTTAGGTGCCATGCAAAATGTAGCAAGTAATTGTGGTTCTCATTGCAAATGTATTGGTGTTAAGAGTACATATAGTTATTAAAAAATGTAGTCAAGTAGAAAATAAAAATGTTGGTACAAAGTAGCCAAAAAGATACTTAAAGGATTAGTTCACTTTATAATGAATATATGAATAAATACCCTAGCGCTTCCATGCTTTATAATGTCATTGAAAGGGTCCATTGAGTTTGAAGTTCAAAAAAAGAGTATTCATCCATCATAAACTAACTCTACACGGCTCCGGTGGGTTAATAAAGGCCTGACTTTCTTCTGTCTGATGAACACAATCAGAGCTATATTAATAAATATCTTGACGCTTCCACACTTTATAGTAGCAGTGACGGGGGCCATTGAGTTTAAATCTCAAAAAAGTGCATCCATCCATTATAAAAGTAATGCACCCGGCTTCGGGGGTTAATAAAGGCCTTCTGAAGCAAATCGATCAAGTTTTGTAAGAAAAATATCCATATTTAAAACTTTATAAAGTAAAACATCTAGCTTCCACCAGACCGTCTACCATATTCAACTTACTAAAAAAGCGTAACTGGCTCGACGTATGATGTCGGACGTAGCGTAAGCAGTTTTAACTGCGAGAGGCATAACACTTTCTGCTTAAGTTGAATACAGAAGGCGGTCTGGTGGATGTGAGGTATTTTACTTTATAAAGTTTTAAATATGGATATTGTTCTTACAAAACCCCATCGATTTGCTTCAGAAGGCCTTTATTAACCCCCGAACCCGGGTGCATTACTTTTATAATGGATGGATGCACTTTTTTGAGATTTAAACTCAATGGCCCCCGTCACTGCTACTATAAAGTGTGGAAGCGTCAAGATATTTATTAATATAGCTCTGATTGTGTTCATCAGACAGAAGAAAGTCATATACACCTAGGATGGCTCAAGGGTGAGTAAATCATGGGGTAATTTTCATTTTAAAGTGAACTAATCCTTTAAGAAAAACTGCTTACGCTACGTCCGACATCATACGTCGAGCCAGTTACGCTTTTTTAGTAAGTTGAATATGGTAGACGGTCTGGTGGAAGCTAGATGTTTTACTTTATAAAGTTTTAAATATGGATATTTTTCTTACAAAACTTGATCGATTTGCTTTAGAAGGCCTTTATTAACCCACCGGAGCCGTGTAGAGTTCGTTTATGATGGATGAATACTCTTTTTTTGAACTTCAAACTCAATGGACCCTGTCAATGACATTATAAAGCATGGAAGCGCTAGGGTATTTATTCATATATTCATTATAAAGTGAACTAATCCTTTAAGAACACTTCTCTCTGTAAACTACTTTATAATAATAGTCTTGATTGGTCTTAACTTCATTTGCAATGCTCTTCTGACGTAACTACAGATATGTGGTACAAGATAGGGACATTTTTATGGATTGTGCTTTAGGACTTCCACTAGACGTGTAAGCACACGGTCATGCACACATTCACACTTAAACCTCTTTTACTTGATTATAGCTTGCACGGAACGGTGAGATTGCGTTAGTAAATCACATTGTCCATGCTCTTGTGTGATCTAAGGCAGCACTCAGAACCCACGGAGAGAATTATTACACATGCTTACGGCACGCATAAACTACCAGCACTCACCGTGTTCTATTTCAAAACTAGTCCAACTGTGAATGACTGTGGGAGGGTAATAACAGTCAGGGTTCATAAAAGGACTCAGTAATGTGTTGTATAAGTCTTCATGAAGTCTTGGAAATGAAACCAGTAATGTGTAACACATTTCCATGTGAGTGGTGTCCGCAATTGTTTCAGTGGGCCATCTGACCTCCGTCTGGATCTTTAAGGTTTATTTTCTCTGCACTCACACGCACACATACGCATAAACACTCGCATGTGCAGATACGAACTCGCAACAAATGTGACACCATAAAGCAAGACAATGGTGGCTAAGGCAAAGGCAGAAAGCAGAATGAACAGTGGGCTTAAATCAAAGCGGTCTATGTCCCTTGAATACAGATTTTTTTTTTTCAATCCCTGCAAAGAAAGGATGAAAGATATAATCCAAACTCAGTCTCGCTTCCAAAAAATATACATATGAATGGACTTATATCATGATTAGATCTCGCTGGCACCGAAAGGCACGTGCGCGTTTATATGGATGTGAGTGTGTGTTCTGGGAGTGAATGGTGGATGGTTTGTGGGGTCTGAAATAGCAGTGCCGTCTGAGAAAGGCAAGCAGAGTTTATAGAGTGATATTATCAGTTTACGGCTGTACATCATCTCCCAAATCAAATCACCCCCCAGGGGGCTTTTCCCTGGCCTGCCCACTCCGCTTCGGGCCCCACTCAGAGATGGAGCTTTTTCATTTCCGTAATCGCCTCGCTACCATACACCGCCTCAGCTGCCAAGAGCCCACAACTCCATTACTGCGGTGACAGTGTGTATATACTCAGGTGTGTATATGTATATGTGTGTGACCATCAGAGAATCAGTCCCACAGGAGACAGAAGTGAACAGTTTATGACTTTAAATACCTATAGAGAGAAATTTTGTGAGGCTCATTTAGATAATACAAATGGGAATGGGAAGCAACATTCCAAAAGGCTGTGGTTAAAGTAATAGTTCACCTAAAAAATGAAAATTCTGTCATCATTTACTCACTCTCATGTCATTTCAAACCCATATGACTATTTCTTCTGCAAAACACAAAGGGAAACATTTTGCAGACAGTTCTCTATGCTAAAGGACACAACAGTAGGACACAACAGTAGAGTAATTTGACTTAAATTCTGCCCTGTTTATCCCAGTGATATCTTAGTATTATTGATATACTATTACAGTTTTTATTAAAGCTATTAATTAACATACATGTTTATATTTATAATATATTTAATACACTTTTATATATTAAAAAATAGGGTCACACTTCAGTTTAAGGTCCAATTCTCCCAATTAACTAACTAGTAACTACAACTATTGCCTCAATAAACTCTTAATTACTACTTATTCATAGTATAAGGTAGTTGTTAAATGTAGGTATTGGGTAGGATTATGGGATGTAGAATATGAAGGCAGCATCATGTAGAATAAGGCATAAAAGGGATAGTTCACCCAAAAATTCAAATTAGCCCATGATTTACTCACCCTCAAGTCATCCTAAGTGTGTATGACATTCTTCTTTCAGACAAATAAAATCGGAGTTATATTAAAAAAGTCCTGTCTCTTCCAAGCTTTATAATGGCAGTGACTGTTGCTCTGTTTTTGAAGACCATAAAAAATGCATCTGTCCATCAAATAATGTGCTCACGCGGCTCCGGGAGGTTAATAAAGGCCTTCTGAAGCGAATCGATGCGTTTGTGTAAGAAAAATATCCATATTTAAAACTTTATAAAGTAAAGTTCCAGCCGATCGCCTTCCATGGAAAAGTGTTGAAAGTGCCTTCTTGCAATTCAAGATGATTTCAAACCATGACATCTTAGTGTATTACCAACAATAACCTTGGAAACGGTGGTCACAGCTCTTTTCAGGTCATTGACCAGCTCCTCCCGTGTAGTTCTGGGCTGATTTCTCACCTTTCTTAGGATTATTGAGACCCCACGAGGTGAGATCTTGCATGGATCCCTTGTCCGAGGGAGATTGACAGTCATGTTTAGCTTCTTCCATTTTCTAGTGATTGCTCCAACAGTGGACCTTTTTTCACCAATCTGCTTGGCAATTTCCCCGTAGCCCTTTCCAGCCTTGTGGAGGTGTATAATTTTGTCTCTAGTGTCTTTGGACAGCTCTTTGGTCTTGGCCATGTTAGAAGTTGGATTCTCACTTATTTTATGGGGTGGACAGGTGTCTTTATGCAGCTAATGACCTCAAACAGGTGCATCTAATTTAGGATAATAAATGGAGTGGCGGTGGACTTTTTAAAGGCAGACTAACAGGTCTTTGAGGGTCAGAATTCTAGCTGATAGACAGGTGTTCAAATACTTATTTGCAGCTGTATCATACAAATAAATAGTTAAAAAATCATATATTGCGATTTCTGGATTTTTTTTTTTAAGATTATGTCTCTCACAGTGGACATGCACCTACGATGACAATTTCAGACCCCTCCATGATTTCTAAGTGGGAGAACTTGCAAAATAGTAGGGTGTTCAAATACTTATTTTCCTCACTGTACACCTAGGATGACTTGAGGGTGAGTAAATCATGGGCTAATTTTCATTTTTGGGTGAACTATCCCTTTAATATATGCTTTGTAACTACTAATAAACAGCCAATAGCATGCTAATAAGCAGGGCCACACGGAATCTGTGGAATTTTTTTGTGATTTCTGCACTGAATTTATTGAAAAATCTGTGGAATTATGCGGAATGGTTTTAAATGTGTTAAAAAGATCTAAGAATATTGGAACTGAAAGCATTACAAATAAAATATAAGGTTTACAATACAAATCCAATTAGAATAACTTTGATCTCTTGAAGTTTGATCTCTCTTCTTGTAAGCTACATCCACTAAAAGACAGAGAAAATATTGCTTTATCAATATGTAGACAAATCATTAAATAAACAATTTCATATCATTCAACAATAGAGCAAAATAAATAAATACCTACCGAAGTAAATAAATTAACTATTTTTAAGAGCTATAAATAAGTAATTTTAGTGACGTTTCCTTAACTCCTCAATTTTATTTTAGACATTTTAAAATATGACTCTCTCACAAAAAAAATGGCACATTAATAAGCGCAGCCTACCCCTCACAATCTGCGGAATTCTGCGCGCACAAATTCCATGTGGGCTGCTAATAAGCAACTAGTTACTAATGAGAATTAAACACTAAACTAAAGTGTTAGCATAAATAGTTTACATTTCTTTTTATTAAAATTTTTGTTTTAGTTTTATTTTATTTTATTCGTATTCTTCTTTCTTTTAATAGTTTTAATCAATGAAAACACTGTTTCTCACACAAAGCTATAAGACTTGTAGCATATTTATGTGTCCTCAATTATTGTAATTGCGTGGAAAATAATGACCCGTACAATTTTGTTTTCCATGGAGGAAAGAAAGACACGAGGGTGAATTAATAATGACAGAGTTTTATTTCTGTGGTCAACTGTTCCTTTAAGGACATTTGTCTGTGCTTCTTATTCCGAAAAATTCATTTGTGTGTCACTAATCTTGCAGAAGAAAGAGTTCTGTTATTCCATTCCCAAGTGGAAGTTCCTGAGGTTGTAGAATACTCTTGGGTATTTAAGGCAGCCTCCAAATTCAAGGAAGACAGATTGTGCCTCGCAAACAAATGCTCTGAAAGAATGATCCGTAAATTAAACAGTTTAATATATAATGGCAGGAAGTGCTAAGGTGCGGTGGAATAAAACTTTGAATTAAACTAGTTTTTCAAACGTTGCACAACGGCTTTTAATGGAACGAGCTGTCGTGTGCTTCCAGCACAAGTATTCTTCTCCAGCTCTGCAGAATTGTTTTGCAAGGGTGGTCCGAATGAAGATGGAGTGTTGTGTCAGAAAGAGCGCTGCCTCATTTTTAGGGTTAGTAATTCTTATGGAGATGAAAATGGCAGGCCTTTCCCATTCCTCTTTATACGGAAAAGAGCTTAGATAAACTCAAAGCCATTTCCTTTCAAGCTCTAACGCAAAAAGCTACCTCCATGTGGCCTCTTAAATCATAAACAACCTTTCTCTGATGGGTTTCAGTACTTTTCCTTTTAATTTTCTATTTAAATTTGTATTTATTTATTTATTTTTAGTAAATGGGATGGTATACGGAAACGATTAGGTGGTTAAAAACAATCCATCTATTATATTGCAAAATGTCATGTTCAGTATGTATTGTAATGTCTTAAATTCAAATGTGCTTATGGTCGCTACAAATTTAAAATGATTTACTAGATAAATATTATTAATAACTTGTAAAAATAAAATGTTATCATTAATAATATAGCCTATGGCATTATGAATTCAAAATTAGTCATAAAAAGACAACAGTGGAATTTCATATCTGATCTCTTATTGACACAAGCAGATGGTAGAAACATTTTGGTGATGACAAATGTGTCAGTTTGAATATGGTAATGAGGTTTATCAAATATTCCAAACGAGAACATGCCAACAATGTAATAAAGATGCTTCTGCAGCATTTTGAAAGTCATTATATTTATCTCAGTAACAAGTTCAAAATTTGCAATGTTGTTGTGCTATCTGGCAAGATTACTGTGTTGTTCTAGGATTCTACAGTGACTTGGAGATGGATTTTTTTTCTGCTGTGCTTTTTGACAGTTATTTTCACAGTTGAACAATGTAGTTATGTGAGCAAGGTTAATGCTGATCAACCTTGTCAGCTGCTAATGCAGAAAAATCGCTGTCTGTTTTTGGAATATTGATTATCTTCACTGTCTCTCAGTGATTAGCACTCATCACACTTAGTGGCTGTCTTTACAAGTGCACTCCTGCCGAGCCTAGCAGGTGAATATTATTATAGCTACAATGAATGTGAGGCTTTTTGTATGATAGAAGATAAAGATACATTGTCGATTATAGCATGTGGCCTGTTTGGTGGAGAAACATCTCTCTTGAGTGTCCACTAGCACATTGGCTAATTAGCTAGTGCTAGCTTGGCTTGGTGGATTGTGCACTTGAGCCCTCATTACATGGGTTGCAGATTCAGATCTTCGACCAAACAAGGTCTTTTACATATATTTGACCTCTGTGCAAGGATATGTAAATCTATTATCCGCAGAAATCGGCTCTATGCTGACGGCAAGGCTAAAGTTTGGGTTGGGAGTAAGCGTTCTTTGATGTTAACAAACTGTAAGCATTCTCCCAAGGTCATTTGAGGGATATCTTGTCCCATGAGCACATTTATGGTCTAATTAGGTGCTGTTGTTTTTGTTTTTCTTTCTGACAGTCATCAGCAAGAAAACGTTTAAGAGGCGAAAGGCGTGAAAACAGCGCTCGCTTACTACCTAGAGACATGAAGGGGCTGACGATGAGGCGTTTCATCTTTTAACATTACTTGTAAGGCTTTTTTAGAATATAAGGCATGATCATTTTACTTTGAGTGTACACCAGGGTAGTCATTACTGTGGCCCCCAGAGAGAGAATGTAAGAACATAAGCAGACAGTAGCTGGATCAAAACCATTCATACATCAAAAATGCCGGAGCCAAAAAATAAAAACAGTTTGAAATACAAAGATATGCATTCATAAATAAGAGACTGAATGACGTGCAAATGCATTGACTACAATAGGATGACAATGAGATTGCACTGTGTACACAGATTGTACGGTAGCAAACAAAACAATAGGAAGAAGCATTGCACCTTTTTCTTCTATTAAATAAAAGGGGGTTTTGTTGTTTTGATGGGTTAAATTAGTTGAAGCTCAGGTATTTCACAGTAAAATAAAAAAATAAAACATTTGTATCTGTGCTAACAAACAACGTGATCTCATTTATATTCACAGATACTTTTATGCAAATTAGCAGTTAGCACGAGCATTTTTTCAGAGATACTGAGACATACTGTTTCAGTGGATTGACAGCACCTAAAATGTAAATTATTTTACATATAAACAACTTTGGCGATGTGCTGATTAATCTATGTTTTATATGTATGATATAATACATTTTGGTTAGTGATATGCAATTTATGTAACGCATTTAGCTATTTTAACATTAAATTGTTTAATGATTGTGACTATTGCATACACACACAAATCTGTTCATTTTAATGAAACTGCAACATCTATATGTTATAGTTCATATACTTATATTGTTATATAGTTTATAGTTTACATTAAAACATTTTCTTTCTGGGGTGCAAGATTCTTCATCATTTCCTCATAAATGAACTTTGTCACCTGTTTTGTTGCCAGTTTTCTGAAGACTGACTGTAAAGGAAAAGATTTGTACATCTTTAAAGTTGCACATGCATAAAATATTTTTGATCCTGTCAACATGATGATACTGTAAGATTCAGCGTCTAGTCAAACTTAGAAAAGAAATACATGTACACTTTATTAATTTGTATAGAAATCACAACATTGCAAGGCACAAGCACATATACAGGGAGTGCAGAATTATTAGGCAAATGAGTATTTTGACCACATCATCCTCGTTATGCATGTTGTCTTACTCCAAGCTGTATAGGCTGGAAAGCCTACTACCAATTAAGCATATTAGGTGATGTGCATCTCTGTAATGAGAAGGGGTGTGGTCTAATGACATCAACACCCTATATCAGGTGTGCATAATTATTAGGCAACTTCCTTTCCTTTGGCAAAATGGGTCAAAAGAAGGACTTGACAGGCTCAGAAAAGTCAAAAATAGTGAGATATATTGCAGAGGGATGCAGCAGTCTTAAAATAGCCAATCTTCTGAAGCGTGATCATCGAACAATCAAGCGTTTCATTCAAAATAGTCAACAGGGTCGCAAGAAGCGTGTGGAAAAACCAAGGCGCAAAATAACTGCCCGTGAACTGAGAAAAGTCAAGCGTGCAGCTGCCAAGATGCCACTTGCCACCAGTTTGGCCATATTTCAGAGCTGCAACATCACTGGAGTGCCCAAAAGCACAAGGTGTGCAATACTCAGAGACATGGCCAAGGTAAGAAAGGCAGAAAGTCGACCACCACTGAACAAGACACACAAGCTGAAACGTCAAGACTGGGCCAAGAAATATCTCAAGACTGATTTTTCTAAGGTTTTATGGACTGATGAAATGAGAGTGAGTCTTGATGGGCCAGATGGATGGGCCCGTGGCTGGATTGGTAAAGGGCAGAGAGCTCCAGTCCGACTCAGACGCCAGCAAGGTGGAGGTGGAGTACTGGTTTGGGCTGGTATCATCAAAGATGAGCTTGTGGGGCCTTTTCGGGTTGAGGATGGAGTCAAGCTCAACTCCCAGTCCTACTGCCAGTTTCTGGAAGACACCTTCTTCAAGCAGTGGTACAGGAAGAAGTCTGCATCCATCAAGAAAAACATGATTTTCATGCAGGATAATGCTCCATCACACGCGTCCAAGTACTCCACAGCGTGGCTGGCAAGAAAGGGTATAAAAGAAGAAAATCTAATGATATGGCCTCCTTGTTCACCTGATCTGAACCCCATTGAGAACCTGTGGTCCATCATCAAATGTGCGATTTACAAGGAGGGAAAACAGTACACCTCTCTGAACAGTGTCTGGGAGGCTGTGGTTGCTGCTGCACGCAATGTTGATGGTGAACAGATCAAAACACTGACAGAATCCATGGATGGCAGGCTTTTGAGTGTCCTTGCAAAGAAAGGTGGCTATATTGGTCACTGATTTGTTTTTGTTTGGTTTTTGAATGTCAGAAATGTATATTTGTGAATGTTGAGATGTTATATTGGTTTCACTGGTAAAAATAAATAATTGAAATGGGTATAAATTTGTTTTTTGTTAAGTTGCCTAATAATTATGCACAGTAATAGTCACCTGCACACACAGATATCCATCTAAAATAGCTAAAACTAAAAACCACTTCCAAAAATATTCAGCTTTGATATTAATGAGTTTTTTGTGTTCATTGACAACATGGTTGTTGTTTAATTATTAATGTTGTAAAATTAATCCTCAAAAATACAACTTGCCTAATAATTCTGCACTCCCTGTACAAGTGTACATAACATACAGTATCCACATCAATACACAAATGTGTCCGCCACCCATATTGAAAGTGGTTGAGTACTCATATGCACATCACAACAAATGAGTGTCTCTGAATTGATTAAGGGCTCACCAGCATGAAGAAAGAGATTAATTTGGTTTTGAAATGAAAATCACGGTTACCATAATTATGGCAGTGAGTAATGGAGTGTGTTGTGATTGGGAATTGCTCCACAGCTGCAGAGTACCTGCCAGGTCTCTGAATACAGTCAAATCAACCAAAAAACACAACACACATTATTGATGCAATTATGAAGTACAATCATTGTTATACATCAAATTATTCATGAATCCCTAAATGAGAGGACGTGTCCATCATGTTCTTGTTGGGTCTTTCCTTATAGGCACTCGGTCTCTGAAGTAATTTGTCAACATTAGTGTGAAAAAACGAAATATGGGGGAAGATATTTATCTGCATTTTACACTGAAGTATTCCAGGTTTTAATACAAGCTAAGCTCAATCGACAGCATTTGTGGCATAATGTTGATTACCACAAAAGGTCACAAGGTTAAAAGTTTGACTACCACAAAGGTTACGTTGAGACACTACAGTGAATAGGGCCAGTTTTGGAGGAGAACTGTGTATTATTTGTGACACATGCTGGCAAAAGGAGTCGGAATGAGCACAGGATAATTTCGAGCTACAGGCAAAACAAGTGAAAAATGTTGTGTTGTTTTCACAAAAATGAGTTCATTAAGGCCTTGCCTAGAGAGCCCAATGCTCCAAATAGCAATTAAACACTTTACGGTATTTCAGAATATCTCTCTTGATGAGTATTCATGCAAACATTATCTGTTATGTCCAGACTGTCCTCCAAAAAAAACGACTTTATAGAGCCCCATTTCCACCGAAATTACCCTGAACAATTTGTACCAGGAACTTTTTTTACAGGAACTTTTTTTTCCCCCAGACCTGCTACTGCCTGCGTTTGTGGTCTAAAGTACCGTGAAGATTAGGCAAATTAGTCCAGAGACGTAGGACTGCGCACGACTGCTCCTCCCAGTCACCGACGGACAGTAATCATTTTTGTGTAATAACAAGTATGGAGGAGATTCAAGCAGCGCTGCTTTTGCTAGTTATGTATTGGTTTACTAAAGAGGTAATTAACAAAATGGCGGAAAAGAGACAAGCACTGATACTTAAGCGTATTCTGAAAGCTCGTAAAGCTAGATTTAAAATAATACAACGTATGTTATTATCAGCTATTACGGACATTGACCGTGAGATGGCTGAGACGAACGCGCGCCATCGGACAGAAAGAGCAAGACTGATACTGAACGCAGAGCGAACCTCGCAAAAGACTTTTAAAAATGCCGGTTGAAATAAAATGCTGCGTGAGCTCAACCAATCAGCATGTTCAGCACCCAAGTCACCCACCCCCCAAATAATTCTTGAACTTTGAAAAAGTACTACCTCCCGAGCAGGGCCGTTTGGAGGAGGAAATATTTACCCGGAACTTAATTTAGACCCCGATTCCTGTGGTCAAAACACACACCGAGTACCACCCCAAAGTTCCTAGTTCCTGGGGAAAGTTCCTGTGGTGGAAACGCGGCTTAGGTAGTTTTTCAAGCACCTTATTACGACCTGTATTTACGTTTTAAAGTCATGCGCCCTCTAGCTGGCGTAAAAATAATGACAGTGTCGTGTTACGTCTGTCGTCATGAAATGACATATGACTGTCGTTACCAGTCAAAATGCGTGTTCAATTTTTACCACCATTTGTCATATTTCCATTTAGCAAAAATCTTTGTTTTGGAACCTTTAGAAAGTGGGCGTGGTTTCAGAGCTGACAGCGGACACGCCCCCAGCATTTGAGAGCAGAGAATGCTGCTTATTTTTTCAAGATTTTAATAAGCTATTTTATTTACTTGGCTGGTTGGTTAATAACACATTTGTCTGTGGTGTGACAAACTCAGAACACATATTTAATTTTGACTTTACAGGGACTTAAACAAATTTTTTTCTCAAAATTGACTTTTGAAATTGACTATTGACTTCAAACAGGTGTAGCTCGTTAATTTTTTTTCCGATTCAAAATAGAGAATGATAGTAGAGAGAAATTGCTGATTGCATTTTGCAGCACGGGTCACATTTTATGTGTAAAACTGTTTCAATCATTTTTATGGCGTTATGTTGTCTTGACAATCAAGTTATAAAATGAGATACAACTTTACACAGAAAAGGTTAGTAAGAGAATTCTTCCACATTAAAACCATGTTAGCATGCATATTGTTTAAGTGTTCTGGCTATACTATTAAAAGTCCATCAATGTAAACCAAATTTTCACTTGTTTGTTTGTTTGTTTGTTTCATAAATGAATCTAATATTGTAATATTCATTTAATCAATATCCCATAGATTAAATATAGCTCCCCTGACCACAGATTCGTAGCAGACAACTATAAAACAAGCTAAAAAAAAAATTAAACCCTTCATTTACTCCTAATTACAAAATTGGAAGGAAAAGTTGTGGAGAGTTTCAGAGCCAGAGAACTTTATCCCAAGTCATTACTTCTTCCATTTAAAACAATCATAGACCTCCTATGTTGAAAGAGGTAAAGTTCTAAACTAGTTGAATAGTTCACTGAGATGTGCTTCGATCTTTTTGCTCAACTGACCATCCCAGCATATTATAAGTAGTGGCTAATGCACAATTAATGCAACATAACATCACAAACAAATGTCAAACATTTCTTTCATATCATTATAAACATTATTTTCATAAAACTTTATAATTTGGGGGGGGGGGGGGGGACAAATGTTTACTTTCATGAGCCGTCACGTATTTGCGAGCTTGCAGCAGGAATCTCTTGAGTGAGAACGAGAAGTTTAAAGCTTACAGGCCATCATATGTTGTCCTCTTGCAGCGTCTGCTGGGATTTCTAACGGTCCGATTCTCTCAAGTCTGCATTCAATGGATGCGTCCCATTTCAAAGCCTGCGTCCTTCGTAGGACTCTGACTTCAAAGGCCTTTGAAGGCTGTGATGGTCGGACTGAGCGTTGTTAAATGGGATGGTCTGGCCTAAGGAGAATTGCTCTTGTCACCTAGCAACTGTTTTAGCTGCTGTTGATGAGTGACAGTAATGTTTGTACTGGACTTTTTTTTTTTTAAGTTATATTAACCTGTCTGAAATCAAAACAGAGTTCACAAACTGTGTAAATATATTTACCATGGTCCATTTCAGTATATAAAGAGAATAAACCATACACTGATCAGGTATAACATGAAAACAAAACAACAACAACAACAACAACAACAACAACAACAACAACAACAAAAAAAAAAAAAAAAAAAAAAAAAATATATATATATATATATATATATATATATATATATATATATATATTCTTTTTTTATTTTATTATGATTAATATGATTATCTCTTCATCATGGCACCTGTTAGTGGGTGGGATATAGGCAGCAAGTGAACAAGTTGATGTTTTAGAAGCAGGAAAAATGGGCAAGCGTTAGGATTTGAACGAGTTTGACAAGGGCCAAATTGTGATGGCTAGACGACTGGGTGAGAGCATCTCCAAAACTGCAGCTCTTGTGGAGTGTTCCCGGTCTGCAGTGGTCAGTATCTGTCAAAAGTGCTCCAAGGAAGGAACAGTGGTGAAGCAGCAACAGGGTCATGGGTGGCCAAGGATCATGGATGCACGTGGGGAGCAAAGGCTGGCACGTGTGGTCCGATTGGCAGCAAAAGGGGGAACAACACAATATTAACATTTGAACCGTTTTTTTTGTATCATTAGATATTTTATTAAGTTGAACCTCAATACTTATGTTTAAAGGTGTAATTCTTCTATTTCTTTCAACAAAACATCCTGTCGTCACTGGTGCGTAATGAATTCTGGGGTAGGCAAGGCCGCGAATGATCCATCTGTTGAATCCTTAATTTCACGGGAAACCAAGGATGCATTTGGAAGAGCTATCGAATTGGGACAGCCTTTTTCTCGTCGATGTGATGCAATCGGCTTTGTTCGATGGATGCAGCCTCTGAATTGGAACGCAGCAGATGCATCCTCGATATCAAGAACACATCCGGGTACTTTCATGCATCCCCTGTACTTGCGTTCTTGAGTATTGGAAATTAACTTCGATGGTTGATTATGACATACACTCTAAAAAAAAAAGGTTCTATATGGCACCAAAAAAGGTTCTTGGCTCGTAATCATAGGGGAATCCTTTTTTAGTGCTATATAGCACCAATTTTGGTGCTTCAGTGGTTCTTCAGCGGTTCTTCAGAGGTGCTATATAGCACCTTAGTTAAAGAACCGGTGAAGAACCTCTGAAGCACCAAAATTGGTGCTATATAGCACTAAAAAGGTTCCCCTATGATTACGAGCCAAGAACCTTTTTTGGTGCCATATAGAACCTTTTTTTTTTAGAGTGTAGTATAGAACACAATGACCCAAGATCACTTAAGAACGCATATTGAGAAACGGCCAATGTGACCTTATTGCAATGAATGGCAAACATTTGACAGATGCACACAGAACCACCATTGTGAAACAAGCCTGATGAAAAGGAAAGAATCAGATTTATGATTTGATTAGAGAGGCAACTAAAAAAAACATTTATCTTGACATATTCCCAGAAAACGGACTGTCATTAAAATAACTGGAATAGAAATTAAATTATTTCAACCCAATAGATTTCAGTCATTTGAGGTGAAATGGGGAGCGCAATATGATTCGATCAGTTAGTTTGTGTCCGTGTATGTGTGTGTGCATGATAACACACACACACACACACACACACACACACACACACAGTAGCATATGTGTGTTATGCATTGAGAGTTCAGGTGCTGAGAAGAGGAGGTCACATTGTCCCAATCTAACAGCTATCAGCCTAATGTGCTATGAGACATCATTAAAAACCCATCCTAGAGGCTGTCAATCATACCACTAACGTGAGAACGAGGAAGAGAGAAACCAGGTGAGAGGCTTAGGGAAGGAGAGAAGCTTAGGGAATCGAAAAGAGAAAAGGAAAGCAGTTTGTGAAGGTTAGTCTCCTCCCCTTCACTTCCTGAGAAATGATAGTGTGATGGCTTGTGACTTGAGTGGGCTGATCATCAGTCCATGTAAGAGACTTAAAGGGGTGGTAAAACTCATTATTTCGAAGGCTTGATTGTGTTTGTGGGGTGCACTGTAACATATGTCCATGCTTTGTTTTTAAAAAATTTCATTATTTTTCATATATTTTACCTTTATTCTACACTGCTCTGTCCCTCCTTGTAAAAACGGTCTGATGGTTTCCGGGTTGTATGAAGCCAATCCCTCAAAAATACGCAATGGGCTCAGATTGGTTAGCTGGCCCAGTGTGTTGTGATTCACTAACCGCCTAGTGCACGTTTGTCGGAAACGTCACGCCCTTACCTTTACCGGTAGACTGTGCTTTGGGTAGTATTAGAAACAATGACGTCAATAAAACCATCCCAATTTGAGCCCGAATCAGACCCAGACAATTTTAGTGAAGATGATCGAGCAGAACCTGTTCAGTCCTCAAGAGTAAAGACTGCGGATCTATAGTGATCGCTACTGAATGGCACTGTTACTTTTGTATTTTTAGAACGATTATAGCCAAATATCTGTCGCAAGAACTATTAACCCAAAATGAATAATATACATTGGCTTTACTAGTAGCCAAATCAAACACAGATGTAGATAAACAATACATAAAAGCTCTAATCAAAGAATAATTTACACTAATGCCAAGTTCGCTGTTGAGATTTAAAAAAAAGTTTGTAACGTTAGGTGTTTGTCGGATAACGTTAAGTATGAATGAGCATTTAACAAACTGGTTTGCAGAGCCAAACAGCGTTGTCATCTGTGTACTTCCTTGCTACAACGTACAATTAATAATACAAACTATTACAGGAAAACACATCGACAAAAAACAAATCATACTTACAGGTTGTGGCCCGTAAACAGCTTCTGTTTTTAAATCCATCTTTCAGGACAAGCCGTTGTGCGAATCCTGCATTGAACTCGTGAAGATTGTGGAAGCTTTCCTGCGTGAAATGTGCAGCGGGAGCTGCGCGTGCCCGTCTCACACTGGCAGTGTTTGTCTCGCGCAGCTGAACCGCGGCTCGTGTATTGCAAATACAGACGAATTTTATCCATTATGTCACATTTTCACCCCTGTCTGTCTCTTGCTTTGATTTATGATGGGCAGCATATATCTGCTGCAAATGCAACCTGTTCCCCTCTGTCTCATACACACATGCATATAACATGTTGTATGTTAAACGCACTGCAACGCACCCCCGTCCCTAGGAAGGCTGATCAAAGTGGACCTGCAACCCGGATGAAAATAACAGAGTTTCGTCTGCATTGCGGCAACAACACTCAAGCCTACTAACTATACCAAAACAACGCTTCCCCGCGGCGATACAAAATGGCCTCGCCCCCCCCCCCCCCTTATTTAATATTCTCAGAGGAGGGGTTTATGTAAATATTTGGGCTGGTGATGTCAGAGACCCTGGAGGAATGTCTAGTAGTCCCTACCGGCAGTTTGCTGTAGTCCTTAGAAATTGATTTCTTTAAAAGCAAATATCTCCCTTTGTTTTAAACTTTGAACGTTGTAACTTTGCAGGTTTATGCTCAAATAGCAACATTACACACTAGCTAAAGTTAGAAAAGTGAAATCGTGGTTTACCACCCCTTTAAGCCGCCATCACAGAAACAGTCTAGTTCTGATCTCTTCATATTCACAGAAACGCACAAGAGATGCTTCTGCTCAGACTCTAACAAAAAAGGACTGTAGCTGTAGCTTGGATAATCAGCTATAGTATCAGATAGGAATATCATGATATTTGATATATAACGTGGTAAAGTAGGTATAAAGTATTTATGGTGCTCCAACAGAATCACATTAGATGAAAGATTACAACATAATTAGCATTTTCTGAAAAAAAAGTGCTTGTTAAAAAGATAGTTCCCCCAAAAATGAAAATTACACCATGATTTACTCATCCTCAAGCCATCCGTGCAACCGTGATGACATTCTTCTTTCAGACGAATACAATCGTTATATTAAGTTATATTAAAATTTGTCCTTTTAATTTTTGGGTGACCTTTCCCTTTAAGATGTTGTCACAATAGCGAAATTTTGGCAGAATTGTCTATTGTCAATAGAGTGAAAAAAACAAACACTTTTTTTTTAATAGAATTAAAGAGTATATAGGGCTTCCAGCACAAAATGCATATGTTATGCATTGAATCGCAATAGGTCATGCTTTGTTTCTTTGTTTGTTTGTAGACTGTTTTTTGTTTCCCTCCATTGCACTTTCTAAAGGTGCGCCATAATACAAGTTTTGCTCTCTGTCGTTAAAGTTTATCTACAACGTAATAAGATTTATTGAGTGTGTTATAAGTGTGTATGTGTGCGAGTGTGTGTCTGTTATGAGCTGATATTGGTCTCATTTCAGCATGGCTAGGAGGTGTCCACACTGTCACCTGTGAATCCCATTAACTTCTTATCATCCAGTGATTAATGTTTGCTTTCAGGCAATACAGGGATTTTGATATCCGCGTTATCCTTTAAATCGCACAATATGTTGACATCGTCTTTGACATTCTAATAAACAAAGCAATTACATCTCTGTCAATCTATGTTTTGCTTATGATGGGATTCAAAATGGTGATTGGGTCCGCTCTCCTACTTAAACATCATAAAGAACTTTATAGAAGTATTTTGTGCAGTGCAGAATCATGGTTTTTTGTGTGTGTGTGCAAGAATGAGGCCGAGAGAAAGATGGAGAGAGAGAGAGAGAGAGAGAGAGACCCTCAGCCATGGACTCTGGCATTTTAAAGCTACACTGTGTAACTTTTTTAGTTTATTCTTAGCTAAAAACACTTAGTTATTTCAAAAATATATGTGCTCATTAATGTATATTTACTTCTTTCAAGTAATAAAGTATTCTCGTAAGTTTATAATATGCCATTGAAAATACATACGGGTAAGGGGTTCGAATGGGGGTCGCCATGTTGCCCCTCCATCTTGAAAGTACATTAGCCAAAGAGGGACATACCCGTAAATGCAAGCTTCGCCTTTCGCTCTGTAACGAGTAGGAAAATAGTGTGGCCCCTTTAAGAGCGTTCGCCCTGGTTGGAGCGCCTGCGTTCTGTGTGTGTGTGTGTGTGTGTGTGTGTGTGTGTGTGTGTGTGTGTGTGTGTGTGTGTGTGTGTGTGTGTGTGTGTGTGTGTGTGTGTGTGTGTGTGTGTGTGTGTGTGTGTGTGTGTGTATGTGTGCACTGCGCCTCGAGCTCCCATGTGTGCGGATTATTTTCTGTCTTCTGTTGCTAATATTTATTTATTTTTGTTTTGTTGGGTAATGCTGTGGACGGAAGTGGAGTTTGTGCCGGACTCTTGTGGGGGGTTCCGAGGGGAATAAAGTGCGGGCTGTTTGATGTCAATCGCCTCCGTGTTTGCATCGACTCCAGTTGCGTTGAGTGAGCTATCCGTATTTTTCACACGGACACACGCGTTACAACTCGATGGCGAATGTGAAGAGGGGGATTGCTGGATCGAACTGGAAGCCATGTTAATCTTGGACTAAATCGGCCACTGTAGGAGTTAAAACGAAATCGGAATTGGGAGGAAAAGAAACTTATATTTACTGGATGGGCATATACCCTTTCACCGCTAGATGGGGGAAAATATCACACAGTGTAGCTTTAAAGGTCAACAATGACATCATTGATTAGTATCGTCCAGGGAACGAGATGCTCCAAGGCAAAGACAAGAAAATCTATGATGAATACTTGCACAATGAAAGCCAAAGAATTGACATCATGTACTGATCACTCACTTCTAAACCTATTACCGTCAATGTAGATGGATGTGCAAACACTAATGTTTAGTGGGATTAGCTACTGTTATGTTTTAACTGGCAAGGCGGAGAAGAGGACAATAATTAGAATGGCAATTCCATGAATCACATAGAAATGCTTAGACGTTGGAATTCATTAAATAGGCGATGTAAATTAGCAGGCCATAATTAGATGTTTGTCAAACTAACTGACAGACTTAATGCTTTAGACACCTGCACCTAGTTTCACAGACAAGGCTTAAGCCTACTCTCTAAAAGAAATGGTGCTATATAGCACTCGTAATCATAGGGGAACCACTTTAAGTGCTGTATAGCACCAAATCTTGGTGCTTCAGTGGTTCTTCAGCGTTTTTTTGGGATGACTGAGCACCACTATATAGCACCACTACCACATACAGAACCTGTTAAGATATGGTGCTATATAGCACCAAAAGTGGTTCCCCTATGATTACGAGCCAATAACCACTTTTAGTGCCATATACCACCATTTTTTTGAGTGTAGTTCCAAACTAAAATGTCTGAGCTGTTTTAACTTAAAGCAACTTGCACTGACATATCTTAAATTAGGTCAGTGCCATTATTTTGTCTCAAGATGCATGTCACAATCACCAGTGAGAGTGCCCCTGATTACCACCTGAGGGTACTCCACCCTGGACTATCACTCCTCACAAACTCCATTACCCATAATCCTTTTCCCGGACTCATCATCACTCATTGTTGGCACCTGTGTCTCATCACCTCATTACCCATTACCCCATTCTATATAAACCATGTTCACTCTTTCATTCACTGCGAAGGCTTGTTTGTTGTATTACTGCATTTCTGAGTGTTTTCACTGGTTTCATGTCTCTTAGTTTTGGATTACTTGCCTGTTCCGTGGATTACCCGTTTGCCTGTCTCTCCTGTCTCGTTTGCCTAATTGGACTGATTACTTGTTATGACCCCTTGCCTGTTTGTTGACTACGAGTGTGGATTACCCTTTAATAAAGCTGAGTTTGGAACCTCAACCTCTGTCTAGGAGCAGTACTTTACATTGCACACCAGTAATGTATTTTTTTTTTTTCCCTAAGGAATGTTTATGGATGTTACTTAAATGTCCTAATTGAAATAAGGCCTAATCCTGGCTTAAGCTAAGCCCTGTCGGTGAAACCGGGCCCTGATGTTGTATCAAAGCTGCTACATGTTAGGTACTAAACTTTACCTACCTCCCTCTAAGGGTGCTTTCACACCTGCCTCATTTAGTTTGGTTGAATCGTTCTAGAGTTAGTTTTCCCCTTTGGTGCGGTTTGTTTGGTCAGGTGGGAAAGCAGCAATAGCACTCGGGTGCACACTAAAAGCGGACCAAACAAGTGTACTGAGACCTCCTTGAAGAGGTGGTCTCGGTACGCTTTCAAACAAACTCTGGAGCGACCTCAAACAGACCCAACTGCAAAAAGTACTGATCATTTTTGGACTAAACCAGCTGCTGTGGTCAGATGCGCTGTGCATTATGGGATGAGGAAGTGTTTGTTGCATTATGGGATGAGGAAGTGTTGCACTTTAGCATGGCAGCTCGCGGACAAACATGGAGTAGTGAGGAGGTGCGGAGCCTCATAGAAACTTGGTCTGATGACCATATTAGGTCCCAACTTTCGAAAACTCACAAGAACAGTGCAATCTTCTCATTGTTTAGCAAACAACTCAGGGAAAGGGGGTTTGATATTGGCAATATTTTCGGAAGATGAGCGTGTCAGAGTTAAGAAGAATTAATGCACGCCTCCGCTTGAAGTGACGAGTGATGTCGGCTCACCGTTTGCAGTGCATTAGAACGTTTTCAAGCTGCATCCGCGCTTCATTATAGAAACGTATTGTTTGCATATTGTGGTGTATACGAACAATGTAACAGATTATGGTCAGGGACAAAACCAACCTGCGCAGTCTCTCCATAGTTGTGTTGTCTCCGTGTTGTTTGCTGGCTTTTCCTCTTCTGTTGGAAATTTTCCCGCACGTAAATTCTGACCAATCAAAAAGCAGTTTAGGAAATACGCAATGGCCAATGAGTGATGTGGATGTTGTCATGTGACTGCATTTTGGTGCGTTTCAACTGGTTTGCACCAAAGCAATCAGTGTAGTGTGAAAAGGAACCAAAAAAAGCTGAAAAATGCTACAATGTATAATTCTTTGCCCTTGGTTCGGACCAAATGAACTGAACTAGAGATGTGAATGCACCCTAACAGGCATGGGATATTGAATGGAGTATGAAGAATAAACCCTTGCAAAAATGCAATGGTGTTACACTGGTCTACAGCCAAAATGCTTCTGAAATAAATGTAGTGAAACTTTACTAATTCTGGGTCACTGAGAATGGAAATGATGCTTAAAATTGCTGATTGGCTCTAGTTTTCAAGATGCACTATTGGTTCATTATATACAACACTTGACTTGGGAATGGCAGAGGATACGTCAGTAATAAAGATCTCAATTTAAACCAGAAATGACTAAAATCCATCTTTGACTGGATGTATAAATCTGTGACTTTGGACAGTACTTGCTTTTTTTGGCAAAACAATGAATGATGCAATCAGAAGCTGGTATTGCATCATAAATTATATGAATTGAATGTTATTCCTAAGATATGGATAATGCAATCATTAGAAAGCTTACATCACTCTGCTGAACATATTGCCCTATATCAGCTCTAGAAATCATACAGCAGGGGTGAACAACTCAGTTCCTGCGGCCACAGCCCTGCAGAGTTTAGTTCCATCCCTTTTCCAACATACATACATGTAATTTTCAAATAAGCCTGAAGGACTTGATGAGCTGGATCAAGTGTGTTTAATTAGTGTTAAAGCTAAACTCTGCAGGGTTGTGGCCCTCCAGGAACTGAGATTTGCACCCCTGTCATACAGGACTTACTTTTGTCTGTGTTTGATTTTGAAAAGGGAAAGGGAAACATTTCTGATATAAAGTGAGCAAAGATGCCTTCCAATTGAGCAAATGGAACCCATCAAAGCTTGCATGACCATTTTAACCACTTGCATGACCAAATATTACATCCATGACATCTAATATTTTGTCTTCCTTCTTCATTTATGTATTTATTTCACCAAAAAAAGAGATCAAAGTAAAAAAAACAATTAACCTGGGACCTCTGGTTGAGTTGACACGGAATGACCCTGCTGCGTATGAGCCACAGACCATGTCTGTGTTGTGTTCATACATAATTCGAACCGCACCTGAGTCTGCTTGGAAGTGGACCGAGACCATATTTTCAGCGGCCTCGGTTCGCTTGTTTGGTGTGCACCAGGGTTCGTTCCGGCAGCATGCAAATGTAACCGAATAAATGAGAAGTGGTGGTGATTGACAGCTGTGAGCACCTATCAGTGAGGAGTGTCTCCTATTTAAGAGCTGGTTGGCCATAGCTTGTGATGCATCATGCCCGTCACCTCCCCTTTCTGTTGTCAACAATAGCTGCAGGTATGTGCCGTTAGCAGGTAGCATTTTGCTTGGTTTACGTGTTAGTTGCTGTGCGGGGGTATCAATTAAACATTGTTGAATCCTAGCCTGTCTTTTCATCTCCTTTTCCTTCGGCTCGCCTCGTTGGTGGATTCTAAGACTGCTCACCTCTCAGGTATGCAAATTAACTGTTCTGTGGAAAGCGGTTTGTTTGTTTGGTTTCACTTGGGGATTGGCTGATGTTTTGCGTGTGCAGTTCCCTGTATCCCAGCTAAACGGCGCTTTTATATGAATGCGGTGTACCCGTGCCTGTGAAGCGATGGTAGAACACATTGTCCTTTTACGGTAAGTGTCGTCGCTATGAGCGGGAACTTCTAGCAGGTGATGCATGCTTTTTAATAATGGTGTTGTTTTCTGTTTGTATTTAGTTCAGGATTCTCCCTCTCGTCTGTGATCATTTTCTCTGCTGTCGCCGTAGTTGCAGCCCTGTCGTTTCTCCGCGCCCATACAGAGTGAACGTCATTATCTTCCAACTAATCGATGGGATTGTTGCGGTCTGGTTTTATTGAGTTATAGTTTATATTTATTTGGGGGTTGACGCTCACTGGTCTCTGGAACAGGAGCACAAACGTATTTGCTTTATGCAAGCCTGTCTCCCCTGTCCTTTGAATTGAGTTGATGTGTCTTCTTTATTTTTATTGTTTGAGTTTTGTCTACTATATTTATCTTTGATTTTTCCTTTCAGGAGCTGGGGTCCCACGGGTGAAAGGTCTCCACTGGTGGTGGTGCCCCTCCAATGTTTGGCGTGTGACACTTTTTGAAGTGTTGTGATCTGAGTGCACGGTGGTGTGTGTGTGTGTGAAACGTGTGCTTTTGGATAACTAGCTTGGGGATCACTCCCCCTGTGGTGAGCCTCAGCTCCGTAAGTGGTGTGTCTCTCTTTCTTTATTTTGCTCTGGAATCTGTTGTCAGCTGTACACCTCAAAATCCCTCAGAGGTTGCTTGTATCATTGATAGCATTTTAATGTAATTTGTCCTTTTTCACTTAACTTTGTATTAATAAAATTTTGTACTTTTATGATACCCACGTTTCTGCCTACCTTATTAAAGAGAATCGAACCTGTGACCTAATGACAATTTGTTAGGTGTCATCCATATTTCCCTGGGTGAAATTCCCAGGGTGGCGTAGTCGAAATTCCTTTGTGTCTGAAATCAAAGGATGTCCAAGTCAGCTTGCAGTGTTTCTGGTCGCTATATCTTCAACCGTGTGGGAGTGTAGAGCTTTTAACATAGCCCATTGGAAGGAAGTTTTGTTATTTAACTGAATAAATTGTTCTTGTGTAAGGCAAATTACATTTATTGCATATATACTCTGTAATTTGAGAGGTTAATGGAAGAAAATGCAAGCCAATAGATTTGTTATATAGACCAAACATGTAATTGCTTTAAAATAGAAATATATCCAAAGACCTTCCTCTTCTTAGTTAAGTCAACTTTATTTATATAGCGCTTTTAACAATGCAGATTGTTTCAAAGCAGCTTTACAGTGTTAAACAGAAAAATTAAGCAGCATAATTTTATTCAGCCGTATAGCCATTCTGGAGAAAACGGTGATGTCATCAGTTCATTTCAATTATCATACAGTGACAGTGTGGGCTTTAGATCAGTAATTTAGTTTATATGGTTAATTTAGTTTAATAATTAGATTTATTTGGATATTTAGTTGAAAATTTAGAAAAATTTAGTGTCCCCAACTGGGCACGCCAAGCCAGAGGCAACAGTGGCAAGGAAACCAAAACCCCATCAGGTGACCTAATGGAGAAAAATAAACCTTGGGAGAAACCAGGCTCAGTCGGGGTGCCAGTTCTCCTCTGGCCAATTAACAAACAGCGTATGATTATTCTGGAAACTTTACAGGTCAGAGGTCATAATAGATCTGAATATTCGAAGGATCGGAGGCAACACGCCGGAGACGGGTTTATTAAGGATGATGTTGATTAAATAATTATTAAAGTGCAATATTCGAACAATCGGAATCATCACGCGGAGACGGGTTTATTGAGGATGCCATGTCGACGATGCAATTTCAGGAGAGTCTAATTGACACGGTCTCTGCAGACACTTCAGGGTCATGCGTTGGTCTTCTCTGGGCGCAGGTCCACCATCTGATCTGGATACGGCCCGGATCCGGCTGACTGCAGTAAACCTCGGGTTCTTTCCTGTAGCTCAAACAGTAGAGCATGGCGCTAGCAACGCCAAGGTCATGGGTTCGATTCCCAGGGAAAGCAAGAACTGACTAAATGTAAAATGTGTATCTTGAATGCAATGTAAGTCGCTTTGGATAAAAGCGTCTGCCAAATGCATAAATGTAAATGTTCTACATCAGGTGTTATAGGAAGTGTTCCCAGTTCCGTCTGACCTAGTTAATGCAGCCTAACAATCATTTCATTGAAAAAGTGTTTTATGTGTATGCTACAGTAAAGAGATGTATTTTTATTCTAGATTTAAACTGACAGAGTGTGTCTGCTTCCCGGACAATATTAGGAAGACTGTTCCAGAGTTTAGGAGCTAAATAGGAAAAGGATCGACCGCCTGCAGTTGATTTGGATATTCTCGGTATTATCAACTGGCCAGAATTTTGAGACCGCAGTAGACGTGATGGAGTATAGTATGTTAAGAGCTTGCTCAAGTATTTGGGAGCGGGTAAAAAAATGTATTGCTGTCTGGCATATAGTTAGAGGGGATAATTGAGGAGTTTTACAAAATATGGACTCCTGTTTGCATTTTATAACCACTTAGATATGACATTCAAGATAATTTGTTGTTATTTCACTGCTGAGATATATGGTATAGTATGGCTGAGAGTAAAACACTATTGCTGCTGTCGTCAATGCTTATGCTTTTTTATTCAGCAAAATCAAGAATGCATTATATTGATGAAGTGACAGGAAAGACTATTTCAAATTTCAAGATTTACCCTTTTGGTCACTCTTTAGATTATGGTCCAATTCTCACTAATAACTAACTATTAACTATGACTTTTGCCTCACATTCCTAATTACTGCTTATTAATAGTTAGCAATTGTAGCGAATTAGCTCTGAGGGGAAATATTAATAATTATTAATAACTCATTATGATTATTCATTATGATTAATTATGAATATTTTAATCAGTTAACTAGATTAACTTGATGTAGCTACATTTACATTACAATCATTCAATCAGTTCGTCCTAAGGACGTTCAGTATTGATTATTCATTTAATTCTTAGAAAAAATTTTCATGGCCACAGAAAAACAATTATTTCTTTGAATTTACTTGAAAGCGCTAAACTTAGCGCTTTTCTTTGAAATTAGCAAGATCGATAATTTAAGGAACAATATGTTTGCAGGCACGGAGTCAAGACCAACATATATTGTGCACAAGTTTTAATAACTAAATCACGGAACAAGACTAAAACTAACAGTAGACATACACAGTGGCTCCGCTCCCATTACGTGCTGTGAGTAGGGCACCAAGTGCTCAGGGAGGCACCACAAGAAAATGCTCTCTCCACCCAACACAGCGTGTTGTGTCTGTGAAGCAGGAGAAAAGAGTGAAGGAGGGACGAGTGCATTGCTTCTTAAGAAGTCTGCAGGAGGTCACCACCTCCTGAAGTAGACTTGACCAATGAGATTATTGGGATTTCAAAGCGGGAAAATCTCCTCTGGAGATTTATGGCTTTTTGTTTCAAACCGGATTCAAAAGGCTCTGTGCCCATTTATACTCTAATTAATGCAACAAACATACAACCACAAATCAGAAAAAGTTGGGACAGTATGGAAAACGCAAAAAAAGAAGTGATTTCTAAATTTACTTTGACTTGTATTTCATTGCAGACAATATGAACACAAAATATTTCATGTTTTGTCTGGTCAACTTCATGTCATTTGTAAATATGCATCCTTTCCTGTCATTCAGACCTGCAACACATTTAAAAAAAAGTTGGGACAGTAAAGCATTTACCACTTTGTAATGTTGCCATTCCTTTTCACAACACTTAAAAGACGTTTAGGGACTGAAGACACCAAGTGATGAAGTGTTTCAGGTGTAATTTTGTCCCATTCTTCCTGCAAACAAGTCTTAAGGTGGGCAACAGTACGGGGTCTTCGTTGTCGCATTTTGCGCTTCAAAATGCGCCACACATTCTCTATTGGAGACAGGTCGGGACTGCAGGCAGGCCAGTCAAGTACCCATACCCTCTTCCTCCGCAGCCAGGACTTTGTAATGTATGCAGAATGTGGTTTTGCATTGTCTTGTTGAAATATGCATGGACGTCCCTGGAAAAGATGTCTTCTTGAAGGCAGCATATTATGCTCCAAAATCTCCATGTACTTTTCAGCATTAATGGTGCCTTCACAGAAGTGCAAGTTACCTTTGCCAAGGGCACTGACACAACCCCATACCATGACAGACCCTGGCTTTTGGACTTGTTGCTGGTAACAGTCTGGATGATCCTTTTCTTCTTTGGTCCGGAGCACACGGCGTCCATTCCTCCCAAAAAATACCTGAAATACTGATTCATCTGACCACAGTACACGTTTCCACTGTGTGATGGTCCATCCCAGATGCCTCCGAGCCCAGAGAAGTCGACGGCGCTTCTGGACACTGTTAACATGGGGCTTCCTTTTGGCACAGTACAGTTTTAACTGGCATTTGTGGATGTAACTACGTATTGTGGTACTTGACAAAGGTTTGCCAAAGTAGTCCTGAGCCCATGTGGTGATATCGCTTATAGATGAATGACGATTCTTGATGCAGTGCCGCCTGAGGGATTTTTTCCTTTACGCACTGAAATTCCTCCAGATTCCTTTAATATTTTAATTATGTTATGCACTGTTGAATGTGAAATACCCAAATCGCTTCCTATCTTTCTTTGAGGAACATTGTTTTTAAACATTTCGATAATTTTCTCACGTATTTGTTGGCAAACTGTCGATCCTCGGCCCATCTTTGCTCCTAAAGGATTAGACCTTTCTTGGATGCTGCTTTTGTACCAAATCATAATTACTATCACCTGTTGACATCACCTGTTTCAAATCACATCATTATTTAACCATTGTACCTCATTACTAGCCCTAAATTGCTCCTGTCCCAACTTTTTTTTAAATGTGTTGCAGGTCTGAATGACAGGAAAGGATGCATATTTACAAATGACATGAAGTCGACCAGACAAAACATGAAATATTTTGTGTTCATATTGTCTGCAATGAAATACAAGTCAAAGTAAATTTAGAAATCACTTCTTTTGTTTTTTATTTGCGTTTTCCATACTGTCCCAACTTTTTCTGATTTGGGGTTGTATATTGCCTCTTATGAGAACGTGACATACATGAAAGCGTAAGTTGTGGAGCGAGCATTAATTTGAGGAGACACGACATATATAAGGTTACCTGAAATAGTAAGTTGTTCATTAAACATTCATAAGTGACATACAATGCAACCAACCCTTTACAAGACAGTCATGTATGTACATACAAGGTCCTATGGTGCTTGTTCATTTATAGACAGTTTGTCTATAACTTGAGGCAAAAGCGTGTGTTTTCCAGGCTGTGTCTTTCCCCTGTGGCCACATTCCTATGGTGTCGTAAAACGTCTTATCAGTTTTGTTTCCAGGGTAACCGAGGATCCTTCTCTGTGGTGTTGGGGGAAGGTCTGTTACTAAGCACAAAGTATTAAAAACATATTTGTTAAATGTAACAGGCAATAAAGTGTCTGATTTTGCTCAGTCACTACACAATGTAGTTGTTAAGTTTAGGCATTGAGTAAGATTAAGGCATGCATATTAACTGTTTATCTTATTATTTGTCCAATCAAATAATTTGGTACTACTGCCATTCCTATCATTAAGTGGCAGTATCTGCTTAAAAAAAATGTGTTAGTATATGCTGCCTCCCTGTTAGCCAGAGGAAACCGATAAAAACATAAGCAAAGCCTTTTCACAGACTAGTAAAAGATACCTTTTTGAGTCTACTTACAGAAAGAAGCATTACAAGTGTATAACTTTCAAACTGTCTGGGGCTGAGTGTGTGTGTTCACTGTACTTTTAGATTAATTGAATTTTCTAAATAGAAACACAGACAAAGACTAACTGCTGGAGAAAAAAGGAAGAGTTTCTCCAGGCATGTCTCACTGCACCATACAGATATATACTGCACAGTTAAAATATGTCTTTCTCTCTTTCTTTCTTTCTTTCTTTCTTTCTTTCTTTCTTTCTTTCTTTCTTTCTTTCTTTCTTTCTCTCTCTCTCTCTCTCTCTCTCTTTCTCTATCTCTCTCTCCGCAGGGTAAATTTAATTTTTGGAATGGAGGGGTGTGAGAATAGGCCATGCGAGTGGATAGGGTGATGTCGGGTGAAATGATGCAGAGCGGAAAGGCAGAATGGGATGGGAATTACAGCCGGACTTGGTAATGGGAAGCCTGGAAACAGACCAAGTTAATAAAGCCACCGGCACTCTGGCCTGAGCTTGAGAGTGATTCAGGCAAACTGCCCAATCCAGTCATTAAGCTGATGATACAAATGAGAAGCGAAAAAAGGAGTGTGCTCGTGCGTGTACGTGATTACGCATTTGTGTGTGTGTGTGTGTGTGTGTGTTTTAGAGAGACACTACACAGCAGACTGATTGGTGCCTCTTCAGAGTGTGGAAGAATAGTCTTAATTCTGGCTCCTGTCCTTGTCTTTAGCTTGTGCATCTCATGATTAAAACCAATTACTCTCTTGACTCCGAGTTCCTCCCCACCGTAAATATCAAAAGAAACAAAAATCTTACTCATATCTTGAAAGTATTAGTAGATTTTATTTATTTATTTTATTATTTAACTATTAGCTTTGTAGTATTTTTTCTTTTTTTTTTACTATTGGTTCTGTTTGTTTTCTTTTGAACAATTAATCAACATATCACAGCATGACCGCAAGTGTGAGATTGCTTTTACAGAACAATTCAATAAGAAAGCAGTTTATATTGAGCAGCTTATACACTTGTTTTTACTTATTGACAATTGTTTTTGGTCCATCAGCGAAAATGGTTTCAAACGGAGTCACAGCACAGTTTCTCACAGCACATCTCGGAACAACACAACGTGAGTAATTGAACGAAACTGAATGTATTGGTGTTTTAGAGAAAGTGATTTGATTAATAATGATAGTTATTAAGATAATTATAAAATGGAAAGTTCTTTGATGCTGATTGGTCAATATCCACATTTTATTTAAGATAAAGCACAGCTATGTCCATTTGACCAAACAGATCACTGTGCAACAACCGTAGCAACGTATACAATCAATCAACTGTCAAAACTGTTGTGTTATGTATTTTAGCCAAATTAAAGCAAAATATAAGATTTTTGGATTAAAATATCCAAAAACCACTAGAACAATGTTATATATTTTGTTGACTTGTGTACTTAAATTATCCCAAATGTTTCCAATAATCCAGAGAAATAAGCTATTTTAACCAGGTTTTATTTTGTAGAAATCATAGAAACATCAAAGACACTTTAATATATTATGTGTTTTATTAGACAGGTAAGCAACTGTTTGGATACATTCACTGACAGAAAACTAACCATTGTTATATAGCTCAACACAGTTAGTCTTCTTGTCTAAATCTCATTTTCTTGATTTACCCTGAGTACCATGTTGCAGTGTGCAACAAGTGTCTCATAGCAGAGAGAACGCACAAAGTAGCATTATAACATAACTTTCAACACTCACTGTATATAATATGATAAAACAGTGCTGTGTTACCCAACATATGGAAATGCTCATCTGCGGAAACACTCATCTGCGGCTTAATAAAAGCTCTGCAAAATCAAGGCGTCATCAAGCTATGCCTTTGTTTTGAATAAGCAACCTTAAAGGTCCCGTTCTTCGTGATCCCATTGTTCAAACTTTAGTTAGTGTGTAATGTTGCTGTTAGAGCATAAATAATACCTGTAAAATTATAAAGCTCAAAGTTCAATGCCAAGCGAGATATTTTATTTAACAGAAGTTCCCTTTCAAAGCCTACAGCGAACGGCCGGCTTGGACTACATCCTGGTACTTCCTACATAAATTACGTCAGTAGAACAGACTAACCTCCGCCCACAAGAATACGCTAAAAAGGGGGCGTGGTCTTGTTGCTCTCCCACGTGGAGAAGAGGAAGTGTTGCATGGAGAAGAGGAAGTGTTGCGTGGAGAAGACGAGGAAGTGTTGCTTTTGAGTGTGTTTGTCGCCATGTCGTTGAGACGCTGTTATTTTCATCCCGGAGTCAAATCACCTTTGTTTGGCTTTCCCAGGGACGCTGTACTTAGAGATCATTGAGCGCATACATCTCCCCGTTAAGAGGCGTGACCTTTCCGTGCAACGTGCGCTAAGCTGCTGTCGAATCACAACACAGGAACCGTGACACGTTCGCTAAGCTGCGGTCAAATCACAACACGGGAACCGCTGGCACAATCAGAACTCGTTACATATTTCTGAAGGAGGGACTTCATAGAACAAGCAACTCATCAGCCCGTTTTTAGATAAGTAAATTGTGTGAAAAATACTGTGTTTTTTTACACGCGAAACATGAACACATGTTATATTGCACACTGTAAACACAATCAAAGCTTCAAAAAAACACGAAGAACGGGACCTTTAAGGCGAAAAATTACATATTGTGGCTTTCGCTGTTTATTATTTATTTAATGAATTCACAATACAGCACGGCCTCTCAACTCTTGTACTTTTTCTGTTCTTATAGAATTGGATTCAAACTTTATATTTATAATTATCATCCATGGTATGAACAGCCCTTTAATTGGTTCTTTCCTTCCTGAAAGAAAAATTCCAACCACTTATACACAGACAAAGCATTCGGTAGACATAAAAGAGATTTACAGAAGAGATAGGACTGTTTTGTTTGATGAACGCAAACTGGCACTCTGCTGATGATTTTATGCACTGGGGATCTGTGCTCAATATGGTTATTTGACATTTAGGAGATGCTTTTTATCCAAAGCATTTTTAAAGTAAGGACAGTCCCCCCAGAGGGGCTTGGGGTTAAGTGGGCTCAACTGTGAAAGGGGATCAGCAACACTTCATGTGACCTTTAGGTTACAAGCTCACTTTAACAGAAGCCCTTTTTGCCCCAAAAACATTGTATTGATTCCCTTCCCCATGCCTGTTTTGTTCACTGCATGCAATTGTATGTGGATGCATTCAGACACTGGTAAACAAAACATTCTCTTTTGATAGGCTATTTAGCACGCCCATAATTGTGTGTGTATCTTTTTGTGTAGGTGCGTGTTTGTTCCTATGAATGAATATGTGGCGAAATAATTTCCTGTTGTGGGACTGAGTCTGTCAGGTAGACTGATGGTAACTCATTTAAGTTTCTTTTACATGTTTAATTTTGTTTCCTTGCCTCAGCATTTGTCAGCTGCCAGCTGTTTATTCCTCATTTTGATAAGCTTTAACATACTACATTTACAGACTGCTCAAGGAACTTATACTACACATGCAGTCAATTGGTACAGAATTATGTTGATTTGACAATACCAACACCCAGTTAGTATTCATTTGTTATTTATTATTTACTTGGCTGTACAAACCTACACCTACATGTTCATGAGTTACTCATTAGTCACCATGGTTATAATTAGTTAAGTCTTGTCAGTTGTTTCCATTTAGTGTCCTCATTAACCTTTGTGTATTTATACTCCTGTTCTGTTGAGTTCCTGGTCAGTTATTGTTTGTGTGAACAGTGTCTTCCTTGTCTGTGTTTGCTATTGGATTAAAGAGTCTTGTTATCACCATCTCCTTTGTCGTGTGCTTTCTAAGCCACCCTTGAACTGTTACAACCCCTTGGTTGAGTTGATTTGTTCCCAGTTGGTTTTTACAACAGTGGCCAATAGGAAAACATAATTTTGAGTGGCTGAATCACAAAAAAAAAATGCAGGTTCTAAGAATGGAAATGAACTGTTCCAGTTATATTCCATTTAAGCTTGGGCAGCCAAGCCATGATTTCTGTGAGCCGTCATCAAGGTCAATATCCAGTCTTGTGATTCAGCCTTTGGAAAAGTCCCATTATTGTGTCCAGAGAATAGACAAATGTTAACCTATGAGCGATGGCGATAAACAAACGTCTTTGTCAATGGTCACGCAAGAAATTGCTCAGCAATCGATTTGTTGAAAATTAATCTTTGTATCCCGTTGCTGCTTCTTTTGTCTACCTGTTCTTTTTGAAAGAAGTTTTTTTTTATTAGCCATGTTCTATAAATTGCAAATATAGACCTATTTTGCACTTTTCTTGAAGCTACAATCTTGTTCTGTGAAAGAAAATATTAAACCAATGCAGCATTGAATAAGATTTAAATTACGTACTGTGTCTGTGAAATCAACTGCCAGTCTTGTTCAGCATAGAATGGTGCCTGTGTCATCTTGGGTAGATGTTTCTCGTAACTCATCTTATTTCACTCATCTTATTTCAAACCTGGTCTCCTCTAGACATCCAGGTGATGGCTAGAGCTTACATCCAAAGGCACCTCTGCACATTCCTTCAGCCACTGAAAATGCATACATTTTGCATCACGTATCGTATGCAAAGAGAAATGGGCTCATTGGAAAACACGCCTCAACCTGCCTTTTTACAAAACTCCAAAAATGTACAATTCACTCTATCTCTATCAATTCAATCTATACATACAATTCACTTCAGTTCCCAGCCGAAATTATCACTAGAGGAAATCAAACCGCAACAACTTTTATTCCTTTCCCCACCGATTTTGAATACAGGAGCAGATTATCGATTAATAAAGACACATTTTTTGTGTGGTTTTTTTTTGTCACTTCAAAACACTTCAATATTACCACAGTGCATGATTTGTAAACTAATACATTTTGATGTTTTCACCACATAGCTCCATATTTATGGCTTTTTTTTTTTTTTTTTTGACATAGTAAACTTGCTTGGTAGCTCACCTGGTACAGCATTCCATATGCGATGTGAAGCACGCAAGTCATGGTTCAAGAGATCAAAGACTTTAGCCTGGATGCCAGACAAATGTAGCCCCGCCCACAACATTTGAGTTCAGGAAATTCAGTCTGGACTTGATCCGTTGTGGAGCAACTATGTCCGAACAGGAGCTGTTCGGACCAATGGTAAATGGACTGCATTTATATAGCGCTTTCAACAGACCCATGGCCATCCAAAGCGCTTTATATATTGCCTCACATTCACCCATTTATCAGCATGTCAGCCATGCAAGGCGCCATCCAGCTCGTTGGGAGACAACCTACATGAACCACTGAGCCACTGCCACCCCAATGAAATTGTCAGGGTGGGCTTTATACGATGATGGACAGACGATAAACAGTAACAAACATTCACGTCACCAAAGAGCGCTTGGGTTGAATTTGTTCTAATCTTAAACGGAGAACTTGTTCGTATATGCATTCACCTTTACTATTTCTCTCAAAAATGATGATCGTGTTTGTACTCTGTGTATCCTTAAATTATTTTTTACAACACCGGCAAAGATCGTTTAAACTCATCTTCTTCTTCTACTTCTTCCAGCCTGCGTGCAGTTGAGTTCTGTTGACAACTATGCGTCGCTCCGTTGCTCTGATTGGTTGTAGGTCTATCCAATTGAGGTATTTCCTGGTTCGGTTGAAACACCCCCATAATCACAGCCCAATGGAGCAGTATCAGACTCATATTCTGACTAGAATTGAGTATGATGACGTCAGGCTACAAAGACTTGTAGAAGCTAGATAAAATGACATGGTTGCTTCAGCAATTGCATATATCTTTCGCTTGTTTTTGTTAAAACTTCTGGTTAGGTTTAGATTTTAGATAGAGTGTAAACCTTTTAGCATCATTCATTGGGCATTTAATTTATGAACTCCCACGGTACACACAACAACCAAGAAATAAAACAGCAAATCTGTTTTGGACAAACCCGAAAGCACTTCTAGCACCACTCAATGGACATTTCACTTTGAAAGTGTCTCAAAACATACAAGAAGCATTGCATTATCGCTTAACAGAAGTGTGTGTTGCCACACACGTTTTTCCAGTGAGCCATGGGCTGCAGCAGAGATTGGCAGATGCATGGGTCAAGACTTTTGCTTTGTTTTCAGTCTATATGTTTCATTTTCAAGGTGGAAAGAACTTCACATTTCAGTGTACACGGCCAACTATTTATGGGGTTTTGAGTCATTCTTTATCTCTCTTTTCTCTTCATAATAAATGACGTGAAAACTCATTATGACTGGTTTGTGTAATGGGACTAAGTGCAGCATTTGGCAAATTTCAAGTGCTCGTCCTGAGTGCTTCAATGAGAAGAGGGCCATCTGAACATGAATGCTAGTGAAAGGTGCAGGTACATACTTTAAAATTTGGTGTATAGCATGAGGATCCAGTCATTTCTGTAATAACTCATTGATCTAACTAATCTTACATCTCAAGGATTTTTAGATATTACAGGTTAGATATTGAGGTTAAAAAAAAAAGTTAATTCGGTGCTTGAGATTTACAAAGCTATTAATCTAGAGGATCTGTGGCATTTTGTTCTGTGAGTGTCTGTGTATTGCGTTTCTGCTTTATAACATACTGGTAGAAATGCCCAGTTGTGCATATGGTGTCTGTAGGCCTGAAAAAGGTTTAGAACACTCAGAACTCCACATGGACCAACAGTGCCATCTACTGGTGTGATTATAGATCTATATATTGAAGATAAAGGCACTTTCTGCTGCATGATTCTGTCTTTTGATTATTTTGTGGTTTTATCCCTGCAGCATTGTCTATTTGTAAAAGAGATTGTTTTGCTTTGTTTAATTAATCTCTCACTTGTCTCTCCTGGTTTTTCCCTCTATATCCATGCAAATCCCAGTAGTGAAACACTCACTGTCCAGTGTTGAATAAATGAGTGGTACTACTGTGAAGAAATACACCATCCTCAACGTTAAAATTACATACAGAGACAAAAGTGTTTTTTTTTTCTTGCAAACAAATGATTGCCTATAAGATAAAATATCTAAAAATCCTTGAGATGTAAGATTAGTTAGATCAATGAGTTATTACAGAAATGACTGGATCCTCATGCTATACACCAAATTTTAAAGTATGTACCTGCACCTTTCACTACCCTTCATGTTCAGATGGCCCTCTTCTCATTGAAGCACTCAGGACGAGCACTTGAAATTTGCCAAATGCTGCACTTAGTCCCATTACACAAACCAGTCATAATGAGTTTTCATAATGGAAGTGTCAACTGGAGAAAGAAAGTAAAATGACCCACTTGAGTTATGCCATGCTATCGGGTCAAGCGCATGGACGCTCTTGAGTTCATAATCACAGCACTGACTCCTGCTGCATGGACTCATGCACATTTGTGCATTTGTTGAGTGTTTCCTTTTTCTTTAATCAGGAAAGAGTGATTGGGTATGCATAAATGATGGAGCAAGAGGAAGAGATACAGCAAACAGGGGGACACATGGAAGTTGAAGATAAGAACAGTGTTTCAAACCCACTAAATCCCAGTCTCAGCCCATTCAGAAGTGCCGGTACTAAGGTAGAAGCCTATACATAGAAGCCTGACAAAAATGCTTATTTTAAAGAAAAACGTCAGACTGACTTAGAGGCTTTTGCATATGAAGCCTTATATATATATATATATATATATATATATATATATATATATATATATATATATATATATATATATATATATATATATATAATTTGTATTTCCTCATGGGAACCTCAATTTAGGTGCTCACGGTGACTCTCTCTCTCTCTCTCTCTCTCTCTCTCTCTCTCTCTCTCTCGCTCTCTCTCTCTCATATAATAATGATTTCTGAAGTATCATGTGACACTGAAGACTGAGTAATGATGCTGAAATATCAGCAATATTATTTGTCTTACTGTATTTTGATCCTATAAATGCAGTCTTGGTGAGCATAAGAGACACAGATGTAATTAGTTAAATTTAACAAAAGTGTACATCCAGATGTAGCACATAGAGAAGCATTCAACATTTTATGTTTAAGGTTTGTTAACATGATGAACAGAACAGCATATTAGATTAGAGCATTTTCTGTCTGGCTGGACTTTGCTTTTAAACATGCAGAGACACACACTGAAGAGATTTCAATCTTCAAGTCTCTCTTATCTGCACTTCACATATCTTAACCTGATTTAGCCTGCATTCCCTCGCTTCTTTAGTGTCTCAAGCTGAGAAATGTAATGCTTAGATGTTTTTCCACACTTTCCAACCCCAACCCCCCTTTGTTTTTGTTTAGTGTTTTTTTTTTTTACAAATAAACGCTTTGCGCATCATCGTGGGAGACAACATTTTATGCCATCTCATGGCATCAATAATTTGCTTCTCTCAGGTTGTCTTGGTGGGACAATGTTTACCAATGCTGTGACAATTTGGATCAGTCTGAAATCAAACCCAAGGTTTTAAATGCCTTCAAAATGATGTTTTATAAACAAAGTTCGGGAGGAGCACATTCAAATAATTGACACAGGTGGAGAGCAATCAGCTAATCATCTATAAGAGGTATATATACATGCAGCAGTCTTACCTCTGTTCATTGACAGTTTGCCAGCTTGGACGGCATTTCCGGCAGTTCGCCCCGCCCGCCCACCCTGTCTACACGGCTCGAAGCAACTCTACAATACTAAAATCTTTTCCTTAAAAATGTATAAGCTATCTAAAAACCGCTTTCGGCCGTTTCCATCAGCATTCACGAGCCAACCGCGAGGGCAGTGCTCGGACAGTGTAAAGCAGTGCACACCGCACAGTCTTGCAACAGGGAGAACTACAGCAGTTCCTGTCTTAAGATAAAGTATTACAACTCTTTTACTTTTCTTTTCTTTTCTTGCGATCTTTCCGCCTCTGTGTACTACAATACAGACATACTTTTCACACAGGAGAAGTGCGTTCATCATGTACGCGCGCGCGGTCGCTGTGGTGATGAACGATCAATATAGCTACTTGCTGCTGGTAAAGCGGGTATCGTGAGGCTAAATCACCAAAATACTGGCAATGCAACAGTGCATATTATGCCAAATAATCAGCTGATAATCACCGCCTTGATTCAATACTTCTCAACTTGACGCGAGCTCACATAAACTCGGTCACACAGGGCTCCGTGCGACCATAATCGCATTTGTGACTATAAATAGACGTGTGCGAACTTAACAATGTATTTGAGAGCACCCGCTTTCTTAAATGTAATCAATACCTTATAGTAGGGCAGGCTATTGTATTACAAGCGTATCAATGATTATGATATGCCATCTTATATTTATTTTATGAAACAGAAAAATTAAAAGGCTATGATTTCATTGAATTAACGTGAGAGATCACCAAAATCTGAATGTGGCACCGTTGTGCTCTACTGGCTTGAACAATGCTTCAAAATGCTTCAGTTCAGAGCATTTCACAATCAATGAATTGCATACATTTATGCAAAGCAATTACGATATAAATCACTGTAAGAAAATGGTGTATACAGTTGTAAGACTGTATTTTATCTCTCATATGAATCTGAATGAGCATCCTGCAATAATAAGGCATAAACATTTCAAAATAAGAGTCCATTCGGTTACACAAATGTGTTTCTCCATTTGTCCCTCTAACTTTTTCTCTAACTGCCAAAGCAGTGATGTTCCCTCTGCTCCCACAGGAGCTCAGTTTCTCTGGCTAATTTTATCCACTGCCAAAGCAGTGATGTTCCCTCTGCTCCCACAGGAGCTCAGTTTCTCTGGCTAATTTCTCCACTGCAACAGCAGTGCTGTTCTCTTTGCTCCCTCCGGAGCTCAGTCTCTTCGGCTAATTTTCTCCACTGCCACAGCAGTGCTATTTTCTCTTTGCTCCCACAGGAGCTCAGTTTCTCTGGCTAATTTTCTCCACTGTGACAGCAGTGCTGTTCCCTCTGCTCCCACAGGAGCTCAGTTTCTCTGGCTAATTTTCTCCACTGTGACAGCAGTGCTGTTCTCTCTGCTCCCTCAGGAGCTCAGTCTCTCCGGCTAATTTTCTCCACTTCCACAGCAGTGCTATTTTCTCTTTGCTCCCACAGGAGCTCAGTTTCTCTGGCTAATTTTCTCCACTGTGACAGCAGTGCTGTTCTCTCTGCTCCCTCAGGAGCTCAGTTTCTCTGGCTAATTTTCTCCACTGCCACAGCAGTGCTGTTCTCTCTGTTCCCTCAGGAGCTCAGTCTCTCCGGCTAATTTTCTCCACTTCCACAGCAGTGCTATTTTCTCTTTGCTCCCACAGGAGCTCAGTTTCTCTGGCTAATTTTCTCCACTGTGACAGCAGTGCTGTTCCCTCTGCTCCCTCAGGAGCTCAGTCTCTCCGGCTAATTTTCTCCACTTCCACAGCAGTGCTATTTTCTCTTTGCTCCCACAGGAGCTCAGTTTCTCTGGCTAATTTTCTCCACTGTGACAGCAGTGCTGTTCCCTCTGCTCCCACAGGAGCTCAGTTTCTCTGGCTAATTTTCTCCACTGCCAAAGCAGTGATGTTCTTTCCCAGAAACCTCAATGCTACGTGACGGCCAGGAGATGTTTTAAAGCATTTCACTTCTCTTATAAACATGCCATTCCCCGATTTTTTTTTTTTTTTTTTTTTTTTTTTTTTTTTTCCTCATTTATTTTCTACCTTAATACATCAATTGTTACTTGAGCTGCATCCAGTTTTTTCCACAATTGATGTACGGCGATTCCTCCCCCGAGATAAACATTTCACCAACTTCTCTCTGATCAAAGGGATTCAAAGATCCCAGCCCACCCGTCCCAACACCAGACAACCTATAACGCTGGTATCCTCAAAGGTATTGACACCCTCCGCACAGACTACCAGCCCCTCAATACCGCCCGAACACTCAATGCTATGTTCTCCTAGCCTTTTCTGGTTTCCTTAGATGCTTGGATGTCATCTACATTTTCAACCTCTCATCGCCAATCTAATCATATCAGTCAGAACCAAATTCTGCATTATTTTCCTGTTTAACACTGTGTGAAGCTGCTTTGAACCAATTGGCATCGTAAAAAGCGCTATAAATAAAGGCGAGGTGACTGACCAGTCAGTTCTGGCTTAATTTCAATGGAGAAGTTCTCCCCTGGAACCCCAGTTTCAGATGATTCTGACAAACCTGTGACACACTTTTGGTTCCAGAAACACCTCAAATCCATTTTCAACCATTAGGGGTCCCAGCAAATAACTTTTCAAGCCACTCCTTCTGTATTGGGGCAGCAACCTCAGCAGCTCAAAAAGGCCTCTCCCAACATCAGATCCAAGCTCTCGGGAGATGGTACTCTGACGCTTTCCAAAGCTATTTCAGGACCAATCGGTTCCACATCAAAATAGCCCACCAAACCCTTATTGACTAGTACACACTGAGAATCTCCCGACCAAACACTCATATTTTTTGTTTTGTTGCTGTTCTCTCTCTCTCTTGTGTTCTCAGGTTCCAGTAAGAAATGGAAAGTTTCCATGGACGCAGTACAGCGGGAAGTTCCCTATAGCTTGAAAGAGTGGAAAGTTTCCACGCAGTACGAAAGAGTGGGAAGTTTCCACGCAGTACGAAAGAGTGGGAAGGTTCCACGCAGTACGAAAGAGTGGGAAGGTTCCACGCAGTACGAAAGAGTGGGAAGTTTCCACGCAGTACGAAAGAGTGGAAAGTTTCCACGCAGTACGAAAGAGTGGGAAGGTTCCACGCAGTACGAAAGAGTGGGAAGGTTCCACGCAGTACGAAAGAGTGGGAAGGTTCCACGCAGTACGAAAGAGTGGGAAGTTTCCACGCAGTACGAAAGAGTGGGAAGGTTCCACGCAGTACGAAAGAGTGGGAAGGTTCCACGCAGTACGAAAGAGTGGGAAGTTGCAAAAGAGTGGAAGTTCCACATAGTATGAAAGAGTGCAAGGAAATGTTTTAATAATGTTTTTAATATTGTTATCTCTCCCATGTTTCTCTTTTCCCGTTTTCTCTTGCAAGCAATCCCCCGGCACGATGCGCCACAAACGCCCTCAGGGGCCTACCGGTCAAGCAACCAAGCTCCTTCGCGAATGCCAGCTCGCCAAGCTCGGCACTTCTTGGGGAGTATTTAACCAGGCGGCTGTCCTATGCTTTTTATTTTTTGGGGGGTACTTTGGGTTCGGGCCAAATTCCGAGCTCTAAGCCCTCCCCCCGGACAGCACGCCAAATACGCATTTAAATTACTCTCCATAAATTATATGTAAGTGTGAACTCGTGAAATTATGTTTTATAAACAAAGTTCGGGAGGAGCACGTTCAGATAATTGACACAGGTGGAGAGCAGTCAGCTAATCATCAATAAGAGGTATATATACATGCAGCAGTCTTACCTCTGTTCATTGACAGTTTGCCAGCATCCCTCCACCACCCCTTCTCCACACTTTTATTCATCAACCACTTACATAGACTACACGGGGGGTACTTTGGGTTCGGGCCAAATTCCGAGCTCTAAGCCCTCCCCCCGGACAGCACACCAAATACGCATTTAAATTACTCTCCATAAATTATATGTAAGTGTGAACTCGTGAACTGCCAAATTATCGTGTTCGCCTGCTAGTTTTGACGTCCTCTTTTCAGCGTGTCTATGCACTGTATTGCGGCAGAGTTTCAATCAAACATGTCTGGAGAGCAGACAATTCATTTCAACGAGTGTCTAGTCAGCTTTGTGTGTTACTGAAACACTTCTGCAAAGCAGTTTTAACACCATTGTAACAACACCAGACAATCGAATATAATGTGTTTGTAAGGTGCTGAGCCATGCAAGCACTTGCTGAGTCATAAAACTCCAAAGCTCCAAACTTTTGGGCGATCCAAAAAGCAAGAGGAGAAAACTGCATGAGACCAGGGAGGAAATGAGCCAGACTCTCCTATGGCTACAAAGCACTGTTAAATCACCTCCCACCATCAGACTCCAGAGTGGGTGGATGCTGAAGACATCTTCATCCCAGATATCTGAGCAGGACTGCCAGGGGGCCACGGGGATGGTTGGAGACCTATGTGAGGTTTCTCATCCAGTGCCAGATCGCTCTGGGAATCCGCATCATGTGGAAGGGAAGGAGGAGAAGAAACAGTTAGCCCCCCAGGAGTTTCTGCACACCACAGAATCTCATTTTTGATTCATGAAGAGGTTGCAGTGACATCAAATTGCACGGCTACGGAGATAGAAATGGACCAGTTGAACATGACAGTTCTTGGAAAGTAAGCCACAGTTGTGGCATACCCCAAAAAATGTGTACGTGAAAAGTTGTTCCAAACATTTGTCTTGATTTCTTCAGTGGAACAAAAAAGACATTTTTTGCCCCCCCCCCCCCTCACCAAAACCATTTAGTTACCAACATTCTTTAAAATATCTACTTTTGTGTTTAGAAGAAAGTCACACAGGTTCAGAGTGACATATAGTGTGAGTAAATTATGAGTTTTTTTGTGTTTGTTGTTTAAATAAGAATTCAGATGATTCATGTGATTTGTTTTGTTATACAACCCTCACAAAAAAATTGCTAGCAGTAGGCTTTTTTTTTTTTCTTTTTTTTTTTTTTGTATAAAACATTAAAATACATCTAGATAATTTAATTAAAAGCTCTTCATGGCACTCCAGGAACCTAAAGTGTAATGTCTTTTGATGGGAAGGGGGAATTCTGATGGAGATTTAAGTCTTCAAAACATACTTAGAGTACCATCTAGTGGCTGAGAGGTGTAATAAACTGTAAACCAAGCCTACTCTCCCTCAGAACATAAAATGTCACCTTGACAGTTTGAACATAATTGTTTCCTTTAACCCTCTGGTGCTCTTCGGCCATTTTTAAGAATCACTGCTTCATTGGAATGATATGAAACTTGGAGACTTTTCAAGCATTAGGTATGTAAACACACAAAAAATTGGGGTCATGATTCGAGCATGCTAATTGGTCGTTTAAAAAAAAGTAGCGTTTATTGTCTTCGGTCATAAATGACTGACCATAGGAAATGAATGGGAAATCGGCAAAAACACAAACATTCTCTGAATATTTGAGTGAACAATCTACAAATCGGCCACAATGCTGAAAAAAAGTACACAGCAGTAAAGGGTGACTATAAAACATCAAGAGTGTGATATTGACACATCCACTCACACATACAAGGAGAACTGGCACCCCGACTGAGCCTGGTTTCTCCCAAGGTTTATTTTTCTCCATTAGGTCACCTGATGGGGTTTTGGTTTTCTTGCCACTGTTTCCTCTGGCTTGGCGTGCTCAGTTGGGGACACAAATTTTTTTTAACTAAATATCCAAATAAATCTAATTATTAAACTAAATAAACCATATAAACTAAATTACTGATCTAATTACTGATCTAAAGTCCACACTGTCACTGTATGATAATTGAAATTAACTGATGACATCACCGTTTTCTCCAGAATGGCTATACGACTGAATAAAATGATGTTGCATTATTTTCTTGTTTAACACTGTAAAGCTGCTTTGAAACAATCTGCATTGTTAAAAGCGCTATATAAATAAGGTTGACTTGACACACACATGCACACTTATACACACACAAACACACCTATGAAAAACTGAACCTATGAACCACATTTTTAATTTATCACAGCTTCATCAGAATGATATGAAACTTGGTGACTTTTCTAGCATTAGGTATGTAAACACACAAAAGTGGTCATATAAAAAATACTCCCACTTGTGCTCTTCGGTGAAAAATGACACCAAAGGAAATGAATGGGAAATCTGCAAAAACACAAATTCACAGAAAAAAATCTATATTTCTAACAACAAAGAATATTAGATTAGATTAGATTAGATTCAACTTTATTGTCATTACACAAGTACAAGTACAAGGCAACGAAATGCAGTTTAGGTCTAACCAGAAGTGCAATAGCAGCAAGTGCAGGATATATACAATGGTTGCGTAAGTGCTGGGCATAAAAATGTACTGAATATATATAAATATGTATAAGTAGAGAGATGGTTATTACTATAAACAGAACTGAATTTACAGATGAATATATACAGTGAATAAATATAAATATACAGATGGCTATTACTATAAACAGAATGTAAACAGAATGTACAGGTGAATATGTACTATGAATATAATATACAGATGGCTATTACTTTGAACAGAATTTTACAGATAGAGGTATACAATAATATGTTAGGCTAATATGAGGAATATAGCAGTGGATTAAGGTAGTGCAATAAATTATGGACAGAGCTATCCGAAAGAAAGTGTAAAAGTGCAGTGGAAAGTGGTTGCATATTACAGTTAGAAGTACGGTGCAAAATGCAAATGTAAACATGGTTACTATAAATACAGTCGGCAGTGCAAATGAGCATATTCCAGTTAAGATATGGTGGTGCAAAATGCATAAGTAAACAGTTGTTACTGTAATAAACAGTCGGTAGTGCAAATAACAAAGTGAATGTAGGTGTGAGGTAGGAGAGTTTGCAGTTTATGAGGGAAGTGGATCAACGGGGGTTTGAGTTCAGTAAAGAGACAGCTCTGGGGAAAAAACTGTTCTTTAGTCTGCTGGTCCTGGTCCGGAGGATCCTGAAACGCCTGCCGGAGGGCAGGAGAGAAAACAGTCTGTGGGCTGGGTGAGAGGAGTCCTTGAGGATGCTGCGAGCTCGGTGCAGACAGCGTTTCCTCTGGATGTGCTCGATGGCAGGTAGTGGAGTCCCTGTGATGCGCTGGGCAGTTTTCACCACCCGCTGCAGTGCCTTGCGCTCCGCAACAGAGAAGCTCCCATACCATACTGCCACACAGTTGGTCAGGATGCTTTCTATTGCGCAGCGGTAGAAGTTCACCAGGATAGCCGAGGAGAGCTGATTCTTCCTCAGTGTCCTCAGGAAGAAGAGGCGCTGGTGAGCCTTCTTGACCAGGCTGGAGGTGTTGGTCGTCCACGACATGTCCGCCGAGATGTGGATCCCCAGGAACTTGAAACTGGAGACACGCTCAACAGCCATTCCATTGATGTGGATGGTGTCGTGTGTGCCTCTTGACTCCTTCCTGAAGTCCACGATGAGCTCCTTCGTTTTGGTGGTGTTGAGGAGCAGGTTATTATCAGTGCACCATGTGGCCAGGTGCTGGATCTCCTCCCTGTAGGCAGTCTCATCGTTGTTGCTGATGAGACCAATCACCGTAGTGTCGTCCGCAAACTTGACGATGGAATTAGTTCCATACACAGGCTTGCAGTCGGAGGTGAAGAGGGAGTAGAGAAACGGACTTAGCACACAGCCCTGTGGTACACCAGTGTTGAGTGTGATGGACGTGGAGCAGGTGGATCCTGATCGAACATTCTGTGGTCTGTCAGTTAGGAAGTCCAAAATCCAGTTACACATTGAAGTGTTGATGCCCAGGTCTCCAAGTTTGGCAATTAACTTGGATGGGATGACAGTGTTGAATGCTGAGCTGAAGTCAACAAACAGCATGCGTGCATAGGTGTTTTTACTGTCCAGATGGGTGAGCACAGAGTGCAGTGCCATGGAAACTGCATCCTCTGTGCTCCTATTGCTGCGATAGGCAAACTGGTGTGAGTCCAATGTGGATGGTATAGAGTCTTTTAGGTGTTCCAGGACCAGCCGCTCAAAGCACTTCATAATGATGGGTGTGAGTGCTACAGGGCGGTAGTCATTAGGGCACCTCGGGCTGGAGTGTTTCGGCACTGGCACAATGGAAGTGCGTTTAAAGCATGATGGTACAGCTGCTTGGGCGAGAGACAGGTTGAAAATGTCTGTAAAAACCCCAGCGAGCTGCTCCGCACATGCCCTGAGAACACGACCAGGGATGTTGTCTGGTCCAGCAGCCTTGTGCGCGCTGATCCGGCTCAGTGCCTTGCAGACATCTGTGGAGGAGAGTGTGATTGGTGGGTGGTCAGCTGAGGGTTTGAGCTTGGTGGCAGTTTCTCTGTTGTCTCTTTCAAAACGAGCATAAAAGTAATTTAGCTCGTTCAGGAAGTTGACATCAGTGGCTGCGGGGGTGGAGTGGGTGGGTTTATAATCACTGATGGCCTGAATGCCATGCCACATGCGTCGAGGGTCAGAGTTGGAAAAGTGTCCCTCTATCTTTAGCTTGTAGCAGTGCTTGGCCTTTTTGATGCCCCTCTTCAGGTTTGCTCTGGATGCGCTGTAGGCTTGTGCATCTCCTGATCTGAAGGCAGTGTTGCGTGACTTCAGCAGGAGTCGCACTTCCCTGTTCATCCAAGGCTTCTGATTTGGGTATGTGGTGATCTGTTTCTGGGTTGTAACACTGTCAATGGTGGTATTGATATGATCCAATACTGAGGAGGTGTAGGAGTTAATGTCCGTGTGAGCGCCACTGGTGGCTTGAGAAGCAAACATACTCCAGTCTGTGTTTAGAAACCTTTCCTGGAGTGTGGAGTCTGCCCCCGCAGGCCACACCTTGATTGTCTTCACTGATGGCTTCACACGGTTGATGAGGGGTGCATATTTGGGGCTGAGGAACAAAGAGATGTGGTCTGACTGTCCCATGTGGGGGAGGGGTGTTGCAACGTAAGCTCCCGCCATGTTTGTGTAAACATGGTCTAAGGTTTTGTTTCCTCTGGTGTGGCAGGAAACATGCTGGTGAAACTTGGGTAGCACTGACTTTAAGTTTGAGTGATTAAAGTCACCTGCAACAATAAACGCAGCTTCAGGGTGATCAGTCTGTTGTTTACTGATGGCTGCGTGAAGTTCTTTCATAGCAAGCTTGGCATCAGCATCGGGTGGAATATAAGCAGCAGTTATAATGGTGGAAGTGAACTCCCGCGGTAGATAAAACGGTCTACATTTAACCATGAGAAACTCCAGGTTAGCTGAACAATGACTCCCAACAATAGCAGAGTTTGTGCACCAAGCTTTGTTAATATAAATGCACAATCCACCACCTCTTGTCTTCCCGGAGCCATCTAATGTTCTGTCTGCCCGGAGTGTGTGGCGTCCCGCTAGCTCACGCAGCTGAAACGCAGGTTTCAGTGAAGATTAGGACGTTACAGTTTAAAAGTCTCTTACTGTGTGTGATGCTGAGTCGAATCTCCTCCATTTTGTTCACTAGCGATCGTACATTAGCAAGGAAAATGCTGGGTAAAGAGAGCCGATGAGGAGAACGCGTTAGCTTAACCCGCAATCCTCCACGCTTCCCCCGCCTTTGTTTACGATCTCGCCGCCGTCTGGGTGCACTTCCGCCCGGTTCCGCGTTAGCTTAACCCGCAATCCTCCACGCTTCCCCCGCCTTTGTTTACGATCTCGCCGCCGTCTGGGTGCACTTCCGCCCGGCCGGGATGAGCGCATCGCCTCGGGCGTCCTAGCGATCTCAGGAAGGAGTCGAAGATTGTCCATAAAACTGTCGGAAATTCGCAAACCAATATCCAAAAGCTCAGCGCGGGTGTACGATGTAAAGGCACAACTGTTCTGCACGAACAGACCCGAGATGAGCAAGAAAAATACCGCAAAATTGCAGAATCTGGAGAGACGCTGAGCCTCGCGATCTACTCGCGCCGCCATCTTGGTCTACATGAATATATCTAAAACTTTATTATAAATAGTCTTTGAGATTTTTTAAATATATATTCTAATCCATCAAAAAAAAAAAAAATGAATGTGTTCAAAAGAGAACTAGGGAATTCTCAAGCCTCTCCATAGAGACCTCTAGTGATTACACCCATGGTTGCATGATTTCTTAATAATTCCAAAAGAGGGCGCTAATCTGCCTTCAAAAATATATATATATATTTTGAAGACCTAGTCTCTTGTTTTAACCTGAAATTCTGAAATAATAATAAAAAAAAAATAAAAAAATATATATATATATATATATATATTTCAATGGCAAAAATAGACCATAATTATTGCATAAATATTAAAAAATACCATCAAATAATCTCAAAATTAAAAAGAAAAAATATTATTGAAGAAAAATAAATTGCATTGGTTTTACTGGGGTGGAGGAAGTTTAATTTTTAGGTGTCCGGTCACTTATGACCGGGAAGACAACCAATGCAACCCCTAAACGAAGAGCACCAGAGGGTTAATTTATTTTCAAGATCTGAGGTGAATTATCCATTGTTGCTTCCAGTAAGGCTATGTCTATAAAGGTCATGAAAAATGATATTCAAACTCACTTTAAATTCTTTTTAACATTAAATAAAGCATATAATCTGCACTTGTCATACTTTGTATGTTGTTCCAGCCACAACGTCGCATAAATAAAAATAGTAGCCTAAAATAATAATATTTTTTCTCACGAGTTGCATTTGGTTAAAATAGTCCATGTGACTCCAGTGGTTCAACCTTAATTTTATGAAGCGACAATAATACTTTTTGTGTGCAAAAACAAACAAAATAACGACTTTATTCAAGAGTCTGTGTCAACTGTTGACGTAGTGTAAACAGTGTAGCTAGTGTGCACATGAGTCGTGGTGCTCGCGTCGGCCAATGGTAAGCCAGCATTCTGGAAGCTGCACTGGTTACCTAACGCATAACATTCTAGGCTAGAAGAAATTGTTGAATTAAAGGTCCCGTTCTTCGTGTTTTTTGAAGCTTTGATTGTGTTTACAGTGTGCAATATAACATGTGTTCATGTTTCGTGTGTAAAAAAAAAACAGTATTTTTAACACAATTTACTTATCTGTATAATGCTGTTTTCACTGTCCTAAAAACGGGCTGATGAGTTCCTTGTTCTATGAAGTCCCTCCTTCAGAAATACGTAACGAGTTCTGATTGTGCCAGCGGCTCCTGTGTTGGGATTTGACCGCACCTTAGCGAACGTGTCACGGTTCCTGTGTTGGGATTTGACCGCACCTTAGCGAACGTGTCACGGTTCCTGTGTTGTGATTCGACAGCAGCTTAGCGCACGTGGAAAGGTCACGCCTCTTAATGGGGTGATGTATGCGCTTAATGATCTCTACAGCGTCCCTGGGAAAGCCAAACAAAGGTGATTTGACTCCAGGATGAAAATAACAGCATCTCGACAACATGGCGACAAACGCACTCAAACGCAACAATTCCTTTTCTCCACGCGACACGTCCTCTTCTCCACGTGGGACAGCAACAAGACACGCCCCCTTTTTTTGCGTATTCTTGTGGGCGGAGGTTAGTCTGTTCTACTGTTCTACTGACGTCATTTATGAAGGAAGTACCAGGATGTAGTCCAAGCCGGCCGTTCGCTGTAGGCTTTGAAAGGGAACTTCTGTTAAATAAAATATCTCGCTTGGCATTGAACTTTGAGCTTTATAATTTTACAGGTATTATTTATGCTCTAACAGCAACATTACACACTAACTAAAGTTTGAACAGTGGGATCACGAAGAAGGGGACCTTTAAGTTGTTATTTTGTGTGTTTTTGCACACAAAAATTATTCTCGTCGCTTCATAAAATTAAGGTTGAACCACTGGAGTCACATGGACAATTTTAACATCGTCTTTACTGCCTTTGAAACTGGTAATTAAATAGCTGTCTATGGAGGGTCAGAGAGCTCACAGATTTCATCAAAAAGATCCTTGGGTTTGGGACGACATGAGGGTGAGTAGGCTAATTAATGACAGAATTTTCATTTTTGGGTGAACTAACCCTTTAAGACGTTTTGTACATGTTTAAAATGCAACAAGCGTACATTAAAATATCAAAGCAGTTACTGCCGCTTGCTACTTGATTGCAGGTGTGGCACCTTCTTATTCAATTTAATTGGAGGGGGGAAATGGGTAGTGATTGCAGCTTAATTTATTATTGTTATTTATTTATTTAACATTAAATTATTTGGTAAAACTTAGAAAAGCTGTTGAATATTTCATCCTCTAGAAATTGTTAAAGGGTTAGTTCACCCAAAAATGAAAATTATGTCATTAATTACTCACCCTCATGTCGTTCGACACCCGTAAGACATTCGTTCATCTTCGGAACACAAATGAAGATATTTTTGTTGAAAGCTGAGGCTGAGAAAGGCTTCAGACAGGCCTCCATAGGGATTCAGTTCATTTACACTCACAAGACCCATAAAAAGGCACTAAAAACGTTGTCACAAAGTCCATCTCACTACAGTGGCTCTACAATAATGTTATGAAGCGACGACAATAGTTTTTGAGCGAAAAAAATAAATCAAAATAACGACTTTATTCCACAAGTTCTGTCTTCCTGTGCTGTGAACTCACGAAGCACCAAGACGCATGCGCGAGAATATGACGCAGAACCGGCGTTTGGACACGTGACCCAGAAGCGAGGAGATTTGTTTACAACGAGCAGAGGAAGACGCGCCGCATCTAAGCTGTTGAATTCTACATTGATCGTGCTTTAGGTCTCGGCGTAGAGCTCAAAATGGGACTAAAGTGTGTATTTCATGGATTCCCGAACGCCGGCGCTACGTCATATTCTCGCGCATGCGTCGTGGTGCTTCGTGAGTTCACAGCACAGGAAGACAGAACTTGTAGAATAAAGTCGTTATTTTGATTTTTTTTTTTTCGCTCAAAAACTATTGTCGTCGCTTCATAACATTATTGTAGAGCCACTGTAGTGAGATGGACTTTGTGACAACGTTTTTAGTGCCTTTTTATGGGTCTTGTGAGTGTAAATGAACTGAATCCCTATGGAGGCCTGCCTGAAGCCTTTCTGAGCATCAGCTTTCAACAAAAATATCTTCATTTGTGTTCCGAAGATGAACGAATGTCTTACGGGTGTCGAACGACATGAGGGTGAGTAATTAATGACATAATTTTCATTTTTGGGTGAACTAACCCTTTAACGTATTTGTAGGTTTTCCCTAATGGTTATGAATTGCCTGGTTCTCCTATACAGGTTGTAATGGAGTTGCGTTGTTTCTCTCCGCATACAGGAGGCGCTCGTGTTTACTTTCTGCTGGTTTCCAGCTGTTGGTTTGGAGGAGCGCTGCTGTGATTCACAGCTGTAGATCTTCAGTTCTCTCCACGGTCAGGGATGCTGACGGGTCATGTCAAGAGAAGAGGCGAGTGGAACCTAACTATTCCCGAACTTTTTTTCTCCTGGACGATATACTAATAAATCTGAAGTCATTTAAAAGAAGACCTCGTTGCTGCTCAAGGCTGTTCGTCTCATCTTTCTATAAGAAACTGATTAATTCTTAATATTAAATCCCTTTCGGCGGACATGTAAGTAGCTAAAGTAACATTGCATTTACAGTCTAGCTGTTTATTTCATCTGGCTATAGGCTAATGGAACCACATTTAGGCTACTCTGCAAACGAACGCCATGACACGACGCGACCAACGCGTTCAATATTATCATGAATAGCTGCTGTTGTGTTTCAATTTGTCGCGTTGCTGGCGGTGTGTATGTTGTGTAAAACTCCATAGTTATGATTTTTATTGTTTCTTTTAGTGGCGTGTCATCATAAAATGTTTCCAAAGAGAGGAAGCTTGACTTTTCTCACTGGGGTTTTGATCGTGGCGCTGTCATGTGAAGCGAGAGGTGAGTCGTGTTGTCTGAGTCTTTTATTCATTCAATGGGGCATACTAATGACGATGCAAAAAGCAAAAGTTAGCAGTCTAATGATACATTTATATTATTGCCTCTTAAATAACAGCGTTTAGTGTATTTTTTAAAATACCTCTATTTGATTGTTCCTTTTTTTAAATTAGCTCCTAAATTCAAGAAAAATGTGTTCAGAACCAATTGTCAATACATGGGTGTATTTTGCCCTGTACGTTTCAAATGTGGTAAAATGACTTCAAAATCACTTGCTGCCTTAATATTTTTATAGTTTATAGTTTTACTAGTTTTACTTTATTTTTATAGTTTTGATAAATGCAGTGCACTTTTTCCTTTTTCAGCCTCTTTGAATTTAATTGCAGAGTTACATTTTTGTGCTGGAACTGTTGGTGCAATTTAAACTGATGAAGTCAAAGATGTTGTTATAACATGACAACAAACATTTTTTGCAGTGATACTAAACCAATTTTAGTTTGCTAAAGGTCAAGACATTTAAAAGACATATGACCTTTTGCAGCCCAATATATTTATTGACTACTTTAAGCACATTAGGGAAAGTCCCGGCCATGTGCTGTGTTTACTGACACAGTCGACTAACCGCACACACACATTGTCATTCTTTTGAAGTCTTACATCTATATCTGCACTGGGGTGTCTCAGGCCAAACAAGAGGTCCCTGTTACTTGAACTGTAACAGAAATTTAGAGGTACATAATTCAGCGTTCCCTGCCAAGTTGAAAAGCAATTTACATAACTCAAAGCATAACTCAAACTCAAACTAATGACTCCTACTGTGCTGGAGATTGTGTATCAGAGAGTTGAGTCAGAAAGGTGTTGAACTTCTCCACATGGGCCATCACCCTGCTGTGAGCCCAAAGGACATTATTTTACTGTATCCCAGAGGAAATAAATGAATGTGCTTGCCAATGAAAGCCAATTATATGTACTATATCTTCGTATTGTATTATCATTGTTTAACATTCTTTTAAAGGTCCCGTTCTTCGTGTCTTTTTGAAGCTTTGATTGTGTTTACAGTGTGCAATATAACATGTGTTCATGTTTTGCGTGTAAAAAAAAACAGTATTTTTAACACAATGTACTTATCTGTATACCGCTGTTTTCACTGTCCTAAAACGGCTGATGACTTCCTTTATTCTATGAAGTCCCTCCTTCAGAAATACGTAAAGAGTTCTGATTGTGCCAGCGGTACCCGTGTTGTGATTTGACCGCAGCTTAGCGAACGTGTCACGGTTCCTGTGTTGTGATTCGACAGCAGCTTAGCGCACGTGGAAAGGTCACGCTTCTTAACGGGAGATATATATGCGCTTAAAGGGTTAGTTCACCCAAAATTGAAAATAAAGTCAGTAATTACTCACCCTCATGTTGTTCCAACCATGTAAGACCTTCGTTCATCTTCGGAACATAATTTAGTATATTTTTGATGAAATCTGAGAGCTGTCTCACTCCTCCATAGGCTTTCAGAGGGTTGAAACTTGATGGCCCAGAATAGTAAGTAAAAACGTCATTTAAGGAGTCCAAATGACTACAGTGGCTCTGTATTAAGTCTATCATGCGACGAAAATACTTTTTGAGCGGAAAAACAACAAAAATAACGAATTTATCCCACTATTATTGTTCAATTTGAGCCTTTGACAAGAGTTCGCGGGAGTGCCACGACGCATGCGCGAGAACTCGCGCATGCGTCGTGGCACTCCCGCGAACTCTTGTCAGAGAGTATATAGTGGGATAAATTCGTTATTTTTGTTGTTTTTCCGCTCAAAAAGTATTTTCGTCGCATGATAGACTTAATACAGAGCCACTGTAGTCATTTGGACTCCTTAAATGACGTTTTTACTTACTATTCTGGGCCATCAAGTTTCAACCCTCTGAAAGCCTATGGAGGAGTGAGACAGCTCTCAGATTTCATCAAAAATATACTAAATTATGTTCCGAAGATGAACGAAGGTCTTGCATGGTTGGAACAACATGAGGGTGAGTAATTACTGACAGAATTTTCAATTTTGGGTGAACTAACCCTTTAATGATCTCTACAGCGTCCCTGGGAAAGCCAAACAAAGGTGATTTGACTCCGGGATGAAAATAACAGCGTCTCGACGACATGGCGACAAACACACTGAAACTCAGCACTTCCTTTTCTCCACGCGACACGTCCTCTTCTCCACGTGGGACAGCAACAAGACCACGCCCCCTTTTTTCGCGTATTCTTGTGGGCGGAGGTTAGTCTGTTCTACTGTTCTACTGACGTCATTTATGAAGGAAGTACCAGGATGTAGTCCAAGCCAGCCGTTCGCTGTAGGCTTTGAAAGGGAACTTCTGTTAAATAAAATATCTCGCTTGGCATTGAACTTTGAGCTTTATAATTTTACAGGTATTATTTATGCTCTAACAGCAACATTACACACTAACTAAAGTTTGAACAGTGGGATTACGAAGAACGGGACCTTTAAAATGAATGCATTTATAATAGTATAGTACTCATGCTGGGAAACCAGACCTTTTTTTCCTTTATGATGGCTTAGCCATTTATGGTCTCATGTCATTGTTATCTGAAACAACATTATTGGGTCTGGGATAATAAATCTGGATGAGTTAACTCTGGTATTTACTCTGTTAAAGGTGATTACTATTATTGTGCCCATAAGAATGCCAGGTTAACCCACAAGTTAGAGCCTGACCTCTACTAAGTAAACAATCCATTGTCTTCTCTGTTTATTGGTCCATTTGTTGACTCTATCCCTCATTGTGTGCTACGAGTCCTTCTTGAGGAGGGGTTCCCAATCAGTGTTGTCCTTGGATTGCTCTTTTTTCCCCCCTGTCAGCCATTCTTGGAATGTTAGATCCCAGTTCTCCCACTATCTGTGTGTTGAAATCAGAGAATGAGGAAACAGGAGTGTGATTATATGGCATGTGTGTAAACGGCTTCTCTTTGGCTTTGTTGAATGGGGTGTATGTTGGTGGAATTGCTAGAACAGTGGCATTCTACAAGCTTTAATATTAAATGAAGAATTAGGAAATAGCTTTTCTGAATGTGCTTTAATAGATTGTGTCAGACACAAGTGCACTTGGTTCTTTTAAGAGGGTTCAGTGTTGGGTGAAGTGACTATTATGTTGTAGAGAAACACAATTTGGAGCTTAAGGCAAGACAGTTACTGGATGTGTTTCCAATGAGTCTTTGGCACCATGTGTCAAGAGCATTACTCTGTGACACAAACACTTGTTTCCCTTGAGTTATGGAAGAGCAAAGACATGACTCCACGCTAGAGAAGAAACCAGATTGATCAGAGCAAGTCTTTCCTGATTACATTTACCCTTTAATATTACTTTATTTGTCAGTCCCTGTTTTATTTTTCCAAAGTTTGAAATGGAGCAGGTGGATCGGTATTTTCAAGAACTTGATCTTCAATACAAGTTTGAGATCAAATTTAAAGCATGACAACTTGAGCATCCTCATAGCACCTAGAGTTTGCAAGATACAGAACAAAAAGTAAAAAATAAAAAGATATACAATGAGATATATGTTAAGAGATTTTTTTCATTAATTACTCATTAATGAGTATTTCTTTTATTTGATTCTATTTTATTTTATTTCAAACAGACTGTCAATCTGTGCACTAAAGGGATAGTTAATCAAAAAATAAAAAATACATTTTTCACACTTGTGTCTTTACAAATCCATAGGACTTTTGTTCATTTTGGAACACCTGATATTTTTCATAAAATATGAGAGATTTCTGTCTTTCCATTGACAGTGTATTCACCCAAAACTCTGATTATCTCTGACACAATCACATTATAAGATGAACCGATTTAATTTAGGCTTGTATTCAAACATTGATCAGTGAACAATGTTTGCATTATTATATTTTAGTAAACGGAAGCTCAAGCATGCTTGCTTGACCCGTGGGAACCAATGAGGTTCATTCTTGTTAGTGCTGGGCGGTATGACCAACAATTTATATCAGTGTTTTTCAAAATTATACCAGTTTCGCGGTATATGATGGTATTTTTTTCCCCATGCATGACTTAACTAAGGGTGCTCCGATCAGGGTTTCTGGAGCTAATCACCGATCGTCGATCACAGGAAGCAGTATCTGCCGATACGATCACCGATACCAATCTATTTGAAGCCTTCTTTTTATCTTGTAGAATTATTTATAGGGAATTTTATAGACATTCATTCAGGGCCTGAATTTTATTTCTGACAATGGGGGAATCCCCCCACCCTTAGGTGACTCTTGTCATATAAATGTATATAATTATCTCACCTAAATATTTGATCATGCAGTGCATTTTTATTTTTAAAGACAAATTTTCAGGTAGGTCTAACATTAGTATTGAGGTAAGAAATACTAAAGACATTTAATAAGGAATCAAGTGTAAATTAATATTGGTCTTCCCTGAATAAACTAAATTAGATTAATCCTTACACTTAAGGTTGCAAAAGATAGTTATTCAAGAGCAGTGAGTGTCATAAAGGTTAATCAAAAAATACAAGACGAAGAGAAACTCGGAGACAGCAGTAGTTTATTCGACTGCTGTCACTTTAAGAGCGAACACGGATACGGTTACATGCAGTTGCACAAATGTTAACGTTCACTCGCGAGTCACGACTAGTGATGGGAAGTTCGGATCATTTTACTGGCTCGGATCTTTAAATCTCGTTCAGCAAAATGAACGAATCTTTTTTCAAGTCATTTCGTTAATTTCAGCAGAATCTAATTAAAACGTTACATGCTACATTTTTCAACACATTTAGTACTTTTGGAATAAAAAATAAACTATAAGCTAATGCAGCCATGGCCAAACTTTGAGAAATAAATAATTAATTAATTGCTAAAATTGCTTCAGTCTATGTAAGCAGTCTGTTAGTTCACCTCACCTCCCGATCCAAATCGTGCTTTCCTTTGTCACTTCACATTTAAACACGTCTGTTCCCTGGAAAGTTTAGTTTCCCTCTCGGGTATGAGCCGTTAGTTCAGTCATCATGTCTGATCTGGGCCGTGACAGCCTCATGTAATACATGCGTCCGGAAACAGAATTGATTAGTTCACCAGTCTCGAGTCTTCAGGTTTGAGTCATTCGTTCATCAAGTCCCAGACCCATATGCAATATGCAGTCACCAGAAACAGAAAAGATTAGTTCATCTCCCGAGTCTTCTCGTTCAAGTCATTCATTCTTTTTTCAGGGGACCGCTTTCCTGTTCAGTGTCTCGCAACATATACAATATTACAGTCGTATTATTGACTGCGTGTTGTAATACATTTATTATTATAAAATCATCAGAAGATATGTGCAATAAACATTTGTTATGCCTATCCGTTCTGAACAACCCAATGTGTCCAGGCTTCATAGGAAAATCAATTAAACTAGCTAAAAAAACTGAACTAAACAAACATAAAAAAACCCTCACTTGTTTGTAAGGAATTGTGAATTAACCATAGACTGTAAAGGAATTAACTAATTTCTGTATCCAACACGGATGTCACGTCACATGACAAAAGAACGAGACTCGAGAGATGAGCCGTTTCTGCATTCAGCCTATGGGGACTTGAACGAACGATTTGAACGAGAAGACTCAAGAGATTAATTAATCTTTTCTGTTTCCGGTGACTGCATAGCCTTGCCTATGGGCTGAGACTTGATGAACGAATGACGCGACTGGTGAACTAATCAATTCTGTTTCCTGTACATAACAAATGGGATGTTGCGCATGCACAGTCAACACAAAATGAACAAATCGCTCTCTGAGACAACCCGTTGTTCTCGAGTCATATTAAAGATTCGTTCAAAATGAACGAATCGTTCATGAATGACACATCACTAGTCACGACGGGGTTTACGTGCATACTCGTCAAGACGGTAATTTAGTACATACATTTGTGTGTATTTGACCATTTAAGCACAATTTGTACTCGCAAGCTTTTTGTGAGATGGCCTGTGTATGTGTGTGTGTGTCTGCGCGCGCTCACTGTCTCTTGGAGACTGGCAAGACTTAAAAATAAATGCAAATGATAAACTTTAGTGACAATGCGACACTGCCTTGATTGTGCAAGTGGCAAATCCTGTGTCAACTGTGCAGCTCGATTTTAGTGCAGATGCGATGCGCTGATGTGAAGCCATTTTAGCATTTTGAGAGGGAAAGAGAGAGCGCGCGCACGCGGTGATTAACTCGTGCTGTTTGTGAACTTACGTCTCACAGAAAAATTTCAAATGACTTCGTTATTTAATACAGAAGTTATTTAATACAGAAATATGAATTGTACCTCACCTTCAGCATTATAATTATTTTGCCCGCGCCGGAAAGAGAATGATACGATGTCGCTGTATGTCATGCCCTAGCTCTCACAGCAGGCGTGGGTTTTATGTGTCATCAGCATGAGATCGGTTCATGAGATCAGCCTTTTTAGAAACCGCCGATCAATCATCCCAAAGCGTTTATCGGCCGATAGAGATCGGTTGCCGATCAATCGGAGCACGCCTAGTGTTAACCACATTTTCTACTGATAGAGAGAGGAAATACTGCAGTAGATTGACTTAGAATGGCCAATTTTACTGTCATGACAAGTGAATATTGTAGAAAAATTCCACACTAGAATTAAAGGTGCAAGAATAAAAAATGCTTTCGAAAAGTGTCTCGGGCGAGTGCCAAAACAAACTTGTAGTAGCCAATCAGCAGTAAGGGGCATGTCTACTAATGATGGGGAGAAGAGATATCTCGGTGCACGTCATTATTCAAAAGACACGACACACAGATAAAAAACTAAAGTGGAAAATGTCTGTGGAACAAAAGGCTTATGATCAGGCAAGAAGTAGGACCTGTGTAAATATCGGATCAGCTTCTCTTTTTTTCTTTTGGAGAGAACTCAAGGAGCACTAAGGCCTGCAATCGGACGCCGAGGTTGCTTTATTTCTTCTCGATAGGTGAGTAACATTGGTTTTGTTTTGTTCCACAGAGCTAATATATGCTGGCTATGCTCGTGTGTCATGTTCGCTTGTTTGTCCATTTGCAATCGTATCATCATTCACTTGATACTATGATAAAGACCCATTCATTTCCACATCCTATAAACCACTGTCTGGTTTAATCCAAATGAAAGGTGCAAGGCGCGCGCATTCAGCGGAGATGACGAGTCCGCACCGTCAACTTCATCTTTGCAGCCCAACACGGACACGTTTATTAATAAACAATTCAAATTAATGTCTCCTTGCTATTTCTACATTTATAAACATTAGGCTACTTTTGCCAGTGCTTTGCGGCCAGCTTTATGTGTGCGCTTGAGCGCGAGGCATATATTCCACCCCCCAGTACCCTATATATGAGTCTTTGAGTCTGTAAAAAATAAAACCAAAGATTTTTTTTTTAGGTAATCTTGTTAAAACAGAAAAATAAATTTTGTATCAAAAATAGTATCGTTCAGGAACCGGTATTGAAGTCAAGGTATCTGTAACGATATCGCAAATTTTTGAACAATACCCAGCCCTACTAGCATTTTTGTTTGGATCATAGTTGAAATGCAGTGGTTGCCTCTAATTTCAAATGGTTATAGATATTTTTGGTTTAACCCTAAAATGCATGACTGTTTCTCCAATCAATCTTAGATATTCGGGTCTTTAGCGACCCGGAACTATATCTAAGACGGATGGATCTCTACTTGTCGCGATAAAATAAAATTCTCCTTAAATTAGTGTAACAATTACAGAAGAATAAAATAAAATATTTTGTTACCTTTTGGAACTGGGAAGGGTTCAGTTTGTGAAGATGTTTTATACCATCATCACTGTCCTCGTCAGAGCTTATTTCCCAGTACATTCAGCGTCTGGCTCATATTCGTGATCTCAAACGTATATATATAATGAATTGATTGAGGAATACTAAGAAGGTTGATGTCTAAAAAAGATTTTTGGAGGGTAGTGAATGACGTCCCAGGTCGCTAAAGACCTGAGGTATGCATTTAAAGGTTAAGGCCAATTTGGCCTGTTATAGAAAAAATAAACAACACATAAATTAACTTAAATAAATAAATAAATAAATAAATCAGCAAACGGTTTCCGAGTTGGCTAGTTTGCTTGTTAAAAGGGGGCCATGAAAAATCATTCATTGCATCAATAATAAGTTCAATCTTGTTTGTACACTAAGTGTAGGCTACTTGTTTTAATCTCATTATCTCATTAGTTTCTATGAGTATGGACAGCTCAGGTTAGCATGACACTCCTCCAGCAACCCTTACACATAAACACCCCAGTCATCTCAGACAAAGTGTGAACACAGCGGTTCGAGAAATGCTCTTGCTTCCCCGTTCTCTCGTGTGGTCAGACATTTCCTGTTTCTCACTAACTTTCTTGCTGGTGAAAAGAAGCTGACTGCTTTCTCCCAAGAAAAAGTTTGGGTTCCTATGGCACCGCGCCTGGCCGTTATGAGCAGTGCAGTTTGATGTTTGGCTGTTTTTTACGTTGATCTGGCAGATGATTGCTGCTGCAGAGCATGTACTTGAAGTTAAAGCGAAATAAACTGTATCTATGCTAGCTCTGTGATTTATGCACTCTACCGGTTGTAGAGTTCAATGAAATATATAAATGTGTATCCAACAGTCGTGGCAGTTACCAGCTGTTTAGAGTGGCACATGTATCAAAGGCCTGGGTTATGCTCTTTAAAGAGGTCAGATACGGTAAAACGTGGTGTATTTTTTATTTGCAGCCACAGGAAAAGACTTTCACTCTTTCTTTTAAGGGTTTCTTTTTTTCCTCCCCTCAGATATTTAAATCAGTTCCAGATTCTGGGTTGTAAGCAGGAGATGTTGGCCCGCATGCTCCATTTACCTCAATGATCTACCTTTTAAAGTAGAAATAGCTTTGATAAGAACAGGGAAAACAGGCTTCAGTAATGCAGTGCTCCCTTCAGCTGGCTTCTCAGCAGGTGTCAGGATCTCTGGGTTTATTAGACAGATAATGCAGCTCAGCAGGCAGGCCCCGCTTATCAAACAAATGATAATGGAGCAGCTCTGTTGGAGCCATGCTGTGCCTGTGATCTGCCTCTGCTGGACAACAGTAATGCAGGCGTCAGTCTCTGGCCGCTTTGGCCAAGTTAGAGAGAAGCTAAAAGCATTGGCTGCTTCATATACTAAGCTTTGAATGATTAGTAGGCATGTGCCTATATTATATTGGAGAGTTCTAATGAATGTAATCAAAGTTATACATATCCCCTGCAACTTATGTTTGCTTATGAAATATTTGGTTAATTTGATCTATCTATTCTACTAATACAAGTAAGAGTATTGTACTCTCAACTCTGTTCAACTTTTTTTTATAGCATATTTAAGTGTGATAGTTCACCCAAAATGTAACATTTTGTCATTTTCACATCATCATTTATCACATCAACATCTTCATGTTGTTAAAAAGGAGAAACATTTAGCAGAATATGAATGGCAACCAGAGGCTGTCAAGCGCAAAAGAATTGACAGAAAACTTAGTAGTCGATATAACTTGTGTGCTTTTGTTCCAAGCCGACTGAAGCCATAAGGTATTTGTTTGCGGTAGAGAGCAAAGTTTAAATCTTCTAAACCAAATAAATATCATAGCCGGTTCTTATGGGTCTTGTAATCAGTCTTAGTGTGTTGAATTTAAATGTGTGAATATTAAAATTGCATAAATAAAATTTGAGGGCAGGCCATCAATTCTAGTTGTTTCCCCATTTCTCTACCTGCTGCCTGTGACGCTAGGATAGTTACAGCATTGGGGACGTTTTTCAAGCCTGGCTCCGCCCTCCTACGTACTTCTGCTCACTTTTCATTTTCCTTCAGTACAAATTTTAACCGGTCCAATCAGCGAACAAAGGGAGTGGCTGAGAACAATGACGTTGATGTCGTTAGCGATTGATTATGGCAGATCCAGAGTGGCTCTGGGCAGATCCAAATAGTTTTAAACTTCAACAGAGTACCCACCTTCAAGGAAGTTAATGCTTGTCAATGGAGAGTGGCCAGACTCTCTGTACAAATGAAATGTACGAGAGTCTGGTACCACCAGGCTAACTTTTTTCACCAAAAAACAAAGTTGGGTCTGCTTTTCAGCAAATATGGAATATAGATTACTTACTTGTTATACTTCATGATGATGTTATGGTGGGGTTTTTTTTTGTTTGTTTGTTTGTTTTTTTTATCTTTTTTGGAGCGCGACAGTCAATTTACATTTATTGTATAAAAAAGAGCTGGAAAAAGAGCAGTGAGGAACTTTATTTGCATATACTATAAACTGCAAATGTATGCTGTTTCAATGAGCTACACTTATCATCGAGCTCTGCATCTTATGTATTCTGTGTTAGAGAAATTATGTACCTGGCACAGAGTTGAAAATGCCTAAGGATACAAACAGCTGTAACCAGAGCTGTTCTTATCTGCCTGTCTGTCTGCGTGCACTGTAGACAGAGTTATTGTCTGCCTGTCTGTCTGAAAGAGCTGGAAACTGTATCAGCTAAATGCACCACTCTTGTTGAAGAGATCTGTCTGGAAATGTCAGTATGTAGTTCACAAAATGCTTTTGAGAGGAACATTGTTACATGTGTGTGTTAGCATGCATGTGTACATGTGTTTGTAGTTTGGCTGGGATTCAGAGATAACTATGATGTTGACGGTGGTGATTTCACTATTAACACTTTTTTTTTGCTGAAGTTTGTCTTGCCACAGGAAGTGAGAGTCGTTTAAGTGTACCTATGTGGCAGTTGAGTTTTAAAAAAGAATTCTATAGCAAATATCTCTATTTGCGTGTGCGCACACATGTGCGTGTGTTCCTTGGCGTTGTAAATGCTGAGCAAGTTAACCAGCACATTTCAATGGGAAATAGTGCAGTTGTTAAATTTGAACACGATGTTCATAATATCAGGTCCTGCGGTCCAAACACACATGCACACGCTAGAATATTAATGTCAGGACAACATGAACCCAGTCTGGCAAGAACTAATGCTGTATTTTACCCCATATTTTTAATCCCAGATGAAAACCAGAACCATTAGCCCATTATTCTCCTCTGAAGTCTGAGGGTTTTTCTTTGTAGTTTGTGATCTATGTTAAACGTGCGCTCGCATCACAAATGCCGTCGGTTTTGTGGGTGAAAAGAAAGTTTACGTAAACAAAGCAGCTAATGAGCTGCATTTGTCGGTGCTGTATTGTGTCGAGGCGGCTCTTTGAGTGTCGGAATTTATAGAGGAGGTATTAAAACACAAAGAAAGCACGCCAAGCCTTTGAACATTTTTTTATAATCTGAGCTTAGTTAAAAGTTTCAGCACTTGTATAGTTCTCAGAGTTCAACCGTGTTTCATCCCCTGCTTGTCTATGTACCTGTGACAAACCAAGTGTTTGCACAGGTGGGAGAGGGCAATTCTGAGAGAGACAGAATGAGAGATTGAGAGCTGCCATCCAACTTTTGTTCTCTCCATTCCAGTGGACTGAGCTTGTCGGAGCAGTGTCCTCGTGCAAGACCAGGCCAATGCGTTCATCATGTGCAATTTGCTCTGAATGCGAGGTTCCCTGTTTCAATATAGGAGGCTTCTTGGGTGTTTCTTTATCCCCTATTTAAAAGAAGGATTAGCTTGTGTTTCACAGGATTACAGGTGTCCAACACAACCAGGATCAACTTCTCATTGTCAGCTGTGAGAGATGCACTTCGCTGTCATAAAGTGAATCCAACGTCCTATTTTGTGAGCTCCAGCATTCAAGGAATTTAAAACCTGAATGGAAGGGCCTCTTTTTTCACCCTGTATTGGTAACTCGGGTCCACTTTTCCTAGGGTCATTGCAATAGATCAAATGTCAAGGATAGAAAAAGTAAAGAGAGAGAACAGTCCTCAAGTTTATTACAGCATCTGAGAAAGAAAAGCGGAGATTAAAGGAAATGGGTGAACTTTTCTTGTTCTCAATATAACAGGGTCAAAAGTGATTAATAACATCAGTTTGGCAAATGCGTTTTGTGCAGTCTTGTCTTTTCGCGAACAGCTGTGTCTGCTCTGGCACGCAATTCTATCAGTGTCATTGCTACAGCAGTAGCTCACGCTGCAAGGCATAGCTCAATAAGTAAACACTCATGAGAAAGAAAGAAGAGAGAGAGAGAGAAATAGATAAAAAAGAAGCAGCAAAAAGAGAGACAAAGCAGGTTTATAGGCCTTGCGTGTGATGGCTGTGGGCCGGGATTTTTGACACAAAGGCCGAGCTTAATAAGCAGGTGCTCATTACGGTGCTGGAGCCCAGGTTACTCAACATTAACCCTGAAACCCTGCAGAGCTGCAAGTCTATTTACGAGGGCGGGTTTGGCACACTGCAGTGCCCTTTCCCTGTGGTCTAAATTGCTGGTGGTCCATATGAGGAGGAAACAAATAGGGAATGCTGTCCTACGCTGAAGAAATTGGAGATGCTGTCCTACATTGGGTTTCTGAGGTTGTTAGATCACAACCTCACTTTGGGAGGGCCTGGAATACTGAATAGCAAAGCAGAAAACCATCATAATTTCCGCCAGCATGAGCGAGATAAATCTCAGATATGCTTTGTATCTATAATGAATCATAATGTATACCGGTTCCCTGTAATTGCAGTCTACAATGAAACACCAGTCATACTTGAATACGGCCTTCTACTGTATGCATTTGCAATCTGCAGTTTGAAACCATTAGCTATAATATAACATATCCCCGATTGTAGATTATTTTGTTGAGCTGCGGACTGGAGAACCATGGCAGCTTGATGACAGACAGGGACACTTTGTGCATTTACAGCAATTGATGCTACTTGTATCTCATCTCAAACTCTCAAAATATCTCTATCGGGGTGAGGGTTGGGCGAGGTTGATGAGGCTGGACACTCTTGAACCAAATGCTCCAGCTGGCAGTTTAAATGTCAGGGGTTAATCTGAGATCCTTGGCATCAGCCCTTTTCTAGCTTAATGTGTTTATTATCGTAAGGAAAAGTAAAGCTATCATAAAAAGCTACCATTAGTTTAGTTTGTTAATTTTATAGGGTAATAGGGTAATTTTACACCCTCAAACTGAATTAAAACAAAGAATAAAAAGTGAACTAAACTAAAAACAGTTATATTAAATATGTTATATTATATTAAATATATATTAAATATATATATATATATATATATATATATATATATATATATATATACATATAAAATGTAAATAAATGAATAAATAATTGATATGACATACAGGTAATAGCATTATATTATATTATTGTAACAATCAGTTTGATTTTCTGTTACTCTTAGTTTGTATGTTTGCATTTCCTGTGTTTAGTTCCTGTTGTTTTTTTGTTTTTTGTTCTCTTGGTTCTTCCGTTGATAGGCTGTGTTTAAGGCCCTGTCCCAAAAGGAACCCTAAGCCCTCATTGTCTTCCTCCACAGCAAAAGTATGCATCGAGGGAGCATATCGGCCACAAAGTGAGCGCTCGCAAGCTCCCTTCTCTCCCTTTTTTTTTGTTTTACGTACCATTCTATAGACCTATATGCTTGAGCTGTTGGAGAAAATATAAAAATTACACAAAACAAAAATGATTCCAATACAATAAACTAGGGCTGAACGATTTTGGAAAAAAATCTAATTGCGATTTTTTTTTTTTTAACCAATATTGCAATTGTGATTTAATATGCGATTATTTTTTAAACTCTTTATCTTCTGTATTATTCAACAATACATAATTGTATAGTAATGGTGGAAATCTTTAATTGGTACCTCACGATCCGATTCCGATTCTGGGAGTCACGATCCGATTCCAAAACAATTCTTGAACTTTTTCCTTATTAATTATTAATATTAATATTATGAATTTATTAAAAACGTAAAATGTTTTTTATTATGATATATGTAATTATAAGCTTTTTAAAATAACTACACATTATAACATTTTAATTAAAACAATTGCATGTTAATAATTTTAAATATATAAACTAATATAGCTGCAAAACATAAGCTTGTAAATCATAAAGCGGAACAAAGAAACATTACAAGCAATGAACAAAGAGTGCTTTCAGTATTTAAGAGTGTCTGAACTGTGAGTGATTTTTCTCTTTCTCAGCTTTACTGTTGTTTGATTATTAATGATGACATCATCATTGACAGTGGGAGACCTGCATTCACACTAATACACAGAACTCTTTTGAAATATAAGATGTTTTTGCCTTGTCTGTTTAATTCATTAAGACATTACTGATGGTGTTTACATTAATTTAGCGTCATAAAAGCATCAGACGCGTGCTCGCGAGCACTCTTCACAAAGCACCGCGTGAGCATTTGAAATGGAAAGCCTTCTGTCAGTGAGTTTCTTATTTTTAATATACAAGCACACTGCATTCCTAACGACATTAATGAAGCCTTCGTTGAGCATTTGTAAGGAAAATACTGGCGGGCGAGAACACACACTTTAAGCGTGATATCAAGCAAAGTTTCTCACAGCGCATATCCTGTGCAAAGAAGCCTGCGAATGTCATTGCAATTCACGGCGTCAACCTTTCGTAACGTTGTGAAATATTATTTTATGGTGTGTGTGTGTGTGCGTGCGTGCGTGCGTGCGTGCGTGCGTGCGTGCGTGCGTGCGTGCGTGAGTGAGTGAGTGAGTGAGTGAGTGAGTGAGTGAGTGAGTGAGTGAGTGAGTGAGTGAGTGAGTGAGTGAGTGAGTGAGTGAGTGAGTGAGTGAGTGAGTGAGTGAGTGAGTGAGTGAGTGAGTGAGTGAGTGAATGGAAGCAAATCAGAATACGGGTGTTTCTAAAACACACCACGTGTGTGCGCCACCACCACCACCAATGCGCCACCACGCACCTGCAGTTAAAATCTAAGCTCAGAATCGATCCATAATCATTGGAGATGATAGTAGCCTATAGTATGAACAACACAATATTAGATAGATCAAACACAAACAGTTTTTTTTTTTCCTTTTAGGCCAGGCACATGATATGTGTAACGTGCCAAGTTGCTTCTTCTTCAGCAGACTTTACTCTCACGTGTCACGAGACCAGACTGTAATCGCAGCCTTTGCGGTTAGGAAATCGTGTTTTATCATATCGCGATATTATCGCAAATGCAATTAATCGTTCAGCCCTACAATAAACTATAACTGTGTAAAAAAACAGCCAGCTATAAGTATTATGTGGTTAAATGTCAAAATAACTGAAATGTCATACACTAGAGTTGTGTGGGTTGGGGGTAAATTAAGCTTGATCTGATGTGATGTACACTCGTGTTGCATTTGTCATCAATGGATTTGCCTGATATGTATACATTGAGTAGGCTCGCTCCCTCTGTCAAAATTGAGGGGTTGGGGGTCTGTCCAAATAAACTTTCCTCGCCCACTTGATGAAGTTGAATGCACTTAAAAATGGAGGTGGGGATTCCCCCCAAGAGGAAGGGTAACTCAAAGGTTTACATGACAACAATGTACTTAAAACAGTAATGTTTTTCTTTTGGGTTGTCAAAACGATCCCTGTTCATACGGATCCTCAAAAACGACTAAAAGGCTTAATTATGCATCTCAGGTTAGCAGTTGGCGATGTCACTTTATAAAGAAAAACGAATGGGCCTATAGACTGAACACATAGCCTAAATATGCATGAGCATGACATCACCGTTTTCACAAGTTCACATTTTTGTTGTTTACACTGAGACAATAACGGTATTGTCAAAAACTTGCACTTTGAAATCCGTTTTCAAAAGTTTGTGTTTTCAGGCCGATTCTTCCGATCTTCACCTGTGTCTTGTTGGCTTGTGTATTGTCGGCTGTTGTGTTTGTGCAAATTTGTCATATTTACGATTGTTTTAGATTTGTTAAAAAAAGAAAAAGAAAAAGTTCTGCATTTAGATCTATGTGAGATGGTGGTCCAGTGGGTTAAACCATGGAACTGATATGCAGAAGGTTGCTGGTTCGATACCATCGGTCACCACCAGTGTGTCCTTGAGCAAGGCCCTTTACTCCATGTTGCTCCAGGGGAATTGGCACTGTAAGTCGCTTTGGATAAAAGCGTCTGCCAAATGCATACATTTAAAAAAAAAAAATTATATTTCTCATTTCCTTGTCTGCCTTCCTTGTTAGTTAATACCTTTAGTTTTTGTATTATATTAATATTATTTATATAATAAATATATAAAAAAACAAATGTTTTCTTAACCATCCAGCAGTCATAGTGGGTCTCATTCATTAATAATTGCATGGATTCTTTCATATTTGTACGCACAGGACAACAATAGAATGTAGGCTACAGGTAATAGTCTGCTCTGTTTGTGAGAAGACGCCACCTGCAGATGCCGTTTGACGCAAGTAAGATTGCTGGTACTGATTTAAAGTTCATCTATCTGGTCTTACCAGTTTTTATCCACATTTTATTTTCTATTTGACCTACTCAATGCATTTAAATAACTTTGAAAATATTTGTAAACTCATGTTTGTCTTATATATATACATTTTGTGAAGGCTTCATATTTTGCCTGTCAAGATTTTGCCTGTTTTTGAAAATTCCTTAACTATAATAACTCCACAAAATATTTACCGGCACAAATCTTTTCAACATTAATAATAAAAAATATTTCATAATAGAAAGCATATTAGAATGGTTTCTGAAGGATCATATGACACTGCAAACTGACGCAATGGGTGCTGAAATTGAGACTTCGGGAACACTTTACAAAGATCTCATTTGTTAACATTAGTTAATTAATTAACTAACATGAACTAACAATCAGCAATACATTTGTTGGTATTTATTCATCTTTGTTAATGTTAGTACACCTTATTGTAAAGTGTTACAGAGACTTCTTTCAAAATTATTTTAAAATCTCAGTGACCCAATTTTTAAAATAAAACAGGAATTTGCTAATGCAAAAATGACAACCTCTTGGTGCTTAATTTGGAAAGATGTACATGTACAAGATTAAGACAGAGTGAGATAAGGCAGTCTGGGCTTTGCTGTGTTTAATTGAATTAATGGGTCATTGGATGATAGGCAGCTGTTCTGCATCCTCCTCAGGGCACAAAGAGCAGCACAAAATCCACAAGGAAGTCTGTGTGGAACCGCACACATGATGTCAGACTTCAGCAGTGCCTTATTGAGTTAGCTTGGCTCCAGAGGCAGCAGTTGGTCGAGTACAAAGTCTGGCTCAAGATCTGATTACACACCGTAGAGAGACAGCTGTGAGCAGTGGCGGTGACAGAACCATAACTCTGCGTTCAGATTACCAGAATTAAAAGTGAGGGAAGGTGTAAGTGAACCTGTTTACCTAGCCATCCTCTGTTTGTGTCGGAGTAGGAGGCTCTGTGCAAACAGCATCAGGCCTCAATCTCTGCCGTTATCTCTCTCCCTGATTGAAGAGTCACATTCCATTGCCAAGACCAGCACTGCAGTGTTTGGTCTATCTGTCTCTATCACTGATCACATGCTGAGTCCAATAGCAGCTCTCCTCCCCTTTTTCAGGAGATTGAACATAGGAGAAGCTGCCGTCTAGATCATGGCAGTGGTAGATCAAACTCTAGATGACCTGGCAGAAGCTGCCATCTGATTGGCTGCCAGTGCTATTTTTATTTTTTCATTTCAGGGGAGTGTTATATCAGAAAATGCATGATGCAATTATTATTATTTTTAATTTTTTTTGAAGACTTCTGTTTTGTTCATTTTTTAAATTAATTGGTAACACTTTACAATAAGGTTCAATTCATTAAAGGGATAGTTCACCTAAAAATTTAAATTGTCATCAATTATTCACCCTCAAGTTGTTCCAAATTTTTCTTATGTACTGTCTTCTATATTTTGTAGGGGTGTAACAGTACACAAAACCGTGTTGAAGTCACAATTCGGTACAGGTTCGGTACAGCAGTTTTACAAAATTGCTTTTTATTTATTTTTATTAAATAGTGGTTTAGTGAAAAAAAAGTGTCTGTCCTTAAATGAATTAAATTATAACTAAAATAGTTAACTATATAGGGAGCCCTTGCTTGCACATTAATATTAAACAGAGCCTAAACTATTAGCCTAAATTCAGTTGCTATTTATTTTTAGGTATAATAATCAACACTCAAATAACACAGTACGCAAACATGTAAACTTCACATAAGGCAGTTTTTGCAATAACTTCTAAATCTAATTATAAAATAGTTTTTTTCTCAAATTCGTTGTTGAAATATAATCATTTATAGGCCTACACAGTGTCTGTCATTTTCATGACAGGTTTATTTAAACATACATGAAATAATCAAGACATCCCTAACAGGTTAAGTAGAATATAATGAATATATAGGCTAATATAGTGAATATATTTAGTGAAAGAGTTGATTTCTCTAGTGAATACAATTCTGTGGACACTGAATGACCACCTAAGGTAAATGTGATGCTACATGACATTGTTTAGTTTACAAGCAGTTATATTGAGGTCTTTCCGCCATTGAAACACTGATTGAGCGATTACACCACAAATTATATGTGACAGTAAGTTGTAATGTATCCTCAACATACCTTCAGATGTTCATTCATGTTTATTCTTTAGGAAGAGATGATCGATCGCGTTCACAGATGATCATGTTCGCGCACGTTGCGCGGCTGCTTGAACTGTGATCAGTCACGCCACATTAAAGAGCATCAAAAAGGCAATTTATCGTTTGAATTTCGTGATAAAATGGACTGAATACTTAATATGGTCGTGCGAGAACTCGGATTGTGTGTTCCGTGCTATAAACAAGCCGACTGTGAACTGTTAAAGATTGTATTCGGAAACCGTTCGGTACATGCGCAAAACATATAGCATGCTAGAAACACAAAAATCACTGCAATAATGATCCAATCATTGACTCAAGCATTTTCCAATTTAAATCCAAAAAGCGACTTTTTTGGCCGGGCAGTGTATATTTCTATATTAATCAAATGTGAAAAACAGTATCAGACTGAAAAAAATCTGTAATTTGTCAATAATTTATACAATAAGAAATGTTACAAATACACTCACTTAAAGGATTATTAGGAACACCTGTTCAATTTCTCATTAATGCAATTATCTAATCGACCAATCACATGGCAGTTGCTTCAATGCATTTAGGGGTGTGGTCCTGGTCAAGACAATCTCCTGAACTCCAAACTGAATGTCAGAATGGGAAAAAAAGGTGATTTAAGCAATTTTGAGTGTGGCATGGTTGTTGGTGCCAGACGGGCCGGTATTCACAATCTGCTCAGTTACTGGGATTTTCACACACAACCATTTCTAGGGTTTACAAAGAATGGTGTGAAAAGGGAAAAACATCCAGTATGCGGCAGTCCTGTGGGCGAAAATGCCTTGTTGATGCTAGAGGTCAGGGGAGAATGGGCCGACTGATTCAAGCTGATAGAAGAGCAACTTTGACTGAAATAACCACTCGTTACAACCGAGGTATGCAGCAAAGCATTTGTGAAGCCTTGAGTCGGATGGGCTACAATAGCAGAAGACCCCACCGGGTTCCACTCATCTCCACTACAAATAGGAAAAAGAGGCTACAATTTGCACGAGCTCACCAAAATTGGACAGTTGAAGACTGGAAAAATGTTGCCTGGTCTGATGAGTCTCGATTTCTGTTGAGACATTCAGATGGTAGAGTCAGAATTTGGCGTAAACAGAATGAGAACATGGATCCATCATGCCTTGTTACCACTGTGCAGGCTGGTGGTGGTGGTGTAATGGTGTGGGGGATGTTTTCTTGGCACACTTTAGGCCCCTTAGTGCCAATTAGGCATCATTTAAATGCCACGGCCTACCTGAGCATTGTTTCTGACCATGTCCATCCCTTTATGACCACCATGTACCCATCCTCTGATGGCTACTTCCAGCAGGATAATGCACCATGTCACAAAGCTCGAATCATTTCAAATTGGTTTCTTGAACATGACAATGAGTTCACTGTACTAAAATGGGCCCCACAGTCACCAGATCTCAACCCAATAGAGCATCTTTGGGATGTGGTGGAACGGGAGCTTTGTGCCCTGGATGTGCATCCCACAAATCTCCATCAACTGCAAGATGCTATGCTATCAATATGGGCCAACATTTCTAAAGAATGCTTTCAGCACCTTGTTGAATCAATGCCATGTAGAATTAAGGCAGTTCTGAAGGCGAAAGGGGGTCAAACACAGTATTAGTATGGTGTTCTTAATAATCCTTTAGGTGAGTGTATATTAGTATATGTATATTTCTGTTCAAAAGTTTGGGGCAGGGGTCACTTAAAGGGTTAGTTCACCCAAAAATGAATATTCTGTCATTAACTACTCCCTCATGTCGTTCCAAACCCATAAGACCTTCATCTCAGAAACACATATTAAGATATTTTTGATGAAATCGAGAGCTCTCTGACCCTGTGAGTCACATGGGCGATTTATGTCTTTACTATCTTTCTGGACCTTGAAAGTGTTCATTCTCATGGGAGTCTTCATAAGCTGCAAGGAAGGGATGAAAAGGACCTTGTGCATGCAAGGAAAGAAATTCCCCATAACATTCTTCTGCCTAGCTTCCCCCCTCATTTGTTCAATTCATACTAAACATTTTTTAATATGCAGTCATAAGCTATGTTGAGTAGATTTGTAACAGCGGCGGGTGATTTACAGCTAAAATAATGGCCCGGAACACTGACAGAAATGTGCAGCACAGGCTCTTGCACTCACTGTGGGCTGGGCTGTTTTGGATGTTGGGTACACATGTCCTTTGACAGCACCAGTTGCCATGCCTGGACTGTTCATCTAAGTCTTCGGTGTTACTTCTGCCCCTTCTCTTACACACTGCCCTCTCTCTTTCCATCTCTCTCAGCCTTTGATGGTCATGTCACTTCCTCCATTCTAATAATTTATCCATGCAGCATGCTGACAAGGTCCATTTGAAGCTCTTCATGTGACACCAGTGATGTTCATCTAAAGCTGTGGAGGCTGCTGAGGCTTCAAAGTATTCCACTGCGGTCTGTAAGACCTGTTCATAAATCCTTTGAGAACTCAAAAAACCATATCAAGATGTCAGAGGCAAAACGGGCCAGTGAAAAAGAGCATCATGCTTGGTAGCTGGTAATCCATATTGTTAGGATTTCTTTTTGACAGTATTTAACCGGTCATGTGTCTAGTCCAGTATATAGATATAGACGGTAATTATGCAATTGTAGTCATTTATTGTACAGTCAGAGTGGCAATAAATGTGTATGAACTTTATGGAGCATCAATCCATTGATCTTGACTTCAACATTGTCTCGAATGTGCTGAGGTTGTTTCCTGGGAGGTCTGTCAAAAGCTCATTCCATGTGATGTCTGCACATGGACGCAAGATGATGTCTCTCTCTCTTTGTTTCTGTTTTTGTCATGCTCACATTTTCCTCGTCTATAGACTATAGTTTGACATGCACATTAATGTTGCTAAGCTGCATCTGTAGGCACTCAAATATTTAGCAGCCACAAATGTTGGGTGAGTTTGGTTTTAATTAGGTGTAACTATTTTTAGCAATACTTTTCAGTATAATTAAATATTACTATATTTATAATAGCTCTCGACTTTTGTCAAGTGTCTTTTTTTGTTTGTTTATTTGTTGAAATGCATACTCAGACTGTCTAAATCATGAAACAAAACATCTGATGTAAGCTTAACATTTAGCCAAAAGGAAGTAGCATTCAAAAGTTTGAGGTTGATAAGATTTTATGTTTTTGGAATATATTTTTTATGCTCACCAAGTCTGCATTAATATTGGATCAAAAATACTGTAAAACAGTAAAATATTATAGTTTATAAGTTTAATTTTAGTATTATTTTTTATTCGTTTTTCAAGACTCCAGTCATCAGTGTCACATGATCATTCTGATATACTGATTTGCTGCTCAAGAAACATTTCTTATTATTTTAAATGATAAAAAACAGTTGTGCTGCTTACAATTTTTGTGCAAACCATTATAAATTTTTCAGGATTTTATTGTTAAACAGCATTTATTTAAAAATAAATATTTTGTGTAAAATATAAGTGTCTTTACTGTCACACTGCATCATTGCTGCATACATTTAAAAAAAAATCTTCCTGACCCTAAACTTTACTGAGGTCAACTAGTTCATCCAGATTTAAAAAATAATAATAATTTAAAAAAGGAAGCTTTAATATTATTTTATTTTATTATAACTGTGGTGCTGCAAAGGGATTAGAGGCTCAACCTCTCAGAGGGTTTTAACATTTTAGGTGGTGCCGTCACAACGTATCCTTACCTCAACCGAAAATACTTAATTCTCTGCCTAAACATCTGTTTTTGAGGTAGACACACAGTGATGTTATTTCCAACTCATATTCGAGATTTCTGTCACCCCGTCTGCCATAACCTTCCAAAAGACATGTTTTTGATGTATGGGGCATGTGTGTGGCCCCTGTCATCTTTTGTCTTTTCCACTATTATGGGCAATATTTGTCTGTCAGCACGTATGACGCCTCTCTCTGCCTCACATCAAAGCTTTTCAGTCAGCTTAGACACAACTCTATGACAAATAGTTAAGTGTGCAATTTTAAATGACAGTCCCAAGCTTTCTTTTCTTGAGTCACATCTTTCTTCTAACACATTCTTTATTATGTGTGTTTTATGTATGCAGTGTGTAAAGCATGGCCTGTTAACGGAAAGGGAATGAGCTATTTCCACTTCTGCATCTATGGTATCCACTAGGTTGTTTTAAAATTCTTAAGCAAACACTCAAGAGTTATTCTCTTCTTTTTCATTCATTCAGCCGCCAGGTTCATAAGATCTATCTCACATGGTCTGTGCAATGCCCCTTATCTCTTCTCCGCTAGTGAAAAGATCCATTGTTTGTTTGAGGAGCCCACCGATTAACAGTTACCCTACATGAAATCTAGTCATCATAAACATACAACTGTTTTCCTTTCCAAAATCTTACAAATGTTTATTAACCCACCAATTGTTTTTCAGTTAAGTGCATAATTCATCTAACATAGACTTCTCTCCAGCTGTGATGTTCATTTCCACATTTTTTCTGCTCTATTTCCAGAGAGGAATTTGTTTGCCATTCTCAGCACTTCTAGGTCTAACATTCTGGAATTTACTGTAATTTAATTCCAGCACCAAAACAACCTTTTCTTTTCCCTCCCGCCTTTTCTCGTGGCACTTTCCTGGATGGCAACCAGCAACTTCAGGTGAAAACACTTCACTCCTGCAGAGAGACTTGAAGGAAAAAAGAGAGAAAAAAGTACATTTAGGTTCAGTGTCATTTTTCAATTTATAATCTTGGTGGTTCTCACAGCAGCTGCTAGAGCAGCAACAGGATGTGACAGTACCAGGCATGAATGAGAGGTGCCTTCCAACGTACACAGTATGAAGGAAATGGAAAGCAAGTGCTCATGGGAGTCTTCATAAGCTGCAAGGAAGGAATGAAAAGGACCTTGTGCATGCAAGGAAAGAAATTCCCCATAAAATTCTTCTGCCTAGCTTCCCCCCTCATAACATTTCTTTGTGGGACATGTCTTCATGTCAGATATTTTTATATGCCAGCAAAGGAACATTTCAGTCCACCGGGTGCAAGAATCTTCTCATACTTGGCTAGTCTTTTATAAGAATATGCTAGACTAGTCATCTAAACAATACTGCTGCTACTGATCAATATTGGAAATTGATCAAATTAACAATATTTTTTTAAACTGAATTATTTGAATATACTACCTTTTTATTTTGTTTAATTCTTTATTATTATTATTTGTTTTGCTTATCATTTATTAAAATTGTTAATGTATTAATAGTTATTTAAAAAATGCACCATAAAAATAGAAAAATATAATTAAAAATATTAATCAAATTAACCATATATAATTTTTTTTACTATTTTACAGTGAGGAAAATAAGTATTTGGACACCCTGCTATTTTGCAAGTTATCCCACTTGGAAATCATGGAGGGGTCTGAAATTGTCATCGTAGGTGCATGTCCACTATAAGAGACATAATCTATAAAAAAAATCCAGAAATCACAATATATTATTTTTTTAACTATTTATTTGTATGATACAGCTGCAAATAAGTATTTGAACACCTATCAGCTAGAATTCTGACCCTCAAAGACCTGTTAGTCTGCCTTTAAAATGTCCACCTCCACTCCATTTATTTTCCTAAATTAGATGCACCTGTTTGAGGTCGTTAGCTGCATAAAGACACCTGTCCACCCCATACAATCAGTAATAATCCAACTACTAACATGGCCAAGACCAAAGAGCTGTCCAAAGACACTAGAGACAAAATTGTACACCTCCACAAGGCTGGAAAGGGCTATGGGGAAATTGCCAAGCAGCTTGGTAAAAAAAGGTCCACTGTTGAAACAATCATTAGAAAATGGAAGAAGCTAAACATGACTGTCAATCTCCCTCGGACTGGGGCTCCATGCAAGATCTCACCTCGTGGGGTCTCAATGATCCTAAAAAAGGTGAGAAATCAGCCCAGAACTACACGGGAGGAGCTGGTCAATGACCTGAAAAGAGCTGGGACCACCGTTTCCAAGGTTACTGTTGGTAATACACTAAGATGTCATGGTTTGAAATCATGCATGGCATGGAAGGTTCCCCTGCTTAAACCAGCACATGTCAAGGCCCGTCTTAAGTTTGCCAATGACCATTTGGATGATCCAGAGGAGTCATGGGAGAAAGTCATGTGGTCAGATGAGACCAAAATAGAACTTTTTGGTCATAATTCCACTAAACGTGTTAGGAGGAAGAAGAATGATGAGTACCATCCCAAGAACACCATCCCTACTGTGAAGCATGGGGGTGGTAGCATCATGCTTTGGGGGTGTTTTTCTGCACATGGGACAGGGCGACTGCACTGTATTAAGGAGAGGATGACCGGGGCCATGTATTGCAAGATTTTGGGGAACAACCTCCTTCCCTCAGTTAGAGCATTGAAGATGGGTCGAGGCTGGGTCTTCCAACATGACAATGACCCGAAGCACACAGCCAGGATAACCAAGGAGTGGCTCTGTAAGAAGCATATCAAGGTTCTGGCGTGGCCTAGCCAGTCTCCAGACCTAAACCCAATAGAGAATCTTTGGAGGGAGCTCAAACTCTGTGTTTCTCTGCAACAGGACAGAAACCTGACTGATCTAGAGAAGATCTGTGTGGAGGAGTGGGCCAAAATCCCTCCTGCAGTGTGTGAAAACCTGGTGAAAAACTACACAAAACATTTTACCTCTGTAATTGCAAACAAAGGCTACTGTACCAAATATTAACATTGATTTTCTCAGGTGTTCAAATACTTATTTGCAGCTGTATCATACAAATAAATAGGTAAAAAATCATACATTGTGATTTCTGGATTTTTTTTATTTTTTATTATGTCTCTCACAGTGGACATGCACCTACGATGACAATTTCAGACCCCTCCATGATTTCTAAGTGGAAGAACTTGCAAAATAGCAGGGTGTTGCAAAATAGCAGTTATTTTCCTCACTATTAAATTTACCAAATTACTAAATTGTACTTCTTAAATTCTTTATTACTATTATTATTATTCATTGTTTTGTATTAAATACATTTTTATTATATATATTTCTTTGTGGGACATGGTGTATTAGGTGTATCAGCTCCTATATACACTAAAACACTTTATTTTCTTTATTTTTTTTATGGCAATTTTTGTTTCATATGTTAAGTAGAAGTATTGTTTTTTTATGCAAATTGGACAAATGCTCTTCTGTTTCTTAAGACATTGTTTTTTTGCACCAGGTCCTCCATGGGTGAGTCGTAAGGTAGAGGACAGACAGACTGCAAAACTGGGCCGCACTTTTCGTCTTCCATGCCCTGTGGAGGGTGACCCCCCTCCATTGATCCTGTGGGTGAAGGATGGGCGGAATGTCAATCCAGGCTGGAGCCGCTACAAGGTTCTGAAGCAGAGTCTGAAGATCAAAGAAGTGGAACTGGAGGATGCCGGAGAGTACATCTGCCGCGTCACCAATGGATTTGGCAGCCTCGCCCTTAACTTCACACTCATTGTAATTGGTAAAGACTGCCTCCCACTCCATACACCACAACCCTTTATATCTCAGTACTTTGTACTTTTGCACACCCAGAGCATTTGTAGGCCACATCAGTCATCCAGGCTTAATCAAAACCTGCAACGTTGCACACGCACTACGGTTTGAGGTAGTCTTTTAGGGGGATAGTGCCCCAGCTAGACAGATGGCATCTCAAAACAGCAGAACTGAAGCATGAGTTTTCAACTGAAATCAAAAAAGAGCAGGGAAACCTTTAGGTGCCCTCACAAAAAGTTAATTGGGGCACAGGAAGGCAGTTGGCTCACATAGCTGCTCCCAAATCATATTTGACAAAACTGACGTGACTGGCAAGGTACTTTAAAGCAAAGCATGGTTTCATGTATATAACATTATCTGAAAAAGCACAAGAGAGCATTGTACTGATGGAAATGTATGACTTGTTAGCTTTTGTTGGAGCATATGGCACTGATGCCATTTTGCATTATCAAATCTAGAGAACAAAGGATGGCTTCATGTCGTCCGTCACACAATACCTGCAGTTGTTTATGTAGGCTGTAATTTAATACCATGTTCATACTTTTACCCGGTAGTAGAGACTTTTTTCCCACTAGAACCTGACAGGCAAGGAAATTAATACACACCTTCTTGGATGGATGGATGAAAGGAGAAAGAAAATGAGGTGTAGAGACATGTAGCTGTTGTGAGACTGGTTGGAGCAATGGGGGGTTTGTGCTGGACTGCTGCAGTTCGGAGCGTGTGGTTCTCCTGATGACTGCTGAGGGACTGTGGGGCAGGCATTTCCAGCCAAAACGTTCTGTACAGAGAGAGGAGACAGAGATGACCTGCTGCCTTCTCTGCCATAAATCTGAACTGGTCTGGAGAAGTTGAGAGGCCTTGAGGACCCAGAAGCCCTCGGCTCTTCCTGTGCGTCTTGACACGTTTGGGGAGGCAACTAGTGAGCGGATGTAAAGCATGATTATTCTGCTGAGCGAGGCAGCTGCTTAATTGGCCGAGCCAGTGTTTTCAGGTTCCCTCCCCTTGATGTCTTTTGCTCTGGGCCTCCTGTATGGGGAGTGATGGCGGCCTGCTGTTTTCCTGTTTCGTCCCCGAGAGCTCTGTGGAACTCAGAGTTATGGTGCATTGGACTGCTTCACTCCCTTTGGAATATAGTTGTAGAGTTTACTGAAGTCATTAACTGCAATGACCAACAGCCCCAAACAAAAGGCCCATTAGACCCTCCTTTTGCAGTGTTTGAGTGTTTAAAGCTGTGACTTTTGCTGGGAGGAATGCCACTATTAGTTAACTGAAGAGCGGTTAAGAAGCTCCATTGTTTTTCAGTAAGGATTAGTGGGCTCTACCACAGAAGAGTTAACGGTATAGTTCACCCAAAAATTGTCATTTCTAAATCATCCTCATGTTGTTCCAAACCTTTATGTCTTTCTTTCTTCCTTGGAACACAAAAGAAGATGTTTTGTTTCATTTAGTTTTTCCAAGTAGCTTCTTATGTGTTCCACAGCAGAAAGCCATACAGGTTTGGAACTTTAACTAGTTGTCTTTCAAGCAAAATACATTTCTGCTATTTTTTTAGAGTTTTTCTATTGAGCATCATCACTACTCTCTTCAGAACATGATGTGCGTGTTTAAGAAAGGTTTTGCCAATTTTACATAATACATTTGTGAGCATAGCAAATTATAAAAATGACCCCTGACAGGTGTTTTTTTACAGAGATCCTCCTGTGAAACAGCTACTTAATGTAGATTAATGTACACCAAAAACACAACAGGGAAACTCCAGCCAGGGCTGATTGTATCAGGATTGAGGAATTTGGTGACATTCAATAGCACCTGTTGTCATCAGAGCAGATCTAATCTGCACAGGGATTTGCACTGAGGGCAAGCATGGGCAGAACCGTGCCCTCATATTTTAATGTGTGTGCAATCTATACCCCACATATTTCCTCATGAAAGTGTAATTTTAGCTTTTAGTTGATATTGTGCCCCTATCAAACCAGGCAGCTGATGGCTTGGTGTAATCAGTTGGCAATAAACCTAAGCTGAGGTAACAGCTATAATTTAAGCCTTCAGTTTTTCCTGACCACAGTTACCGAAAAGTCTTTGTGCTTTTCCCATGCGTAAATTGAAACATATTTTTTTCAAAATCGTGTCTGCAATTGTACATGAGAACAACAACTCAAGTTTTAAATATAGACAGAGATTAGCACAGTTTTACAGCTTTAAGGCATTTTAATAGGATTGTTAACTTGCTCTCCAATGTTGCTCACATATTCCATACTTTTTTGCAATCTGGCACGGGGAACTCTGGGAATTTGGGTTTGTAGGAATGGCATATTGGGTTTTAAAGGTCAGAGTAAAGGTGTTGTTTACCAGAGAGGGTGTTGGAAGCTGTTGAAGAAATGCTTCACCATCATCTCACAGTGACCATTCCCACATTCACTGATGTGTCATGGAGTTAAATCAGTCTCCGTGTCATAAACCACTGTACTTTAAAATGTCCCACAGCACCTGGGCCTCTCCCTCTTTCCCCCGCGGTGGTCCCAGACCCTGCACCCCTGCTGTTTCTAAAGAGCACCACACACTGCCAGCATTGTTTTCTCCCAGCACTGCTTCGCAGGAGTCCAGGGCGAGGGATCTGAGGCTTTTCTGCACAACCTAATTGTCTATATTGTGAGAGTTTAAATTTATGTTGGATGTATGAATCCGTGAGTGGATTTGAAGATCTTAAGTTTGCCTCAGACAGTAACAGACTCTACAAACAATTGGCTGTTGTCGAGTCCTGGTTCCCTGCATTGGCTCCCTCTTGTCTGCATTTCTCACCTATATCGTATAGGAGGCCATACTGCGCACGGACGCAGCGGGGAGAGACTGTGGCTTCTACTCAGACGGTGGTTTGGGCTGCCTGTTTTATGAGGGGACTGGTGGAGAGCTTCCAGCAGTGGCCTTTTGTTCTTTGTTTGCAGGCCACGGGGTACATGTGTTGCAGTTTAGCCAGCGTCCTCCTCACCTAAATGGATAATTGTATCAAAATTACACTCGTAAGCCAACCCAAGACTGCGGAGGGACGTGGTAGGTGGGATATGGGAGGGGCAGCAAGTTTGGGACAGCATGAATATGCCTTAAAGTCCTTGGGTCATGCCACCTTGACCAGGTTTGGCTGGAATAGGAATCACAGCACTGACGTTCATTCATTCGAGATAATTTGCTCATAACCTTTCCCACTGCTAAACTACACAAGCTCTTTTCCATTCCAATAGACATGCGTTTACTCCTTTGCCTTGGCTGGCCTGAGAGTAGAACAGCCTCACTGCTGCAGTATTTATGTTTAGTCTGATTTACACCTATTTTCCACGACAGCTCCTCTTGAATGAGAAATGCTTTTCTCCTATTTAAACAGTCCAAAGGGAAAGAAACATGAACTGGGTCATTTTATAAAATTGTGTTTTTTCCAGTAAAATATTTTGATTATTTTAAATTGTAATATTTCACAATATGACATATGTTACTATATTTTGATCAAATAATGCAGCCTTGATGAGCATTAGAGACTTGAACATTAGCTGAGCAGAAACCATTTCCTCTGCTTACATTTACATCATAATTACCTTATCATCTGTTATTTTTCTGCCCTTCTGCTGCTGAAGTTACAAACAATTTTTTCTCAGTTAAGCTTCTCACTTCCCCACTCACTCTTATATGCCATTGCAAACTCTGTATGTCTCTCTCTGTTCAGCTTAATTTCATGTGAGTCCAGACTGGTTTCAATTCCATCAAGCATCCTTTAATCTTTCCTTTTTTTCAACCATGTCTTTTCTTCTGCTACTCACAAGCATGAATTAATTTGTGTCCATATGTGTTTGTGCTTTGAACTTGCCCAAGCTTATTTCCCTACAATGAAAGAAATAAAACAAACATGCTCTTGAGAGCTCAAGTTGTGAAGCTCCGTGTCTCATTACAAGTAATCAAAATTATGAATTACATCAGTGTTAGAGTGACACATGATCAAATGAGGGCTTTAAGAGCATTTGCCAGTGCTGGTGACGTTTTTTGTGATGTGTTTGACATCAGACAAATAAATTCTACTATATTCCAGTCTTTTCTTTAGATGCAAATAGTCATTCTACAAAACAGGTGCCATTTGTGTTTTATATACATTTGTGTACAAAAAATTACTTTACCCATTAACAGTTACAGCATATTAACAAATATGCAAAATGAAAAAATACAGAAATATAAAAGCTAGCGTTTAATCAAGATTTTAGTGAAACTAATAAAATGTCTCGGTTACGTATGTAACCCTCGTTCCCTGAGGAGGGAACGGAGACGTACGTTAGTGACTAACGAATGGGGGTTTCGCTTAGAAGCCAATTACCTTCGAGAATTCAACAGCGCCCAATGGCAGTGCCAATGCCATGGGCATGCGGAATTTGCATGCGTAACTTCGCCCCACCTCGTGGGTATATAAGGAATTACGCTGGCAACATCGCATTATGTTACTGCTGCAGGAGCCAAGACTGAACTCCGCGTTCCAGGCAGCACAGCTGACGTGGCAAAGGAAAGTACGTCTCCGTTCCCTCCTCAGGGAACGAGGGTTACATACGTAACCGAGACGTTCCCTTTCGTTCAGTCACTACGACCAGGGTTCTAAATTAACTTTTTTGATCACCAGCCATTGTGGCTGTTAACTTTCTAAAGTTACCAGCCAATCAGAATTTCCACTAGCCATTTTTTTTCCGGTGAAAATAAGAGAAATTATGAGTGCCACTGAATGGATTTGATCATTTTATTAACATTGTTGGCATGAAAACACATATAAAGTAAAATGCATACAATTTTTGTTGAATGGCTTCTTTTATGAATTTATGAAGGCCAGTATCACTGATGTCTCTATGAAATAACACTAAAATGTATTAAGCTTAAAAATATACAACAACTTTTAATTTCAAGTGATTTTAACAACAATCCTCACATAAACCCATAATACATTTCATATGAAGGCCTACATTTCCAACCTAGGAAATATAGCCTACAGAAATTGAAACGTTAGTTTCCACTGCATAAAATATAAATTATATATAGTAATCCGTGTTAAAGCTATAAAAGTTATTTAGTCAAGAGCAGTGTGTATTTACTGAGTAATTGCTTTGGTTCTTTACATTGTCATTATAAGTGGTTACTGTCACTTTAAGATCTTTCGCTGTCGCACATGAAGCGGGTCTCTCACGTGTCTCATTTTCTCACACCTCTTTAAGTTATTTTAAGATGTTATTTAACTCTTTTAAGGGTGCTCTTATGAGGATACTCAACAAAACTGGCATTTTGGCATAATTGTGTGTGTGTTATTGTTTGTTCGAGCGCGAAAGAGAACTCGAATCTGGCGCAAACTTTCTGTGCATTGTGTGTGTGTCACAGGCCGATCTTCAATGGTTTAAAAGCATTTGCATGAATAAAAGCATGATTTATATAATGTAACGCTAGCCAGAGGATGACAGAAAAAACTAATGCTGCGTTAATTATTTACCAGCTGAGTCTCCTCCCTTTCTACCGGTGATGCTTGATTCAACTTCCCGCGTCCTGCGCAGAGATCAGCAGCGCAACTGGGTTGTGGGTTGTCACAAATGGGTTGAAATTTGAGTCTAGCATTATGGCACAGTGTAGCTACATGGGAAACGAAGTGCTGCCAGGGGGATAAATGACCGAGAACAGAGCCTTATGTTGTATCATGCGTAATGCATCATGCATCAATGGCCAAACTGGCTAGTAAGTTTTTATTAACACCCGCCAAAATGAAATTTAACCCGCATTTGGCAGGTTGGCGGGTGTTAATTTAGAACCCTGACTACGACGTACGTTAGTGACTAACCTAGTGTGGCTACTCAAACCTGCCGCGTCCCATCCAGAAGCCACACGTGGAGCTTCCAGAATGCCAGACGCGGGTGCCAAAGGGTGCCCCGTCTCTGAGTGAGGAGGTCCGGTCTCAGAGGAATAGGCCAGGGAGGGGCTGTCGCAAGGAGTAGCAGTTCTGAGAACCAGGTCTGGCCGTGCCAATACGGGGCGACCAACATGACCTGCTCCTTGTCCTCCCTGATCTTGCACAGTACCCGTGCAAGAAGGGTCACTGGGGGAAACGCATACTTGCGGAAGCGGTGCAGGGCGAACCGTACTGCCAGTAACTCGAGGCAATTGACATGCAGAAGGCGCTGGGGTCCTGTCCAGGCTTGGGGGCTTGTCCATTGCACATGGCACCCCAGCCCGTGGATGATGCATCTGTTGATACAACAACATGCCTGGAAACTCGTTCTAACGAGTCCGTAGAAACTTGAGGTTCGACCACGGGGTGAGAGTCTGTAAGCAGGCCCGAGTCACTTGTACCCGGAGCGTGCCAGACCGCCATGCCCATCTCGGGACTCGATCGTGTAGCCAGTGCTGAAGCGGTCTCATATGTAGCAATTCGAGTGGCGTCACCGCGGCTGCAGATGCCATATGCCCCAGGAGCCTCTGAAATAGTTTCAGTGGAACCGCACTCTTGCCCTCGAGTAGACGAATGGAAGTCAGCAGAGACTGCGCACGCTCGCTTGAAAGCTGCGCGCACATGGCGACCGAGTCGATATCCATACCGAGAAAAGAGATCCTCTGCACGGGGCAAAGTTTGCTCTTCTCCCAGTTGACCCGAAGGCCCAGACGGGCTAAGTGATGGAGCACTAGATCTCTGTGTTCGCACACCTGCGCTCGAGAGTGACTCATTATGAGCCAGTCGTCGAGGTAGTTCAGGATGCGAACCCCGTGCTGCCGAAGGGGCGCAAGGGCTGCCTCGGCAATCTTCGTAAAGACGCGAGGGGACAGAGATAGCCCGAATGGGAGGACCGCGTACTGATATGCCCGCCCCTCGAAAGCAAACCGTAGGAACGGTCTGTGTCGAGGTAGAATGGAGACATGGAAGTAGGCGTCCTTCAGGTCAATCGCTGCAAACCAATCGTCCGGACGAACGCATTCGAAAAGGCGTTTCGCTGTCAACATCTTGAACGGAAACCTGTGAAGGTAACGGTTCAAGATGCGCAGGTCCAGGATTGGTCGTAACCCACCGGTCTTTTTGGGTACAATGAAGTACGGGCTGTAGAACCCGTAGTTCATCTCGGCTGGAGGGACAGGTTCGATCGCACCCTTCGCCAGTAGGGTGGCAATCTCCGCTCGCATGACGGGGGCATTGGCCCCGATCATGGTGAAACGGACTCCCCGGAAGCAGGGAGGAACCTGCGCAAACTGAATCGCGTAGTCACGCCTGACGGTCCTCGCGACCCAGCGGGACAGCCCTGGAAGCTGAAGCCAGACTCCCAGGAACTGCACCAGCGGACGTACCCGGTGTGGGGCAGCGAGGCAGCGTTACCGGCCCGGACATGGGAGGCTGTTGGGCGTCCCGGTGCGGGGGCACGGTTAACTGCTGCGTCCTGACAGAGGAGACCAGGGAAGGACGCACGTTCCACTGGGGTCTGCTCTGCCAGGAGGCTGGCGACAGAGAGGGATGCGAGTGGCGGGACCCGGGGGTGGCGCGCACCGTCATCACCGATCTCTGGTGGCTCAGGGATGGGAGTGTTAATTCTTTCTTTGACCAAAATAGGCCCGGGGGCCAGCAGCTGAACAAAGGATTCTCCCCCGGCCCTCCACCGGGGGAAGGAGTGGTCCTGCTACCATCTCCTGGAAAGAATTTCCCATCCCTGAGCCGTCCGTCTCAGGAGCGCCGCTTGGCATGGCGTTTAGCGGGGCGCAGGGCGGGCTGAGCGGACTGGGACGCCTTCCTACGGCGACCTCCACGACCCGGCCCGGGTGAAGGCTGCTTCTTGCGCCGGGCGGGAGGGGCGGGAGCCTTAGGAGGGCGTCCTCGGCGTGGAGCAGACTGAGGCGATTGTGCCGGTGGCTGGGTGGCTGGGTGGAGACAGCAGCTGGCCGCCGGGGCAGTACGTGTTTGATAGCTGCAGTCTGCTTCTGGGCGATTGAAAACTGTTGGGCAAAGTCTTCAACCACCCCGCCGAAGAGGCCGGCCTGGAATATGGGGGCATCAAGGAACCGGGTTCGCTCGGTATCCCTCATATTAGCCAGGTTCAGCCACAGGTGTCTCTCCTGGACCACATTTGTGGACATCACTTGACCCAGGGAGCGTGCGGTCACCTTCGTCGCCCGGAGAGCAAGGTCGGTGGTGGCACGCAGCTCGTTGAGGAGCCCCGGATCAATTCCACCCTCGTGCATGTCCTTGAGGATCCTGGCCTGGTAGACCTGAAGGATCGCCATGGCATGCAAAGAGGCGACAGCCTGCCCCCGCAGCTCTGTGCGATTTCGCCACCAAGGTTGATGTGAATCGACAGGCTTTGGAGGGGTGCTTAGGATCACCACGCCAAGTTGAAGCGCTCTGTGGACACAGTTGCATCGCAACAGACCGTTCAACTGGGGGGACCCCAGTGTACCCATTGGCCGCGGCCCTATCAAGGGTAGAGAAGGCGGAGGAAGTCGCCGAACGGTTGCGGGAGGCAACGGGGACTTCCAGGACCGCGCAAGTTCCTCATGCAGCTCGGGAAAGAAAGGTATTGGGGGCGGGGACTGACGGTTGTCAGCGCGCGTCCCAAAAACCAATCATCGAGCCGGGAGCGCTCGGGACAGGGCGGAGGGTTCCACTCTATCCCGAGGCTCGTGGCTGCCCGAGACAGCATGGCTGTCAGCTCTGGGTCCGACTCGGGCAATGCTGGAACGCCCGAGGGTGGCAGCACAGCCGAGTCATCATCCTCAGAGGACTCGAGCCCACCTTGTGATGCGGTGACCGACATCGCATCCTCCTCTGGAGCGGCAAACGAGATACGCGGGGGGGCCAAAGCAGGCCCCGCGATCTGCGTCTGAGCACTCGCGGGTTGCAGTGTGCAAGAGGGGGGTGTGGCCCGAGGCATGAGCGTCAGGGCTTTGTTCCACACCGTGACCCTCAGGTCACCCTGACCACCAGCCGAAGTACTGGGCCTCTGGGACTCAGTAGATTGGGGTGTGGTAGAGGGGACTCTCACTTCATTATGAAGTTCATCGAGTCTTGACCGCAACACTGCGATGGTCATGTTCCCGCAGTGGGAACATGACGCATCCACAAACGCTGCCTGGGCATGCTGAAAGCCCAAACATACCAGACAGTGTTTGTGCCCATCAATGGAAGACAACGACCGGCCACACCCAGAAGTACACGGACGAGACATCCTGAAAAGGACGCGTCACATGCAAGCTCTTTTGTGAGAGGAAGCTTCGCAGAGAACGCCGAAGCGCCCAGGGACCACACACCAGCCGTCTAGCGGACCACTGCGCAGATCAGCAGGCAGTATGCGATCACTGGAACGCGCCGTAACACCAACGCCTCTGGAAAGCTGCTCGTCTCGAGGGCTAACAAAGACTCAGTATCAGGCTTGAAGGAGTGAAGAGATCCTCTTGGCTCCAAAGCAGAAACATAATGCGATATTGCCAGCGTACTTCCTTATATACCCACAAGGTGGGGCGGAGTTACACATGCAAATTCCGCATGCCCATGGCATTGGCACTGCCATTGCGCGCTGTTGAATTCTCGAAGGTAATTGACTTCTAAGCGAAACCCCCATTCGTTAGTCACTAACGTACGTCGTAGTGACTGAACGAAAGGGAACTTCCAGTTTCCACGCTGTCAGTCAACCTTGTTACATCATATTTAAATGAAGTAGTTATAAAAATCCATTAAAAAAACATCCTTTAAAGAAGTGAACCCTTGATTGATTATTGAAAAGTGGATATGTAGAATCTAAGAAAATATCAGCATTAAATTCCAACTTTTTAAGGAGTACCTTTTTGTCGTAATATAAGGGCAATCATACACATACGCTATACTGGACAGAAGTAATGATTGAAGTATTGAAGTAATTTTTTTCTTTTACTTTTTTGAAACAACAGTCTGTAACTTTAGCGCAGAAAGCCAGAAATGAACATTAAGTAATTAAGATGAAAATGTAAGCAGAAAAAAATGTTTCTGCTGATTTATTCTTAATATAATTATATTTTGATATAATCATTTTGATCATATTTCATCATTCCTTTACTTAGAATAAACATTTGTATATTAGCAGTTCATGCCTATAGTGGAGTCTACATTTAAAATCTGGGATATTAATAATGTTTAAAAGTCCCATTGTCCCAGCCTGGAGTGTCTTGTAAAGCAGAGAGATCTCCCACGATGGACCCAGAGATGAAGCCCATGCCCACCACAGAACATGAGCCCAAGCCAGCATCTGCTGCAGACCACAAGCTTGAGACCCCTTCATCCCTGGAGACAGAGCCAGCCACAGTGTCCACCACAAAACCAGAGCCAGTCGCCTCATCCGTCCCCGGGCTGGAACCAATTGATAGGTCCATTGAGGAGTTAGCTCTGGTAAGACAGTCCGCTGTTGAGCCAGTAGAGGAGCGCTGGCTTATCAATTTCACCACTGAGCCAGCTCCCATCCATGTCCTCACTACTGAGCCCGTCCATTCCCAGTCCACCACACTCTTCATCATGGATAACCCAGTCCCACCAATGTCCTGCCACAACATTATCACCATCCTCACCACAGGAATTCCCTGGACTTACCTGCCTCACAGCTCCACCCATGTCATTGACTTATTCCAGCTCATTGGCCTCACCACCAGCATGATTCTGTGAGTTGGATCCCCTGGCTTCACTCCCTGCGTCTAGGCCCATTGATGCCCCTCAGCCTGTCAACCCATTGGCTCTGCCTCGGCTCTACACTCCCTCCGCTCCGCTGTGGTCAGCCATCACTAAGGCTCCACTGGACACCCTGACTGGTCTGCAGCTATGCAGCCCCATACACAAAAAACTGAGATGCACTGTGTATTCTGACACCTTTCTATCAGAACCAGCATTAACTTCTTGAGCAATTAGAGCTACAGTAGCTGTTCCTTCCTTGGACCACTTTTGATAGAGACTGACCACTGCAGACTGGGAACACCCCACAAGAGCTGTAGTTTTAGAGATGCTCTGACACAATTTGAAACTTTATATATTCATCAAGTATCAAATTAAAGCATCCAGTATATGCACTGAATATTTTGACTCTGGTATTTCCCTGATGCATCTCATGCCCACCCTGCTATTCCTTCTATGTGCAATTCAAACCAGAACCTAATCACATCATGGCTTTGGTTTCATGGCATACAACGGAGCCTTCTTTGAGCTGCAGGGGGAGCGAAGGTTTTAATTAAACTAAAGGGATGCAAATTACCCACCTTCATCAGAGAGCCACATTAAAGGGCCTTTCATCCACCTCATTAGAAGGGCCAGAGGCTGGGCCGGGCTCTCTGCAGGATGCTCCGGGCCCACTCCACTCACAACAGAGAAGAAAAGAACACAGGCACATTAGGTTTGGCCAATTTCCTCCCGAGTCACCATACAACTGTTGTAGCAAACCACTTATGGCTCTATAAAAGATACAAGGAGACTTCTAATTACCCTTTCTCCTCTGCTTCTCTCTGTCTTTGCCTGCTGTGAATGTACCAACAGCCTCTAATTTGCCTCTTCAGTCAGCACTCACAGAGATATGCCTTGCCAAATATACAGAAGGAAATTAGATGTATGTGTAAAGCAAACAAAAATAGAGGTATAAAATCATATTTCTTAAAAGCATGAAAGCTTATCTACATTATCCATCTCATTTGATTGCTTTGTTTTGTATTTTATTTTATTGGCAGGAATAAGCGCTTGCTTTTCTAACAGCTGTCTATTCCTTTGTATTTTCCTCTCATCTTTCTCCAGTATTTTTGAATACATTTGAATACATGAAAACACAACAGCTTCTTTCAAGAAAGATTAGAACTCTGTAATGTTTTCATCAAGAACAAAATTACTGGAAGAGCTCAAAGGGCTGGAAAGCACTCAAAAGTGTTATTGTACAAAAAAAAAAAAATACCGGCTCATACCTTTTCCATTCCTAGTACTATAATCTCACTATAGTAAACAGCATTGGCTGTGTTTTCTTTTGATTTACTGGAACAGACATGGTTTGAGTTAGTGATAGGCTATTACCTTAAAAACACAGCATCACTCTCAGTCAAACGACTCAGTAAGTTTCTACACCATCTTCAATCTTCATTATGACCTTTATATAAAAAAAAGGTAAGACCGTTTTTTCCTTTGATGTTTCTTTTATTTAGATGTCGCCCTTGTCAGTGAAAATCGCTAGAAACGTTTCAGCCTGCTTTCTATTCCATGTTTGTTTTGCTTTGATTTTTTTTCAAGCATGTGGAGCTCTATATGGCAGATCTACAGGAATGTATGTTTGCACACAGGTATGAATGGAGAATGAACCCTTTTGAAGGCGTTGCTTTTAACTTCATCCCAGTTGGAAAAAATAATATGTGAGCCTTATTAACACTGAGTCCACGTGAAGATCATTTGTAAGCTGAGCTGTGGAGCTGCCTGTGGACCTCAACCAAGCCCACCTTCTTTGGGCACCCCCTCTCTATATGAACCTCTGTAGGGCTGCAGAGGAAAAGGAGGCCCCTGTCCTTCAGAGCTTCAGAGCTCCTTTGCCTCTTTTTCCTGCCCCACCAGTGCAAAAACTTCACTGAGAGTAAGTGAACTCTGAATTCACTCTATTAGAAACATACAGCTCATGCCATACAGCTCTAGAATGTTGTGTCAGGAAGACCTCTGTCTTTTTGGACACCTGTTTAGAGAACTTGCTCTTCACAATTCAGAAAACTAGAGTCTGGAGTTGGGCTCTCAGTAAGACCTCTTTAGCCCACATAAAGCTCCACTGATTCCCCTCCGCTACTGCTGAATAGAGCAGCAATGGTCTTACTTTTGCTCCTACACCCCAGGGCCAAAGGTAACAATGGACTGAAAGCTGGTGAAAACACTTCTGCTAGCTTTGGCCTGAATGTCTGTGTTGAACATGCAAGGCCCGTGCTTAGCATACGAGGATTAGCGGAGACAAAGGTGTGGTGCACTCTCCACAGCAGCTACACACACAGCCTCGGGACAGCATGAACTTAAGAAAAACAGAGAGTTTGAAGGCTTTCCTTTCATCGTCATGTTCAGTAATGTAGAAAATACACTACCATTCAAACGTTAGGGGTCAATAAGGTTTTTATTTTTAATAAATACTTTTATTTAATAATAAAATCATTTGAAGCAATAATGAATTATTAACTTTTATGTATTAATAATTTCATGCATTAAATGGATCTAAAGTTACAACACAGACTTTTCCTTACGAAAAAGTTGTTTATTCAAGTGTGATATTAGTATACTTCTTTTAAACTAAAAATAAGAATGTATACTTTCAGTCTACTTTTTATGTACTTTCTGAAATATACTTAAAATTGCACTCAAGTATACTTAACTAATACTGACAGAAACATCTAAGTATTTTTTGCCTATACTTGTACTCAATTATACTTTTAAGTTTATCTCGATCAAAAGATTAAGTATTCCAAGAATGCTTGGCGTGTAGTTGTTTTTACTCTTTTGACTGAATAGCCTATACATTTTTTTTATTTTTTTTTCACATAGTCTTATAAATTTACATTGTTTGAAAATATTGATTTATAAATAAAACCAATATGTTCTTAATTCTGAGTATCTGAATTTTTGTGTAGGCTAGTCCACTGGTAGTGTACATAGGAATTTACTTCAAATCAGCTTTACTCTTTCCCTGCCATTAAATGAATTTTCCGGCTATATGTTTTCACTGTTTTACTGTAGGTGGCGATATTATGCATCTTCTGAAATAGTACAGAATCTCCAAAATAAAACACAGATGAAGAAGAAGCACAAACAAGTGATAGTGATAAAATAATGCGATCATCAAACATTAAACAGCATGTAAGTTCAAAACTGCCTAACGTGTGTCCATCTGTGTTTTGATCATCATTCTCTTTCCGATCCGGACATAGTCTTTGATAAAAATGTGATTTTTTTTTTTTAATTAAACTTCAACATTCAAGTGTTGATAAAAAAAAGATGCATGGAGGTAGAATAAAATGTTTTTTTTTTTTTTTATGCAAAGAGTTAAAGTACAGTTATATTTCAATTATACAAAAATAATACCTAAATAGGATCATAGTAGTATATGATGATCAAAAATAATATATTAATAGGAAACTATAAGTATGATGTATGTTCACTTAAAGTAAACTTACAAGTATATTTGCAGTATAAAACTACTAAACTAGTAGTTTACTGCTGAATCATGTGACACAGAAGACTGGAGTAATGATGAAAATTCAACTTTGTCATCATATTTATAATAATATTTCACAATATTGCTGCTGTATTTTTAATAAAATAAATGTAGCCTTGGTGCGTATAAGAGACTTCTGTCAAAGACATAAAAAATCACTAACCCCAAACTTTAAAGCACGTATATACACTACCGTTCAATTCTGTGTCATGAAGGAGGGGGGGGGGGGGGGTAACATTGTATAATATTTGGTTCACTTCTTAAGTGAAGTACTAGCTGTACCAACCACTGATGACGCTGACTGAACAGAACTATGGAAAGTATTCAGAAGGCTTTTTACTAAGTAGTTTCATCACCTTCCCATGTGAGAACCATTTGTTGCCACAGTGTTGATTAGTGGCTTGTTGAGTTGGGATTGCCCAAAATATGTTGTGTACATAAAGATGTTGTTCTCGGCTCGTGTGTGTGTGTGTGTGTGTGTGTGTGTGTGTGTGTGTGTGTGTGTGTGTGTGTGTGTGTGTGTGTGTGTGTGTGTGTGTGTGTGTGTGTGTGTGTGTGTGTGTGTGTGTGTGTGTGTGTGTGTGTGTGTGTGTGTGTGTGTGTGTGTGTGTGTGTGTGTTGGAGATCGGTCTGCTGTGGATTCAGGGGAGTGAGAGGATTCTCTGTGCATTCCTGTGAGTCAAGCCAGAGAAATTCATCCCAAACAAAGCAGCACTCTCAGCTCTGTCTGCACAGTTTAGGTTAAAGTCAGTTAATTGGTTTCCTGTCCAGGGTTAAGTCAACACAGGGTTGTGTCTTAAACAGTGTGGAAACCAGAGAGAAGAAACAATATAGCAGTGTTTGCTCACCCCCAGTGCACAAACCCCTCCAAAATATTGCATCGGTTCGGCCTGGTTATCATTCCCATGGAGTTCTGAAATGTCGCTGGTTCTGAAACAAAACACACAATCTTTTACACACCTCACAGTCCACTGATCTCCAAGCAAAATCGTTCGTTTTTTCTGCACAGAGGGGTTCTGTTGGCTCTCAAAGCACTACAAATAAATCTCACCAAGTGTTGGCCTTTGCATTGACCCGCTCATTCAACATGATTTACATGACACCATTTGCAGACATTAATAGTGGGTATGAAGATGAAAGAGCTCATATTGCTAGAGCAACATCTGACTGCTGATTTATGGACCAATATCTAAGCTATCCCTTAAATTAGACCTGAGAACATGAGGATTTTTTGAATTGACGTGTTAGACTGGGGTTAAATAAGATTTTAGTACTTTCATGTATGCTTTAAAACAAGAAATATTTTAATTCTGAATTTAATCCACGGACACTCACTCCCTGAGTGGCAGAGATTTGCTTGAAATCATTTGTAAACAAATCCTATTGTATTAGAAAATATTTTTATATTAACAAATGTCAAAGCATATGTCACCTGAAAACAATTTAACCTTTTCTCAGAACCACACTTTTCTTAGACATTTTGTTTACTTCTAACTGGACCAAATGTTGTTGTTTTTAATGATTGTATCGATTGTCGTTCTAGCAAAATCTTGTTAACTCTGCAACAAAGTTTGACTACCAGAAAGTGTCCAAATATTTGTCTTAATTTTGAACTGTGAGGCTATTGTTTTATATTTACCCATATAAAGATATATTTTATACTAATTGCCATTTTTGTATATTTTGTTATCCAATGTAAAGATATTTATGCATTTTTGCTTACATGTGACTTATGCGTAATATTGTTTTATAATTTGAAATATTACTTATTTTTTAGAATGTTTTTTTTCCCCCCTTTCTAATTGCAGAGTTGTTCAGTATTTGGTATCTAATGCAGATACTTTTTTACTTGTGGCTTAAAGGGTTAGTTCACCCAAAAATAAAAATTATGTCATTAATTACTTACCCTCATGTCGTTCAACACCCGTAAGACCTCCGTTCATCTTCGGAACACAAATTAAGATATTTTAGTTGAAATCCGATGGTTCAGAAAGGTCTCCATTGGCACAATGCACTTTACACTCTCAAGACCCATAAAAGGTACTAAAGACGTTGTTACAAAGTCCATCTCACTACAGTGGTTCTACAATAACTTTATGAAGCGACGAGAATAGTTTTTGTGCGCAAAAAAACCTAAATAACGACTTATATAGTGATGACCGATTTCAAAACAATGCATCATGAAGCTTCGAAGCGGTATGAATCAATGAGTCACGTGATTTCAGCAGTTTGGCGGTTTGACACGCGATCCGAATCATGATTCAACTGTTGACGTTGTACAGTACAAGCAGAATGTGGTGGTTGGTCAGTGTTGTATTGTCCCGCCCCTCCTCCACTTGGATGGCTGGGTGAAGAGTGACAGTGATGTGTTGCGCTTTACTCAAAGTTGAATATTATTAAACTCTCGGCGACCAGTAAAAAATGCTGAACGCTCAGTGCTTGAGCGTGAAATACTCGCTCAGCACCTCGTTACGCTCATGCCGTTCTAAAAACGCGGCGCTCCCATTGAAAACGATTGAATACATCAGCCAGCTGCGTGAAAAAACGCTTTGGTGGACACACAGTGTCCAAATGCTTTAAAGACCACTGGGTATTTTAATGTTGTAATAAGATTTTATATAAATGCACAATTCATTCTGAGAAATCTCTTTCCTCCACTCTGTCATGGTTGGCTGTATAAAGCGCGTGACAAAGAAGATTAATAACAAAAACAGTCTTGAATAAAATAAACAAGGAATACTGATCATACGATACCAGATCAGATAAAGAAACACAGGAAATTCCGGAATTAAATACACCGGGCTAATTAACAGAAACGGGTGTGTAGAAACGAATTAACAGCCAAGGAGTCTAACTAGGGAACTAAGGCAAACAGGAACACAGAAACTAAATAAAACAGAGAATACATGTGACACACTCTTTCTACTGATTATTTATATCTACATGTGTGAAGCATGATGAAACGGTAAAGATTTCTCATGCTTCATCACTTTGGACTGTCTTTCAGACGATGCAGCTGTGACACAGAACCAGCCTCCGCCAGACACAGCAGAACCTAACGCAGATCTCACCATGCACGACCCCACCGGAGAGCCATGGGGTAAGCAACTGTCTGATGCGCACTCTCCTCGTCTTTCACTAAGGGTTACGCAACACATGAGGTCATCAGCATGGGCCGTGTTTGTGCCAGCATCCTGAAAGAGCTTAAGAGAGATCATTTCATCACTGATGTGTGACTATCTAACAGAATTATGTTTTGTCATCCAGCCGTAACCTCATGCTGTAAATGTTTTATTTCCTCCGCAGTGAAGCCACGCTTCAGTCAACCCACAAAGATGCGCAGACGTGTGCTAGAGCAGCCTGTTGGCAGCTCTGTGCGTCTCAAGTGTCTGGCCAGTGGCAATCCAACACCGGTCATTACATGGTGGAAAGACCATAGCCAGCTGCCCAGCCCTCAGCAGACTAAACGGCCACAGTGGACACTGACTCTGAAGAACCTACAGCCTCAGGACAGTGCCAAATATACCTGTCACGTCTCCAATGCAGCTGGACACATCAATGCCACCTACAAAGTGGATGTAATTGGTGAGTTTGGTAGCCAAAGTGGACTGTTAGCAGCAATGTTATCTATTTGTTAATAATATATAAATATTTAATTCTATAATATATTACAAACTTTTTTTGTGGTTTGCTATATTTCTAATAAATAAATATAATAAATAATAATATATCGAACTGTATGATAATTGCCACTTTGTTGTTGTTATCCAGTGCAAATATATTAATTTATGTTTGTTGCATGTGACTTATTTAATTTGCGCGTAAAATGGACATTTACGAAAAGATTCACAAACGCTTCGTATACCACGGATTTGGTAGTTAATCGTGTGCATATTAATGAATTCCAAACGTAAATAGGACACGCGTGAACGCTCATTCATAATTTGCATAATCCCCGCCCATGAGTTACAACTGCAAATGATGTGGCTAGGAACGCTGTGGAAACTTCTGGACTTCTTTCTCAGTTTTGGCTCCAGTATATTGCATAAATGCTAAAGAGACTAATTGGCCGTATGCCTAGCAATAAATATAAAATTATCATGTGTCCATCAAAGCATTTTAGTCAGCTAAAAATGCCTGGTGCTCTTCTGAAAACGGCCAGCTGGTGGCACTTGTAAGTGCTTTGCAAGGGCAGCGTTTTTTCAATTGAGATACTTTGATTGCTATGAATATGATACAGAATATCCATGGCAGTAATGTGTTACTAGTATCTAATTTTGAAGAATAAAGAATATTACTGAATATAAAAAATGCAGTAAAAAGCAGTATTAACTTCTCCATTATTGTTGTTCAGTCGGTGTACAAGTGGGATGATTGGGCGGTGTAGTTTTTGTCCCGCCCCTCCTCCACTGTGATTGAACGGCCGGGTAAAAAGTGACAGTGACGAGCGCTGCCTATTACCCTATGCTATTACCCAACGTTGAACAATAAAAAAAAGACGGGGCAAATCAACTCTTGAAATATTATGGTACATAGTGCATCAAAATGTAATGTCATCAGTTTGCCTAAATTAGAACACAGAACATTCAAATGTTTTACGCACCATTTACACGTGGTATGGAGCAGGTGTAAATTTATTTCGTACCAACTAACATTTTGAAAATGCGAACATTTTCGTGAATCCGAGAATTTACGTCTGAGCGGCTTTACGAACGATTTACACACATTCGTTCTGCTCGTCTTTCATGAATGAGGCCCGATGTGTGTATGTATATGTGTATATCATTTTAAAATATATTTAATAATAAATAATTAATGAGATGTTGTGATATCTAAAGTGAATTGTTAGCATAGCATGGAATATATTTGTTAAAATGTATATAAATATTTATATATACATTTTAATATATTTTAAATCATATATAAATATATATTTTGCATTAGAAAATATGTATTAATACTTTTTGCTACTTTTATTGTTGTGGATCGTTCAGAGTTGACTGAAAATTGTTGGTATAACAGAAATCATACCAATATTATACTTGTTATATTATACTTATGTTATGCATTAACGGCACAACTCAATAGTTAATCACTATACAATGGTTCTGAACACTGTTTCTGTTTACCATTACACTATACTCAATTGCAAATGTGCAAAGTGATCTAATGGTAGTTCAGACAGAATATTCAAGTTACTTTAAGTTCGATCGGTTTTCTCTACAGAGCGCACCAACTCCAAACCCATTCTGACTGGTACCCATCCTGTCAACACAACTGTGGAGTTTGGTGGAACAGCCTCTTTCCAATGTAAAGTCCACAGTGACGTTAAGCCCGTAATTCAGTGGCTAAAGCGGGTCGACCCAGGCACAGAGGGGCGCTATAACTCCACGCTGGAGGTTGGAGGCCAGCACTTTGTGGTACTGCCCACTGGGGACGTGTGGTCCAGACCTGACGGGTCCTACCTCAACAAGCTGGCCATCGTCAAGGCACGGGACGAGGATGCTGGAATGTATATCTGTCTAGGGGCTAATACCATGGGCTACAGCTTCCGTAGTGCCTACCTCACCGTTCTCTCAGGTCAGTTCCTGTAATTCTCCCATCCAAACTAAGTGGCTTTACGGCACTAATATCGCAGTGAATAAATTAGGGTTCAGTTCAGTTCATCTTTATTCATTTCCAGATGGCTATTTGGTTGCAGCATACAAGCATAAGACAACACCATAATACAAACATATAAAAAAGAAAATCATCAAACAACATTTTCCCTAACATTTAAAATTTTGACAGCTGAAGGGATAAATTACTGTCTAAACCGATTTGTTTTGCTAAAAGGAGTTCTAAAACGAATACCAGAGGGGAGGAGGTGAAACTCATGGGGCATAGGGTGTGACTTATCCATCAATATACTCTGTGTTTTTCCCAACACAACTGCCTTTGATACAACTGAGCCATACTCATCTGCTTCTTCCCAATTATTTTACTTCCCTGATTTACTATTTTTTCCAGACAGTTCTTATTTTTCGTGTTTATGGAATTGAACCAACACAGTAATGATGAAGATAAGAACGACTGAATATAAGATCTGTAAAACATACACATCAATGTTTTATCCACAAAAAAAGACTGTAGTTTCCTCAAACAGTACAATCTCTGTTGCCCCCTCTTACACAGTGCTTTAGTATTTGGTGAAAAATTCAACTTATTATCTAAAATGTATTTAGATATTGCACGATATTGGAAAAAAATTACTGCAATATTTTGGGGACCACTAGTGAGCTCCGGCCGCCTGGTTGAGAACCACTGCTATAGAATGATTTCTAAAAATACCATCAAGCTTTTATTTTGACGGGTTCCTTGCAAACAAATAAATGCACTGCCGGTTTCAGAGTGAAGCTCGGTTTCAAAGTTAAGACACTGTATGTTTATTTACACGCATACAGCTCACAACGTCTCAGAATGGCTAGCCATTATGTGGCTCTGAAACACTGTATCATGAATTACACGTGCGTAAATGACGCACTTCACTCTGAATCCAAACACATGCATATTTACTTCAGTAAATCGCACTTAGCCATATTGCTATATCAGTTTTATTTCAATGTATTGTGTAGCCCTAGAATAAATGCCAGTGTTTGTTTACAGATCCCAAGGTGGAAAAAGATGTGATTCCACGCCACATCAGCCCCGGTCTTCCCTGGCCGCTGATCATTGGGATCCCAGCTGCTGCCCTGCTCATCGTAGGCACCATCGTGCTCTGGTTGTGCCACAGCCGCAGACGCCAGAGCGCTTTGCCTCCCCGACCGATGACCTATCGAGACCATCACATTCCTGACAAGGAGCCCAGCATGCCAAGTGCCATTAACCCTGACCTGCCCAACCAGAGACTTATGGGAACGGGGCCCCCAGCTCTCAGCGGTCCACCAAAGATTTATACCAAGGTCTACACAGACATGCACACACACACCCACACACACTCCCATGCACACATGGAGGGGAAAGTGCACCAGCATTTCCATTACCAGTGTTAACAGGTTACAATCAGGTGACCAATGCTGCTGCCTCTGTTTTCATGAGCTAAGGGCCACCACTTGAGGACCACAACCGTACTGTAGGACTGCACGAGAATGACCCGAACACAAGCGTGGAGGAGTTCTGATGGAGCCCATTTACCTTGAAATGACTCAGGTCAAGGAAAATGTCTGGCACTCAGTTGAGCTGCAGTGGACCTCAATTTTCCTTTAGGTTCTTTGGAGTTCAAAATCCAATAACAGTGAATCAAAGCAACCCGAGCAAGTGCTAACAGTCCAAGAACAATACTTGGACCTTTTTGCTATTCCAAAGCCAAGCATTACACAGGAAGTAGAGTGGAGATATTTTATATTTGGAGAAACTGTGATGATATGTGTTAAGAATACTGGTGGCCCTGTTTACAATGTGTTCTGAAAAATGTCAGTGAATTAGCTCAAATGTGGTGTTTTCTTTTGTGTTGTTTGTTCGTTTTTATTTCCCAACATTATATTGTAAAGAAATTATGCAAGGAAATGTCAGGGACACTAGATGGATGATTAAATGGAAAGGGGGCAAGGGCTTCTGTTGCATTACCATTAAAAGGTGCTTTGTGTGTATGTATTCAGCTCAACTTCCTGATAATTGCAGTATTACGTAATGTACCCATCTCTATGTCAATGCAATCTCACTGTTTGCTAGTTACAGTCGAGAAAACTATTTTATATTTGAGCCGTTAACATGGCATTATGATAATATATTTTCAGATGAAAACGAAAGATAGTCAGTTCATCAGCAGGTCTTTAGAAACCCCTTATGAGCCGATATACAAATCTCTTAAACTATAAATGTGAGAACATGTTTATCTGAGATACTGCATGCTGCGATTTTTACTTTGGTGCTCGTGTAAGTGTATTTTAATAATATTTTTGTAATAAATAAATAATTTTCTATTTTCCCCTATGCGTTTACAGTTTGACCTCTAAAGGCTTGTGTATTTTCAGTGGGAATTGAAAGTTGGATGCCACCGCAGTGGCTGTTGACTCTCCGCACCCTCCCTAACACGGCCTCAGACCGCTGTTAGTTCAACAGACGAAGGAATGCAATGAGAAAATCAAGTTATTCTTTTCGACACCAGGAAAGTAGGGAAATATTCCCAGCAGGATTTGATGGGTATTAATATTCGGATAGGGTTACAAAGAGGGGGCTACAGTTCTTAAGGCTGTTTCCTCTGTGCTCCCTGTGGATGACAAGGGCAAGAAAAACTCTCCACCAACACCAAACGCCCCAGAGGTGAGTGCTGACTGAGCACTGGGCATTTGAGCTTTTACAAGAAAAAAAAAGGAAAAGGTTTAGACTGCTTTAATGTATTGAAGAAACTGTTGATACCTGTAAAACCAATTGTACGGGTAATATAGACAAGAAGGTTTGTGGTGCCATCTAGAGGACGTATGATATAATTGCTGTTACCACTCAATGTGCAATAAAAATGCCCGTTGCTACTTCTCTTAGAAACACCATGAAATCAAAATGAACAATTTTTTAATGGAATGTTGCCGTATTTATTGTAAGTGATTTATCCAGGCACATTATTCTTTAAAATTCAACCTGTCACTCATGCAAAGGAAAAGCAAACCACAAAGTTAGAGACATCTGTAATGTGATAATTACAAGGTTAACTAAAATTCATTTTCAGTTTCACTTTATTTTAATGTTCCCTTTAACACATTCTATTGACTATAAACTCTCAATAGACTAGAGTGTTAGTCGAATAGGGGAGAGCGGGGCGGGGCACAACGCAGGTTAGTTGTAACACATGGTTTAAAACGTTCCGCGCATGCCAACACAATGAAACTTAGTGTATTTACTAGTTTCCATATCAACATTATTTAGAAAAAAAATTGTGCCAAAATTTTAAAATCTTTGGAAGATATCACTGAACATTTATTTAAACAGCAAAAGTAAACTTCTTACTGCAGGTAATTTTTCGTCTCTTTTTTGTGTTCATTTAAAACTTTTTTAATAATTTTAATCGTAGGCTTATATCTGTTATTTAGCAGTTGAGATCGTTCTTGAATGCTGACCATCACAATAAAGAGTTCGCAGAGGCCAACAGTCTACCAATACTCCAATGACAGGTAGTTGACACATAGTTGCAAAGTTACTTATAGTCAACAGAATGTTCAAAAGGAACCATCAAAATAAATTGTTAATTTGTGCGTTTGTGTAGGAGACCGGGGATGGTTGTAACATTTTTGACCTTTCTGTCTCTATCTTGGAGTACCTTTAAGCCAGTGTGTTCAAGTGTCTGCTATTAAATGACATACAGTGAGGAAAGTAAGTATTTGAACACCCTGCTATTTTGCAAGTTCTCCCACTTGGAAATCATGGAGGGGTCTGAAATTGTCATCGTAGGTGCATGTCCACTGTGAGAGACATAATCAAAAAAAAAATGTATCCAGAAATCACAATGTATGATTTTTTTAACTATTTATTTGTATGATACAGCTGCAAATAAGTATTTGAACACCTGAGAAAATCGATGTTAATATTTGGTACAGTAGCCTTTGTTTGCAATTACAGAGGTCAAACGTTTCCTGTAGTTTTTCACCAGGTTTGCACACACTGCAGGAGGGATTTTGGCCCACTCCTCCACACAGATCTTCTCTAGATCAGTCAGGTTTCTGGCCTGTTGCTGAGAAACACAGAGTTTGAGTTCCCTCCAAAGATTCTCTATTGGGTTTAGGTCTGGAGACTGGCTAGGCCACGCCAGAACCTTGATATGCTTCTTACAGAGCCACTCCTTGGTTATCCTGGCTGTGAGCTTCGGGTCATTGTGATGTTGGAAGACCCAACCTCGACCCATCTTCAATGCTCTAACTGAGGGAAGGAGGTTGTTCCCCAAAATCTCGCAATATATGGCCCCGGTCATCCTCTCCTTAATCAGTCCTTCCAGAAACATGATTATGAATCAGCAAGTCGATTCATGATTCGGATTGCGTGTCAAACTGCTGAAATACGTGACTTTGGCAATCAAACCGCTGAATCGACTCACTGATTCATAACACTTAGAAGCTTCATGATGCTGTGTTTTAAAATCGGTCAACACACCAGGAAACTGCTTTGCGCGGTCTTTTGCTGTTATTTTTGTTGGCAATTTGCGTGCTTCATCATGGTTTCACCGATATCAATCGTTTCACCACGGGGTTTGCAGCTTTTCGATGACGTTCACGTCGGGTAATCACGTCACTTCAAAACGTTCCCATGGCAATAGTGGGAAATGGCGGCTCTTGTGTGAAGTAAACAAAAAAAAATTCAACTTTCTGCTAATATATATGACTTTTTTGCAACAAAAATGCGGGGATTATGAAATCATGCTAGCCTCGCATATTTTGCACGCAGAAATAGGCAATTTACGCGGCGAAAGTGCGGCGTATTTGAAAATATTCGGACTTTGGCTGATTATGCATTAAATCATGCGATCGCATAATCGCGTTTTTCTGGAAGGACTGCTTAATACGGTACTCATCATTCTTCTTCCTCCAAACACGTTTAGTGGAATTATGACCAAAAAGTTCTATTTTGGTCTCATCTGACCACATGACTTTCTCCCATGACTCTTCTGGATCATCCAAATGGTCATTGGCAAACTTAAGACGGGCCTTGACATGTGCTGGTTTAAGCAGGGGAACCTTCCGTGCCATGCATGATTTCAAACCATGACGTCTTAGTGCATTACCAACAGTAACCTTGGAAACGGTGATCCCAGCTCTTTTCAGGTCATTGACCAGCTCCTCCCGTGTAGTTCTGGGCTGATTTCTCACCTTTCTTAGGATCATTGAGACCCCACGAGGTGAGATCTTGCATGGAGTCCCAGTACAAGGGAGATTGACAGTCATGTTTAGCTTCTTCCATTTTCTAATGATTGCTCCAACAGTGGACCTTTTTTCACCAAGCAGCTTGGCAATTTCCCCGTAGCCCTTTCCAGCCTTGTGGAGGTGTACAATTTTGTCTCTAGTGTCTTTGGACAGCTCTTTGGTCTTGGCCATGGTAGTAGTTGGATTCTTACTGATTGTATGGGGTGGACCGGTGTCTTTATGCAGCTAACGACCTCAAACAGGTGCATCTAATTTAGGATAATAAATGGAGTGGAGGTGGACATTTTAAAGGCAGACTAACAGGTCTTTGAGGGTCAGAATTCTAGCTGATAGGTGTTCAAATACTTATTTACAGCTGTATCATACAATTAAATAGTTAAAAAATCATAAATTGTGACTTCTGGATTTATGTCTCTCACAGTGCCATGCACCTACGATGACAATTTCAGACCCCTCCATGATTTCCAAGTGGGAGAACTTGCAAAATAGCAGGGTGTTCAAATACTTATTTTCCTCACTGTAGCTATTATCTTTGCAACACAAACAGAAAATGCATGGTTTAGTTTCAAACACGAGGAGTGAAATGTTACAAATCACCCCATAGTCTGGGTTAGTTGTAACATACCCTGGGGTGAGATGTAACATTATGATATCCACCGGGGTGATATGTAACAGAATGAAATAACGATTATGACAAAAAATTGATTTTGAAAGCTTTTTATTCAACTAGGCATGTGCCGGTATCAATTTTTCGTGCTGCGATTAATTGATTAAGCTATTATCACGGTATACGGTATCATCACGGTATTTTAATTGCACAAGAGAAATGGGTTTAAAAGATAAACAAACTTCAGGGTTGTCCACGTAGAAACTTTAATAACTTTTTTTAAATAACAAAAAGTACCTCAAACATTTAAAAAATATAAATAAAACAATACAAATGTATAAAGTGAGTAATTGTATCAAAGAGAAAGTGCAAACTGCAAAATAACTACTTTTGCTATTTGTTTTCAAATAGATTTAAGAATAAAAAAGAACAACTGTAAAGAATCAATAATGATTCTATAACAACTTTAATAACTTTTTAAATAACAAAAAGTACCTCAAACATTTAAATACCAATAAATATAAATAAAGCAATACACAATATAAAAGTAAACTGAAAGAGAATAATGTGCAAACTGCAAAAGAACAACTTGTTATATGTTTTTAAATAGATTTAAGAGCAAAAAAACAACTATAAAGAATCAACAATAAACATTTTCAACTAATTCCTGGTATCTCTTCTGGGCTGGCATGTTTTAGTCCCCCAGATTAAAGTGCAAAAATGTGAGCATGTTCATTTTTTCTGGCTTGAGCTTTGAACGCTGAGGTGAGAGAATGTGTCCACTGGCACTAAATACCCTCTCTGAAGGAACACTTGTTGCAGGAATGCAGAGAAACTTCTCAGCCACGGTAGCAAGATGAGGTAGTTCTTCAGCATGCAAACTCCACCACTGCAATTGATCTTCCTCTGATTTTATTAGTGGCCCAGAAAGATACACTTTTATCTCAGCTTCAGTCTTTGACTTAATGCTCAGGTTGCCTTCACCCTCGTGCTCCTCTGCCCTCTGCTGCCTTGTGGAGGTGATTTTGTTGAGCAGGGTGGCCAAACTTTGTTTTTCAGAGGTGGGTGGGGGGGTTGTGCTGCTTTGCTCTGTATGGGAAGCTCCCTCACTCGTTGTCATCTCTGACAGTTTTGAGGCTTCCTCAATGCAGCAGTTGACCATGACATTAAGGTCATCAGAAAAGCTGCCCTTAAACCGGGGATCAACAAAGCTTGTCAAGTCCATCATGTTCTTTGCTTCAGGAGTGTACCTGGACTCAAGATCTGACTTCATTACCCTCTTCAGGTCTTTGGTGAGGGCACTGTCTTCATTTTTTACCTCAAGAATGTCTGAGATTATGTGACTCAGCACCAGCCTCCGGGCTGACAGACTTACTCTGCTCTCTGAAGCCAAAGCATCAGTAAAAGCACTGAGTGGTTGAAGGATTTGCAAGACTTGCTCAATGACTGCAATATCTGCATCCTTTGGCATCAAATGCCATGCCCCTCTCTCAGTTGCCAGAACAGCAGAGACTGCCTGCTGTTGTTCAATAAACCTCTGCAGCATTTTCTGTGTCGATCCCCATCTAGTGACTACATCATGGATGAGTGACTTCTGAGGGACGCTTAAGGCCTCTTGTTTATTTCTGAGCTCTCTTCTTCTCTTCCAGCTTCTTGAAAATCCCTGCACCAAATGTCGAAAGCTTCGGACAGCTGTGTCCACCCTCTGATTTTTCAGAGCTTTAGAAATGGCCAGATTCAAGTTGTGGCCAAAACACCCAAGCCACTGGCTGGGGAAGGTGGTGTCACCCTGGAATGCCTTTTTCATATTTGTAGCATTATCAGTTGTAATACTGACAAGATGCTCTTTGTTGATGCCCCACTCCTGCAACATGTTATCAAAAAAATCCCTGATATTTTCAGCAGTGTGGTCTTCTGGAAAGAATTGCGTTTCCAGGCAGTTTGATTGAAGTTTCCAATCTGTGAGGTAGTGAATTGTGAAGCTGATGTATGGATGACCACTTCCTCCACTGCTGGTCCATAGGTCAGTAGTTGCTGCATACCATTTTCCCTGGGCTATACGCTTGCCAACATCCTCTTTTAGACTGTTGTACATTTTGGGTAATTCTGTCTTAGAGAAAAACTTCTGTGAGGGAAATTTGTAAAGTGGAACTGTCGTCTTCATCAGTTTCTGAAATCCTGGTTTTGCTACTGTGTGAATTGGCATCATGTCCTTAGCAATACAATATGCTATAGCATGATTGATTTCCTTGGATCGATGAGATGAGGGTGCATATGAAGCCTGATGCTGGAATGCCTCTTTGACTGTTGGCTGAACGATGGCTTCAGCTGAAAATGAACCAGTACTGCTAGATGCATGGCTACTCTGTAAAATAGGGAAGACAAATATTACTTCATACCTTTGAAAATGTAAATAAAAGATGCTGTTCAGACAGAGAATACAGCCAAAGTAATGCTAACTGGAAATTTGTGTTTTTTGTTTGTTAGATTAAACATAACGGTAACACTTTACAATAAGGTTCATTAGTTAAAATTTGTTAACTACATTAGTTAACATGAACTAATAATGAACTGCATTTTAAAGCATTTATTTATCTTTGTTAATGTTAATTTCAACATTTACTAATATTTTATTCAAATCTTGTTAACATTAGTTAATGCACTGGGAACTAACATGAACAAAACATGAATAGCTGTATTTGTATTAACTAATGTTAACAAAGATGAACTAATGCTGAACAGAGGTGTTGCTCATGGTTAGTTCATGTTCACTAATGCATTTACTAATGTTATATAATACAACCCTATTGTAAAGAGTTACCAATATAACCCACGTTCCAACTTCCAACTAAATACATCTGTCATTCCATACTAGGTTTTAGTAATGGAAAACATGATGAGCTAAAGTTTTCCACTTTACTTATACATTAATTGTTACTCTCTTGCAGTACAATAGTGTGTAATCAACACCACAATTACATAGCCAAATACACATATAACATGTAACATGTTTAAATCATATTGACAACTTGCTTTTAGCTGATTATTGTATTATTGTTGTTAAAATACGAGACGCAAACTTTAGCGCAAGTTAGCTAGTGGAGCTCTTAAACTACATGGATGCAAGATTATGCAGCAAATGGAAATAAGTTAACGTAATTTTGCCATCCTGTCTTTCAAATCGTTCTTTTTATGTGGCATTCAACATGAGAAATAAAGTTTCTTACCTTGATCTCCCTGAATTGCACTGGATGGTTGTCACGGAGATGAGCGAACATGTTAGACGTGTTCCTGTGTTTCGCAGCCACTTTCCGTCCACATGTCTTACACAAAGGGAAACTATCTTCAATCAGCAATCCCTCTGCATTTTTTTGGAACCCAAAATATTTCCAAACCTCTGACTTTACCCTTTTAGAAGGGGGATAAATCGGCAGCGTTCCTCCTTCCGCCATGCTTCTTCTCCATGTGAGGTGAGCGAGGATTGTTTACATCAGAGTGCGCATGCATGTTTTGCGCAGCATATACGCAGTGTTTAAGCGGTTGATGGAAAATAAGCTAATGCACGTTCTAAAAATCTAAATTCGGATCTATTATTATTCACGGTATTTTGAAGTGCCCACGATAACAATATTGTGCATATTCATTACCGCGATATATCGCATTACCGAAAACCGGCACATGTCTATATTCAACACTGACTTTTTCAATATAACTGATGTGAGTGTCTGTGTGTGTGTCACTCTCATTCTCAGTGTGTTAGTCACTCTCAGTCATAGTAATTGACAATAATACATTTAACTTGAACAATTGAGGATGTTATTCTTGTTCCTCAGTGAAGACCCTCTTTCCACTGTGGTATACTCTTGGAAGTTCACCTGATCCCTTCTCTTTTAACATCTTCCAAGACCTAGGCATACTGAAAATCAAATAAAACATGTAAATTCAACAACATTTTCTTGAGGTAAATTATAATGTTTCATTGTTGTTACAACTAACCCCGAGTCTTGTTGTTACAACTAACCCAGAGTCATGTAGCCATGAACTAGCTCACCTAACAGCTAAAACATTAGCACTAACAACTTGCATGGAAAATATCTACATGGACACACAATAAACTAGTGATGTTATGCCTGATACCGAGGCTTCGAAGCGTGTGTCGAGAACGTCAGGCACCTCCCATCGGAGCTCCGTATCGAGGCTTGTATCGTTTCGTTTGAATGCAGCGAGGTTCACTTTTGGTGGGATGCTTCGACTATATGACGTGTCACTGTCCTCTCTTAAGTCCACATTAATCACTTTGTTTTATCCAATCTAAAGAACTCAATTTCCCCAGTTTATTAAAATTATGAAACACTGAGCATAAATACTTGAATGATCAATGTGTGTGTGTGTGTGTGTGTGTGTGTGTGTGTGTGTGTGTGTGTGTGTGTGTGTGTGTGTGTGTGTGTGTGTGTGTGTGTGTGTGTGTGTGTGTGTGTGTGTGTGTGTGTGTGTGTGTGTGTGTGTGTGTGTGTGTGTGTGTGTGTGTGTGTGTGTGTGTGTGTGTGTGTGTGTGTGTGTGCCTGTGCGTATATCAAGCCTTTGTGAACACATATTGGCACTGTCACAGTCCTGACAATTGTTAAGCACCATTCTTGCACTGACCAGCAGGTGTCTCTAGTGTGCATTCGAAGCCTCAAGAAATGAACCACTTTACAACACATCTGACTGGAAAGCTTCATTTCGCCACCACTACAATAAACATAATTTAACTTTGATGAGTTTAACTACAGAGCAGAAATTCCCATAGCAAAAATAAACAAAGTAAAAAAAAAAGTAACTTTCTTACCTCGAAATTGTTTTTTCCACTCTAACATCTGCTGTGTCTGCCACAGGGATCTACTTTATCACGTGGAATAAAGACTAAACTGAGCGTGTGTGAAGTGAATCAGGTGATTTGTAACTAGTTCCTGATTGGAGAAATCAGAAGTGTCACAACTGACCCGTGTTACAACAATCCCCGGTCTCCCCTAGGGGTTCAACTACTACTACTAAGTCGACGTTTATGTGATGAAAGTCAAGTCGGCGTCAATAGAGTCTGGGAAACTACGCCACTGCGCGTTGCATTCTGGGTAGTCGCCGCCATGTTTTAGGACACGCTCGTCAGCTGTCACCTGTCAGTATTGGACACCGCTATAATAAACAGAATAGCAGAAACAACAATGGACTGGATAAATATAAAGCGCAACATTCTATACATAGAAAAGCTGAACAAAGAAGCAAAGTTGCGATACATAGAAAAAATCAATACAATTAACGGGCTTGATCCATACGAAAACAAAGTGTGGTCAGACGATTTAAACGAGTTACCGGACACTACGTTTACAGATGTATTTTCTTATCTTGTTTGTAGTGTCAGTACATACACATCTGAGCAATTTAGAAACTACAAATCACTTGAGGCTCACCTGCAATTTACAAATGGGTGGGTGCAGGACCTGCAGATTTTCCGCGTCAACGAGCAGAAAACGGTTGTTCGCACAAAGGTATGTAACAAACACAAACACCTTCTGTCACCACTATAAACTTCTTTTTCATCAGCAGCACATTTCCATCCATTAAGCCAGTGTTTGTTTCCATGCGGGAAAGCTGAAAAATCGCACTCCATTTGAGATTTTGTTTCCACGCCGGTCATGAGTGCGATTATGGCAGTTAATTACACAACACGCGTTCACCATTGTAACGTATTTTTTAGCTGAACTAACTGAATTAAACTTATAGAACTCGATTTCCAATCCAACACAGTATCGATCGCAGCTACCGTGTCCTAAAGTCCCAACATGCATTGCGTTACTGACTCTATTCCCAGACTCTATTAGTCGCTGATGACGTCATTAATGAACAAATGCGCCTGAACATCGAGCTGAGGTTTTTGTTGTTTTTTGCACTACTATGAAAATATATGACACATCTCTGCCCAAAAGGTTATTGCTCCTACATAACAGCTTTTGTTTATCAATTCTTGTCTTTGGGTTATTATATTTCTCACAGATTTCTGCTCGTTTTGAATCAGATACAGATAAAGTAGCACAGTAAAGATTACTACATTTATATGAATGCATTAGTGAGAGAGCGATTGCGTGTGAATTAGTTCTACCTGGCAGCATCTCGCTACTAATAGTGAAGCTGTGGGTTTTAGTTATCAAGAAATAAGCCTATTTGCTAGAACTTTTACATTTCTAAGCTTTTTTATTGCTAAATCACAGAACAATGTTGAAGATGTACGATATCCAGAGTATGATGTAGGATGCTCCGGTGAGAATATGCTCAGGGCTCTTAAGTCTCACGCATTTCAACCCGTTCACACGCCACACCTTGTATTTCTCACGCAGATATATTTCCAGGAGAATTCCCACCAAGTTGCGCCGCTATTAAGAGGAATCAAGTGAGTTCCACATAAAGTTCAGAAGGCCCTGCCACGCACCAGTCAATCAAATAAAAAAAATATATAGCTACCGAACAGCCAATCAGAAAATAGCATTGCTGTATCCAGGTAAGATTTAGATATTCCCGCAACAACGTTTACATTCTGCCACCTACTGGTGGTTTAGTTTAATGTTTTCTTTCCAACATTTCTTATTTGTATATTAAAAAATATTTAAAACATAATCTCATAACATTTTTCAGTGTAAATGATTTAATTTAATTGGCAACAGCCCTACAGTGTCTTATTCTAATTTAATTTATAGATACAATTTAAGAATATAAAATGAAAGCTGAAGCATAGCCTATATTTAATAAGATTATGGGAAAATGCCCTTCATAAAAGGTAAAAATATCAAAGATATGAGATTTAAATATATCAAAGCTGATTGAACGCTGGTGAGACTATTTCAGAATAAATTATATTTACACCACAGTAAATTCTGAAAAAAAAAAAAAAAAAAAAAAAAAAAAAATATATATATATATATATATATATATATATATATATATATATATATATATATATATTCCATATTATTGTGGATTATTAATGTTGAAATAGAGAAATACAAGAATTAATACTATGCACACACACACAGAAATGTTATTAATAAAATATTATAATAAAATATTATTATTTATTTATTTATACAAATTAGTGTAATTTTTCAGATCAGAACCTCATTCCCCCAAAACCCTGCTACCATCGCCAAAATCTCACTCTGAACTCAGTTCAAAACTTGAGAGCCCTGTATGCTAGTGAAAACCAAGTTTTGTTTTGCTCTCTTCCGCGTTAATCACCAGAAATTACACTACGCCTGCGTCCTACGCCATATGCTGGAACGTCAGTCTCTTGTGAACGTGCATACGACAATTAGTGAAACTTAGAGATTACAGTTTGTAAAGTTTTAAATATGGAAAAATGTTTTACACCAACGTATTGATTTGCTTCAGAAGGCATTTATTAACCCCCTAGAGATGTGTGGACCACTTTTATGATGGATAATCTTCATGGACTTCAAAACAAAAACCTGATGGCCATTCACTGCCATTATAAAGCTTGGAAGAGCTTTAGAGAATATTTTTTTAAATATTACTCCGATTGTATTCGTCTGAGAGAAGAAAGTCATTTACACCTAGGATGGCTTGAGGGTGAGTAAATCATGGGTTCATTTTCATTTTTGAAACTATCCCTTTAACCACTTAAACTCTGCGGACCCATATACAGTGGTATAAATGCAATATCCCGGTCTTTTTTTTACAAAAAAACCCTGAAATTACTTAAAACACTTCTGAAAGTGATATATATCAGGCCCTGTGTGCTCTAGCACCCTGCAGAAAGTTGTGGGTATGGGAAGCTTTTCAATATGGGTAGGCCAAATCCAGGCGGAAATCCCAAAAATGGTCCCAGAGCTTAAGAGGTTAAAGCATCATGGCAGATCATTAAAGGCAATTAGTCAATTAGTCTGTGCAAGCCCTAGTGTGTACCAAGGTTATTTTCGTAAACGAAAACTTAAACTAAGACTAAAACTATTGGTCAAAAAACATTTTCGTAAACTGAAATAAAATTAAAAAAAATAATAATAAATGAAAAACTAAAACTAAACGAAACTAATAACTCTTACTGAAAAACTAACTGAAATAAAATAATAATGAGCAAAAATAAATATTCGTTTTCGTAATTAATAAGCTCTCTTTACTGTGGCGGAAAATCTGACCTGTGGCGGTTGAGTGCCTGTATTTGGCGCTACTGCGCATGAAGTGATCTGAGGAGATTAATAACCGCTGTCCTGTGACGCGACGCGTGCAGTGAACACATCGCTAGAAACGGCTGCTCACATAGAATGCGTTCGTGCCAGTGTAATGGGAAATGACTCAGGGTAATGAGATGCACGTTGAACTTCTTTTAACTTTAGCTCACTGCTTTTAGAATGACGTTTCATACGCGACGAGAGACGCAGGTACAACAGCAACTAGCCTATAGTAGCAAGTGCTACTGTGTGTTTGAGATTTCATGTTCGCATAATATTGACAGGCTCAAAGTGTTATCATTGTTTTTACAAATCATTTACTAATAATAATATTTCCGTGTGGAGACATTTCCCCATAACGTACAGAATACCAGGACACACAGCATACACTTCATTATTTAATCTGTCTTCAAAACAGTTTGTGTTGGCTGATGACTTTAGCTGTGGTCACCTGCTAGACTACATTGTACTACTGAAGAAATTAAAATAAGCTTATAGTTGTTTAACAATATTTCATCTTTAATATGAATGAGTTTATCTGGAATTTATAATTTTTACTTTTATATTTTTTACATTGTATTTATTTGGTTCTTTGTTCAATCTCAGATCATTGTTTGTCGAATAGGTCATAGTTTGACTGTAAGATTCCCCTCTTTTGTTGGACTGTCCTGGGTTAAAACAAAAATTCTCTTTTATCAAGTTATTTCACTTAAGGACTTATTTAGTAAGGTTATGCATGGATATTTTTTTAATTAATTTTAAAAATCTTGTATAATATGACTTGTTGTGTTTGTTTGCTTGGTTTTATTGTACCTTAGATGCTGACATGCATTAAATAAAACAATCTGTATTCCTTTATTTTATTTTTATTATTAAGATGTCTGCACAAGAGTTAACTCTAATCTGTGCAAACATTAAACTTTGCTGAAATTAAAAATCTTGATTTGGTCTCTACACTGCATTCTGGTAATGACTAAAACTAAAACTGAAACGAAATATATAAAAACTTAATAGAAATGTGTTTACAAAATAAAAACTAAACTAAAACTAGCCAAACAATTTATAAAACTAACTAAAACTAAACTAAATTCAAAACTATAATAACCTTGGTGTGTACTTGTGTGTACTATTTTTGTGGGGACTGGTGTGAAGGAATTTTTTATTAATCATAACTTTCATTTTTCTGGCAGGATTAATATTTATATGCTTTAAAAACTCAATGACCCTAATGTGTTGAAATTACGGACGCAGATGGACAAGACTAGACAGCTGTCTAAATATATGTATAACCTCATGACTTGAGTAACAAGCTGATATCAAGATATCCACATTTGTTTTTATCTAACAGAGGAGGTTTTGCGGAATACATATGAAGATCAAATCATATTGGAGAATAATTGTGAAATGAATCATGTCATCTTTGCCATGCTCCTATTCTATAAAAAACTGCTGTAATGTTGTACTCCCGGCCATGATTTAAGCATATCCGAAGGCATAGTCTGTCTGCCTAGAGATCTTATTCTCAAATGATAGTGCTGAAGTGGAACACTAGAGACCTTTTTCCCAAGTGATAGTGTTCATAAGGGACAAGATGTTGTCCCGACTCGAACAGGTGTCGAAGTGATAGAGTATAAATTTGTAGGCTTAACTTAAATCAGGTGCCATGCGTAGGGGAATTTTTACCACACCGGTTTGAGTTTTAGACCATCGGAGTGAGTCGTTTTGTGACATTTTGGCCAGTCCTCACTTTCTGAGACCCCTTTAACCCTCTGGTGTCTGAGGTGTTTTCTGGGCCCTGGAGATGTTTTGACATGCCCTGACATTTGTGCTTATTTCTGTTATTTAATGTTACTAGTTTAGAGCTTTTCATTTATTTAGAGCTGCAAAAGAGGAAACAAGAAAAGCTGTATTGAGTCTTTATTTCCTCATTGAGGCCTTTGGTCTTATTGTGCTCTATGTAGTCTAAAGAGGAGTAGATGCATATCATACTCTTGTACATCTAAAAATAAAATGCATTTCATGCTATCACTCAATAGGTTAACATTCAGAACACGCCTCCTTTTTGTGGTTTTGATCTGTCCTTTGTCAAAGTGACCACTGAAAACGTGCCGAGTTGAGCAAGCAATGTTGAGCAGTAACATGGTTTTGGTGAAAAAATGCTTTCATAGTATTAGATTTGCATGTCTGATACAACTAACAGTCATATGACACATTTCATCTAAATTGGAGTGGAAAAAGGAGGGCTTCAAGTTTTATCTTACATTTGGACCGCAACGCATCTTAATTATGAGACTCTTCTTTGTTCTTCTACTTTTGAGCTTTTTTTGTAAGTATCATTTTATAATGTTTTAGACTAGAGCTACAGTATTTATGTTAAGAGGTACTTGTGAATATGAGGTATGGAATATTATGTAAGCGGTTATCAATTGATATATATTGGGATGATTTTGTGAGGGGAAAAAAGTGCATTATAAATGACTTCCCTGTAAAGCAAATACGTTTCTTTTCAGGCTCTCAGACCAAAGGCAATAATTCCACTCCAAGTAAGGAACTTTTTCATTCTAAAATATAGTATTTAAAAAATATCTATTTATCTGTTTGTCTGTCTTATTTGATTGTGTCAAACTATAGCTTATATTTCAAGATCACATCCTTTTTTTTAATCTCTCAGGTTCTAATGAAAACATATTGATTCCTGTCATCGTAATCCTCTGTGAAGCATTACTGCTTTCTATTACTGTAAATGTCTACTTGATTTGCATGACGAGATATAGAGAGCAGTGCCAGAAATTTTACAGTAGGTCACTTTTATTTCATTACCACTGCAAAACAAACGACACAAGTCATTACATTACATCAAAAATAGCGGCATATGCCGTTTTGCTTTTCTTTTTTTTCTCCAGATAATTATACTGATGTCTGTTGTAGTTGTGGCACGCCAAATGAGCCTGAGCAATCAGATGACCAGGTACAATTTTATCAGTTGCAAACATTTTAATTTTGTAATACATAACATTTTTGGTTTCAAAGATCTTGATGTGATTGATGAATATGAATTATACAAGGCAGTTCTCTAAACTGAAAGTATATCATATGCAGCCAGATACCATACGGTTTGATTTTTCTTTATGCATTACCCTATTAAATCCTGACACTTCTAAACAGATTTTATGTGTTTACTTGTAGGTTCAAGATGACACACAATACTCTGCAATAAGTCATTGCAGAGGAGAGACAAGGGAGCGTGAGGGACAGCCAGAAGAGAGCTCCATAGATTGTGTGTACTCTGATGTGAAACCCTAGAACAGAGACCTCATCATAAACCTAAAATTGGTGATATATTCAGTTTTCTCCCTCAATCTTTATTGTTTTTCTTTTGTTCTTTTTTTTTGCCTAACTGTATTTCTAATGTGTTAAGCAGATCATGATTAAATATTTCAGAGACTATATTGAATGGTTTTCTAATTATTTTCAAGTTTAGCAGTTCGCTGAATTTTTTTTTTTTTCACAAACACTTTTTGTAAATGAACACTTACAATGACTGTTCCATGCTGGTGGAATGATCTAACTCAACCCGAGCTGCTGAGTCTTTAGCCATTTTCACACACCTTTTTCATCCACACTTGATCTGTTAATACTTAATAAAAAGTTAACACTTTTTTATAACACTTCTATAAAAATAAAAATAAATTGCTATGTGTACTAACTGGACTAACTGGGACTACAATATGTTTATATTTAATATTTCATGAATGAAGTAGGGGAGAGCGGGGCACAACCTAACGCTTTTTGACTCTCTCAGTTTGTGTAAATCTACTTGTGGTTCAGAGTATTTATTTTTTCTTCATTCGTTCCAATGACGGTAACGATAGCATTTTGAAGGTCTCTGCACTGAAAAAATGTTTTTAGGAAAATTTGTGAAAATTGATCATTACATATTGGCCCAATAAATGACTTCCAAATAATTATCCCCATGCAAAAAAATGCATTGTACTAATCATAGCTTAAGGTCTTCACTCAAAATTAAAATTGTATATTCACCAAACACATTTAATTGTGCTCAGTCAATCTATGAAGTCAGATGTTGGCTGAACAAGTCCTACGTCCGAAAAACAGTATACGCATGCACAAAATGCGCTTGAGAAAACTGTTTGTGTGGAGATTTCAAATGCGGAGCGCGGGAGCAGCAGCGCGAGCGGAGCCGAACCAGCAGGTGCTGAAGACCGAAACAGACATTCCCAAGAGAATAGAGATCTCAGAAAGACGTTGGTGAGTATTTATCACTGAAATTATTCTCTAGAGTTTTGCTTTATGACCCGGTATGAAGTTTAAAACACATTTTGTAGAATCATGAGTTCATGCATTCATTGGTTTCATGCTTGTGTTCTCGTTTAGGCTACCTCGTTTACTCGAATGGTAGCCAATAGTTTTATTTTCCTCATGTCTTATATGTCTAAAACAATAGGTAATAAGTAAATTAAGTCATTTGTGTGATATGTGTGCCATGCGACCCGGTGCCGTTAGATTGCATTTGGAGTCGGCCTCTTTCAGGGCTTGAGTTATTGCTTTTTAATATCAAACATGTCAAGCTCGTGATTTGTTATTCATCCATTCATTCGTCTCATCCTCATTATATAATGAAGAACTTCTGTGTTGTCATTTGCCAGATGTGATGCAGGAGAACTTTGTCATTAATGTTAGTATTTTTATTTGCAGGTTTTTAGCATGCAGTGCCACGTTTTCTTCACCACATTAAGATGTCCTTTTATGCAGAAGACTTATTGAATGTTGTAGTAAAGTTTGTTCTTATGGGAAGAAGGAGGCGGGAACCGGCGAACACTCAAACACGTTTAATACAAAATAAAATGGCCCCTCACGGCCGACTGCCGCCTACATACAAAAACAAAACGTAAATAAAACACAACGCAAAATCCCAGGCCTGGTCCTCTCTCGTCCTTCACTGTCGTCGCTCCTCCTTTATACTCCCGTCACTCCTCCGTGAGCCACGAGACCGCTGCAGTGCGGTCCCGTTCTCACGGTCCCTCAGCCTCGCTGCCCGCCACAAATGTATTCAGAGTTCCCTTTCAGTCGGTCACGTTTGACGTTCGTCGGAACTGACCGACGAATTGGGATCTGTTTTCAGAGACCAATCTACTTCGAGTGTATAGAAATGAGCCAATGAACATTGGCATGCGGTTCACGCATTTCACGCGCCGCCTGGCGGGTATAAATACGGAAGTGGAAGTACCACATATCGCTTTCAACTTCGGAGCAGAGCATTTGTTGATGTTCCTACGAAGAGTGTTTTTGACTACGAGTCAAGAGAGAGGAAAACTGCCTACCTGCTTCCAGTGTCGGTGTTACGATGCCTTACAGCGGTGGTCGCGAGCAGAAGAAAACAAACAGCTGTTCTTTCGGCTTGCTGGGCGTTTTCCTTTGAGTGCTCACAGCAGGCTTGCACCTTTGAACTGCTGTGAGCCACGGCCATTTCCCCTGTGTGCCTCGGCACTTGTTGGAGCGTTTTTTCTTCTTCTAAAAGAGCAACACGGTTTGACCCTGCGTCTTTTTCAAGATGTCATTCAAACCTTGTGTTTCTGGATGCCGTCGGTATCTATCTCCAGTTGACCGGCACGATCGCTGTCTCACATGTTTGGGCGTTCAGCACGCTGAGGCGGCTTTCGTGGATGACTCATGTGCGCACTGCGCGAACATGACCATCGCAGTATTACGGTCTAGGCTCCAATACCTCTAAAGGGGTGGAGTCCCATTGCGCATCCCCTGATCTAGTGGTCCTCCCACTGCAAAGCAGAGGGCTGCTACTTTGGCTAATGCCTTTGGTGGAGACCTGAGGGTTACAGTGAGGGCACTCCCACCGAGTCAACAGGCTCCTCGGGCCCCTCCGCTGTGCTGGTAGAGCTTCTGGAAGAGCGCACTGGTCCTTCCCACGGGGGGCCAGCCGTTTCTTTTGGGGCTCCGACTGAGGACATGATATCGATAGCTGCATCGGGGGACGAGCTAATGGACTCTGGAGATGAGGATCCGAGTGCCTTACCCCCTTCGGGTGTGGTAGCGTTGTCCGAGTCTGATCCAGAGCTCACGGCTATGCTTTCCCGGGCCGCCGCGAGTGTCAGGCTCGAGTGGAACCCTCCGCCGTGTCCCGAACCCTCGCGGCTGGACGATTGGTATCTCGGGACGGACCGTGCTGGTTCTCAGCACCCCGCCCCAGTGCCATTCCGGAAGTGCATCAGGAGCTCACGAAGTTGTGGACGGCGCCCTACCGTGCACGATCGACTGACTCCTCCATCCTCACTACCCTCGATGGTGGCGCAGCTAAGGGTTACATGGAGGTCCCCCCAGTGGAGCGGTCGGTAGCGATGAAACTGTGTCCAAAGACTGCTACCGACTGGCGGGGTCACCCACGTCTCCCCTCCTGGGCGTGTAGGTTCTCGTCCGGTCTAACGGGCAGAGCCTGCACAGCCTGCGGGGAAGCTGCATCATCTTTGCATGACATGGCGTTCCTGCAGGTCTACCAGGCCAAAGCGCTCAAGGAACTGCACGAGGGTAGTTCTGACCCAGGGGTTATGCAGAAACTGCGTACCGCGACGGACCTCGCCCTCCGGGCGACGAAAGTCACCGCACGCACCCTGGGTCGGGCGATGTCCACACTTGTGGGCCAGGAACACCACCTATGGCTGAACCTGGCGGATATGCGTGAGGCCGACAAAGTGCGGTTCCTCAATGCCCCTGTCTGCCAGGCCGGCCTCTTCGGCGATGCCATTGAGAACTTCACCCAGCAGTTCTCGGTGGCCCAGAAGCAGACGGAGGCCATCAAGAACATCCTGCCCCGGCGACCCGCTGCTGCCTCCACCCAGTCGCCGGCCGCAGCACCTCCGCCTGCTCGTCGTCGAGGGCGTCCTCCTGCGGCTGCTTCCGCCCCTGCTAAACCCAAGCAGCAGCCTCCACAATCGGGGAAGCAGGGCGCCGGTCGCAAGGGGGGCGCCCAACCCGTGTCAGGGCCGCTTGCGCTTGGGAGCCCAGGGAGAAGAGGAGCTGCTCCAGGGGAGGTGGTGTCCTCACCCCTCCTCCCCCCCGGTGGAGGACCGTTTCAATTCGCACGCCGGCCTCCCAAGTACATGGGCATCCTCTTCACCTCAGTGCGGAGCAGCGATGCCCATGTCTCGCTGTCCGAGATCGATGTCCTGCTGGCAAAGGGCGTGATCGAGCCGGTTCCTCCTGCCGATATGAGGTCGGGTTCTACAGCCCCTACTTCATTGTACCCAAGAAAGGGGGTGGGTTAAGCTGCTCGGATTGCTTCATATGAGACTGCTTCAATGTAGCGTCTGGATCAATCAGACACACACATATTATTCATTTATTTAATGATTTTTTTTTGTTATTTAATTCATATTCATTTATTTAATGAATAATCCAGCAAACTCACTCTCCCAAATAAGGCCCGTGAAACGTTCCCCAAATGAAGCTAACACACTGGCAGGACGCAATGTCTTGTTACAGGACACACACTGAGACTGGGTTTTACGACGGAAAAGAATGTCCTGAGAGCTGTGACTCTCACTTAAATTCTTGCAGAGGAAGAGAAATAAAAACCCTGTTAATCCTATATATAGTCTATATATAACCATTTGATAAATGTGTAAACATGTATCTAATTTTCCCATCTCATGATTTTCCCTTTTATGTGGCGTTTGTATTCTTGTAAACTCAATTGGGTTAATGTTTCAGACTTTGCATATTATGGTTAACCAACATTATATGTGCGGCATGTTTGGTCTCTAAAAAAGCCAATCTTCGTCTCTGATTTGTTAATTTACATTACATGTTGCAAACTTTGTGATGCATTAGTATTATAAGAATCTTAAAGATTATTTTCTTAAACACCCAATGAAAGTACATATTCAAATGCCCTGCTAGAACACAAAGGGTCATAAAATTTCCCTCCAAAGGGAAATCTTCTCATTGGCTCTTGCACCTCCAGAGGTTGTGCCATCTTCACGCTTTAAAGTCACTGATCAGCTTTTAGCTCTCTCTTACTCCCTTTCTGAAATGCTGACGTGAAGATGATGCTGAACTAGAAGCCTCTAAGGACCCACCAGGCTTGTGCCAGGCTACGGCCTTGTCTTTCCATTCACCAAAGATACTCTGACTACCGCTGGTTCTCTCTCATCAAGACCACATCAGCAAGGATCAACTGGAGCCTCAACAAATTGCATCAGGACGGTTTAATTCAAATGGGCGAGACATGCAAGTATCAAACTTAGTCTCATTATTTGATACATTAAGTATCCTTACCCCTTTTAAAGAAGGGCATGTTAGAACTAAACTGGTGGTTTGCTCAAGGCTGTTGATCTGCTGAATTTCAGACAATGCTGTAACTTCTTGCTTTCCTGTATTTTGCTTTAGCTCTTTTTCCCTTAGTAAACTGTATGCACGTATGTGTGTATGTTAGAGTAGTTTAAGTGTTTAGACTAGTTAATAAAATCTTGTTCATGTTACACGTAAAGTTGTCCGTGTCTTAAGCTCATAACTGGAGTCACTAATCATTTAGATCTTGGTTACTGCTCTTAGTAGTATTGTAAATTAAGAAAGACATTTCCCATGCCCGGAAATGTACATTTCTTAGAGTTAATAAACAATTGATCCTGAGTGTTCATGGGACAAATAGGTTAATTGATTGTAATATTAATTTACGACAGTAAATGAATTATATGAACTAATCCAAATATTCATAATCAATTATAACCAGTTATTATTTATTATTAATATTTCATATAGAGCTAATTTGCTACATCAACGCTGGTTACACGACCGAGTCCCGAGATGGGCGTGGCAGCGCGGTCTGTACCGGGTCTCAGTTACTCCTTACTGTCGCCAAACCTTCAACCCGTGGTCAGACCCCTCGTTTCTCCGGGCCGGAGTGTCCTTAGAACAGGTGCCCAGGCATGCTGTGGTTTTCACGGATGCCTCATCCACGGGCTGGGGGGCCACGTACAACGGGCACGCAGTTTCGGGTCTGTGGACGGGGCCCCAACTGCGTTGGCATATCAATTGCCTAGAGTTACTGGCGGTACGTATTGCCCTGGCCCGGTTCAAAAAAACGCTTCGGGGCAAGCATGTACTGGTCCGTTCGGACAGCACTGCGGCCATTGCATACATCAACCGACAGGGTGGTCTACGCTCACGTTGCATGCTCCGGCTCGCCCGCCACTTCCACTTCCGTATTTATACCCACAACGCGGGGCGGCGCGTGGAATGCGTGAACCGCATGCCAATGTTCATTGGCTCGTTTCTATACACTCGAAGTAGATTGGTCTCTGAAAACAGATCCCAATTCGTCGGTCAGTTCCGACGTACGTCTCCGTTCCCTCCTTCAGGGAATGAGGGTTACATACGTAACCGAGACGTTTTTCCTTATTGAAAATTAGGTATTTTCACCAAATATCCTGTGTTGGAATTTACTTGTTAATAAAGTAATGTGATAAAATGTCAACCCTGTTGTCTGTGTTTTGTATTTTGCTTAATATATTTAGGCTATGTTTTTAGTCATTTTTGTCTTTTGGGCAGTGAGAAATAAACAATAGTAACTACAATTTAAAACATTTAATTGGACCAATCTCACAGTTTCACTGTAAAACATTTCTCCAATTCAAAATTTTCTAGTCAACGATCACATCTAAAAAATTTTGTTGGCCAAATTGAATTTCTGTGAATTAAATTTGATCAATTCACAGAAATTGAATTTGGCCAACTGAAAATTTTTTAAAATTTTTAATTGGAGAGGCCTGACATTTTTTACAATGTTGGTCCATTGGCTCAACATATTATTTCTAATTGAGCCCATGTTAACAGACTGTTGCCACAATGGATCAAATTAAATTCACAGAAATTCAATTTGGCCAATTGAAAAATTTAGATGTGATCACTCACTAGAACATTTTGAATTGGAGAGGCCTTAAATTTTGTGTTTTCAACTGGGTAGAATGGATTTAATTCCAATTTATCTTTATCTGACTGCATTTTATCTTAATCACGATTTTAGGATCAATTTCAGGATTAGGCAATTGGTTGTTTGGTCATTTAAATTTAATAGTTAGTCACACATTTAGTCATTCTGTTTAACCCTTTGTTGAAATTATTCCATTCTGTAATCTACTAGAGATAGTTAATAATTACAGAGTAATTCAGAATAGATCAAAAATGTAACAATTTATTAACAGTCAGGTAAATGTATAATGCCAATTACATAATCAATTCAACGATAGTCCATACATAACATCAAATACTCTGCAGCAAAGAATAATATATTAATACCTGACTTCTGAATATTATATAACGCACTCACTTCATTACAGTGTCCAGCCCTGATCTTTCTGCTACATCGCTTTAAGTAGGTCAGACCAGACAGAAACCCCTTTCAAATGGAAACATGACAACAAGGGGAATTTAAATTGAATTGCTCTCTTATTTGCCTGGATTGAAAGAAGAGACCAAATGACAATTATTATTAGCAATTAAGTTAATTAAGCGATTACTAAAATATTTTGTCAATAAAATACAATTATTAACTTTTTCGAATAAAAATAATGCAATTTGTAAATGTATTAAAAATAAAAAAAGTTGTTTGAGTTTGACAACAAACACCTCAAAACACAGCTATACAGAGGTGTGTTTCCCGTACAATGACGTAACTCACTGCTTAACTACCATAGCGATGCATTGTTGAAGAAATCACTACTGACGACTGTTCCCCAAACCGTATTGTCGCAAATTTGTTGTTCAACCACGTTGGTTAATGATATCACGCAGGTGGTGGAGTAATAACTTCTTTTAATGAATCCGTTTAAGGTTGAATTAATGCTAGATTTTCTTTTCTATAAATTATGAACATGGCATCTGAGGACTAATTCTCTGTTATTTTGCTTTATTTCCGGATTCAATCATTGGCTCTTTAAAAACAGTGCTTTAAATCTCTTGACAAACTAAAAGACGTAAATGACATTTGTATGTATTCTAAATAAAATATATAGGTTGTACTGAATGTCAGCTTGCTTTTTTTACTCAAGAGAAGGATTGATTAAGTCCACATGTTATACAAACAAGAAACTATGCTTCTAACCACAGGTCGAGAGCTGTCGTTCCAACCACGCAACTTTGCAATGCTGTTGAATTTTGAAATGTTAATAATAGTGAATAGTAAAGAATGCAAGCAAATATAATATAACCCCCAAAAAGTGTAAAACAGTGCTAAAAGGCAAACTTATTTTTCCTTATATGTACAGTAGGCTATATACATATGAATTCATACTGAATCAAAATCGAAATCAATATTTGTGCCCATCGTCTCATAAGCTTAAGGCGTAAGTGGCATTCTGGGCGAAAATGAGTTCTATATATCAAATTAAAGGTCTTGATGAGCTTTATCTAGTTGTGCCAAAAAGACGCATCAGAAATTAACCTGTATTGAATAAAGCAACAAAACAACAAAGACCTAACACAAAAGTTTGAGCATTGTTTGGAGCCAGAGGGGCGTATGTCCACTTACGCCCTTCTGGCTCTGAACAATACAAGAGCCTACAGTATTTTTCAGGGCCAGAAGGGCGTAAGTGGGTGGTGCCCCTAAACAGCACTAGCTAAAATGGCTGACACGTATGCTGCACACACGGAAATGTCTGAGGCATAACACATTTTGATGAATATTAGGAAGCAAACGGATGAATCTTGTGAAGAAGTGGAAGATGAAGAGATGTTTTTGAATATTATTGGGAGATGGGAGATGCAGCGAGGCAGAAAGACTTCATTGTCAAACCATGTTGTCAAAAGAGAGAAAAGAAACCCAACAATAGATTGTTATTGTTAGCCTCTCTGAAATTGCCTACTGTAGCTTTCAAAGTCTAGTAGTTTAGTTAGTAAGTTAGTAAGTAAGTAAGTAAGTAAGTAAGTAAGTAAGTAAGTAAGTAAGTTAGTTAGTTAGTTAGTTAGTTAGTTAGTTAGTTAGTTAGTTAGTTAGTTAGTTAGTTAGTTAGTTAGTTAGTTAGTTAGTTAGTTAGTTAGTTAGTTAAACCTTTATTGTCTGTTCAGTTTCCTGGACAGAAATTAATCTTTGACACTGACAATTTATCCACACTTCCACATAACAAAATCAAATAAAACACATAAGTCCCTATAAAAAACAAACACATAGACAAAGTAAATACCATACCATTACAATATATATCTGTAAATCAATTAAACACATGCATACTCTCATATGTGTACAAGCACCCGCTCATATAAATATATAACTTAATTAAGAATTTGTTTTAACACGTCACCACCAAAGGAACAAATGTTCTTTAAAATATATTCTTATTGGCTCGCAGTACACGCAGCCTGCGCCCTGAAGGGAGGGCCTCAAAGCAAAACTGGAGTGGATGGGTTTGGTCTGAATATAATTGCCTCTTTTTTTTTTCTTTTTTCAATAAAATGTGTCAACAGCTCTTGTATTGCACTCTGTTTCTGGCTTAACGTTAAATTTCCAAACCATGAAATTATATTATATGTTAAGATATTTTCAATGATTGATCTATAAACAATAGCTAAAATCCTCCTATCAATAGTAAAATTCCCCACTGTCTTCCTTTTTTATATGTATGGTCTACATTTTCCTCGAATGAAAGTTTATCATCAATAATGGAACCTAAATATTTAAACTTCGAAACATGCTCTACCTTTATACCCTTTATAGTAATTTGTTCATAAGAAGTACCAGCCGTACTGATCCTATTTTGTTTCCCACAACATAATTCCTTTGTTTTCTCGATGTTCAGTTGTAGGTGACTGTTATCAAACCACTGTACAAGACTCTCAATGAACTTAAAATAGATTGAACTGTTCATGTTCATGTAACCCTGAATTCAAGGTTATACAATCAGATGAAATTCCATTGGCATAAACTCCTATTTATATAAAGTCCTATTTCTTAAAAAAATATCAGTCCATAAAATCAACCAGCTACTTACACCTAGTTCATACAATCTTTCTTTTATTCTTTTTTATTCTTTTGAAATGTTTGGTTGTACAGTATTGAACACTGAAGTAAAAATAATTCTAACATTAAGTCGGCCTATATTGTTTATTGTTTGACTATATGGTTTACCAGTTTTGGGCAGACAGAGGTAGTAGTTATTGGTAGTTAAGTAATGTAGGCTATTTCCACGTTTCCACATTCTGGCTAAACGCAAATTAGTTGTTAGGCTACCACATTTCTGTGCAACATTTTAGGCTAGGCCTATATGTGGTTATGAGAAGCATGTGGGCCTACCTAAAAGAAAATGGTTGCTGTCAGATGTTTTGTCTGAATTTTACCTTTGAAGCAGGATTTCTCATTTAAAAGATTTCTCATTTCTCTTTTGTGTGATGTAGGCTCCGTCTATGTCATGTAGGTTTGTTTCCTGTTTGTTGAAAGCAGGCCTTCACAGAGTGTAATGTTCATGATGATATTCATATAAAATATTGTTAAACAGTTCTATTTAAAGCCTATGTCTACTGACTCAAATTCTCCCGTTTTTGTAGACATTCGTATTTTGTAGCGGTCGTATCACCGGTTCATTGCATAAGGTTTGTCATTACCTGCAATCTCAGAGTTCACCTTATGAGGGCAGCAAAACGTACTAAATGAAAAACTATTAGGATACTGCATAAAATGTGCAATATTAGCCAATAAAGATTTTAGAAAAGGCTATTCCTACAATACGATTATGTGAAAGTTTATTTAAAATGTTCATATGCATTGCACTGAAGATTGGCCCAAATGGTAAACGGATACAGGAGATACAAAAATGCATTTAACAGATGCCAGTGAACGCTGAAAGATCTGCCGCACCAGGTAAACATCACAACCTGCGGAACCTCCCTGGCTCAGACGGCAGCTTCTCAGTTGGATCGCAGTTGTGATCTTTCAGTGCAACATTATTGGAATATGTGCTGTGTGGATTGTATATTTCTGCATCAGGATTAGACAAGAAAAGGGTCTGTATTGCAAAATTTTGTATCATACATACAGTGAGGAAAATAAGTATTTGAACACCCTGCTATTAAGTTCTCCCACTTAGAAATCATGGAGGGGTCTGAAATTGTCATCGTAGGTGCATGTCCACTGTGAGACATAATCTAAAAAAAAAATCCAGAAATCACAATGTATGATTTTTTAACTATTTATTTGTATGATACAGCTGCAAATAAGTATTTGAACACCTGAGAAAATCAATGTTAATATTTGGTACAGTAGCCTTTGTTTGCAATTACAGAGGTCAAATGTTTCCTGTAGTTTTTCACCAGGTTTGCACACACTGCAGGAGGGATTTTGGCCCACTCCTCCACACAGATCTTCTCTAGATCAGTCAGGTTTCTGGCCTGTCGCTGAGAAACACAGAGTTTGAGCTCCCTCCAAAGATTCTCTATTGGGTTTAGGTCTGGAGACTGGCTAGGCCACGCCAGAACCTTGATATGCTTCTTACAGAGCCACCGCTTGGTTATCCTGGCTGTGTGCTTTGGGTCATTGTCATGTTGGAAGACCCAGCCTCGACCCATCTTCAATGCTCTAACTGAGGGAAGGAGGTTGTTCCCCAAAATCTCGCAATACATGGCCCCGGTCATCCTCTCCTTAATACAGTGCAGTCGCCCTGTCCCATGTGCAGAAAAACACCCCCAAAGCATGATGCTACCACCCCCATGCTTCACAGTAGGGATGGTGTTCTTGGGATGGTACTCATCATTCTTCTTCCTCCAAACACGTTTAGTGGAATTATGACCAAAAAGTTCTATTTTGGTCTCATCTGACCACATGACTTTCTCCCATGACTCCTCTGGATCATTCAAATGGTCATTGGCAAACTTAAGACGGGCCTTGACATGTGCTGGTTTAAGCAGGGGAACCTTCCGTGCCATGCATGATTTCAAACCATGACGTCTTAGTGTATTACCAACAGTAACCTTGGAAACGGTGGTCCCAGCTCTTTTCAGGTCATTGACCAGCTCCTCCCGTGTAGTTCTGGGATGATTTCTCACCTTTCTTAGGATCATTGAGACCCCACGAGGTGAAATCTTGCATGGAGCCCCAGTCCGAGGGAGATTGACAGTCATGTTTAGCTTCTTCTATTTTCTAATGATTGCTCCAACAGTGGACCTTTTTTCACCAAGCAGCTTGGCAATTTTCCCGTAGCCCTTTCCAGGTGTACAATTTTGTCTCTAGTGTCTTTGGACAGCTCTTCGGTCTTGGGCATGTTAGTAGTTGGATTCTTACTGATTTTATGGGGTGGACAGGTGTCTTTATGCAGCTAACGACCTCAAACGGGTGCATCTAATTTAGGATAATAAATGGAGTGGAGGTGGACATTTTAAAGGCAGACTAACAGGTCTTTGAGGGTCAGAATTCTAACTGATAGACAGGTGTTCAAATACTTATTTGTTGCTGTATCATACAAATAAATAGTTAAAAAATCATATATTGGGATTTCTGGATTCTTTTTTTTAGATTATGTCTCTCACAGTGGACATGCACCTACGATGACAATTTCAGACCCCTCCATGATTTCTAAGTGGGAGAACTTGCAAAATAGCAGGGTGTTCAAATACTTATTTTCCTCACTGTATGTGACATATCTTTTCAATACTCTTCTGTACTCCTATAACCTCAAATATTACATCTGTACATAGACCATATTTTGACATATGGTCTATAAACAGCAAAGAAATAAGTAAAAAGTTATGCATATTAGACATTGTTTGGCACTAAGTTCTGTAGAAAACGTAATGTCATTTGATTATCTTAAACATGATGCTTACAGTCAAATGAGTAATGCTTTCAAGTAATGACCTTTCAAAATAGGATTAATCATAAAATGTTATACCAAAAACACCCTGAAAGGTAAGTGCTTTAACTACATAACTGTTCATTTGTAATAGGCAAAAAGGCAGGCACTGTTTTTTATTTACACATTTTATATATCATCATCTATTTATAGCTTTATCTCCAGTTCCTTCTTCCAGCCGGCCTCATAGCGACCACATGTCCATCCATATTGAAATTCGTGGTGCAAAGGTAAAGTACACTTTTTTTACTTATCAAATCACTGTTTGTTAATTCAAAAGACTTGTTTTTAAAATACAAAATGTTTTAAAGGCACAATATGTAAGATTTTTTGATTAAAATATCCAAAAACCACTAGAACAATGTTATATATTTTGACTTGTGTACTTACATTATCCCAAATGTTTTCAAGAATGTTTAAATCCAGAGAAATAAGCTATTTTAACCAGGACACAGACCGTGTCCATGCGTCGCCTATCAATGACATCATACCCACGTTACCCTCAATTTCTGTTTTTATTTTGTAGAAACCATGGAAACACCAACGACGCTTTAATATATTATGTGTTTTATTAGACAGGTGAACAATACATGGATACATTCACTGACAGAAAACTAACCATTGTTATATAGCTCAACACAGCTTGTTTAAATCTCGTTTTCTTGATTTACTGTGAGTACCAACTATTCCTAATGTCGATCTAACTTACTGCAGTGTGCAACAAGTGTCTCATAGCAGCAGTTGAGTGAACACGTAGCATTATAATTTTCAACACACTCAAATGTTTCTAATCTGATACGCATGACCAGAAGAAGCGGAAGAGCTTGTCTGCACATAAAAGCTCCGCGAAATCAAGGTGTCATCAAGCTATGCTTTTGTTTTAAATAAGCGACCTCTAGCTAGTACTATCAAATCGATTAATCACGATTAATCACATCCAAAATAAAAGATTATGTTTCCATAATATATGTGTGTGTACTGTGTATAATTATTATGTATATATAAATACACACTCATTCATGTACAGTATATATTTAAGAAACATTTGCATGTATATACTGTATATATTTATATAATTTATATTATATATAAATATAAATATTTTTTCTTAAAGGTGCCCTAGAATGAAAAATTGAATCAACCTTGCCATAGTTAAATAACAGGAGTTCAGTACATGTAAATCACATACAGTGAGTCTCAAACACCATTGCTTCCTCCTTCATTTGTAAATCTCGTTTGTGAAAAACACCACAGAAAAATAGGCAAATCTCAACACCGCGAATGATGCAATCAACGGAATCATTAATATGTACGCCCCCCAACATTTGCATATGCCAGCACATGTTCACTGTCAGGCGAAACTGTGCTAGTCATGCGAGGATAGCGAACATGGCAGATCATGGAAACAAATGTTATGTTCCAGACTGTGCAGGTACGGTGGCCCAGTAGTGCACAACACAAACGAAATTTAAAGCATACATAAGTTCACAACACAACGGAATGAAGCCACAACACAACGAAATAAAGCCACAACACAACGAAAAATCCACAACACAACGAAATAGCCACAACACAACTCCCGAGCATTAGGGGACTCTCGGAGTGCGGTAAAGTTAGTTTTCCTTGCATTGTCCTATAGATTTGCCAGTCTTACAAATATTTAAACACTACGATCAGTTTTAAGTGTGCAGTTGTATGTCGACATGAAATATCAATTCAAAATCACCTACGTGCATAATAGCTGCATATTTATACTCGAGAACGCTTTGACCCGCTGCCACGGCGCTAAGGGAGCGTCTGCCAATTCCACCAAGTTGAAACATAAATTTGTATGAATTCAATTAACTTTTTAAAATTTTCAAATTCCAATGTTGTGTTGTACATTATTAAGTCAGTTTTACCAATACAATCAAGCTGTGGAATTTTAACATGTCTGTTTTTAAATGTTAAAAGCAATTTTAAATTAAACGTATAATTTGTATGAATTAAAATTTTTAATTCATACAAATTATACGTTTCAACCAATTGGTGTAATTGGCAGACGTTCCCTTAGCCGTGGTATCGAGTCAAAGCATTCTCGAGCATAAATATGCAGCTATAATGCATGTAGATGATTTTAAATTAATATTTCATATCGATAAACAATGGTTAGCCTACATACTGTTAAAAGAATTGTGGTATTGATTTCTTTGTAAGATTTCAGACTCTATAGAACAGTGGCAACTTTACCACGCTCCAAATGCCCCCGAGTGGTTGGGAGCATTTCCGTTGTGTTGTGGCTTGATTTCGTTGTGTTGTGGCTTGATTTCGTTGTGTTGTGGCTTGTTTCCGTTGTGTTGTGGCTTGATTTATTTGTGTTGTGGCTTTTTCGTTGTGCTGTGGCTTGTTTTCGTTGTGTTGGGAACTTATGTTTGCTTTTTATATTTCGTTGTGTTGTGCACTACTGGGCCACCGTAGTGCAGGGGATGTGAAGACATTTCATACTCTTCCCACAGATAAAACATGTCAACGGGCATGGTTGATGTTTATTTATAATCGGATACCGCAACAATTTATTTCAAAGTTGTTAGTTTTTTCAGCCCATTTCACCACGGACAGTTTTTCAAACCTGGGACAATATCAAGCAGGCTTTGCTCAGCATCCGACACTGAAGAAAGGGCCAATTCCAACCATATTCCTGCAAGCAGTAATTGATTTTATCCACTTCTTGACTGTCTAAACCATTTCTGATTAAATTGAAAGTTTTGGTAACACTTTAGAAAAATGGTCATTAGTTAACTACATTAGTTAACATTAACTAATAATGAACTGCACTTATAAAGCATTTATTAATCTTTGTTAATGTTAATTTCAACATTTACTAATGCATTATTAAAATATTGTTAACATTAGTTAGTGCACTGTGAACTAACATGAACAAACCATGAACAGCTGTATTTATATGAACTAACGTTAACAAAGATGAACAAATACAGTAACAAATGTACTGATCATGGTTAGTTCATGTTAGTAAATACATGAGCTAATGTTAACTAATGACCATTATTATAAAGTGTTACCAAAGTTTCTGAGAGAGACAACATTAACGATAATATCCCCGTTGTTGTCTAGATCCAACGCAAGATGCTAGTACAATAACAATAGGATAATCCAAGTAGCTTGCATAACTAAATGGCTAAATAAATAGACTTTTAAATCAGTACTCTACTGTCAAACTCAAACGTTACTGTACAAACAACATTTTTAAGCGCTACCCAGTTCAGTTTGTGATTCAAACAGGGGCGTAAATCGCGGGGGGACAGGACCCCCCCCCAATCTGAGGGCTGTCCCCCCTAAAAACCATGCTGAGTATTGTAAATAATATAACAATATATACTTAAAATAAATGTGTAAGTAGTAAAACAATACAAACGCAAACAGGACAAAAAATGCGTTTTAAGTTTAGAAACATTTTGAGTCTCCCCTCCCTCCTTGCCTCACATTGGTTTGATCCACCGTGCACTTCAACGTTACCCATAGGACGTAGAAAAACTACCACACAAGTTTGGGGAGAGAACAAGGCTCTTCAGACAGCAGTTGTGAAACACCAGTAAGCAGTGTTGGGCACGTTACTTTAAAAAAGTAATTAGTTATAGTTACTAGTTACTTCTTACAAATAGTAACTGAGTTAGTAACTGAGTTACATCATTATAAAAGTAACTAATTACCAGGGAAAGTAATTACTGTTAATTTTTTTTTTCTTTTTCAAATGTTAAAATATGGCAAATAACTTGGATGCCCCCAATATTAAATATGTTAAATGAAGGAATTGGACACTAAATAGAATAAATTATTATTATAAAACATTGTCCCACAGCAATAGTGTAGCCTACATTAATGTACAATGTGAGAGACACCTATCAAATTCAATACATTATTGTAAATATTATCAGTAGGCCTACTATAGTGTAAATATTGTGTAACTATTATCAGTAATACTCCTTTGGTAGTGGAGCTCACGTTATCACCTGGGTTTTTATCCACTCATTTTGTGGCGGCATGTGATGTCGCTCTGCCTCCTCCTGGTCGTGTGTGACTTTGCATATATGCGTGTGCGTGTGTGAACTCAACCTATCAACCTCAACCTTGTCTCCCACCCACCAATCATCATCAGTTATGTGTACCAAAACACACGCATGGCATGGCATGGCATGCACGCCCGCCCGTACGTACGCACGCACGCACGCACGCACACACACACGCACGCACCCGCGCGTTGCAGGTCCGACTGACAGAGAGCCTGTTCGGATGAAAACCGCTGCAGTGAGCTCAATTATAGTAACGCCGCATTTTATTCTCAGTAACGCTAACGGCGTTGTAACGGGAGAAACAGTAATTCATTTGATTACTCGTTACTGAAAAAAATAATTCTGTTAGTAACGCCGTTTATCTATAACGCCATTATTCCCATCACTGCCAGTAAGTAGCTGTCAAGGCTATTTTATTCACTTTAAACGTCAGATGAAGTGATTCTTTTCTCTTTAATAGATTAGGCAAAACAGTGTTAACATCACTTGCACAGACGCTATCATTGTAAAATCATACAGGGACATTATTACAATAATTAAAACGTTTTTACAATGCTAAAAAAGTTGTGACTGCTGATGTGTATATTTAATGCTATATATGCTAGTTATCGTTTAGGCTGAAGTTTGGTATGGACGTAATGATTTTGCAGGTTCCTAATTAAAATAAAGACTTAACTTACCATTCAGAAGTGTCCATTTCCAATCTCAAAACATGTTGTTGTTCCTCAAAATCTGCATCTTGGTCAGAAACAGGCTCAAACATATAAGGTTGAATGTCTAATCTCTCCATCGTCATGACGGTCAGTATAGATGTGCCTTCCATCATTGAGCTGCGCAGTGAAACAGCCAATCAGAGTAGAACTCTGCATTCATATTCAGGACCCTTCCAAATAAGGCAAAAACAGACCATTTCATCCTGGGGAAGATTTCTAGAGTTGGAAATAGACCTGTAAAACCGTATCTGGGCAATTATTGACCTTAAATAAGCCATATACCCTCTATGTAGATACCAGAGAACAATTTAAAATGTTGTTTCAAATCATTCTAGGGCACCTTTAAAATACATGCATGTGTGTAGGCTATTGTATACATAATTATACACAGTATACACACATATATTATGGAAACACAAACCTTTATTTTTGATGCGATTAATCGCAATTAATCGATTTAACCGTACTAAAAATGACATATTGTGGCATTAATTGCTAGAAACAAATGTTTCAGAGAAGTTAGTCATTTGAAACTGTCAATAACATCACAAACACTGCTACTTATGTATACTTTATTTTTTGAATCACTGTAAAACCACACCATACTGAGAGCTTTCATTTGAACAGATTTGAAAATGTGGCCAATAAAACAGTAATTCCTAACTTTGCACTTATTAACTTATTATTATTATTATTTTACAGAGTCATGCATCCAGTTTTTGATGCTAATCAAGATCAAAGCCTGAGGGGACAGTGACGCCCAAAAAAGGATGATCATTCTCAAATGAAACATCCTGGTCAGCAAAAAATAATCGCAGAAAAATGTGACATTTTTTTATATGATATTTTCATTCACTGCATAGGTACTGAGTAGTCAACGTTGCTTGTTCAGTAGAATCTACAATCCGACAAATCTAGAATCTACTCGTCAAAATTGTTTCTACACTGAAGTGACTTCAGCTGAACAATAGCTGAAATTCATAATTTTCCTGTTATCTCTGTAAAGCTGCTTTGAAACAATCTGTATTGTATAAACCGCTATATAAATAAAGGCAACATGACCTGACTTGATTCATTATAGTTATACGTCCCATTTAAAAGGATTGCAATATGGATTTTGGGGAAGGAAATACAAAATATAAAGTTTTATTAAACAGAGCAATTTCAATAGGAATTCCTAATTATCACAACTATGTGAATTTAAATATGCTGTGTGTACAAACTTTTACAAAATTAGATGCAGCAAGTGTAGCACAAGTTAAATTGTCTGTCTAATAGATTCTACATATTGTTGCACTCAACTATAGTCAGTGGGGATATAGATTTGGTTGTACACGCTGTCTTGAGGTGTTTCCTCCTTCCTTTGAACTCTTCTGTTTTTTCCCTCTTTAAAATGCAATGCAGCATAACTCAATTCCACTGCATCATGGTCCTATAAGAGCCACACATGGCAGAAAGAAAGAAATACACAAAGTATAAATAATCTCTTTTAAATAATTAGCAATTTCAGATTTCTTTGCAATAATTGCAAACATTGCATTGTGTGTGTACATGTTTTCTATCCTGGTGGGGACTTCAACATGAATACACAATGACTCATGGGGACCCGTACAGTATACAGTGTTTACAGTAAAAAACACGTCGAGAGTCCTCACATAGATAGAGAACCAAACGTGTGTGTGCGGTTCAGGTAAACCCTACGTTATGGGGACAAAATGTTTTGTTGACATGACATGTTTTGTCCCCCATGAGGAAAACAGCCTATAAATCATACTAAGTCATGTTTTTTGAAAGTGTAAAAAATGCAGAAAGTTTTCTGTGATGGGTAGGTTTAGTGTAGGGGGATATAAAATACAGTTTGTACAGTTTAAAAATATAGAATTAAATAATTGCATAAATTATCGGTAACACTTAACAATAAGGTACCATTTGTTAACATTAGTAATATTAGTTAACATTAACTAACTATAAACATACTTCTAAATCACTTATTAATCTTAGTTCATATTAACCTCAACATTAATTTAAAAATGTAGCAAATATCGATCAATATTATTTAATGAACAATAACCTAACAATGAACAGTTGTCCTTTTTTTTAACTAACATTAACAAATATTAATAAATACTGTAACAAATGTATAGCTCATTTATAATGTCAGTTAATAGTCTTTTTTGATGCATTTACTAACATTAACTAATGGAACCTTATTGTTGCCATATTATCTATTAAATTCATTAAGCAATGAATCAAAATTAATGTATGATGCACACCTGACTAGTGGGGTGTTCTTTTTCAGTGTCTTTTAGCCCTTTTTCTGGTTGAAAGACAAAAATAAAAATCATATGTTATAATGGGATGGTGCCAAATAACTTTTGTCAGGAAACTAAAAAAAACTTTGTGCCATGTGGTAATATCCAAATAAAGATTTTAATAGGTCAGATCATTTTTTAAATCAAAATGCCCACCTTTGTTGCAGTAATATCTTTCCTTTTTATAACTTAAAATAGCTTGTGCAGTGATCACAACCAAACAAACACCCAGTAACACACCCAAGATCATCACCAGAGGATCCACTGGCTTTACTGTAGGACCTTAAACAAAACACATTGTGTAGATGTGGAGATTTATCGCTTATATTAGACATTTAAAATACGTACATTAATAATATTACATGCATTTAAATATAATGTATGCTCTTTGGTATACACAGACATTCCCCATATTTTGTGAACTTTCTTTTTTATACAATAAAGATGTTTTCATCTAACAACCAAACCATTTATTCCCCATAATATCTGAAAAGAAAATTATTTGGCACTTACCCATATTAATGTTTGTCCCATTCCCAAACAGAATTTTTCCACAAGTGACTACAGCACAGTAATAAGTGCCAGTGTCCAATTGGCTGACTATGTTCTTGGACAGACTGAATGTGCAGCTCGGTGCAGAGTCAGTCTCACAAGTCTTACTCTGATTCTGAGTGTAGAGGATTTCTGATTTCCCTGATTCAGATCTGAACCAGAACATTCTGATATCTGCGGAGTTGTATTCAGACAGCACAGAGCACAGCAGGGTCACTGTGTCTCCAGACTGGACCGGCTCTGATACGGGATGCTGAAGAACAGACACGTTGGATTTATATTGGTTGTTTTGTGACCCTAAATAGACATGGAGACATTTTATGCAGAGGACTATATCTGAAGTATACAAAGTCACATGTTAAAACAAAGGTCTTATTTTATAATATAAGATAATTTAGACTATAATATTGCAAATAATCTTAAAAATAAACGTTCGTTATTGGCATCGATGGTTCCATGATGAACTTTTAACATCAATGGAACCTTACAAATGCACAAAGGTTCTTTATACTGGAGAAAGAAAAAAACGATTTTAAAAGTTGACTACATCCAGTACCGCCGCTGGTCGTTTTGATGCCCTATGCGCGATCAATGTACGATGCCCGCGGTTGCGGCGTTCGGCGGGGGGTGCTGAGGGCATTTTCTTGTGGTGCCCCCCTGAGCACTTGGTGCCCTACGCGCAGCGCGTGATGTGGCGGCACTGACTACATCACATTTGAATCTTCAATAAATTTAATCAAGGATAATTGACACAAACCTTTTAAAGCCAAATATGTGCCTCCAGCAAAAATAGTTTCATACTTTCTCCAGCCACAGTAATACATTGCTTCATCAGATGAAGTGACATTTGAAATCGTTAAATGGCATTTTCTTGAGTCCGTCTCAATGCTAAAACGTGAGGATTCAAAATTGTTGAAAAAATGAGGAACTTTAACTAATTTCTGCACCATTGCAACTGCTTGTATTTGGTGTCCAGCAGTTTGCTTGTACCAAGTAATTGGATCACTGTGATCTTTCAGAGAAAAGCAACGCAGAGTAACATTTTCCCCAATAGAGACCATCATTACTGGATCCGGTTGAGAAACAACCTCGGAATGTGTTGAGTCTATAGGGGGGAAATAATGAAAATAATGTTAATTCATATATATGAGAAAGCAATATATAATAATCTCATATTCAGAAAACCATGTTATGTCATTGTAAGTACTTTAAAACATGTATTCCACCCAAAAGGCTTAAACAAACATATATGGAATAAATTTATGAGCTGCTTAACATTTTAGTTTTTCAATAGGCAAATTAATTCTCACAAACAGTGATCAAAAAATTGTTTAAGGTATACATGTCTTGCGGAGGACAAAAGGATGTAGAAAAGTTATCCGCAGGGATAACATTTTAAGTAATTATCTGCAACACTGGACATGATTTATCATTCATTGTCTATTAAAGAAAATCATTGACAATTATTACATGCATTTAAATACACACTTACACATCTCACTTAGAAGCATGACAGAAATCCAAATAATCATCATCTTCTCCGCAGTCTTTGAGTGATTGACTTGCCTTGATAAACTACTGCAAGATTATATCTGTACACCTCTGTCTTGTTCCTTTTGTGACCTCACAGACTTCCTGTAACCTTTTCTTGCAAACATTTTCGCAAACCATGCACAACCAGGGACGTGCACAGGAATTTTGAGGGGCAGTTGCTCTGACCTAAAAAAAAATGGCATTCCCCTAACCCCTAATTCCCCTAAAAAAATATTCTAAACAATTCAAATTTGTACTGTCATATTACATTTGATGAACTTTAACATTTAAAATGAAAATGTAATTTTTTTTTTTTTTTTTGCAAAGATAAAGGACAAAATATGTTTGCAGTTACATATTAACAAGGTCATAGTCAGGTATGTTTAATAAAAACAAGAGTAACACAAAAAATCTAGCTTGTATTGTTGGGTTTCTTTCGTCCCACCTGATAGGGTCAAAAGTAACAATGTGCAGCTTATGTTCAAAGTGAAATTATACTGTAGTCGTTTTACATTTGTACAAAATACCACCTGCTATTGATAGACCACACTTGTGAGTTATTGACCACAGCAAAAATATATCTCAGTCTAAAACATTATCTTTTAAAATTACGATTTTCTGAAAAATGGTACTTTCGTCCCTGCTCTCCCCTAGCCTATAGGCTGCTTGTCTGCAAGTTATCTGTCTGATAATTTAGGCTAAACGTGGCAAACTCATCCTGGATTTATGAAGATTTTAATTCATTTCATAAAACTTGATGATGATGATCGTCCATTTGTTATACCTTTCCGACAACATTAAGTCGTCTTACCAGACAACCGCGACAATCTCCTTCTAGTGCCGCTCATGCAGGCTCAGCTCAGGTGGCGGTCGCGTGCAGCGCTGCAGCCACGGAAACAGAGTTTGCCCTTCCCCCCTACTGACTTTCACTTTAGGACGGGTGCCCGAATATGGAAGAGGATGAGTGAGGCTTTGCGAATTTTTTTTTTTTTTTTTAATCTAGGCCTACGTGAAATTCTGCATCCATCCATCTCGGAAGGGCAACGTGAGTCGAGAAGGGCATATGGGCAGTTGCCCGGGCAACCTGAGCAACCCTCCTGTGCACGTCCCTGACCACAACAATTGTACAGCACAATTTAGAGTATAGATGTAATGTTTGGAGGTCACTTTCCCTTTTTGCTCGCTAACTCTTTTCTGTTTGAGGTTAATTTTGACACCTTCCACTGCATATACTAGTAGCCTGCTTCTTTCCTTTATATTCCTTTATATGACGTAAACACTCATGGACGAGTGATGAAAGTTTGCAGTTTCCCACAAAATCCACCCCAAAGTCTAATTATACACCAATCAGCCATAACATTATGACCACTGAGAGGTGAAGTGAATAACACTGATTATCTCATCATCACGGCACCTGTTAGTTGGTGGGATATATTAGACAGCAAGTGAACATTTTGTCCTCAAAGTTGACAAAGATGCGTTAGAAGCAGGGAAAATGGGCAATAAGGATTTGAGTGAGAAGGGCCAAATTGTGATGGCGACTGGGTCAGAGCATCTCCAAAACTGCAGCTCTTGTGGGTTGTTCGCGGTCTGCAGGGGTCAGTATCTATCAACAGTGGTTCAAAGGAAGGAACAGTGGTGAACCGGCGACAAGGTCATGGCTCACTGATGCACATGCGGAGCGAAGGCTATGTGGTCCGGTCAAACAATCGAGCTGCTGTAGATCAAATTGCTCAAAAAGTAAATGCTGGTTCTGTCTCAGAATACACAGTGCATCGCAGTTTGTTGCCTGAAATAGGCTAACTTCCGTCCACATAACCAATGTGACAACCTGCTTGCACAGGGAGCTTGCTGGGGACTATTTTCAGGTGCTGCATAATATCATTTGTCTTGGAAATTATTTTATTTTAAAAGTAATTAGGATTCAGAGAAGTATTGAAAGGTTTAACAATTGTTTATTTCTTGCAAGAAAGGCGTTCATCACTCTGAGCATTCAGAGAGCGAAGGCAATCTTCCCTCTGTGTCTGAAAGCTTTATACCCCTCCTAACAATATCGGCCTAGAAAGTTTTAAATAGGAAAATATTGAAACAATTTTTTTTTAGCAAGATGCTAACGGTCTAATCAGATTAAATGATCTATGCTAAGCTATACTAAAAGTGCTACCGCCAGACCCGGAGATCGGCTGAATGGATTTGAAAACGGAAAACACTTTAACTCTAGGAGAGTTGGAAAATGAGCCTATTTTCAAAAATAGTGGCATGTTCCTTTAAGAACTAGTTTGACCAAGCAGCAAGACAATAGATAATCAGTCTTAAAAAGACCAATCTACCTTTTTATATAACTGACTTAAAAAAAATTGAACTAGTCATAAAGAAAAAAATAGATGACTAAGGCCCAATCCCAATTCCATTTTATACCCCTTCGCCTTCCCCTACCCCTACACCTAACCATTTCCCTTGCCCCTTGAAACAGAGTGCCAAGGCGTAGGGGTGAAAATATTCTCCTAAGAAATGGGACACCACTACTATACCATTACACGTCATCATACCCCGTTTCTTTTAGTGTCCTGTAACATTTAACCAGTATGAACAATGAAGTGCGTAGGCTATATCTAGTTTTGCGCTGTATTTGGACTTACATTTACATTTTACATTTTATGCATTTGGCAAACGCTTTTATCCAAAGCGACTTACAGTGCCCTTATTATAGGGACAATCCCCCTGGAGCAACATGGAGTAAAGTGCCTTGCTCAAGGACACACGGGTGGTGACGCTTGGATCGAACCAGCAAACTTCTGCATATCAGTTCCATGATTTATCCCACTGGACCACCATCTCACATAATAAAACAGAGCTCGTTTTCAGTTCAAAAACGTATGAGCTAGAGTTTCCTAAGACGATACAGAATGATACAGAACATACAAGACTATGAAGCCGCTTTTCCATCGGGCCAAACTGTTCTCTTTGTTTATTAACCATTCCATTCCGTGCTGATCCGAGCCGGCCGGTATGGATATTGTTTCGTTATCTACCGTGGTTGGTGCTGCGTTAATGTTAGCCTATACGTCTAGTCAGTCGTCGCCTTGGTAACGCAAGAGTTTACAGATGATATGTGATGTAAATATCGACTGCGTTATGAAGGATGAGCAGATACATATTTTTTAAACTATTATTAATGTGTTCAAATCACTCAAATAGTGCGTTTAGCAAGCTACGGAGAAACTGGCAGCCAGGCGACACGCAAGTGATCGATCCCGAGATTGGCAACATACACACATTCTAGGTAGTCGGTGGAGAGAAACTCCTCATACCCTTTCGTTCGAAGTGTGGTCCTGAAAAATCTTCATTTGAAGGGCTATCTGGCCCTTCCCCTTACCCCTACCCCTACCTACCAGCCAAAAGAGAATCGAGACACCCATACCCCTTCACGTGAACGCGCAAAACGAAGGAGTAGGGGAAAGGGAAGGGCTAAGGGGTAGAAATGGGATTGGGCCTATTGGGACTATAGTCTAAGCAGTTTATGCAACCGTCCACAGTCTTGTAGAGTCTTGTAGACTTGAGTCTGTATTTAAAAAATTTATATTTCTAATAATACAATACAGTGAATGGCAACCGTCTGTGATCTCCCAGTAAACCATTTTTGCTTTGTAGCAGGGCGCATTATCCTGCTGAAAGAGGCCACAGCCACCAGGGAATACTGTTTCCATGAAAGGGTGTACATGGCCTGCAACAATGCTTAGGTAGGTGGTACCTGTCAAAGTAACATCCAGATGGCAAGACCCAAGGTTTTCCAGCAGAACATTGCCCAAACTCCCAAAGCATCACACTGCCTCCGCCAGCTTGCCTTCTTCCCATAGTGCATCCTGGTGCTATGTGTTCCCCAGGTAAGAGACACACGCACCCGGCCATCCACATGATGTAAAAGAAAACGTGATTCATCAGACCAGGCCACCTTCTTCCATTGCTCCGTGGTCCAGTTTTGATGCTCACGTGCCCACTGCGCTCTCGATGGTGGACAGGGGTCAACATGGGCACCCTGACTGGTCTGCAGCTATGCAGCCCCGTACGCAACCCCCGTATGTTTTCTGACACCCAAAACCAGCATTAATTTCTTGAGCAATTTGAGCTACAGTAGCTCGTCTGTTTGATCAGACCACACGGGCCAGCATTCGCTCCCCACGTGCATCAATGAGCCTTGGCCGCCGATGACCCGGTCGCCGGTTCATCACTGTTCCTTCCTTAGACAACTTTTGATAGATACCGACCCCTGCAGACCGGGGCCATCATAATTTGGCCCTTGTCAAATCCGCTCAAATCCTTACACTTGCACATTTTTCCTGCTTCTAACACAACTTTGAGGACAAAATGCTCACTTGCTGTCTAATATATCCCACCCACTAACAGGTGCCGTGATGAAGAGAGAATCAGTGTTATTTACTTCACCTGTCACTGGTGATAATGTTATGACTGATCGGTGTATATGTACACTCACCTAAAGGATTATTAGGAACACCTGTTCAATTTCTCATTAATGCAATTATCTAATCAACCAATCACATGACAGTTGCTTCAATGCATTTAGGGGTGTGGTCCCGGTCAAGACAATCTCCTGAACTCCAAACTGAATGTCAGAATGGGAAAGAAAGGTGATTTAAAGGTCCCGTTCTTCGTGTTTTTTTGAAGCTTTGATTGTGTTTATAGTGTGCAATATAACAGGTGTTCATGTTTCGCGTGTAAAAAAAACAGTATTTTTAACACAATTTACTTATCTGTATACCGCTGTTTTCACTGTCCTAAAAATGGCTGATGAGTTCCTTTATTCTATGAAGTCCCTCCTTCAGAAATACGTAACGAGTTCTGATTGTGCCAGCGGTTCCCGTGTTGTGATTTGACCGCAGCTTAGCGAACGTGGCACGGTTCCTGTGTTGTGATTCGACAGCAGCTTAGCGCATGTGGAAAGGTCACGCCTCTTAACGGGAGATATATGTGCTTAATGATCTCTACAGCGTCCCTGGGAAAGCCAAACAAAGGTGATTTGACTCCGGGATGAAAATAACAGCGTCTCGACGACATGGCGACAAACACACTCAAACGCAACAATTCCTTTTCTCCACGCGACACGTCCTCTTCTCCACATGGGACAGCAACAAGACCACGCCCCCTTTTTCGCGTATTCTTGTGGGCGGAGGTTAGTCTGTTCTACTGTTCTACTGACGTCATTTATGAAGGAAGTACCAGGATGTAGTCCAAGCCAGCCGTTCGCTGTAGGCTTTGAAAGGGAACTTCTGTTAAATAAAATATCTCGCTTGGCATTGAACTTTGAGCTTTATAATTTTACAGGTATTATTTATGCTCTAACAGCAACATTACACACTAACTAAAGTTTGAACAATGGGATCACGAAGAACGGGACCTTTAAGCAATTTTGAGCGTGGCATGGTTGTTGGTGCCAGACGGGCCGGTCTATTTCACAATCTGCTCAGTTACTGGGATTTTCAAGCACAACCATTTCTAGGGTTTACAACGAATGGTGTAAAAGGGAAAATCATCCAGTATGTGGCAGTCCTGTGGGCGAAAATGCTTTGTTGATGCTAGAGGTCAGAGGAGAATGGGCCGACTGATTCATGCTGATAGAAGAGCAACTTTGACTGAAATAACCACTCGTTACAACCGAGGTATGCAGCAAAGCATTTGTGAAGCCACAACACGCACAACCTTGAGGCGGATGGGGTACAACAGCAGAAGACCCAACCGGGTACCACTCATCTCCACTACAAATAGGAAAAAGAGGCTACAATTTGCACAAGCTCACCAAAATTGAACAGTTGAAGACTGGAAAAATGTTGCCTGGTCTGATGAGTCTCGATTTCTGTTGAGACATTCAGATGGTAGAGTCAGAATTTGGCGTAAACAGAATGAGAACATGGATCCATCATGCCTTGTTACCACTGTGCAGGCTGGTGGTGGTGGTGTAATGGTGTGGGGGATATTTTCTTTGCACACTTTAGGCCCCTTAGTGCCAATTGGGCATCATCTAAATGCTACGGCCTACCTGAGCATTGTTTCTGACCATGTCCATCCCTTTATGACCACCATGTACCCATCCTCTGATGGCTACTTCCAGCAGGATAATGCACCATGTCACAAAGCTCGAATCATTTCAAACTGGTTTCTTGAACATGACAATGAGTTCACTGTACTAAAATGGCCCCCAGTGTCACCAGATCTCAACCCAATAGAGCATCTTTGGGATGTGGTGGAACGGGAGCTTCATGCCCTGGATGTGCATCCCACAAATCTCCATCAACTGCAAGATGCTATCCTATCAATATGGGCCAACATTTCTAAAGAATGCTTTCAGCACCTTGTTGAATCAATGCCACGTAGAATTAAGGCAGTTCTGAAGGTGAAAGGGGTATTACAAACACAGTATTAGTATGGTGTTCCTAATAATCCTTTAGGTGAGTGTATATCACTATATCACCCTTGAGCAAGACACCGAAACCCCAACTACTCCCAGGACGGCCACTGCTCACTGTTCACGGTGTGTGTGTGTGTGTGTGTGTGTGTGTGTGTGTGTGTGTGTGTGTGTGTGTGTGTGTGTGTGTGTTCACTACTGTGTGTGTGCACTTGGATGGGTCTAGAGCACAAATTTCAAGTATAGGTCACCATACTTGGCCACACGTCACTTCACTTCACTCACTACTAGCTAATTAACCAGCCCTACCATTCAGCCCTCAAAGTAAAATGAAATCATTTTAAATCAGAATCAGAATGAGCTTTATTGGCAGGTATGTTTACACATACTAGGAATTTGTTGTAGTGACAGAAGCTCCACAGTGCACAGAATGACAGTTATATAAAAAATAAAAATAACAATATACAAATATACAGACAATGTGCAAAAAAACAGACCCAATATACAAATTAAAAATAAATTATATAAGCAACATACATACACTTATTTACATTTCTAATTTAAACCTAAAATACGTGTACATAGTGTGCTAAAAATAAGTGAATAAAAGGAATGTACAATTGTGTGTGTGTGTGTGTGTGTGTGTGTGTGTGTGTGTGTGTGTGTGTGTGTGTGTGTGTGTGTGTGTGTGTGTGTGTGTGTGTGTGTGTGTGTGTGTGTGTGTGTGTGTGTGTGTGTGTGTGTGTGTGTGTGTGTGTGTGTGTGTGTGTGTGTGTGTGTGTGTGTGTGTGTGTTTCTCGTTTATTGTGAAGTGTTCATGAGATGGAATGCCTGAGGGAAGAAACTGTTCCTGTGCCTGGTCGTTCTGGTGCTCAGGGCTCTGTAGCGTCGACCGGATGGCAACAGTTCGAAGAGGGAGTGTGCTGGATGAGAGGGGTCCAGAGTGAATTTGCCAGCCCTTTTACGTACTCTGGATAAGAACAGATCTTGGAGAGTGGGGAGGGTTGTACCAGTGATTCGCTCAGCAGACCGCACTACCCTCTGTAGTCTCCTGAGGTCAGATCTGGTAGCTGAGCTGTACCAGACGGTAATTGAAGTGCATAGGATGGATTCAATGATGGCAGAATAAAACCGTTTCAGCAGTTCCTGTGGCAGATTGAACTTTCTCAGTTGGCGGAGGAAGTACAACCTCTGTTGGGCTTTTTTTCCCAATGGAGGCAATGTGAATGTCCCACTTCAGGTCCTGAGAGATGGTGGTGCCCAGGAACCTGAATGACTCCACTGTTTTTACATGGTGAGTGAGGGGAGAGCAGGGGGTTTTCTCCTGAAGTCCACGATCATCTCCATTGTTTTGAGCGTGTTAAGCTCCAAGTTGTTATGACTACACCAGACAGCCAGCTCTTTAGCCTCCTGTCTGTAAGCAGACTCGTCTCCGTCCCGAATGAGGCCAATGACTGTGGTGTCGTCCGCAAACTTCAGGAGCTTGACAGAGGGGTCTTTAGAGGTGCAGTCATTGGTGTAGAAGGAGAAGAACAGTGGGGAGAGAACACAGCCTTGCAGAGCTCCAATGCTGATGGTATGAGTACTGGATGAGAATTTACCCAGCCTCACAAGCTGCTGCCGGTCTGTCAGGAAGCTGGTGATCCACTGACAGACAGAGGTGGGCTGGGAGAGCTGACTTAATTTGGGCAGGAGGAGGTTTGGGATGATAGTGTTGAAAGCCGAGCTGAAGTCCACAAACAGGATTCTTACATAAGTCCCTGGTTTATCCAGATGTTGCAGGATGAAGTGCAGACCCATGTTTACTGCATCGTCCACGGACCTGTTTTCTCTGTAAACAAACTGCAGGGGGTCCAGTAAAGGTCCGGTGATGTCCTTCAGATAAGCCAGATCCACTTTTTCGAATGACTTCATGACGACAGACATTAGCGCCACAGGTCTGTAGTCATTAAGTCCTGTTGTCTTGGAGTTCTTTGGAATGGGGATGATGGTGGAGCGTTTGAAGCAGGAGAGTACCTCACACAACTCCAGCGATCTATTGAAGATCTGTGAAAAGATGGGGGCCAACTGATCAGCACAGGTTTTCAGACATGCTGGTGTTACACCATCTGGGCCTGGTGCTTTTTCCTTTTATTCTTCCTGAAGACCTGGCGCACGTCATCTTCACTGATCTGAAGTGGAGGAGTGGGGGAGAGGGGGGTTGTTGGAGGTGTTAATGGTGTTTTTTCAAACCTGCAATAGAACTTGTTCAGTTCGTCTGCCAGTTGTTGATTCGCCACAGTGCTGGGGGATGGTGACTTGTAGTTGGTGATGGCTTTAAGACCTTTCCACACTGATGAGGAGTCATTGGAATAGAACTGGTTCCTTAGTATTTCGGAATAGTTCCTCTTTCGCAATTTTATCTCCTTTTTTAGTGTGTATTTGGCCTGTTTATACAAGACTCTGTCCCCATTCCTGTAGGAATCCTCTTTGGCCTTACGGAGCTGTCTGAGTTTTGCAGTGAACCACGGTTTGTCATTGTTGTAAGTTAGATGAGTCCTAGTAGGAATGCACATATCTCCACAGAAACTGATCTATGAAGTTACAGTATCTGTGAGCTCATCCAGGTCGGTGGCAGCAGCTTCAAAAACACTCCGATCGGTCCATTCGAAACAGGCTTGTAAAACCCGCTCTGTTTCAGTGGTCCATCTCTTTACAGTCTTTGCTACAGGTTTAGCAGATTTAAGTTTTTGCCTATAGGTTGGTATGAGATGAACCAGGCAGTGATCAGAGAGCCCCAAAGCTGCCCGTGGGACAGAGTGATATGCATTCCTTATTACTGTGTAACAATGGTCCAGTATATTACTTTCTCTGGTGGGACATGTAACATGCTGTCTGTATTTTGGCAGTTCATTGGAGAGATTTGCTTTGTTAAAATCTCCAAGAATGATTAAGACTGCTTTTGTTCGGTCTCTGTAATCTGATCGGCAAGTTTCTGTGCCAGGTTCACGTGCGCTTGAGGTGGGATGTAGATGCTTATGAGAATGAACGAGCGTGGCGAATAGAACGGCTTGCAGTTAATGAAAAGCGCTTCTAGATCAGTACAGCACATTTTCGTTAATACTGTTACATCTCTACACCACCTTTCGTTGATGTAAAAGCCCCGTCTGCGCGCCCTGCATTTGAACAGTGCAGCCGCTCCACTAACTACAACGTTCAGCAAAATGTCCGAATAATTGAAAACCGGTTGGAGATTCTGAGGTACGTTATGCCGAATGTTCAGCAGTTCATCCCTGGTAAAACAGATTGTGTTTTCTTACCTATAAAGAAAATTAATGCATTTATTTTGATTATATTGTCTACTGTCACAAGATTGTGGGTATATACCTTTGTTTTATAGATCAAAAGATAACTGGTGAGGTGAAGAGGACAGATCTTTTTGTGTGTGTGAGTGTGTGTGTCTCAACCAATGGTAATTTATCTGGTTAACAGTGTGGTAAATTCAAGAAGTATATAAGGAAGTCCTTATTTAGGGGATTGCCCAGTTTGATAAAGTAAATGGACAGCAGAACAATTGTTATAGTCATTTTACAATGATTCCTTGGGCATTTGTTACTTTTATTTGTATAATGCGTAAGTCATTTTAATTTATTTGAAACCTCCCTTTTGAAATGTTTATTTTAAATTATTGCTAAATTTAATTATTTTATTTTGTTCTGATGGATTTTCATATATATCGTTGATTCATTTATGTATATTTAATATCTAGTAGTCTGTCTTAACCTGTGGACATTATCAGTTTTCTCAGGCAATGCACATCATCGTATTCATCAGCAAAATAAAGTCATAACTGCAGTTGGCAACACTGTGACTCTGCAGTGTTATGCACGTGGAGATGCCATACTTTGGTATAAGCAAATTGTTGGACAACAACCTCGAGTCATAGCTGCATTTTTTAAATTGTCAGAACCCATATTTTACAGCAAATTCAAAAATGATCGATTCTCAGGCAAGAGATTGGGCAGCAACTCTAATCTGACAATTTCAGACATCACTCAGTCAGATGAAGCAGTGTACTATTGTGGATTAAAATCATTGTATATTGAATTTGGAAATGGAACACATCTGTGTGTGTGTACACTTGTTCAAGGTAAATCTTCAAATTAAATGAAAAAAATGATCATCTTGATTCAGAAACAATGTATTATGATTTAATTTGAATTTAGTCTGTTTGTGTTTATCATGTACATCTGTAAAATAAGAAATATTTATGCATTTCTAAAACAATAAGTTAAAGAATTGATTTTTTTTTTTTTTTTTTACCCTTTGTGTGTTTGATTGTGATTTGTAGCATCAAAGATTTCAACACCTGATCATCTAAATGACTCAATGGATTGTCAACAAAAATGTTATGAAAACAGTTCAAAACAAGTCAAGAATGGTAAACAAATGTATTTTCTTTCATTTAATAACTTTTGTGACAGAAATGTATGTATTACACCAATCTCGTATGTATTCATAATAGATAAAGAAACATTTAGTATGTATATTTCAGAAAAGCTCTATCCAGCAGTGCTTGGGTTGGCATGTGCTTTGGGATTTTGTGGATTTCTAGTCTTTGCTCTCATGGGTTTCATATTTAGCAGAGGTAAATTTGGAAGTATACTTTTTGTACTTTATTTTTGCATTTGTCTTTGAAAATGCTTATGGTTGTTTCTGCATGGTTTTTATACAGTGCGAGGCTCTGAAAAAGACAACCAAGTTAGAGGGCAGTCAAATGCTCAGGTAAGAGGATGATTTGCTATCTGTATTAAAGCGGAATCTATAGTTTTAATTTTAGTTTGCAGTAGTACAGACACTTCTGTTCTGGGGGACTTTAAGTGCTACCAAACTTTAGTTTTCTACTTTCATGTTGCTTATGGTAATTCATGTTTTAAAAGTTGCTTTAATCTTATAAATGTTGTTGATTAACAAGTCAGTTTTATACATTTAGTAACTTTTTTCTCTGCAGGACACTGATGATGAGAATTTGACATATGCAGCCTTGCGATTCAGTCTGAATAAAATGAAATCTGGAGGAAAGAGAAAACAATCTCAGTAGACTATGTGTGTGTACACATCTGATTCTTTAAGTGTTTAGTGGAGCTATTATCTGCACTGTTGTGCTGTATAAGATGTAAAATGATGAGTTAAATAAATACATATTATTTATCTGTTATTCCATTGTGATTTATTCAACATGAAGTGTATGTTATTAATCACGTACGCTGGTCCTCTCTTTTAATTTCCCCTCCACAATATTTAAAGAGTAATCAGTTGACTTAACTTTTAAAAAGTGAGGAAACCCATTGCCTTAAAATTATTAAGTAAATAAACTACACGCGTAATTGAAAAAAAAAAAGTTCTGTGGAATTGTCAAGTTTATATACCTAATTTTTTTCAATTACGCATGAAGTTTATTTATATATATTTAAATATAACTAAAATTAGATGTGATCAGTCACTTGAAAATTTTCAATTGGAGACCTGATTTATTTTTTTTGTGTATATATAGTAAGCATCGATACTGAATGATGTTGCTTTATAAGTCCTGTTACAACTGGCTAACAAAAGGGCTAAGAAATAAATTAGATTGTTGTTTAATGTAATTTAAAATATTATCTTGAGGTAAACTAAATAAAAATCTAATTGAAACAATACACTTGAACAAATAAGAGGGCTAACCAACCACAGATCAATTTCTTGCATGTTTGCTAAGATCCATGCACAAATGTAGCAGCAGCTGATGTAGCAGTGAATGGAATTTTTTTCTGCACTGTAAAAGCAACACTAGCATGAAGGTGTTGTTGAGCGGCAAATGTGTGATTGCTGCTCTGATGATAGTGTGGTAATGGTGCGTTCCATTGTAGCTGAAAACTGGAAAAATCTGGACTAAACTCTGCAGTGAGCACTGGTTACATAAACTAAGCTTTCGTGTGGGCTTGTCTAGGTCTAGGACATGATGACCATCAGAAGGAAAGTGGGTCAGTCAATTATAATATGGCTACTTAAAAGTGAGTGAATTAGTCGCAAATCACAATTGTAAATGGATGATAAAAATAGAACACTTTCCACAATTACTTTAATAATAGTATTCTGGGAGAGTTAATAGTCAAATATTCCCTTGCAACCACCTTTACATTACTTTCTCTCTTTTTTCACTTGTAAGATTTATAATTATTATTAATATTAATTTTAGGTCTGGATAAATCTGCATATGTCTTACAGTTTGTAAACCTGTTTCAACCTGTTGGTAACATTTTTACAGTGAGTTCCAGAAATAATATTAAGTATATGTTACATCTTACATGTTGCTATTGTAGTTAACATTTTATGTATTTAATTGTTTGGAACAAATGAGGAATTAAGAATGTTTCCTTGCCTTGTAACCTGCCAAACAAATTAAATAAATAAATAACACATTTCAATCATTTCCATATGGATACCATTCGCTTCCAGTAAAGCTTCGAGCTTTCCTATTAGAGGTTTTTTTTTGCATATACTTTTATTTAGTGTATACGCAATACACCACCTGCACGTGAACTTTATCTGTGATTATGTGAGGAAGGACTTGACTTAAGCTCCACCTCCACATTTCTAGTGTTTCAAAGTCTGCTTTTTGTATGCGTCTTTGTTGCCATTAGCATGTCATTTTTAAGAGAGAGATATAAACATAAATATATAAATATAATACAGTGCATCCGGAAAGTATTCACAGCGATTCACTTTTTCCACATTTTGTTATGTGACAGCCTTATGTGACAGCTCAGTTGCATCCTGTTTCCACTGATCATCCTTGAGATGTTTCTACAACTTGATTGGAGTCCACCATGTGGTAAATTCAGTTGATTGGACATGATTTGAAAAGGCACACACCTGTCTATATAATGTCCCACAGTTAACAGTGCCAGTCAGAGCACAAACCAAGCCACGAAGTCCAAGGAATTGGCTTTATGCACAGCTGCACTAATCCAGGTGTGTCTGATTATTGTTGTTGTGACTACAGAGGTCAGGCCAATAATGGCAGACAGGAAACAAAGGAGCTGGCTGAAGTTCAGGAAGTAGTGCAGCTGTGCATAAAGCCAATTGTCTGTAGACCTCAGAGACAGGATTGTATTGAAGCACAGATCTGGGGAAGGATACAGAAAAATGTCTGCAGCATTGAAGATCCCAATGAGCACAGTGGCCTCCATAATCTGTAAATGGAAATTTAGTTCAAATTACTTATTTTCTTTGTTAATTTTACTTAACTTAGTTAAGTAGAGTTTACTTAATTATATAAGTCAAATCTGTGTGCAAAAGAACAATTAAGTAAATGTAGTTTTTTGAAGTGTTAGTTCTGACTCTAAAACACACTAATAGGAGTAGAGCAAAACAAGATTTTGTATCTCTTGGGACCATCAAATGTCAATTTCTGTGTTTAAGATATGGAATGTTTTTAAATATCAAATTGTGTTTGGGGTGCAGTGTTGGAGTGAGCATATGAATGATTGTTTTTTTTTTTTATGCGCATGGGCTTCTATCTGTGTAAGAGTGCATCTGTGCTTATTTGTGTGAGCGTGTTTGAGGTATTGTGCAGATCATGCAAACTGTTATTTTAAGCGGTTTCCCTGTACCGCTCCTGTCCTCCTATCACCCTCGCTTAAATTACCCATGACCACTCATCTCTACCGACTCACACCATCCTCAGTGGGTTTCTCAGTAAACAACTCACTTGCCACAACAACTTTTAAAGTTTCCACAGGATGTATGGCTATTTTTGTCACAGGTTATGTTAGTAGCATGCTATCATTTAAGGGGATACTTCAAAATGTAATCTCTCAAGTAGGCATGTGCCGGTATCAAATATTCATGTTGCGATTAATTGCTGAAGCTTTTATCACGGTATAATCACAATATTGAAAATAAGTTGCAAAAAAAGTGTGTTCGTACTATAACAGGTTTAATAACTTTCTTATAACAAAAGAACCAAACATTTAAATACAATAAAGCAATACACAAAAATGTATAAAGTAGGCTAAACAAATATTTAAAACAGATTAAGTGCAAAAGTATTATAAAGAACAATAGGTAACACTTTACAATAATGTCTCACCAGTTAATGATTTCACATTAACAAAGAATGAATAGCTACATTTTTACAGAAGTAATTCTTCTTTGATAATGTTAGTTTAAAAAAGTAACTGTTAGTTATAAGCTCAGGTCCATTAAATAATACAGTTACAACTTTTGATTTTAATAATGTTATTAAATGCTGAAATGTACATTTAACTAAGATTAATACATGTTTAGAAGTATTTTTCATTGTCAGTTTGTTAATGAATGAACTAATGTTAAATAATGGAGCCTTATTGTAAAGTGTGTGACTGAACAACAGTCAGAACATATTCAAACAATATCTGGGGCATGTCATTTAGTCAAGATTAAAATATAAAATTTTTAAGTTTGAAAATGAATAGCCTCAAGTCTTTTCACCGTTTTGTTTATGAGGGTTACTGGGGAAACGGCTGTATTTCTGCTGTTCCGTCAGCGCCCTCTGCTGTCAGAGAGTGAACGTGCACTTCAGCGTCACTCGTCCCGCCATGTGCTCAGTCCGTTCATGCACGTTGGGTTTGTTTACATCAGTGCGCGTTCCTCTTTGACGTGTTGTTCATTTTAAACGGTTGATGGGTAAAGTATTCTTAAAATGCATTCTAAAAATCGGAATAATTCGTAATAAATAATTATTCACGGTATTTTGAAGTGTCCACGATAACAATATTGAGCATGTTTATTATTGCGGTATATCGTATTACCGTTTACCGGCACATGTCTACTCTCAAGCATTTTTTATAATTAAATTAAATTAGCATGAACCTTGAGGGTTTTATTATTATGGTTACACTTTCTGTTGACTATAATGTTGCTTTGGAGTATTAGTAGACTTTTAGAGGCAGATTTAGGGTTAGTTGTGACACGTACTTGCAAAGTTACTTATAGTCCGTAAAATGTTGGGGGAACATCACAATAAAGTGTTAGCAGCTATTAGACAGGCTTTCTACTAATACTATAATGAGAGTTAGTTGACATGTAATGTAGGTACAACTTTACTTATAGTCAACAGAATGTCTAAATTCAAAATAAATGGTTACCATTATTATTTGGGTTGCACGTTATTGTACAGTGTGTGTACTTACAGTGTGCTTAAGTACTGGTAATATAAGGTAAGTACATGGGTTAGGCTTAGAGGTAGGTTACCTTGTTAGTATCCATATTGAAATTACTATAAGTACATAGTATGTGCATGTGGAACAGGACTATAAAATAAAGTGCTACCATTATAAGTCATTTGCATGTTGTTGATAATCAGGAAGACAGCTTGTGAGACCTACTCAGTGCTAAAACCACAGTGATGCTTAAGTTTCCAAACCATGGCCACTTTGTGAGAGACAAGTGCTACTCAATAATGCAATGCAAAACACTGACCAATCAAATAGCATCACACCAGGACTAGTTTTCACATGATTTGTCACATAATTTAACTTCTTTCATTTTTCTAGCAGTGGTATATTGATTTAAATGTGGAATCTAATTTAAATGTGGATTATAGTCCAAACTTAAATTTATGAAACTCATTATAGTTTTTGGTACAGTTGATGGGTGAATACAAACTAACCACATTAACATCCATTTAGACCAGAGTAAACAATAATGATTTTAGATTTTAACCCGTTAATCATTTATATAAGGGTATTTAATGTAACGTTAGGGCAAGTTGTCACTTTTTTATGTTATTATGAATTAAATAAATTAATACAACTTACAATTGTTTCGTTTTGCAGTCATCATAGCAGTTAATATTGTGACAAAATACACCATGTAACAACTACAGCTATTTGGCCTGGTGGTCACAAAATTCAACACGTGTACAGTGTACACAAGCAAAAGATCTCTAACAGTTACAATCTTCTTCATCACACCGTAAATCTCTAGCGCCATCTTTTGGTGCAATGTGTTTTATCTGTCCAGTGTACACACAAAACACATTTACATTATTTACATTACACATGTTTGGTTTCCCACTTGAGTCCCAAGTATATAAACCTATCTATTTCTAAAAGAAATGTGCATTTAAATATAAAAGAAAATCATAATTTTATAGAGAAACTACTTTTTTGGACCATTTTCCACATGGCAACGTTTCCCAAAGTGGGGGAGAACGCTTTTTGACTTTTTTGTGTAAATCCACTTGGGGTTCAGAGTATTTATTTTTTCCCACATTAATTTCCCACATGTCTAGTACAAATACAATTATGTGGTTTTGTTTCATTAATACAGTGTATACTTTTTTCTTGATTTACCCCGAAAGCATGGAAGTGAAATGTGACAACATGCCCCATAGGTGGGGTACATTGTAACATGTGAGGGGCACATTGTAACATGACCAAATTACATCTTAAGATGTTACCTGATATAATCAAAAAAAATATCCATGACAAACTAAAATATTTTGTCAATAATATACAATTATAAATTTTTACAAATAAAATAATGGCATTTTTTAATTATTAAAAATATACACATTTTTGAATTTGACAACAAACATCGCTAAATACAGCTATACAGCATAATTAAAAACATAATAAATAATTTCTGAACATTGACTCATTATTCACCCTTTTCTCATGGTTTCTCAAAAAAGAATTCATAAAAGTATAGAATATAATAGCATATTTCTAATAGGGGCTTGTTGTGTTACAACACACCCCATCTGCACAACTAGGATTTAAACCAGGCTTGTGTCTTCTGCTGGTTAGATCAGCATTAAAGAACTATTTCAACTCTTAAATAACAGATATAAGATTAAAATAATATCAGATTTGTCTTATTTTAAATAAACACAAATAACAGAGATGAAAAATTTGAGTAACAAATTTACTTTTGCTAAGGTTAAATAAATATTCAGCGATATCTTCCAAGATTGTTTTAATTTTGGCGCATTTTTCCCTAAATAATGTTGATATGACAACTAGTAAATACACTAAGTTTCGTCATCCTGGCATGTGTGGAAAGTGTGGAAACCATGTGTGTTACAACTAACCCCACGCTAGGTTGTGCCCCGCTCACCCCCACCCCACAATTTTTTTGTTTTTTGTATGATTGAAGCATGAATTTCATGTAATAAAAACTTATTTGGAAGAAGAAAAAAAACCCACGTATTTCATTGGTTAGAACACAATGCATACCACAGAGGGTTAAATTATATCTCTATGGCTTGCTCGTGTACAAAGATTTATTTTATCTATCCCATCCACACCTTGATCATTCTCATTGCAAATTGCCGTCGTAACATGTTGATTCTTATCTTGAATTTGACTAAACCAGACAGGAAATGATTGAGGATTATAGGGCATGTGTTCAGGTTTCCAGGTAAACATTAACTATCTTTACTGTACAGTTGGTCTTACCCACACCTTGAGAACATAAATCAGCCAATGCTTATATAATGCGTGACATCGCCTCACCTCCAGAGTTAGTTTTTCTTCTGAAGTATACTGCAATCTCTCAGCCCTGTTCCAGATCCGGTGAGGTCCATCATCATGTTGTTCAGTCAGTGGGGTCTCCTCCTATCCGTGTGGATGCTTCCAACGCGGGTTTCTGCTTTTAACCTGGACACACAGAACGTGATGAAGAAGCGTGGAGAAGCAGACACGTTATTTGGGTTTTCTATGGCCATGCACCATCAGCTCAAACCTTCAGAGGAGCGAGTGTGAGAAAGATTTTATATTGTTATATTAATTTATATTGTCACGATTTTATATTGTTTTAAAAAAAAATATCCAACAGCAAAAAACTTTGGCGATACATGTAACATTATGTCAATAACAATCTCATGCTGCCCTCATGTACATTTGTATACTAATATAAATGAAGAAAAAAAACACAATTGAATATCCAATTATTAAAATTCATATTAGATACTAATCTGATACGCAAAATCTATCAATCGATCGATCTATATCTGATGATATCATTTGCATCTTCAGATTGCTGATTGGAGCGCCTCGTGCTAAAGCATTATTGCCTGTTCAAAATGCCAATATATCTGGAGGTCTGTACAAATGCAAATTCACAACACAACTTGATGACTGTGAACGCATTCCCGTTGATATAGAAGGTTGGTTGTGGTTTATTTGATTTATGTTGTTACTTGAGCGTGTATTTCTCATTTTCTATCAGTCAGGGGCATCACTGAATATTGTAATGATCAAATACTTTTTGTTATGTTTTTATTTAATAATACAAGCAGTTCAAGTATCCTAAAACTCTATTTTCTATACTGGCAGCTCGTCCTAAGGATAGGACAGGAGTAGACTATAGAGAAAACCAATGGCTAGGTGTTCGTGTCCAAAGTCAGGGACGAGGAGGCAAAGTAGTGGTAAAGATTCTGTGCTGTTCATTTCAACTGGTTCTAATTCATTGTGAAAGCATTTTATTTCAAGCTGACACCTCAAACTTAAACTCTATTTCTGTGTACAAATCTTATTGTTTTATAGACGCTATGTGTAATGAATATGCTCTGTTTTATCTAGACTTGTGCCCACAGGTACCAGGATTGGAGTTTTACCAACCAGCGGTTATTGGGAAGATGTTTTGTCTTGGAACAGGACCTTACATTGGTGACAGATGGAGTGGGCACAAGATCATTTTGTAGGACTCGGGAACCAGATAAGCACAAGTTTGGATACTGTCAACAGGGTCTCTCTGTAGTATTTTCCAAAGACAGCAAATATCTTGTTTATGGAGCTCCAGGAGCCTATGACTGGAAAGGTACTGCAAAGCTTTGTTTTATTGATAATGTTAAACGTCACACTTACAGTAACAGTAATATGATTTATAATGACTTCTCCTTTTCACAATTAAGGTATTGTGCACATGGAGCCTGTGGATGACTTCTCTCTGGAGATCTATGAAACAGGAGATCAACATGAGCTTATTACTGTGGACATTAGCAGCTTTTTAGGTGATCATGGTCAACCGTGTACCAGAAAATAATAGGGCTGCCACTAACAACTATTTTTTATATCGATTAATCGATCGACTAATTTGTCACAATAATTTGCAAAAATTTTACTTAAAAACATTTCATTTAACTTGCAACGTTGGCCTTCAGTAGTGTACTATAAAAAAGTATAAATATAAACAAGCCCTTGACAAAATGGTACAAAATTGTCAACCAACATAACAAAAAAAGAGAATATCAGCAAATACTTTTTATATAATAGTGTTGTCACAATACCAAAATTATGACTTTGATACCAGACTAAATACCTCAATACTGATACTGAATCGATACCATGGCAAAAAACAGTAAAAGTAATTGAATAATATGACAGAACTTACTATTCACTATTTTATCAATGTTTTAGGGTTAAAAAACCCTAAAAACTCACTTGGCCAGCATGTTCCTGCCCTGCTTCACACAGAATATTAGGTCCGGCCCTTTAAGAGCTGCACGGACCAAATTCATTGTAACACCCGATTTCTCATTCAACTTTGTATACGTTCACTAAAGACATATCCGACTGCGTTTACCCGAATACTCGCCAAAACATGCATTTTTACATATTTTTTACCATTAAAAAACAATAATCCGCAAAACCGGTGTCGCGATCTGTCTGAGTGAAAGGCGTGTGCGCGGCTGCGCGCTCTTCAGGTCTAGCACGTCCCAACCGAGTCGCAATTTTCTGTTGCTTTCTTTTTCCTGTTCTGAACGTGGAAGCAGAGCTCACACACACACGTCCTCACTCCTGCTGTCACACATCGACGCAAACTAAGAAATACTGTCCTTATTAGAGTGGTGCCATTTTTAAAGTACTGGTACTAATACAATTTCATATCGTACCCAACTTACCCAGTCGACTAAAAATATTGACGATTAACAGCGTTGACACAGTCGATTGTATCGACCAATCGCGACAGGCCTAAATATTACTGTAAATCTTGATGCTTTCACTTATGTGATGCAGTAGTTAGCAATACATTATAATACACCAGCAACTATATACAAAAAAAACGATAAAATAATGAGGAATACATTTTCTTTGAAACATACTGTAACTTTCTGAAGTTTCAATGAGCATTTATTGAAACTAAGCTACAGAAAAATGACTCGTTCTACTAGCAAGTATTAGTGGACCTCAAGGGAAACTTTTTTTGAAATAAGTATGATATGACTTTTAAATCTGATATAATCTATTTATCAACAGTTTTCCTTCTGTTATTTTTTAGGCTTTGCTTTAGATACTGGGATGAACCTAATGAATGAAGGAGAGCTTAATATTGTCGCGGGGGCTCCGCGCTCATATCACAGTGGGGGGGTCTTGTTGTTAAGAGTGGAAGAAAAGGCAGACACAAGGAACTTGAAAGCTGAACACATCCTTCAAGGTCCAGGTTTGGCCTCCTCCTTTGGCTATGACCTCGCTGTTCTTGACTTAAATGCAGATCGGTGAGTTTACACTAGAAACAGATGAATAAACAGGTTGTAAAACTTCTTACGTAATCATAGGGCATTATACTGCATTAGCGATGACAATGTCCTTATCGCCTCAGGTGGGATGACATTATTGTGGGTGCACCTGAGTTCTCAGAAAAAAACATGGATGAAGATGTAGGAGGGGCTGTGTACGTTTACATCAACCAAGCCAAAGGACAACACTGGAGCCAAATCAAACCAATGTGTCTGTACGGGAAAAAGGACTCCATGTTTGGACTAGCAGTGGCACACATTGGGGATATCAATCAAGATGGATACCAAGGTTGAACGAAAGGTTATATTTACTTCAGTCTTGGGCCTCAGTTTTACAGTGCATCTGACAGATGTTTTTTATCTGATGAACAGATTTTGCAGTGAGCGCTCCCAATGAGGATTCAGGGAGAGGTCGAGTGTACATATATCATGGTTCAGCTGCAGGCTTTCATCAAAAACCAGCGGTTAGTAAAAGGATTCGCATATTTTCTTTGAATATCCATTTTTATCAGGTTTGTTTTGCTTTAGATTTAAATTGTATTTAAAATATATTTTTTACAAATTTCATAATATATATTATATTTACAAAATATAATTTCAATATACATTGAAATCAAATTGAAATATTATATATTATCCAGCGTAATAAATAATGGCAAATAAATGTTTGTGTGATTGCTATTCAAAACCCAATCACATCCAAGACTAGCCCAATCACGTTCCGCATTTTCAACCCGTAAGAAACAGTGTAAAAGGCGGAAAAACTGCAGACAACACTGATGGGAACCCCTAATGGGAGCAGTTGAAATATATGATCATGATTCATTATAGAGATCTAGTGAGGAAGGACTTTTTTTTAAAGGGACTGTTGAAACAATCTCTGTTTATAGGTTTTAGATGCTGGAGACCATGGTATCAAATTGTTTGGCTATTCCTTGGCTGGAAACATGGATATGGACGGTAACGGCTATCCAGACCTTGCTGTGGGTTCACATTCGGATACTGTGCTGATTTACAGGTTAGATGCTTCCCACTCTCTTAAATCTATAGATTTAATGTTGATCAGATCGTTTGCTAGCCTGGTCCAACCGGACTCTCCTACATTTCATTTGTACAGAGAGTCTGGCCACTCTCCATTGACAAGCGTTAACTTCCTTGAAGGCGGGAACTCTGTTGAAGTTTAAAACTATTGGATCTGCCATAACCAATCGCTAACGTTGGGTTGTAACGTATGTCATCTCAAACTAGCGCACAACATCAATGTCATCGTTCTCAGCCACTCCCTCTGTTTGTTGATTGGACCAGTTAAAATTTGATCTGAGAAAATCAGAGAATATACCGCAATCCCAGACGTACTGAAGGAAAATGAAAATTGAGCGAAAGTACGTAGGAGGACGGAAACTTTTGCATTCATATAATTCATATGAAGTGATAGAATAAACAGACACCCCAGACTATAAAAATACTTTTAAGTAAATATTATTTCGTAGGATCTTTACATTTTAGAATAGTAATTTAGTTATATAAGTATTATATTAATAAATAATTAATATGTTCTTTTTTTAAAGGGCTAAACCCGTGGTAAACATAGAAAAGACCTTGACATTAACACCGAATATTGTTGACTTCAAGGCACAGGACTGCAAGAATTATCCATGGTGAGATTATATATATTAAAATTAGAATTATTTATTATTATTATTATTTTTTAATCCATTTTGAAAATCTTTCAGCATTATTACAGCTCAGTCCTGTTTCACTTACACTGCCCAGCCACCTACATACAATCCCAAACTGAGTGAGTCCATTTCCTGTTCCCCATACTGCATGCTTAAATATATAAACCATAATGAATTTCCCACAGCAATTTGTATGAGTCATTCCCGCTGGGTGTGTTTGATTAGTTGATATAACTTGGCAAACAGATTCTTGTCAAAGCTATTTCTTTGAACTTTTTGCAGCATGTGAATTGCATTTGATGGTCACCTTTCTGTAGGGATCGAGTACAAGCTAACGGCTGATACAGTGCGCAGAGAGAGGGGTCTTCCTTCACGCGTGGTCTTTGTGGATTCTGAGGCTACGCAGGGAGACTGGCAACTGTCTGGCCAGGGCAAACAAGAGTGTGTCCAGTCCAAGCTCAGGCTGCTGGTACTATAAACTCATATGCCGATTTGCTGGTTTCAAGAACTAGAAGTGGGAAATGTATGATTCATAATCACTGTACTGTGTTGTAGGGAGATATCCAGGACACGGTGACCAGTATTTCCTTCAGCCTATCTCTTTCTTTGCCATCTGATAATCCAAAACAGACATTCAGAAACCTCCCTGACTTAGAGCCTGTTCTGAATGCTCTACAGGAAAACACAACCAAAGCAGAGGTATATATCACTCCCTTTATTGCTGTAATATTTGTCTCGTGTCATGTCTCAAACATGGCTTTCTTTACCACAATCCTCTTATCTCCCAGGTCACATTTATGAATGCCGGCTGTGGTAGTGACAACATCTGCCATAGTAACCTGCAGCTCCAGTATAGCTTCTGCACCAAAGACCAACAACAAGAAATATGTGACCCTCTAGCCATGTAATATCATTTTCTATGTTGCTTGTGCAAGATACACTACTGTTTTTACCGTTCAAAGAGCACATGATTGATTATTTGGCATGCAGTTCATATAAAGCTAATGTTTTATTGCTGTAACTACAAAACATGTACTGACAAATAAGGACCAAATCAGGAGTTTAACTCTATGTAAATCCATGAACTGCATTAAGTTATAAGGCAATGCAATTTGCCTATTAGCAACATATTTGGCATGTTTGGTCTTGTTGTAATATAGACTTAAGTGGCCTTCCTTGGAATTGCTGAAGTTGGGTGTATCTTTGTGTATTGAAGGGAAAATGGTGTTCCTGTAATTTCTCCTGGTGATGAGAACGTTGCCCTGGAGGTAACTGTAACCAACATAGGTGGAGAAGATGCACACCAGAGTGAACTGTCTCTGACGTTTCCAGAATTTCTGCACCTGTCATCAGTCATGCCAAAGAAGAATAGTGTGAGTGTCCTATTTTGTGCCATTTTGAGACTTGTACACTCAAAAAATGTGAATGTTGGAATTTAAAAAAAAGTGTCAAGTTGTTCCAAACAACTGTGTAGTAAAGTTAGCCTAGAAATCTAGACGCACCCTAGTGGCAGCAAATGTAATTTGCAGCCATGGTAGTCTAGCAATTCTCCATTAGCGTGCGAGCTGGAAAAACCAAACTCTGGTCTGGCCAATCACATCGTGTATAGAGACGGTGGGCGGGCTTAACATAATGACGGCAGAGTTGCAGCGGTTCCGCGTGCTACTCGTAAACAAAGAAGCTGGCGAACAGCGGTCTTTCGAATCGACTTTGGCCACAACTTTGGAAGACTTGGAGTTAAGCTTTTCTTTGAGAAAAGAACGGCACTGAAGTCGTTCTTAAGAAAGGAAGAGAGTTTTGCCGACCGAATACGGCAAAAGTTTAATCTATCAACTAGCTCCGCTTGACATTCTTCGTTGCTCTGGTTGGTTGTAGCTTTATCCTATTGCATGCAGAGGGAATTTGAAAGATAACCGTTTATCCCGCCCCTCGGATTGAGCCCTGCCAATGGTGTGTTCCCAGACCCAACATCTTGATGTGGGTCTGGCTTGTCAGAATAGTGTAAAGTAGTTCCTAAATTAAGGTGAATGCACTAAAGAAAGATTAAGAGAACTACTAGCTAACAATGGTACATGTTAGCAGCATGCTAAATATAGGTTGATTAATTGTTTTGGTTCATACATTTTAAAATGTTGCTCATTATGATGTAGACATTCTGTGCCCTTTTTTAACAATCTGAGTGCATGGTCTGAAGCATGTGGCACAGGTGCACTTACTGTAGGGTGTATCCGAATCAACTTTTGCTAGTTTAATGACGTTAAAAAAACAGACGGTGCGCCAGGCTCACGCAGTCTCTTAATGAGTCATAGGTGTGTTTTGGGCGTAAAGTGCAATAAACCAATCAGAGTCTCATCTCCCAAAGGCATAGTTCACAAAAAAACAAAAATTAGCCCATGATTTACTCACCCTCAAGTCATCCTATGTATGACATTCTTCTTTCAGATGAATACAATCGGAGTTATATTGAAAGTCCTGGCTCTTCCTACAACAAGAATTTGTTGTAAAACAAGTCTAAAACAAGAATTTTTAAAGAAAAATGGCAGAGAATTTCGATATAAGATAAGAAGGGCTTGAGTTTGTTGCCCAGCCCTATATCCACGAGAGGCGTCAAAGCTTGTGATGCTCCTGTACATCGCGTCAAGGGTTACTCTTTCGCCGTAAGTCGACTTGCACACCGCTGACTGCCGTAAGCTAGTTATTTTAGTCTATAAAATTTTTAATATGGATATTTTTCTTACACAAACGTGCCACTTCCCTTCAGAATGCCTCTATTTATTGTTGACTTCAAGGCACAGGACTGCAAGAAATATCCATGGTGAGATTATATATATTAAAATTTGTATTATTTATACAAATCCATTTAGAAAATCTTTCAGCATTATTACAGTTCAGTCCATTTCAGGTTCCCCATACTGCATGCTTAAATATTAAAACAATAATGAGTCATTCCAGCTGGGTGCGTTTGATTAGTTGATATAACTTGGCAAACAGATTATTGTCAAAGCTATTTCTTTGAACTTTTTGAAGCATGTGAACTGCATTTGATAGTCACCTTTCTGTAGGGATCGAGTACAAGTTAACGGCTGATGCTCCTGTACATCGCACCAGGGGTTACTCTTTCGCCGTAAGTTGACTTGCGTACCGCTGACTGCCGGAAGCTAGTTATTTTAGTCTATTAAGTTTTAAATATGGATATTTTTCTTACACAAACGCATCGCTTCACTTCAGAAGGCCTTTATTAACACACTGGAGCTGTGTGGAACGGTTATATGATGAATAGATGCACTTTTATGGTTTTCAAAAACGAACCAACAAGTCACTACCATTATAAAGCTGGGAAGAGTCAGGACTTGTTTTAATATAACTCTGATTGTATTCGTTTGAAAGAAGAATTTCATAAACACCTAGGACGACTTGATGGTGAGTAAATCATGGGCTAATTAAAATGTTCCCTTTAAATGGCAGTTGTGCTTGCACCATGGCGGATTCGCTACTTACATGGCAGAATTTGTGAGTGGAAAGACTGAACGCTTCTCCAGAGAGGATTCTTTTATTTGTAATATTTAAAAATGTTTGTGTGCTGCTGCGTGTCCCTGTGTGTGTAATAAACACTGACTGAACAAACACTTGTCAAAGAAAGCTGACAACACTATTTCACTATTTCAAGTAAATCTGCTAAATTAAGTTCACTTGACTGTGCACTTTTTTTTGAGTAACGAGATGATATTTTTTTAGTGTACATTTTGCATATAGGTACCTTTTAGTTTTTTATCACTGTGCAGGTAACCCAGGTGAGGTGTAACCCCAATGAGAATAAAACACAGGCTGACTGTCAACTTGGAAATCCTTTTAAAAGAGACTCGGAGGTATGAAGAGTAATTAAAAATTTCTCAAACCATCAAGCATGTTTTTGATATATAATCAAATCTGTCATCCTCCTAATCTAGGTTCTTTTCAACACTTTCAGGTTTCATTCTTCCTGATACTAAACATGGAAAGGCTTTCCTTGAAAGTGACAGGCGCTAATGTGACTATGTCCCTTAAAACGTAAGAGTCTAGTTGTAATGGTATCTTACCAACAGTTAATCAACATTATACGTTTATAGAAGTAGTACTATAAAGGTTTATTGCATGAAAAGCAGTCTACAAGCTAATGTATGGTTTTAAAGTTTTAATCTATTTGTGTAAGTTTAGGATTAAGAGATAGAATATACAGTTTGCACAGTATAAAAATTATTTCTATGGAAACCCAACTTGTGTGTACATGTTTGATTTTTTTTTTTTTTTCTTTCTTTTTATCAATAGGATCAGCATTCAAGATATTCCAATAGTTGTTGCAGAAGCGAAAATTATCTTTGAACTGCATCTGAACATCACTGGGTAAGTCGTATTAATTGTTAAACAAAAATATACAATACCATTCAAAAGTTTGCAGATTTTTTATTTTAAAGAAATTAATACTTTTATTTAGCAAGGATGCATTAAATTGATCAAAAGAGACGTTTATAATGCTACAAAGATTTCAGATAAATGCTGTTCCTTGTTATAAAAAAACACAACTGTTTTCAGTATTGATAATAATAAGAAATCTTCCTTATTATTACAGAATAAAACTGCATTTATTTGATACAAAAATACAAATCATACTATATATGTATATGTGTGATTTGTATTTTTTTAAGCAAATAAAGGCAGCCTTTAGTGGGCATGAAGTTATTTTATAAATATAGTGTTGTTCTCTTATCAGAATGGTTGTTTTTAAATTATGTATTTTGTCTTTGCAGTCTTGCTAAACCTTCCCAGTTGTTCTTTGGAGGAGAAGTGAAGGATGAGAAAACGATGAAATCAGAAGATGATATTGGCTCTTTGGTCCAGTATGAGTTCAGGGTTGGTGTCTCGGTCCCCCTAATGTTACAGTGATGAATTTCAATGTATTATTATTATTCATGATCATTCATCGTAATTTAATCTGGCTTAAAAATTTCTATGGAATACAAAATGAATGGTTATAATTGCCTATATTGTAAATATTTATACCTCCAATCAAAATAAATCAGAAGCTTATCACTAGAGAGAGCTATTGCATTTATGTCTGTAAATATAAAAAACAGTATATTATACTTATTTGCTTTAGTACAATTAAAAGTCTGTTGATTTTGTGCTCCTTGTGCTTGTACTTTCCATGTCAGATTTTTAACATTGGTCGGCCCCTGAAGTCCTTCGGTTCTGCAGTGCTGAACATTCAGTGGCCAAAAGCAACCAAGGAGGGAAAATGGCTCATGTACCTTGTGCAAATCAGTGATCGAGGAAAGAATATTATTCACTGCACACCATCAGAGGCTATAAACCCACTCAGACATATCAAGGTAATTCCTTCATGGGATATAAAGGTAAATAACTATCAATTATTAACATCGGCTCCCACCGGTTCTACTTTGCAGCTCTCTTTATTTGATGAATGATAAATCATTTAGACTCACTCAGACACAATGTGACTTCTGGCACTGTGGGCGAGGTCGCTGATGTTATGTGCTCACTCCTTAGGGGTCATCCAGAGGAAGGCGTGAACTAGAGCGTAAATCAGGCCTGGAGGCTCTTGCCTCCACTACTGATTTTTTTCCCTTTTTGGGCAACAAAAGAAAGTATAAAATTCTGGTAATTTCACTTTACACGTGATTTTATAGTTACATTACTTTTTCATTTCATTACTATCGCTAATTTTATACTAGTATCATGTGAGATATATCAAAGGTTTTAAGGTACTTACCTTTGTCTCTACCTTGTCTCTATCTATACCTTTCATGTTGCCGCCCCAGACGTGTGCTGACGACTTAAAATGTGTGGAAATAAAGTGCCCTCTTGAGGCAGTGGACAGCGCAGCAAGCATTGTTCTTCATGCTCGCTTATGGAACAATACTTTTCTTGAGGTACACTTGCTGTCATTCTTTTTTTGCACTATAAAGGTGATGATACACGAGGCAACTTTTTTGTGCAATGTTGCTTGGGAACTTTCCCATTGAGAATGGGCAACACATTTCTATCTGGATACTTTATTTGTAGTCGTGGGCCCTGTCTCACCTGGTTGCCCGTTGACGGCAACATTGCTCAAAGTGTTGCCCTGTGTATCATCACCTTAAGACTCTGCATTTACATTTGCAGAATTAATTGACATCAATTCAATATTACTGAATGTTCATTGCATGTAGAAAAAGAACTCAAACTGAAAGTTACTAGAATTTTTATTTTCAATTCAAATGACTTTAATTACAGCATTTCATTTGGTTTAGTAGCGTATGTGTAAAAAATTATGATTGCTCAGACTGTGTTGATTAATACAGCAAAATTAAATGACTTGAGAGCTATGGTAGCTTGTGCATGTGTGCTTTTGCCAGCTAATAATTAACAGGAGATTTATTTGAATTAACTTAGTCCAACTTAAATGGTTTTTACCCAATTCAGTTAAATTTCAACTACAAATGTATTTGATTTAGAAATCGTTTTTGTTAGAGGACTCACATTTTTCCTGATTTGGGTTCATTTGTTGGGTTTTACAGTGTGAGCATAGCTCAACAAATGTATAATAACTAGTTGATTATTGATGAGATGGCTTCTTTTACAGGAATATAACTCGTTGAACTACTTGGATATTGTACTGGATGCATCTCTGACACTTAATGGGACTCAGGAGAATATTGGGATTCAGACATCCCATACCAAGGTAGATTAGTACTTAAGCATATATTAGATAAACCATTTTGATTTATTGGTACTAGTGATTAAAAAAAAAAAAATGTGTGCATCGTATAGGCAAATCTCACTCAGTATTTTTATGACTGATATAGGTGAAGCTAACTGTTTTTCGTGAAAGTAAGCCTGCTTTGCTCAGTCGAGTCCCATGGTGGGTCATTCTGCTCAGCATACTGACAGCACTGCTGTTACTAGCTTTGCTGTTTTACCTGTTATGGAAGGTAAGGTGACCCTCATCATACAATAACTAAATTGGAGGGGGAAAAAAAATGTAATTAACAAGATTTACCAGAAGCAATTAATACAGTTACATTTTAGATTTAAAAAAAAAAAAGTGTAATGAACCATTGTATTGTTTTGTGCTCCTCAGTTTGAATGTTTCAATTTTGGAATGTGTGCCAAAGAGAAGAATATTTATTAAGAATCTATCAAGAGAGGAGCTTATGACCAAACAGGTGCGTCTTCTCAAAGATGGACAAAATGACTTTTTCCTGCACAGGTTTTTTTTTTTTTTTTTTGGTACGTACTGTTTTTTAATGTTGTCTGTAAATAAAAAGAATGAATAACTACATAAGTGATCTTCAAACAACAGGCGTCTCACAAAATAAAGTTGTAAACAGCGTGTTGTATCACTAAGGACAGGTGATGCTACTCAGCACCTTTTCCATTTGATTAACATTGTTCATCTTATAATGTTAATCATAAATTGGAGTATTTAATGCAGTGAAAGAACAAATTACTTCTACATAGTAATGTGTGCCGTAAGTACAGTAATATTCACTTTTGTGAGGTGATTTGTCTGTAATTCTGGACGTCTCATGGAGAAGGTGGGGGTGTGCTCAGGAACATCCTCACTGCAGGTGTAAAGATGAGGATGGTGCCAAGCACAGAGACAGTGAGGAATGCCCAGAGAAAAATCCTGTCCAGCACCTGAGCCACAAACTTCCAGTCCTGTACTACCTGCAAGAGCCAAAGAATATTCACTAACACTTTAAAATAACGTTTTGTTTGTTAACATTAGTTAATATAAAGTAACAATGAAAAATACTTCGAAAGCATTTAAAAAAGTCTTAGTTAAAAGGTCCCGTTCTTTGTGATCCCATTTTTCAAACTTTAGTTATTGTGTAATGTTGCTGTTAGAGCATAAATAATACCTGTAAAATTATAAAGCTCAAAGTTCAATGCCAAGCGAGATATTTTATTTAACAGAAGATCCCTTTCAAAGCCTACAGCGAACAGCCGATTAGGACTACATCCCTCTACTTCCTTCTTTAATAATGTCACTTGAACACTGAGCGCATGCATCTCTGGTAAGAGGCGTGACCTTACCGGGCAACGTGCGCTAAGCTGCTGTCGAATCACAACCTATGATCACAACACAGGAACCGCTTGCACAATCAGAACTCGTTACGTTTTCTGATGGAGGGACTTCATAGAACAAGGAAGTCATCAGCCCGTTTTTAAGACAGTGAAAACAGCGGTATACAGATAGTAAATTAAGCGGTATACAGATAAGTAAATTGTGTGAAAAATACTGTTTTTTTACACGCGAAACATGAACACGTTATATTGCACACTGTAAACACAATAAAAGCTTCAAAAAAACATGAAGGAAGAACAAAACACTAGTTAAGGTATTTATCTGATAAAATTATTTGTAAAAGCTACAGCTACAATTAATACAATTAAAAATGATCTCCGCATTATTTGACGTTTCATTGCATTATCACAAATTTAATTTCAACATTTATTAATATATTATTCAAATCAAATGTATCTGTTAATATTATTTGCTGGAACAGTACTAACATGAACTAACAAGGAACAGTTGTATTAACATTAACAGAGATTAATCAATATTGTAAGAAATGTATTGTAAGAAATAATATATTTTCTGGCCAGAATATATTTCAGATATATGGTAAATAAAGTATTCAGTGCAACTTAAGGAATACTTTTTTTTTAACTGAAAATAGTTTTATAAATTTTTATTTAAACCTTCAAGTGCCAAAATATATTACAGAATGTTCTTCCATAAAAAATACATTTTCAATTTTTAAATGCAAACACAAAATGCATTTTTAAAATATATTTTGGACAAGATAAATATATTTAGATACACTACACTACTGTGGCGAGGTTGACGAGCGAGAGACGTGGGAGGAGCGAGCGAGATCGGTGTGCGTGATTGAGAATGACACACCGGTCTCGAGTCCTCTCATGAGGGAGCACGGAGGCATATAATGACGAGCGACACTAGTGAAGGACGAGAGAGGACCAGGCCTGGACTTTACGTTGTGTTTTGTTTATGTTTTGTCATGCGTGTACATGGCAGTCGTCCGTGAGGGGCTGCCGCTTTTACTTTCATTTTGTTTGTAATTTTATTAAAGGCTTGTAACTTTCGCCGGTTCCCGCCTCCTTCTTCCCATAACAACAAACTCTGTTACATTGGTGCCGAAACCCGGGAGGAAGGAGAGACATGCTGTCGAAGAGCCCTCGCTGCTGAGGGGGATCGCGGTGCTGAGGAGTTCGGACGGCACGGAAGAGTGAAGGCCGCGAGTGGCTGCCCGAGGCGGTGGTGCTGGAGCGAGTGAAGAAAGATCTGGTGGGACGGAGAGCTCGCTGCCGTGCCCCTGGCTCGAGGTGGGGTGGCCGCCGTCCTAGAGGGAGCGGAGGAGTCGCCGGCGTTCGCCGTCTGCTGCCGTCCTCCATGTTGGGGAGGAGCAGGGAGCGCGGGACTCGCTGCCGGCTGCCCTCAACAGTAGGAGCCACCGGAGGAGAACCGAGCCGTCCACTGAGCGTCCAGACTCCAGTACCATCGCATGGCACCGCGAGGAAGAGCCTCTAGGCAGGCAGAGGGCCGAGCAGCAGAGTGTCAGGGAACCGGACAAAGTTTTTTTGGCCCCACTTTATATTAGGTGGCCTTAAGTACTATGTACTTACATCAAAAAATAAGTACAATGTACTTACTGTGTTCAAATTGTGTTGCAAAACACTTTTGAGGTGGGATACGGGTAGGGTTAGGGACAGGTGTGGGGGTATGGGTCAGTTTAAGGGTAGGGTTAGGTGTAAGGGAAGTGTCAACTGTGTAATTACAAATGTAACTACAGAAATTAATTACAGATGTAATTACATGCAGGTATTTTTAAAAATGTAAGTACAATGTAAAAACATGCATGTACACAATAAGTGCATTGTATCAAATGATTCATTAAAATGTTAGTACATAGTAGTTAAGGCCACCTAATATAAAGTGGGTCCGTTTGTTTTTTTCTCCCGCTCTCAACTCTCGTCCTGTCGCTGTCTGTGTCTCCATCCATACCCCCAGACGCGGGAGACGCGTAGATTGGCCCTCGTGGGGATGGGGAGGAGTAGCCTGGACTTTACGTTGTGTTTTGTTTACGTTTTGTTATGTGTGTGTCGTCCGTGAGGGGCTGCCCCTTTTACTTTCATTTTGTGTTTGTTATTTTATTAAAGTCTTGTAACGTTTGCCGGTTCCCGCCTCCTTCTTCCCATAACAACAAACTCTGTTACAACTACTATTCACAAACTTGAACTTTTTCATGTTTTTGAAAGAAGTCTCGTATTTTAGTGGAAACCATGATAACATTTTTCTTTTTAGGATTCTTTTATGAATAGAAAGTGTTGATGTTGAAATGTCACTTTTGATCAGTTTATTGCATCTTTGCTAAATACAAGTATTTATTTGTTTGTTTGTTACTGAACTTAAACTTTAGGGTATATCTAAAAATAGCTTTATTTCTAGTAATATTTGCAGTCATTAATTTTACCTTTATCTTAGGACATTTGCAATTCCTTACCTCTCGAATAAAATGCTCTTTCTTAATGTGACTTGAGATGTAGTGAACCGAGTTGGTCGCTTGCTCCAGCATATTAATCAGAGCCTGACCGTCTCCTTCAGGGCCCTTCTTGTTCCTGGGCTTCAGGTCAGGGCTGTGGGGCTCCAGCTCTGGGTAGTGGTAGCGGTCGGTGTTCCCCCTCATGCAGAGCAAATGCGGCAGTCGCTGGAGGAACAGTGTACGCACCCATGGAGACATGGGGTGGTAAGTTGATGAAGAGCGATGGTGTACGTTGATGACAAACACTGTCACGATGATGGAGAGAGTGACAAAGATCATGATAAAAAGCAGGTACTCCCCAATCAGCGGGATAACCTTAGAGGAAGAAGGGATGATCTCCTCGATGACGAGGAGGAAGACGGTGAGTGACACCAGGACCGAAGTGGAGAGGGAGACTTTTTCCCCTTCATCAGAGGGAAGGTAGAAAACCAGCACGGTTAGGAAGGACAAGCCCAGGCATGGAAAAATGAGGAAGAGTGTGTAGAAGAGAGGTAGACGTTTCAGGATGAACGAATATGTGATGTACTGGTAGAAGAGGTGGCCATCTCGTCGGCTTCCTCTGAGCCCAGTCGCGCTGAGAATCTCCCATTCGCCGTTATCAAAGAAGTCGCTTCGGTCCACCTGCTGGTTGATGAGCACAAGTTCAACCATGTTCCCATCATATGTCCAAGAGCCAAACTTCATAGAGCAGTTCTGGCGATCGAACGGGAAGAACGTCACATCCATGGTGCAGGCTGATTTGTAGCTGGCAGGGGGGGTCCAAGTGATCATGCCAGTGTACCTCACAATGACTTTGGTCATAATTGAGCCTTCAAAACGTCCATCAGCACTAAAAGTGGACAAGATTACATTCTTAATATTCCAAAATGATTCATTATTGTTGTATCAGATTGCCACACAAACTTACTTCTCATATAAAACAATATCTGGGAGCCAGATGCTCTCTGACGGGACTCTGATAGAGGTGATGCCACCATAATTCTCAGGGTTCCAACGCAGTTTATAATCCAGCCATTCCTACAAAACCAGATTATAATTTTGAGTTTATTATGACAAACATATCCAATTTTTTGCTGTTTGTTTCATTACTTTACTAATGTCAGGTTTCATTCATAGAGAGCTGCTGATTTAGTGTTCTGCATCATATGCATTTTCTGTTATTTTTCAATAATGTTGTTAGAAACAAGCATTTAGGTTTGGGGGAGTTGTTTTTAATGACCCTACAAAATTTGAGGAAATTATATTTTTAAATATGAAGGAAGAACAAAACACTAAACTTAGTTAAGGTATTTATCTGACAAAAAAAAAAAGAAATCTACAGCTACAGGTTTTATTTTATGCAACAACAATAAAATGCATAGAAAAATGAAAAGCTCAGAAAAAGATATTCATTGACTACAACATAATCAGCTATTAATATTTTGTTGGCTCTCTCTTGTTTGTTTTTTTGTTAATAATTTCTTTGTACGACAGCCTGGCCAAAAATTGTATTATTATATATTTTTGCAATTTTTCATTGCATTATCACAAATAATACAATTGACTCCTAATACAACTATGCAATATGCTTACAAAATCTTTAGCAAATGTAATAATCATTAATCAAAATAATCAATTGAAAAAAGGGTGAATATGTCCATTTTCCTAGGCTGGAAATTACTTTTGGCCACTACTAGAACAACTATTATCACTATTATTTGTCATAACCACATTGAATGCATTGTTCAATTATTTAATGCAGCTACAACCAAGTAAATAATAAAAATTAGGGATGTCCCGATCAGGTTTTTTTGCCCTCGAGTCCGAGTCATTTGATTTTGAGTATCTACCGATACCGAGTCCCGATCCGATACTTCTATAAAACATAAAAAAGAATAAAGAAGAGCGAAAAAAACAGATCCAGGATGTTCCTTATTTTTTATTTAATTCACCTTATTTAACCAATAGCGTCTCTGCAACAAAGTGATGTCATGCCACACGCGTTGCTGTTTCTGTGTGGAGTCAAAAGGGTCTAACTCTGTGCCACCGCATAACTATAGATGTGTTAAAAAAATAATGAGAATATATATACATATATATCCGAGTCCTGATCGGGAGGTAAAGTCCGATTCTGATCGAGTCTGAAACCACGTGATCGGTCCCGAAAAAATTGTAAATAATAAAAATGTACAACATTAAAGTAAACTGTTGAAAATTAAAAAATATTATTATTCATTTAAGCATAATTATTAATATTCTAATCAATTGTCAATGCGGAGTACAAATGTGTCTGTAAAAAGGTGAAATCTTGCTGTTACCATTAATATATACCAGATAATACTAATATTTGTAATTTTCTAATAAATAATAATTTGTCATATTAAATAATACTTTTGACTTGAATACAACCAATTAATTTACCTGCATACAGCACATTTTTTATTTTAATTTTGCAGACAAAACATTTTTACAGTGATGTTTGAGGTTACCTACCTGCCATAGCCACACATTAGTGGTCATGAGTTGGTTTTTCTCATCCTAAATTCATAAACAGAGAAGAAAGAAAAATAACAACTGAGATATGAATGAGATTCAACATATGTGATTACTTTGCATAACTCAAAGTCTAAATTCTAGTGATTGTGTTCTAATAATTTCTAAAGTCTGTTGTAATGCACAATAAACACAACATAAAGATTAAAACACAGGATTATATGATCTATTTTTCTTGAGATTATGAGACCGTTGAGGGTGTTGAGAGGGGTGACCGGAGTCCACATAATAATAGATGTCTTTTTTTTATATTTTCCATAGCCCTCAAAATCATTGGCTATATGTTTTGATAAACGTCCAGCATAACCACTTTTACAGCCATTGACTCTGAATTATGAGGCACTTGGGCACCTGTGCCTTCAGGCAGTTTTTAAAGCAATAATATCAAACAGGCACAGCTGAGCTCTTGTCAAGTAAATCAAATTGCAAGATGTACATGTAACAAAAGTAAGTTGACGTCATCATTTTTTATTATTATTATTATTATTATTATTATTATTATATTATATTATTATTGAGAGGAACAAGTAGCCCTAATGGCACACTTTATTTGCGTGTTTATTATTACTCATTTGTTTTGTCGACACGTTAATTAGTGCACAATTACCATCGCACACCTGTAGGTAATAGATGGGTGCATAGGACAAAGGATAACCAAATCCAAAAAATCTCAACGAATAAAGGGAAAACCCGCACACTATCAGTACTTGCAAAAAATATGAAAACTTTTTATTAGCAACGTTTCGGTCTACTGACCTTCATCAGGCATATGACACGTTAATAAAATGCACTTCGAAGCTGACTGATTTCACAAAGGACTGCCAGCATCATACAATGAAGCAGGTTTTACATTCAGGCTCAAATAATCTTGGATGTTCTAGCAATCACATGAGATTAAATTAATACCTGCAGTATTTGCTGATCTTAAAACAGGCTGAATTCCTATCAATTTGGTTTGTAAGATTTAATCACAAAGGGAAATTGTACACTGATGGATTTGTGTGGAGCACACTGTTAAAAACAGGACGGCTCAATGGATCCCTGCACTCTTAATAATTCAGCCTCCCATCATGTGAGTCTTCTGAACAGCAAAACCCTTTCAGAGAGAGAGCACGGCAATATAAAACCAGGAGAATGGGGGGAAAAAGATGGAAGCGTAAGGCAATTTTTTTCTATATATAGGCTCTAAGCACGCATATGCCTCTAATATACGCCTAATGTAGAGAGATGTATTGGCTTCATAAGGCAATGCCATTCAAAACCACGGACAGCTCCAGCTGCTGGATTTCAGCACCATGGACAGAGACCATCAAACTAACCTCCAAAAGGAGTAATAAAAGGCTGTATGTTTGTCTTACCACATCCACTAGCTGAGATATCTTCAAGCCAAAGCGGACCTTCACAGTGTGGTTTGCATGCAGAACAGGCCTGACCCAGCGCTGGTATCCCTGAAACAAGTCCCTGAGCAGAGCATCTTCTCTTTCTGCCAGAGATACAAACTCTCTAGCTGCGGAGTATGACCACACACACATTATTACATTACATTACTGATATAACTTCTACAGAATGTACAATCATTGTTTATACTACTATCTCAATTGATCAGGTATTAATGTTACCTTCTAAAAGATACAATAATAATGTTCTTTAATGAACTACTAAACAGTCCTGTTATAAAAGTGAGAGTCATAGAGACTAAGTACAAGTGTAATGACATACACACAAGGACAGACCGAAACCAGACACTTCAGACATGGCAGTCAGCAGAAGTCCGCTCACTGCGTCCTCCACAAATTGTTTATTGACCTCAACTGAGGACAAGTGCACTCACTTAGCGAACATAGCAAATCAAATAGAATCGATCTATCTATGAGTTTTTATAATTCGTAATTTTATTGCTGACACAACGTACCAAACTTTGTTCAACGACTCATTCACGATGCGTTAAGTTATGCAATGCGTAAATCATTCTGATAATAAACAATTAGCGATTACAAATTGATTTCAGATAATAAAGCAACTCATCTCTTTAGTAAAATTCTTTATAGTCTATAACTAATTAAATAAAACAACAACAAAAAGATTGGTTTGCACTTACTAGGCGTGGTGGCAATGATGCTGGTAAACAGGGTGAAAAGACCAATGGCTGCCAACGTCATCTCGGGAGAAAGTATTTTATATTGGCGGGACACCAACTAAAACAAATTTGAACGCATTAATTGCTCTTTTAAAACAACTTTTCATAGCAAATCACAAAAGTTTGTAGTTGTTATTTTCTGTGAAAACTACACGTTAAAGCAGTAAAAGCAAAGGATGGGAGCGACTCACTCCTAGAGAGAATCCATCCAGGGGCGCGCGCGCGCTCCGGTCCCACAGCAGACGAGGAGAGGAGGCGGCGCGTACCGTGCCAGTTTAAAGGGACAGATGACTTTATCGCTTCACCAAACAGATCCCATCCTCGAAAAATTGCTGCATTTTTTGACCAGGGTAGCCAACAACAGCAATATTCTACCGAGTGTAAATTTCATATTGTATTGGGTTTTTTTTTTTTTAGTTATTTTAAATAACTATTTTATTTTAATTTATTTTAAAAGTTAGTGAATTGCTTAGCTGGTCAACAGCACCCTATTGAAAGTTGCATTTAACAAAGTAACTATTCATAATAATATTTTTAGATAGAATATTTAAGATATTAAATACATTTAAAATATGTTATAGTACTTTTTATAATAACAGGCAATTGGGGGAATAAACTTGTTATAAATGCATGTTCTGATGTAAATTAAGCACATGAGGCTGTTTTCTCTCACACTGGTCACAAAGGTGACCACTGAAATGTTTACATGTATTTTGAGTATGATTTAAATGAGGCATGCAGGGACAGACTCTTTAAATATGTTACACAAATGGTAGTTATACTATGCGTTTCCTTTTGTCATTTTGATAGACATTATCTTTGAAAGAGATAATATATATATATAATCCAGTTTTGTTTCATTGCTCCACAAAACAGAATCCCCAAACTTCTGTGGCTTATTTATGTGATTTTGAGCAAAATGGAGCTGACTTTTCTTGTGCTTTTGTGTCAGTAGCGGTGTACGTATTGGAGTTCTGGCATGGAAACCACATGCGTTTAGTATGCACCTTGCTGTGCAAGCACCTTACTGTACTGCTCAGTGTATGTTGCCACCAAGTCTTGCTGCAGGTATTTTGTTCTGTGGAGCAATGAAACAAAACCACTGGAACTTTTCAGCCTATGGATCAGTGGTGTCTGAAAAACACTCTGCCTACAGTTAAGCATGGTGGTGGCTCTATGATGGTCTGGGGCTGTTATGCATCCTCTGGCACTGGAAACCTGCATAGTGGGGAAGGCGAGATGGATTCACTGAAGTATCAGGAAATTCTAGGAGAAAACGTGCCGTCAGTGAGGAAGCTAAAGCTTGGCCGACACTGGACCTTCCAACAGGACAATGATCCCAAGCACATCTCAAATCCCACCAAGGCTTGGTTGCAGAAGTCGTGGAAGATTACAGTGGCCAGTCAGTCACTTGACTTGAACCCCACAGAAAATCTCTGGTGGGATTTGAAGAAGGCGGTTGCAGCACGCAAATCCAAGAATATTACTGAACTGGAGGCCATTGCTCATGAGGAATGGGCTAAGATTCCACATAAACGTCTGGTTATATATCTCGTTTGCAGCAGGTCATAATAGCAAAATGGTGTTCTATTAAGTACTAAAGATGCTTGCCATGAAGGGGTTGAATAATTCTGAGACTGCAGAAGTCATTAAAAGATGCATTTTAAGTTGAATTTGGAGAAACCACTTGAAACATTTACATGAATGTTGAACTATATCAATTACTTTGATTTGTTCATTGCAAAGGGCTGAAAGTCTGTATTTTGCCAAAAAACCTGATTTGCAATAGGAGTTGAATCTGTTTGATTACAACTGTATATGTATGTATATGTATGTATATGTATATGTATATGTATATATATATATATATATATATATATATATATATATATCCACATGTCCACTGTGAGAGACATAATCTAAAAAAAAATAATCCAGAAATCACAATGTATGATTTTTTAACTATTTATTAGTATGACACAGCTGCAAATAAGTATTTGAACACCTGAGAAAATCAATGTTAATATTTGGTACAGTAGCCTTTGTTTGCAATTACAGAGGTCAAACGTTTCCTGTAGTTTTTCACCAGGTTTGCACACACTGCAGGAGGGATTTTGGCCCACTCCTCCACACAGATCTTCTCTAGATCAGTCAGGTTTCTGGCATGTTGCTGAGAAACACGGAGTTTGAGTTCCCTCCAAAGATTCTCTATTGGGTTTAGGTCTGGAGACTGGCTAGGCCACGCCAGAACCTTGATATGCTTCTTACAGAGCCACTCCTTGGTTATCCTGGCTGTGTGCTTCGGGTCATTGTCATGTTGGAAGACCCAGCCTCGACCCATCTTCAATGCTCTAACTGAGGGAAGGAGGTTGTTCCCCAAAATCTCGCAATACATGGCCCCGGTCATCCTCTCCTTAATACAGTGCAGTCGCCCTGTCCCATGTGCAGAAAAACACCCCCAAAGCATGATGCTACCACCCCCATGCTTCACAGTAGGGAATGATGATTGTTAGGCTGCATTAACTAGGTCAGCCGGAACCGGGAACACTTCCCATAACACCTGATGTACTCGTTACATCATCAGAAGAATGGCATCTACGCTAATGATAGTCTCTCTGTTTTATCCCGAGGTTTACTGCAGTCAGCCGGATCCGGGCCGTATCCAGATCAGATGGTGGACCTGCGCCCAGAGAAGGTCAACACAGGACCCGAAGTGTCTGCAGAGACCGTGTCAATTAGCCGCCCCCTGCAACTGCCTCATCGACACGGCATCTCAATAAACCCGTCTCCAGCATGATGACTCCGATTGTTTGAATATTACAATTAAATAATACTTAAATCGTTATGTCATCCACAATAAACCTGTCTCCAGCGTGTTGACTCTGATTGTTCGAATATTACAATTAAATAATACTTAAATCGATATCTCATCCGCAATAAACCCGTCTCCAGTGTGTTGCCCCCGATCATTCGAATATTGCACTTTAATAATTATTTAATCAACATCATCCTCAATAAACCCGTCTCCAGCGTGTTGCCTCCGGTCCTTCGAATATTCCGATCTATTATGACCTCTGACCTGTAAAGCTGCCAGAATAATAATAATAATAATAATAATACGCTGTTTGTTAATTGGCAGGAGGAGAACTGGCCCCCCGACTGAGCCTGGTTTCTCCCAAGGTTTATTTTTCTCCATTAGGTCACCTGATGGGGTTTTGGTTTCCTTGCCACTGTTGCCTCTGGTTTGGCGTGCTCAGTTGGGGACACTAAATTTTTCAACTAAACATCGAAATAAATCTAATTAATAAACGAAATTAACCATATAAACTAAATTACTGATCTAATTATTGATCTAAAGCCCACACTGTCACCGTATGGAAATTGAAATGAACTGATGACATCAAATGGCTATACAGCTTAATAAAATTATGCTGCATTATTATCCTGTTTAACACTGTAAAGCTGCTTTGAAACAATCTAAATTGTTAAAAGCGCTATATAAATAAAGTTGACTTGACTTGACTTGGAGCCCCAGTCCAAGGGAGATTGACAGTCATGTTTAGCTTCTTCCATTTTCTAATGATTGCTCCAACAGTGGACCTTTTTCACCAAGCTGCTTGGCAATTTTCCCGTAGCCCTTTCCAGCCTTGTGGAGGTGTACAATTTTGTCTCTAGTGTCTTTGGACAGCTCTTTGGTCTTGGCCCTGTTAGTAGTTGGATTCTTACTGATTGTATGGGGTGGACAGGTGTCTTTATGCAGCTAACGACCTCAAACAGGTGCATCTAATTTAGGATAATAAATGGAGTGGAGGTGGACATTTTAAAGGCAGACTAACAGGTTTTTGAGGGTCAGAATTCTAGCTGATAGACAGGTGTTCAAATACTTATTTGCAGCTGTATCATACAAATAAATAGTTAAAAAAAAATCATATATTGTGATTTCAGGTTTTTGTTTTTTAGATTATGTCTCTTATAGTGGACATGCACCTACGATGACAATTTCAGACCCCTCCATGATTTCCAAGTGGGAGAACTTGCAAAATAGCAGGGTGTTCAAATACTTATTTTCCTCACTGTATATATATATATTTCTCTTTTCTGTTATGTATGGCATTGGTTGCAGCCAAAACTGTAACCCTGCAGCTCTTTAATAAAGTCTCAGAACAAGAAAGAACCATATATATATATATATATAAAGACTGTAAACTCTAAAGACTGGAGTAATGATGCTGGAAATTCAGCTTTGATCACAGGAATAAACTGCATTTTAAAATATAACCAAATAGAAAAAAGATATTTTAAATTGTAAAAATATTTCACAATATTACTGTTTTTGCTGTATTTTTGATCAAATAAATGCAGCCTTGGTGAACAGAAGAGACTTCTTTAAAACACAATCAAAATAGTAGTTTCCAAACTTAATGTTCTTTCTTGTCTAGGGTTACAGTTTTGGCTAGAGTTGTTTATATACATTATATATATATATATATATTCAAAAGTTTGGAAACTATTTTGATTGTGTTTTAAAGAAGTCTCTTCTGCTCACCAAGGCTGCATTTATTTGATCAAAAATACAGCAAAAACAGTAATATTGTGAAATATTTTTACAATTTAAAATAACTTTTTTCTATTTGAATATATTTAAAAATGCAGTTTATTCCTGTGATCAAAGCTGAATTTCCAGCATCATTACTCCAGTCTTTAGAGGTCACGTGATCCTTCAGAAATCATTCTAATTTTCAGGATTATTTAATGAATAGAAAGTTCAAAAGAACAGCATTTACCTTAAATAGAAAGTTTTTGCAACATTATAAATGTATATACTGTCACCTGATCAATTTAATGCATCCTTGCTGAATAAATGTATTAATTTCTTTAAGTTATTTCCCCAAAAAATCTTACCGACCCAAAACTTTTGAATGGTAGTACAATGCCAGCTTTCTATTCTTTCTATTTCAGATAAAACACTGTGCTTTTGAAATTTCTATTCATCAAAGAATCCTAAAAAAACAACAACATTGATAATAATCATAAATGTTTCTTGAGCAGTAAATCATCATATAAGAAGGATTTCTGAAAGATCATGTGACTCTAAAAACTGGAGTAATTATGCTGAAAATGTAGTTTTGCATCACAGGAATAAATTACATTTTAAATAAATTACATTTCACAACATTACAGCTCCTTTTGTATTTTTTAATAATAAAAAATGCAGCCTAGATGAGCAGAAGAGACTTCTTTCAAAAAACATACACATTGACTGGTAGTGTATGTATGTATGTATGTGTGTGTGTGTGTGTGTGTGTGTGTGTGTGTGTGTGTGTGTGTGTGTGTGTGTGTGTGTGTGTGTGTGTGTGTTGTAACTACAGAACATTATGCTGCAGCTGATTTTATTCATGATAAGAATAGCATTTCTTCAGCTTTGGTCAGTCTTGTATAAAAACATTTAAAAATGTTTATTTTTGTTATATGAATGTCAAATTAAAACGGTCTTGGAAACAGCATGCACTAGTCTGGAGTGTGTTTGTTTACAACAACCTTACAGAAAAATTCAAATAAATAGCATCTCTCAGCGTCTCTTGTGTTAACACTCACACTGAGTCCAAGCAGCAGCTCAGGCAAACATCTCTTCTCAGTATTCATGGCTACTGTCTGAGCTCAGATGATTTTCTGCTCCAGTTGGAACCAGCTGTGGCCTCCGTGAGGGTCTGTGTCACTTTCACGCCAGTGCATGTGATTCTGAATCATTCGGAATATGGGAATAAAAACTTCACTGGATAACAAAAACATGGTCAAATGTTCTGATACATGTGTCAAAATCAAAAATGCACTGATAGAATCAGAAAACAGCATTGCAATAGCAAAGTCAAGTGAAGTCTACCTTGGTATTATTACACCTGGCATTATGATTTAATGGTTGCTGACTCACATTCTGTGCATTAGCTTCCTTCATCCACACTGCATTTGCATGCATCTGCGCAAAGATGGCTGTCTTCAGAAGAGAGAAAAACAGCCTGGAAAATGACTTAAAAATTCATACACTCCTTTAAATAATGCATCTCAGCCTCCATTTGCACACTCCCCTGACTGCACTGTCGCCACCTGTCAAATCAGCAGAGCACAGTCATGATGAGTTAACGCTGACAAAACACTAAAAATATCTCTGAGAATCCTGAGAAATGAATACAGCAAAAATAAAGCCCAAGTAACCCCAGCAAGAAGGATTGGTGATTAAAGTAATGAGAAGGTGAAAAGGCCCCCTTCTGCATTGCAGATGCATGCTTTTGTCTTTATGTATTTACCAGCGTAGTGGTAAAAGCAGTCATGCGGAAGCATAGAAGAAGAAAAAAAACATTGTTTCAACAGATTCGCTTTTCTAATGCTATGTTATGTTTTATGACATAAAACATAACGTTAGTGCCTGCGTGGATCGGTCGAATGAGGAATCTACGTATATATGATCGCGCTGGTATTTTGACCTTACTGGCAGGAAGTTATAGAGGTCTGGAAAGCTGATGACATTCGTCTGATATGAGGTGAAATAATAGCATAAATACAGTTCGGTTTCTAAAATACAGTTCGTCTGATATGAGGTGAAATAATAGCATAAATACAGTTCGGTTTCACTCAGGAACCGATCATTTCGTGTCTTAAGACATCAATGTGTCATCACGAGCCGCAGGGTTTAATTTGAAGTTGTCTGTGCATGTTTTTTTTTTTAACTCTAATAAAATTAGACCCCATTCGCATGCATTATACGACTGACAGACGGCAACGGTTGGAGTTAAATTCTTAATTTGTGTTCTACTGAAGAAACAAAGACACCTACATCTTGGGGGGTAAGCAGAAAAACATCACATTTTTGTTTTTGGGTGAACTATCCCTTTAACAATCGCTCCAGCAGCCTTGCTCAGCTCCACAACACTCGGTCCTGTTCTGCTTCATACTACAGTAATGTTAATAATTGCATCCATGAACATGATTTCTGCCTGAGTCCTATCCCGATTCTTTTCCACCGGCTGTGAGGTGAAGACCACATGTCCCAAGATTCTGTGCTCAAACGTGGCGTCATCAAACTACACCTTTATTTTGATCAGCAGTAAAATGTACGTGAATGAAAGAGCAAACATGACACAATTTTGTATGGTTTTAATTTACTTTCCTAAATATATCACAATCATCATAATAAAATAACATCATAACAATTATGTTAAGCACTCAGTCATTCCAATGGCAGCACGTCAAAAAAATCGGTCTGTAAATATGTCAGTTAAAATGCTGTTGCAAGATGCTGCCTATGTAACTTTGAAACCAATCTAACAGTATAATAGGGGGGGAAACGACGTGAAAATGTGTGTTAAAGAATGGTACATGCATGTGTGTACAGTATGTTAAGGTGTAAAATCTAAGTTCCAGTAAACAGCTTATTATTATTAGAATATCCACATCGCTATTGAGATATACTGTCTTTTAAAAAAAAGTCAATCCTATACTTTAGTTGTAATGCGTCAAAGCATCTTAAACACTTTTCAGGTCTATGATGAGCTCCTCTGAACATGTTTTCTCTATGTAGACATGCATTGATTTATAATCCTATCTTGCACAAGAACATTTTGGGAATTTCTGAAAATTAGAATATGTTTCAGAAAAACACTCAGTTTTGACAAATCAAGTCAAGAGAAGTGTGGGTTTGGAGCCATTTTGGGATTTGGGGAGTTACTTTCTTTGAGAGGTTTGAGAACGCTGACGACCTCCAGGGCTAAATGTTGTGGATGAATGACAGATCTGAAGGCTTTTTGAGTTCGGGTCAGTGTTAGAGGCAGATAAATATTCAGTGTGTGTCCAGTATTGTGCATGGTATCTAAGAATTTTGTGTCACTGTGCATTGAATGGTACACATAACACTGAAATGTGTCAGGTTTGAAGTCCATTGTTGGGGTTTTGCTACAATATTTATTGAAACGAGCAGGTTGTCATGTCAAGTTCATGATAAGACTGGGTTGCGAGGTGCACTGAAAATAAACATGTGGGTTGGGTTGAAGTTGGTCTGACTTTATGTGATCTACAAGTCATCGGTGGTGGGTGTGTTATAGCTCTTGAAGAGCGGCTGCGTAAAGAGGCCGAGGGTTCCTGTAACGCACACTAAAACAAAGATCCACAGAAACAGACGGTCAATCACCATAGCCACGTATTTCCAGTCCTCGATGATCTGTGAGAAAGACAGAGTATGCACTGATTAATTCAATTCATTTGTGAAATACATGTATCTAAACAACTCTAAAGACATTATCTGTATAGTTAAGTAGTGCAAATGTTAGAGTAGTGTGTGTACGGTTATTATTTATCATATACATGAGGTATGCACCAAAACAAGGATTTCAATGTGCAGACTTTCAGTGACAGAAGTTTGTGTAAGTTGCTCACACTCTTTTGCTGCTTTGTCAATCTAGCTAATGCAACACAATTCTTTATTATACTCAATTTCAAAAATTGGAAGTATACCTAATTAGCTGGTTGCAACTGAATGTACTGAAATCCAGACCTACACAAACTTGCTGGAACACATTACAACATATATGTAGTTACTTTCATTTAATGTAATAAATGAACTACCAAATATGTTTTTTTTAATTGTAGCTATTTTGCTAGCATATAACAATACATAAAATGGCCAATATTGAAGTATATAACTAACTAATTAAATTGCAAATTTTTCTGTAATTAATTGCACATAACATTAAAGTGTTTAATATATTTTTATATTGTAATAATTTCCCATTTAATCTCCCAATTAATGTAGAAACAACGAAGACAGTATATTTTAAATATTTGCTCTAACAGGGAGGAAATATACAGATATTTAATAAAGTTATCAAACACTTCACAGTCTTCACTGCATAAATTATAAATTAAATATAGATTAATCCTTATTAAAGTTACAAAAGTTCAGTCAAGAGCAATGAGTGATGAGAGCAATGATTTTTTTGTTCTTTTGTTCTTTGAATTACATTAATGACAATCATCACAGCAGCGGGTTTATTAGGCTGCTGTCACTTTAAGATCTGAAGCACATGACGTGGATACAGATCTGACACGCATCCTACGACACTTCGCGTTTATTTAAAGGTGCATTGTGTACATTTTAGCGGCATCTAGTGGGACAGTAGAGAGTAGCTAGCGCTCTATAGAGAAGTTTGTCCGTTTAGGGCTACTGTAGAAACATGGCGGCGCAAAATGGTGATTTCATTGCAAGTGTGTATGTAGATAGAAATGGCTGATTCTAAAGTAATAAAAACATAACAGTTCATTAGGTAATGTCTTTATACACCACTGAAAACATAGTTCCCTTTCGTTCAGTCACTCCGAGTAACGTCAGTGACTGACGAATGGGGGTTTCGCTTAGAAGCCAATCGCCTTTGAGCGCTAACAAAACAAGCCAATGGCATGAAAATGCCATGGGTCTGCGGAATTTGCATAATGCAAGCCCGCCCAACCGCGTGGGTATAAAGGGCGTCGCATAGCAATCTAGCATCATGTTTCTGCTTCAGAGCCGACATTACAGCCTGAGCATGTTTACCTCTTTCAAGACGAGCAGCTCCCCAGAGTGTTGGTGTGACTGCGCGTCCAGCGAGACTCGTATTGCTGTCTGATCTGTGCAGTGATTAGCACAGCGTGCGTTTCTCAGTGGGTTAAACCATGGAACTGATACGCAGAAGGTTGCTGGTTCAATCCCAGCGGTCACCACCAGTGTGTCCTTGAGCAAGGCACTTTACTCCATGTTGCTCCAGGGGGATTGTCCCTGTAATAAGGGCACTAAGTCGCTTTGGATAAAAGTGTCTGCCAAATGCGTAAATGTAAATGTAAATGCATTACGGCTCGGCCGGACCTGGCTTTTAACTCCTTGCGACAGCCCCTCTCTGGTCATTTCCTCTGAGGAAAAACTCCTTACTCAGAGACGGGCACCCTTGGCACCCACGTCCCGGTCTGTGGTTCCTACTTATGTGGGCCCTGTCGGGTGCGGCAGGTTCTGTACCCTACCACCACGGTGGTGGTTACTTTTCTTCCGTTTGGCCTTGTCTATGTGACAGGCCTGTGCATTGAAGTGGAACCTCTTGTCACCTGGCCTCTTCCTCGGAAGACCCCAGAAAATGCCCTTGGGTTTGTACCTTCCACAGGTTGGGCGGAGCATTTGCTGTCTCCTCTGCCCTAGGGGTTTAGGAGGCCCACCTCAACCTAGTGGACTTTAACGGTATAACCTATTCCGCAGGTCTCATGCCCCCTTTGGGACATCACAGTGGTGCTAATTCCCTGTTGTATGCCCTTTTAGAGCCTTCGCAGTAATTTGAGTCTAAGGTAAGTTCCTTTCAATGAAAGCGATGCTCTCGATTGTATGGCTCCTTTCAAGAGGGTATGTGAACTGCAGGCTTTGTCGGTGACAAGTGTGCCGGGGATTCTCCTGCTGGTTAACTCTCACGTGCTTCCTGAGACCCCAGCTTGGATTGTGCCCAAGGTTCCCGCCGGAGTTCAGGTGGTGAACTTGCAAGCACTGCCGTTGGAGGAGGCAGACCCAGCCTTGGCACTGCTCTGTCCAGTACGCGCCCTTTGCGCTTACGTAGGCCGGACGCAGTGTTCTGTACGTCAGACCAGCTCTTGTCCGTTATGGTGGCGGCAGAAATGGAAGGCCCTCTCCTAGCGAGGTTGTCCCACTGGATAGTGGACGCCTTTGTCCTGGCTTACCAGGTTACTTGGAGTGTTGCCTCCTCTTGGGCTTTAGCGCGTGGCGCCTCGCTGACAGACGTTGTAGAGCTGCAAGCTGGGCGACAACTATCACATTCGTGAGCCTGTGTCCGCTCGTGTACTACGCTAGTGTATTTCCACGGTAAGTCTCTCTGAGCATGTGTCTTCCCTTGGCAAGACACCTTGCCACGCCTGGGGTTTAAAATGTTTTCCACCTGCGGCTGGATACCCCGGTATACTCCATATGCAGTTCCTTGTAAAGGTCATATGTATATTTGTTAAGTTCCCCCCCTTCAGGCAGGCATTGTTTTGCATTTCTTCACGTGGGATATGCTCCCAGTGTGCCTTGGTATTCCTGTGTTAGTGCAGTCCTTCGTCCGTTTACGACAGGGAGCTCGCTCTGCGCAGGGCACTGGAAGACAGCCGAGTGGCGGGATTGAATTGGGACCCCCATTCATCAGTCACTGACGTTACTCTGAATGACTGAACGAAAGGGAACGTCTCGGTTACGTATGTAACCTTTGTTCCCTGAAAGAGGGAACGGAGACGTAACGTCCCTCAGCCACTTCAGCTGTACCGCTGGAACGGCCGGCCGCTCAGGCTTCGGCAGGTAACATGATGCGAGATTGCTATGCGGCGCCCTTTATACCCACACGGTTGGGCGGGCTTGAATTATGCAAATTCCGTAGACCCATGGCATTTTCATGCCATTGGCTCGTTTTGTTAGAGCTCAAAGGCGATTGGCTTCTAAGCGAAACCCCCATTTGTCAGTCACTGACGTTACGTCTCCGTTCCCTCTCTCAGGGAACGAGGGTTACATACGTAACCGAGACGTTATGTATATTATACTGCATTTTTGTCAATAGATCCTCATAAATACTACACACTGCACCTTTAACACTTTTTAACTCATTGAAGACTGTGGTTAAGAGGATACTCAAAAAAGCTGACATTTTGGCATCCTTTTGTCTGTTTTTTTTCAAGCACAAAAGAGAACAATGCGGCCACACAATGTCTGAAGCGGCAGTCCTGTTTGTGTCTGTCATACTGATAGGAGATTCACAGACAGCGCACCAGTAGAGATTTAAGTTCTTATTTTTGCATCTTTTCAGGCTTGAATGATTTAAAGGGTTAGTTCACCCAAAATTGAAAATAAAGTCAGTAATTACTCACCCTCATGTTGTTCCAACCATGTAAGACCTTCGTTCATCTTCGGAACATAATTTAGTATATTTATGATGAAATCTGAGAGCTGTCTCACTCCTCCATAGGCTTTCAGAGGGACTGAAACTTGATGGCCCAGAATAGTAAGTAAAAACGTCATTTAAGGAGTCCAAATGACTACAGTGGCTCTGTATTAAGTCTATCATGCGACGAAAATACTTTTTGAGCGGAAAAACAACAAAAATAACGACTTTATCCCACTATTTATCCCACTATATACTCTCTGACGAGAGTTCGCGGGAGTGCCACGACGCATGCGCGAGTTCGCGGGAGTGCCACGACGCATGCACGTTCTCGCGCATGCGTCGTGGCACTCCCGCGAACTCTTGTCAGAGGCTCAAATTGAACAATAATAGTGGGTTATTTTTGTTGTTTTTCCGCTCAAAAAGTATTTTCGTCGCATGATAGACTTAATACAGAGCCACTGTAGTCATTTGGACTCCTTAAATGACGTTTTTACTTACTATTCTGGGCCATCAAGTTTCAGTCCCTCTGAAAGCCTATGGAGGAGTGAGACAGCTCTCAGATTTCATCAAAAATATACTAAATTATGTTCCGAAGATGAACGAAGGTCTTACATGGTTGGAACAACATGAGGGTGAGTAATTACTGGCAGAATTTTCAATTCTGGGTGAACTAACCCTTTAATAGCACTTGAATGAATTATAGCGTGATCACATACTGTAGCGCAGCCAAAAGATGACAGGAAAAAAAACTGATGCGTTAACGTGCTAATTTGAACAGCCCTAAAATATATATATATACTGTGTGTATATATATATATATATATATATATATATATATGTATATGTATATATATATATATATATATATATATATATATATATATATATATATATATATATATATATATATATACATATACATATACATATACATATACATATATACACATACAGGTCCTTCTCAATAAATTAGCATATTGTGATAAAGTTAATTATTTTCCATAATGTAATGATAAAAATTAAACTTTCATATATTTTAGATTCATTGCACACCAACTGAAATACTTCAGGTCTTTTATTGTTTTAATACTGATGATTTTGGCATACAGCTCATGAAAACCCCAAATTCCTATCTCAATAAATTAGCATATTTTATCCGACCAATAAAAGAAAAGTGTTTTTAATACAAAAAAAGTCAACCTTCAAATAATTATGTTCAGTTATGCACTCAATACTTGGTCGGGAATCCTTTTGCAGAAATGACTGCTTCAATGCGGCGTGGCATGGAGGCAATCAGCCTGTGGCACTACTGAGGTGTTATGGAGGCCCAGGATGCTTCGATAGCGGCCTTAAGCTCATCCAGAGTGTTGGGTCTTGCGTCTCTCAACTTTCTCTTCACAATATCCCACAGATTCTCTATGGGGTTTAGGTCAGGAGAGTTGGCAGGCCAATTGAGCACAGTAATACCATGGTCAGTAAACCATTTACAAGTGGTTTTGGCACTGTGAGCAGGTGCCAGGTCCTGCTGAAAAATGAAATCTTCATCTCCATAAAGCTTTTCAGCAGATGGAAGCATGAAGTGCTCCAAAATCTCCTGATAGCTAGCTGCATTGACCCTGCCCTTGATAAAACACAGTGGACCAACACCAGCAGCTGACATGGCACCCCAGACCATCACTGACTGTGGGTACTTGACACTGG